>CAMZMU010000065.1:10611321-11811321 GCA_947311845.1 Poa pratensis
TAAAGTCTAGTGCACACAAGAATAGAAACTTAAGCGCTACACTCCACGGCAACGGCGACAGAAAAGTACTTGATAACCCCCAAGAGCAGGGGATCACTGTAGCACCTCTCAATGTGGAAGTAAGGTATCGATCCACAGGAGTAAGAAGGAAAAGTTATCTATTCCCTACAACTAAAGTGTCACAAGTTTTAGTTGATTATGCACCAAACAATTTTAATGAACAAGGTGGTTGATTTGATGGATGGAAGTTTAATGTAACAAAATAAGAATGTAAAAGTGTCCCAATCCTCTTCAATGCAAGAGGATAAGACAAATGTTTTCTCTTATAGGAACAATGGACGTGGGTTCATGGGTTCACTTAATCCTCTCTCCCTCATCTACGGTGATTATCATGTTATAGATAAAGTACACACAATTGTCATGTTTTAATGGTAGCTTTTATAACGGCTATATGTCCTAAAACACATAGTTGAAAGAAATACTCATTTGTGTTGCTAGGTCACCCTCGTAAGGCTAGCGTGGTTGCTGTCACTCCCACATCATACTCTTCCTTTTTACCCCAGATAAAAGATGTTGGGCGGTACTGTGTCACTCAATACCTATGCCGTGTCACATCGACCATCCCGTACCCACATACATCATACTTCTTAAAGAACAATATTCTATCAAAGTATGACAAGTCATAAAAGTTGCAACACAACAGTAAATGCATAACAAATCATCTCATATCACAATATCCACCATAGGAATTACATAGATGACCGTAATCATGTGCAGCAGCTCATACGGTACTAATTAGTGGAGCTCAAAGAGAGGAGAGATACATAAGTTACCACCACAAACCCATAGTTCAGAGGGTGGACTACTCCCCCTTCATCATGGAGACGGTGGAGAAGTCATTGGAGAAGGTGGAAACCACCCCGGCAGCGCCCCGCCGGAGTTTCCCCCTCCAATCTGCAGCTCCATATCTTTGTTTTCGTGTTTCTGTGATATGGCGGCGCTTGTTTTCGAGAACGCCGTGGTACTTCTTTTATAGGCGTTTTTAGGTCAAGACGAAGGCGGTGGAGAAAGGATCGACGGCTGCGGAGCCCCGAGGCCCAAGTTGGTGGGCCCCACGTGGCCAGGTACAGTGGCTGCGTGGGCCACCCTCTTTTGGCCTTCCGGCCTCCGTTTGCTTGCTTCCTTCGCTCCCAAGTCTTCTCCTTCCAAAATATTGACGCCTGTATTTTTCCAGGTCATTTGGATGTCGTTTAGGTCCGTGAAACATAAAAGGAAAGAAATAGGTTTTCTGCCTGCGCAGGGTTAATTCCATAAAAATAGGAAACAATTATTTTATTTCCTAAAATCATTAAATAACAGTGGTATAACCCTTATATGATGCAAATATGATTGGAATATAAGTGATATAGTGCAAAGTTCATGTATGCATTTTACATGCATCAGCGCGAAGCAACTTTTGTGGGTGACGAAGCAAGTTTGTGGGCGTGAAGCAACTTTTGTGGGTGACGTATCAAGTTTTGTTGGTGACGGAGCAACTTTCGTGGGTGACCCAACAAGTTTGGTGGGTGACCCAGCAAGTTTTGTGCGTGACGAAGCAAGTTTTGTGAACACTGGAATAACATTTGTGGGGAATGAAGCAACATTTATGGACGACGGAACAAGTTTTGTTGGCTAGGGTTGACGCATGGTGGCTAGGATTTGGCCGACATGCAGTGGCTAGGGTTTGTAAGCTCGAGGAAGTGAAGTGTGGATAGGAGTTAGCCGTGCCTATCTCCACGCGCCCTGGCATTGAAAAGGACTGCCAGGTCCGGGGCGGACACCGCGCGGACACGCGGACGCTCTGTCGCCCAAGGAATTTTTGATGTGCAATTAACCAACTTCATTGCAAGTAAAACAATTTCACAAAAATAATTAAAAGCAACTTTTATACAAGGCGGAACAAATTTGGTGTACGTTGAGACAACTTCGACAAAAAGGGTGAGCAACTTTGTTATCTGATAGTGGAACACAAAATCCGAAATGTTGAGATGTAGTATGCAAATCTGACTAGAACAGCTTGTAGCTGTTTTGCCAATTCCTGTCTTGAAGGGTCCTTAATGCAAAACAGCCAAAAGATAATGTTGGACTTTTTTTCCTCGTTCGTGAGCAGTTTCAGGATTCCCAGCGCATCCCTGGAAGACGCGAGCAATCACCGGCGTCGTTGCAAAACAGACGCGAGCAATCACCGGCGCCGTTGCGTCTGACGCAGGTCAGGACCGAGTCGGCTCGAGCTGGAGGACGATGAGCTCAGCTCCCCTGTGCACGCGGTCGGTGCCCACGCGCATGACCTTGACAGTCTCCCAGGCCTCCTTCGCGGTGGCCTTGACGGCGAGAACGCGAGTCAGCTCTGGCGGCACCCCCTTAAGGATGAAGGCCAGAGCACGGCGATCGTCGCGCTTGCTGCCGAAGAGGTCATTGACGAGGACGTCCCAGAGGCCCTCGGCCTCCATTTGCACCTTCATCACCAGGGACCACTCCTGGTAGTTGGTCCTGGTCAGCATCGGAGGATGCATCGATCCTCCTCCTCCTCCTCCTTGGATCACGCGCTCCACGATCCGCGTCTCACCGGCGCCGTCGAGAGACAGCCGCGCCCGTGGCTTCTGCAGGTCTGAAGCGGGTCCGTCCTTCAAAACTTTCTCAGCGTCCCCGTCCTTGTTCGGTGACTTCGACATGGCTCCGCCGCGGATCAAACACCGCGCGGAAGTGGAGAGGTGGATCGAACACCACAAGCCCTCGTGCCACTTGTTGTTGCCGAATCACGAACTGGATACAAACGAGAGAGAGAGAGAGAGAGAGAGAGAGAGAGAGAGAGAGAGAGAGAGTTTGAGACGCAGGTGTTTGTGCTGGGTACAACTGGTACAGCTTTTCTGTATTTCTCATTATTTGTGTGGATTCAGAGATCCACTGAAACAGGTAACAAACCAGGACCATCACCACCCGAACTTACCGGCCGTGCCATCCCACGGCGTTCGTGTGTGAGCCACTACTAGCGCTACGACCTGGCCAACATCGTGCCATCCCACGATATACCAAGTCCTAGCGACAAACTAGGCAACTGAAATCAGAAACTAACCTAGCTACATCGGACGGCGAACAGACTCACAACGCCCGACAGTTATTATGACGAAACTGAAAGGAAAACACTAAGCAGCAGGGTTTTGTTCTTCAGCCGGCGCTTGTGGTTTACTTGCCCTTACCGGCCTTCTTCCCGTCGTCGTTGTAGACGACGTTGCGTCCCTTCGGGCCGTAACCGAGTACTTTCGAGCTGCCGTCGTCTTTGTGCTCCACGAGTCGATAGGAGCCGTCGCCCCCGCCTCGCTTCTTGGAGCCACCATCCTGGTCATCGGAGGAGGAGGAGGAGCTCGTGTCATTGTAGGTGCGGGTGTAGTCATTGCTGCTGCCGTCAGACTCCTCCTCGGCATCCTTCAAGTAGCTTCTTCTCTCCGTTGGCGTCCACTCATGGTCGTCCTTGAGGTGCTCGGACAAATCAGCTTTCTTCTGGAAGAGGTGAGCTTCGCAGCGGCGTACGGGGCACCGATAACCTCCCATCGGGACTGGTGTGGACTGGGTAGTGAAAGTGCTAGCTGGTAGAAGGAAGGGATAGTGGTTGATTGGGTGCTGTGTTGAGAAGCAGCTCGATGTGCCTTTATTTATAGGCACCAGCAAGAAGGGCGTGGTGTCGTGTGTGTACGAGTTAGGACCGGGTGTTAAGAGGAGAAGCTCGATGACCGGTCAAGCTTCTTCTGGATTATAAGAGCGTCTCCACCGGCATTCATCCAAGGTGTAGGGCACTTGTCCAGCACAATTACGGGTGTCCAGCGACGCCTCCAAAGTTCTATTTGATTTTTTGAAGATTTGTAAATCCGTAAAAAAATTGGTCGATTTTCATTGAGCTTGCTAAATTACAACGAAATTTAAGCTCATACTTAAAGTACAACTAAAAATTATACTAAAGCTAATATAATCTAGTAGCCGAGATGGGGTGGCTACGTTCCCAAATTTAGCATTAACAATTTGCTGGTTGTGTCATTCGGTGAGCCTCCACCGCTGTTGTGTGCTCACAAATTTAGCATTAACAATTTGCTGGTTCTAGAACTCGACATAATCTACACCAAGGGATTTTAATTTTAATTTCTTTGAAACATTAAAAAGGAGATTTCAAATTTTGGAAAATAACAAGCTATGTCTAGATCAGGCTCCATTTTGACTTTCTATCACGATCAAGTGTGGCGATATGGAAGCCGAGCTCCACGGAGGTCGCTATTCGAAACCATCCGAAATCGACATTTTTAGTTTAAAGAAGGAAAAAAAAATGAGGTGTAGATAATGTCATGCTTTATGAGTGTGCAAAATGTTGATAAAAATTTCATTTTGACCCGAGCAAAAGAGATAAATGCGTAGATCTCGATCGGTGAATAATACTGGGCTTGAAAATTTTGAAATTTGCCAAATTATGAATTAGATGATTCTTAAAGTACTTCTAATTAGACAACGCCCTAATTAATTTCTCTCTCTAATTATATATCATATGTTGAGCATTAGAAATCTCTAGTCTCATATAAATTTAATCAAGTTGATTAGATCTGCCACCTATATTATCCCAAAATGTTGTCTCTCTTTGTCAGCGCAATGTAGTTCTAGACGGCGAAACGTTGACGGGTTGCTGGCGTGTACATGTTGATATTATAAGAGGGATTACCCAAGTGATCCTTACGAGAGAATGGATACGTTCATTTTGGATCACTATTTTATATCATAATTTGCACTTATTCACTGATATATTTCATATTAGAATGCAATATTTATGTTATTTTATCTTGTTTTGCATGTTTTGCAATTATTCGGGAATAATGCGTCGGAGTTAGGAATCAGTTGGAAAAAAGCATCGTCACGATACCCAAGTTTTGGAACTCCAAAACTTCTAGGAAAATTACATATTATTTTTATGATGATTAAGCCAAAGAGCTAGAAGGGAAAGGATGGGAGTGATACGTCGCAAAAGTACCTATAATTTGATGTTTTGTGCTTGTTTTATATCATTGATACATGTTTATATTGTATAATTATATCATTTTGAGACATTTTTATGAACTAACCTATTAACAAGATTCCAGTGCTAGTTTATGTTTCCTGCTGTTTTATTTTAGGAAAACATGTTAAAGGAAAATCCTCCGAAAAATCCGCGAAAAAGAATGAGTGTTTTACTTCGGTACAAAGTTGCACACCGAAAATCAGAGAGATGGGAGGGTCCCACCCCTGGGGCACCCACCTGGGCAGGGGGAGACCATGCGCCATCCCCATAAGCCAGTGCAAGGGAGGCCCACTCCCATCGCCCTTTCGCCTATTTATTCCCCCTTGACTGAAAACCCTAATACAAAGAAAATGTTCCACGAAAGACTCATGTGAGGCCGCTGTCACCTCGAAACCTAGTTCGGGAGGGTTCTGAAAGTCTTCCCGGCACCGTGCCAGAGGGGAGATCATCATCGGAGCCTTCTTCATGGCGATGCCTTCCGCCGAAGTTGTGCATTAGTAGTTCGACCTTTGACTATGGGTCCATAGAATTAGCTAGATGGTTGTCTCTTCTACTGGTGTCACAATGTTTAGATCTTGTGAGCTCCTAACATGATCAAGATCACTTCATTGTAATGCTACATGATGTTTTTGCTAGATCCGATGATTCACGAAGTTATGTTCAGATTTTTTACCATTGCTTATTCATGTTATTGTTATATTTATGATCTTACATGCTCTCCGGTACTTATATTACTTTGGCCAAGTGATGATATTGTATCTCCAAGAGAGGTATTGATGTTAGATAGTGGGTTCGTGCCTCTCGTGATTCCGAGCTGGAGTGATAGAAATGTGTAAGAAAGGGATGTGCTGTTGCCACTAGGGAGAAAATAGCGGTGTAAAGGTCTATATGATTATATGCATTGCTTACATTATATACGGAATTTATTGCAATTATCAATTGCTTGGAACTTAATACCTTTTGGTGACATGCTAGATAGTGATTCTAAGGTGAATTATTAGTCATAGATGTGGTTGAATTACGGTCTATATATTTTGATGTAATGCCTAATATTTAATATTTCAAGTCAATATTTATTATAACAACCTCTATACAATTATTTCATGAATTTGTCATATATCTAGCTGTAATTTGTTTATCCGCATGTATGCTAATCTTTTATTGGAGAGTCGCCATTAGTGAAACTATGACCACCGATCCATCTTTGATTATATTGTTTAGGAATTTTTGGAGAATAGTTTTTGAAGAGATTTTCTAAAACAAAAATACAGCAAAAACAAAAACCAATGTTGGGGATATCGTTTATCGGGAACTTATCGGTCGACCCAAGATAAGGGATAAATCGACCAGTTTATTGGCATATCGGCCGATTTATCGACATATCGGCAGACTTATCGGCCGATTTATCGGCCGATTTATCTTATCAATCAGACACCGATAAGCGATAAATCGCACAATAAATCGCACGATAAATCGGAATATCGGAAGATATCTTGAACAATGACAAAAACTGACATTAGGCATCATGTTAACAGGTTAGTCAAAAATGCATACAAATATAATAATACAGTAAAAACCGGATATTCAAAACGGGTGGTGGGTGCAGATGCACCCACTACCCAAAAAATAATTTTCTGAATGTCAAAAAATTCAAAGCAAAATTTGCATGTAAACCAACACATTTCAAGTCAGTGCAAAAAGTTACGCGAACAAAAAACTTTTTTTGCAACCTGTGCAAAAAAGACAAATTCGAACATATCAAAATGTATATATACCGGTCAGAATTTTCTCTTTTTTGTACAGGTTGCTAAAAAGTTTTTTCACCATGCCAATTTTTGTATTAACACATCACACTGAAATGTACATCCAGATTTTTTTTCTTGAATTTTTTGACATTCTGAAAAAAAGACAAAAATAAATTACCTAATGGGTGCATCTAGACCCACTACCCAAATCGCCTTCTCCTGCTTCTGCTTTCAGCACCTGCTCTGCCAGCGTTTTCCCATCAGCCTGTGCAGCCATCCCCATGCTTTTTTCTTGGGCGATGGTGGCCGGAAGATCACTCAACTTCGAGTCGACCTTCTCCAGCTCTGACTGGAGGATCTCCCTCCGTTTTTTTAGCTCGGTTTGCTGCAAAACCAGCTTCTTCGCTCTGACGGCATGTTGTTGCATGGTAGCCTTAAGCTTGCTGCACTGGAATTTTTTCTCATTTATCTGCCACTTCCGAGCTGCTAGATCAGTTGCTCTTTTGATTGCGTCTTTATCCTTCGAAAGCGCCATGAGGTCCATTAAACCGGCCTGGAAGTCATCAGAAGGTGGGCAAGCAAGAATTTCGTTCACCATGTCCTCGATGAAACCACTGGATTCTGCAAGCTGATGTGGGAAGACATCACGAAGAGCTTCGTATAGTTGTTTCAAGGCTTTCTTCATTTTCTTTTCTTGCTTTATGGATTGAGTGGTTGAGTCAAGTTCATCATGACCATGTTCTTCTTCAAATGTCGCATCAAAATCCAGCGTGAAGTCAAGCAGGTCACTATCAAGCTAAAATGATCACCCGCATCAGTTGGAGTAGCATCTAGGCAGAGGTAGTTGCAAGCTGCCGTACTTGAAGTATTTATGGCCTCTGTCTTTGAGTTGTCTTAAGAAGCCTCGACAGGTTGTAACCAAAAGTCAGTGTCGTGAAAAAAGAAATTTTGTGTTCCATAGAGCTTAAAACTTAACAAAATGACGTCTTAGAAGACGCGTGCTAAATAATTTCTGCAACTTTAACTCATACTGTATTTCTTAGTTGGAATCTTGAATGATTGGAGAAGTCATGGCATGAGATGAGGTAGCCTTTTAATGCTGCCTGTCCAAGATTGGTTCATTGATATGTATCGTTGATTTCATCAATGCAACCGGGGATATCGATCCCTGTTGCTCTCAAAATTAGAATGGTGGATCTGTTAGCTTTGCAAACACCATAATTGTTATTTGTTTTATTTGTACAATAGACAATTAAGTGATAAATGGATGAAACCACTGTGCAATTCTGGATCCTGCAAAGCAATGTGATCTGGACATTTCTTACTGCACTGTCTATATCTATTTTGTACTATTGTTGGAACCTTCTGATTTTTCACGATGAAGTTGTTCATAAATGTACATGCCATTGAATGTATTTGTCCAGTTTTCTACTTTTCTTAGCATTCACCAATTTCTATTCCTATTGTTCATTATGTGTGAAGTTTCTGGTTGTCCCCCATTCTTAAAATATGACCCACTTTCTGGATTTCCAGTCACATTTGCTTCTCTACGGTCGGCTACTGTTATGCCAGAACCATATATTTGTTCTTATATGTAATATATTTCCCTACTCTCAACGGTTATATGTGATATATTTACTTTTTCGTTTGGGATTGGTTCACAGGCTGGGATACTTTCATCGGCGATTTATGCGAGCCTCCGCTGCCTGGGATTCAGAAGATCATTTGAGGCAGCCTATCAGAGAGAGACCGATCTCAAATGCAATCTTGACTGTCCTTATTGAGTAGATAAAGTTGCATGTGACCTTAAGCGATTCACCATTTAAGATACTAAGGAGATCCTACAAATCTCAGACCTAGACACCATTCAGCTTTAGTCTTGAATCATGTCATGATGGAAAAAGTGCACTTGGTGATGAGCGATATAAGAAACAAACCATTGATTTCCAGTACATGTTCCTGCCAGCACCTATATTTTGTTTTGTGCGTTGGTTGGTTGCCTTACCTGCTATTGCTTTGCATAGCTTAATGGTGAAAGCCAGTAAATTTTTCCCTTAATGTTTATTCCCTTATGGCTGTAACTCCAACCTTGCATATCTGACTGTCTACCCCAGAAGTATGTAAAACATAATTTATCGATCTGTGTTAGGGTTTCAGTCTGGAGCTGGCCAGTATCTGCTCATATTCTCATGTTTCGTTTACATTTTACATGCCAACTGACTTTTGCTTGACTGCCTTTTGTTCTACTGTAAAACGTTAAAACTACTGTCGACACAAGATCATTTTTTTACAAGATCCATAGCCTTGAGGATTGCCACATACAAGAAGAGTAATCTGATCACTTGGCAGCAGTTGAAGTTTTGAGTACGCCACACCTAAGTACTGGCAAGGAATCTTGAATTATTGGAGAAGTCATGGCATGAGATGAGGTAGCCTTTTAAGTTTTAATGCTGCCTGTCCAAGATCGGTTTCATTGATGCCCACTCTATGCATGTTGAGCAGTAGCGTAGGCAGGATCGTAGCACATCCCAAGCCAACTTCAGTGAACTGTAGCAATAGCACGCAAGAGTACTGTACAGTAGCAACAAATGAGCCTGCGTTTCATGCTCACGTCCCGGGCCAAGGCCAGGGTGGCCTGGGGCCTGACTACGCCCCTATTGTTGAGTACATGGCAGACCAGATCTCGCGCTTTGCTCTGCATCGTGCATTGATGCCCACTGGTTCTATGCATGTTGACTGTGGACCCTAAACGCCGTAGGGAGTGGACGTGTCGAGTGCGCACTTGTGAAGATGAACACTATGATGCCCGGGTTTCCGGCCGGCCAGCAAGCTTAGTTTTATGACTACTAGATGACCTGTGCGCGACTGCGCAACTGCCGGATGCAACTACTACATTGCTGCCACACACTTTATTTGTTGGTAAAAAGTAATTAATTTTATTTGCATTCATTTAACTAACACCATATAGAAACACTTATGTACACCGATAGAAGGTGAATAATTTATTACTCAAATTGTAGTACTCAAATAGACTATTAACCAAATTAAAACAAACTTGAATCCTCAGGAAATAACATTGTGAATACTTATCATCGACTGATCGCCTTGATGGCATAGCAAATCACCCCAACAGTACATGGAACACCATGCTCACTGGCTGGGCTACGTTCCTCTTAAAAAGAATAAACACAGCCATGCCAGATGCAAGACCATATTGCTGTCATAGGTTAATGATAATAAAGAGGACTCCGCATCACAAGTTGTTCTTAAAATCACCTCCTTGCAAAATAAAAAAGGGAGATTGTCATCGACACAACTCGAGCAATAATATTATGCGTATTATTAAGATACGACATTTGTGATTTAAAAAAATGGCAACCGATAATGAGAAGCATTACACATCAAACAGAAATGTTCAAAACCTGATAGTTTTGATTGAGAATTAAATTCCAACATCGGATTAGGACATTCCGAAACTACAATACTACACAAACTCACAATATTTTTTAATCTCTCATCACCTTATACATATACTCTTCATCAGAATAATTGGTACATCCCTAGTGTGTTTTAGATAGCAGACAATCGTGTCATTTCAAGAACCATAGCAGCAGCTTATGCAATTGTAGAGAGCAACTGCGACTGATAAAAAAATCTGCATCGGCAAATCTCACAAATTTGAACACAGAAGAGAAAGGTGTTTCATGTCACACAAATTTAAAATTCACGAATATGTTTCTCGGTCACTATGGTCAGAATCCTAAACGATGAACGTATGAATGAACCAAATAAAGGTCAGGTCTATGCACTGAGGACTATTTCCAGTTCATCTCCCAGGAATGAAAGCAAGTTCGATGCTCTAAGGATATAGTTTCAATATCAACTCAGGAATGGAAGTAAGTTCAATGCACTAAGGATATATATAGTTTCCATTTCAACTCCCAAACCTTACTGTTTTAAGGCGAACGAAAAAATTAACTAAGAAATATATGTTGGTGAAAGTATGAAGTTGCAAACACTTTTCACCTGTTTAATATTATATATACATGCCAGTCAAACGACCAGGCCAGGAGGTATACAGTCCATAATTTCAAGAAGAAAGGCATTTCCTCAGCTATCACAACAATAAGCTTTTCTATATCCACTGTATTTGCTAAAACTGGTGCATGGTGTCTCTTAGATGAAAGATACATTATATCTCTGAACTGCATTCGAACATTTAAGGAGATGCCACGCCATTGCGCTCTCCTCGGCAGCTGATCGTGCATGTGGCCAAGATTTGAACCCGCTGCTAGAGGCGATTTGGTTAGTTCCTCTTTTCCACCACGCACAGCTACGTCATTATGCTCATGCCATTGACGACCAAATCTATACAAAATGTTAGAAGGCAAGATCATTAGATTTTACAAAACTGGGACCTAGCTCAAAACAGATTAAGGACCCGTTTGGAGACAAAGTATTTTTAAAATATTCTTGCAATACTTTGGTATTTAGAAAAACTGAAGTTTCATATACTTTGAGGTGTTTGCATAACAGAAAAACTGTAGTTTATTAAACCGAAGTATTGTCAATACTGCAGTTTTTTTGCAGTATTAGAAAAAGAGCTCGGGATCTCTTTTTTCCAAAACGGAGAAACGCTCACGTATGGCGTTATCCATCTCCTTCCTCGATCCCGCCATCTTCTCCTAGGATGATGTCTGCATCTCAATCCCAAGTCTTGTAGATCTGTTTAGTTCGTGACTCCCAGGTTTCCAGTTTTGTACCTACCGAAGTTCCTAGCTAGCAAGTCCTGATTAAGAGTCCATAGTTTTCTAACCTAAGGCCGATGTGCTAAGATGCATGACGGCGCTGTATGATGTGCACAGCTAGCCACACATGGTCTGGTTTAGTGCGGGGGTCATCGGCGATCTTGGAGACAAATCCTGACTGGGTGGACTCGTGGTGGCCGGTCAAAACTGTTATGGAACCATACTTGCCAAACACATCTGTACTTTGCCAAAACCGAGCAGAACTACACAGTATTGGAAAGCTGAAGTATTCCATTGCCAGGCACTCAAATACTATGGTTTTGCAATACTACAGTTTACAAAAAACTGAGCGGCCAAGCACAGCCTAATAATTTTATGTCCATCATATCCATCCTAAATTTGCAATTTCTACCGGCCAAAAAACAAACACACTAAGTTCTGTCCATAATATGTAGCGTGGATCTTACCTACGACGGCACATGTGAAGAAAAACTCCTAATAATCAGCAGACTATTATGCTCCACAACTCTCTAATTTATGTCATCATGTTTGGGCCGGTCCCAGCTTCAGCTTGAAGCTACACATGCCTAAGCTGAAGGCCTGAAGCAAACAGGGCATATCCATGATATGCTCGTTGTTCCAGTACAGTATATCATAGGCTGAATCAAACCACGCATCCGTAACAGATTAGTGCGATCTGCAGCATCCTCTCCTCCCACCAGCGTTGCACCATGGCCTCTTGACGAAAGTTCAGTTCGGTTTAATACTTCAGAATGGGCACGCTTACCTTTTTAATCATTGATATTCTTGCTATTGTCCAATGCCTCCATCGGCAAGATAAATCTGAAGCAAAATGAATGGTGTCAAGTACCTGAAATGGAGAGATGAGCAGGGGAAAACTTCCAAGCTGTTATGAGAACTAAACCACCTTTGACCTTAACATTCTGATGTAGTTACACTAAATAATCAATTATGTTATCTGAAGAAAAAGATGAACAGATCGTTAGTACTCAAAACAAAGGCGAGAGATGAATCCATGTGAGAAAAATGAACATATCGGAAATTACTCAACACAAAAAATGACACATATCACTGTAACTAAACAGATCTATCTAGTATCTATGGTGAGTCTAATCAATAGTATGTAAAAGAATGAACCTAACCATTCTGAAGCTAGAGCAAATGTAAGGTTCAGGCAGTGAGGTAGAAAGTACGTAAGCATATAAGAGAGTAAACTCATGTACAAACACAAATAAAGCACCAATCCACGAGACGGTAACAATAGACCAGGAGGAAGACACAAATCATACACCAAGACCACACATCTGTTGAACAGGCCTGAAATAGGCAACTTACGCAAAGAAGAAAAGAGCCAGTAGGCATCCGCGCGGGAATAGTGACTGCCCATTTTACTCAGTAACAATACAAACCTCTTTCAAACCCAAGACCTGAATGCATAAGGAAGTACTGACCTGTACCAATTGTAGACCCAAGGAAGTAGATAAACAGTGCATATAGCGGAAACGAAAGCAGGTCACAGAGTCTGAAATAGAAGAACTGGTGATTTCTCTGACAGCAAGGGGCGCATACACAGAACTTGTATAATTGTTGGCTAGCACCTAGTAAGAGCAAATGGTTATGAGTTAGTCAAAAACTAAGGTGCAGGGTCTTATTCATACGTGCGGAAAAACTTGAAAACTACGATAATACTATGTATCATTGTCTTATGCCTATGTACGCATGAGCAAAATATAGTCAGTACTGTGTAAAGTCAGGTTCTTTACGGTACAAAGAGAAAAATGCTTTATATATGAAGGCAGAGTTGTATTGTTAGATATTAATGCTAAACCTAATTAATGGAAACTGGAAAGTGGCACCTCCAAATAAACTATCAGCACTTCAAAATCATCATATATGCAGCAATTTTTTTTGCTAGACAGTAATGCTAAATTTCATTTCGTTTTTTAGCCGAAAACATGGAATATGGAACTATACAGAACTTGCTTGGTACAGTTTGGAAGCACACAACTACATGGTACAATTTCATGCTTGCATTGGCATCACTACAACCAACAAGGGAAATCAGCTATGCGGACAAATAAATGACTAAATTTAGAAGTGCTTACTTCATGTACTTGTCAGCAACGACATCACTTGTGCTCCGGAGAACACATCCAACTCATCCTACTATCGTGCAACATGTGGCCACCCTGCAAGACAGAAGTCCTCAACACTCCATATAACCTCTGGATGACAATAAGGTGAAATCAAGATGACGTAAATTAACTAAATGGGCAAACTAAGCACACCTTTCCTATTACCAACTTCATCTACCAACACGTGCTGCTATATGTCGATATCAGTAACAGAAGCAGCTTGTTTTTCAGTTAAACTAAAGTCACTAACTTTTCTTAGAATGGAAAATACATAATTATCTAAATTATGGACAAACATGGATCAACACCTAAAGAAGCAGATAGTGTGTATGCTCACCAGAAACCATATGTATAGATGGAGAATAACCCAAACCATTAAAATAAACTGCAACACATGAGTAAAAATATAATGTTCGAACTAAAGCATAATCCTCCCCCTTGCATATCCATGTTTGAAGTTATAGCCAAACAAGACAAATTTGATTGCCTGCATATAACCGTTGACTTTCCTATAGCCATGGCTGTAAATCTATCAAAAATACAACCAGACCAAAGTCCCAAGCTTCACTGCAACATCAACAAGGATATAACCTGTCAAGATGGAAATGACAAGAATCACTACTACAAAGTAGATGACTCTCTGCTTAAACTACTGCCTATAGATCCAATTGATTAGAAGTATAATGGTATCCCATGGTAAGCTACAAATGCTAATCATAGCTTCAGAGATCAGACTAAAGTGGTAGTGACAAGTATTTTCTTGCGAAATAATTCTAAATCCTAAATTGTCATAGCTTATTGTACCATCTAAATGAAATGACTATTCTACGAGCTCAGTATCGCGGCATAGGAACATGCATTATAAGTAAAACAATATAGAACCTATAGCTTAAATTATGGTCCGATGCCGCCTCTTCCACCAGTGACCTCCTAAGCATGTGAGCAGCCCATTCGCACAATATCGGCCATTGACAACACCTGGCATTTTATAGACCAATCGTGTTGAAACCTAAATGGGTTTGTGGTAGTACTGATGGTACATCAACAACCAGATTTTTGTTCACGAAGGTACTACAACAAACAAAACAGAGCATGAATACTGAAACAGGTGAAAATAAAATAATCTTAAATCATCAATACATCAAATATAATTCGTATGATTTCTCCTAAAGCACGAGACCAGAGAAAGTAGATAACTACAACCATTCATTGGCTGATTATGTGAATAGATTGTTAAACCAAACAGACCATCCATTGCCTGATCGATAAGATGGACATAGTGCCCTTATATGCAACCTACTTAACTCGACTAATATAACTCGAACTGAAAGGATATTAAAATATCTTTATTTCCATTTTTATTATTTCATATTAAAATATATTGTATCTCTAAGATGTCGGCCCATTATCCCTAGAAGAAAAGGAGTACCAGATGAATTTGTATAGTGAGAATATAGAGTTAAAGGTGCTGCTGTTTGGATAAACTGTAACCTAAGAACTGAGAACTGTATGCCATGGTGATCTGAACAAATAGTAAACATAATTCACTTTCAAAGTAATATGGGCATAAGCAAATCAACCAGCTAAAACATGAAATGGGTGGCAAAACATACAATTCACTATTATTATTAACACTTCAAAGGATTATAATCACATAAAAAGAGAAAAGGCTAGAAGGGAAAGCATCACGGTGGAAGGAAATAATTCATGATGTAATAAGCACTCACATGGATATTCTCACTCACATATATGCATATCAGAATGGTCCAATAATAAGAGAATCCATAGCCTAGCTCTAAGACATAAGAACATCTGAATCAATATCTGCAATCCATAGGCTTACCATATTTTCTTGCGCCAGAGCTGGGAACCCAACATCGTTGCACCCGTTGCACTCACGGCCAGCCACCATAGTCCATCGGTTGCACATCGCTGCACAAATGTTGAACTTAGGTGGGGAAAAGAAGGTAAACGACACATGGCATGGGGATGATAAAAAAGATGAGGTTGATAGTTGCCTATTTATCTTCTTCCCTGTCCCTTTCTCATCACCACACCAGCGAGGCTCTGGCTGTTAAATTATGAAGCTGCATTGAGGGTCCGCAATCGCCGCTCCTCAGTCACCACATGAATCTGAACCTCCCTATACGTCTTCTCATCTGAACTGCAAGAAAACCAGCGTGCAAAAATTGGAACGACGGCTGAGAACTTGCAGCGAACAATGGAAAGGTCTGTAGGTTGTATTACTTCAGATAGATCAGATAGAGCTGCAACTATTCAGCAAAATCATTTCAATCATGCATTCAAGATATGTAGGTTGTATTTTTTCCGTACAAATGAATTACTTCATGTAGCAACTGGAAATCCACCAAAATATACTACATTTAGCAACTGGAATTCCACCAAAAAATACAAAACCCTTATACTCATACTATTAACTTCCATCGATCATTTACTCACCGCTAGAGCAAAACGACAAGAAGTAATTAATCTTTGGACTGAAAACAGATGCAGGTATAACCAACACAGGCATCACAAAAAATGAGAAGAATTATCTCATTTAACTTCAGACTGAACAAGATCATTTGTTCTCCACTATTTCTCATACACATGTATCACCAACTTAGCTAATTGATTACCTTGTGACAGCCAAGAACCAGGCTCTGTAGCATCTTCATTTCTCACTGGTCCTCTCCCTTCTCAACGATAGTTTAACAATTACTACTATTAAACTTTATCTTTCTTACAATGATAAAACAAACTATGATTATTTCTGTTTGACCAACTGGTTATGATTAAGAAGTACATTTTTACAGAAAATATCAATCAGTACAATCAAATTAGGCTAGAGAAGAAACAAGCAAGCACAAGCACATACATACCCTCTCGGCAACAGTGTGGCTATCCAGGGCCTGGCAGCTTTTGCCCCCTCCTCCACCTTATATCCCCATCACCACCACCATTATGCCACTGCTTGTCCTTAATACGTGCAGAACTGAGTGTAAAGCAAACCTGAAACAAAAACTCGAAATTATTTATCACACCTACTCCAATCTAATCCAACTAAAAGCGTGACCTCGATATGTAACATTCACCACTCACATTCAGGTGTTGTGATAATTTACAGCAAAATCATATATAGAAGCCAAAAGATTCATCCGCTAGAGCTGAGATTTACTTCAGTTAGTCCAGGGCATCTTGTATCAAATCCTGAAAATCAACATTTTCTTTTAAAACCTAAACTTAAAATGTTTTAGCAATTGATGCACATAATTTTCACATCTGAAACCAACATTTTCTTTTAAAACCTAAACTTAAAATGTTTTCGCACAAACAAATTGCATAGCTCTTGAACAACAGCAAGCATTAGAGCAAGAACTCCTAGTGCATAAACTATACTGTCAGTTGTTTCAGGCTTACTCTCATCAGGAGAGGATGGCACAAGGTAAGTTGGGGCAATTTTCGTTGGTTTTCTTACTCAAATGTCATACCAGCTCCTAGGGCTGGGGATACATACTTATAGGCTTCTAGCCAGCCGAATATGCTAGTCTAAGATGCTAACAGCAATCCTAACAGCCAGTCCTTTGATGCCTATCCTAACTGACTGTCCTAGATACTTGACTGTCCTAGATGCTTGCCTGTCCTAGATGCTCTCTAACTGCTGGTCCTACACAAGGACCTTATCCTGCAGTTTTACACCGACCAAAGACCAAGACTACAGTACAAGACTTATTCAACATTCTCCCCCTAAGTCTTGTGCGTCGTCTTGTGGGTGGGCTGGACCATCCCAATCCTGGAGCAGAGTTCAATGAACTTGATCCTCCCAAGTGGCTTGGTGAGCAAATCGGCCAGCTGATCCGTGGTGTTGATGTAGCTTGCCTTGATGCTCCCTTCCTCCAAGCAGGCCCGGATGAAATGGTGCCTCAGCCTGATGTGCTTGCTTCTTTCATGGAACACGGGGTTCTTCGCCAGGGCCAGAGCAGACTTGTTGTCCACCATGAGCTGCACTGATTTGGCATCCCGTCCAAGGAGATCGCCAAGGAGACGAGCCAGCCAGAGCGCCTGTGTGCACGCTGTGGAGGCTGCCATGTACTCGGCCTCGCAGCTAGACAGAGCAACCACCTGTTGCTTGATCGACTGCCAGCTCACGAGGCACTTGCCGAGGAAGAACATGATCCCGCTCGTGCTTTTGCTGGTGTCGATGTCGCCGGCGTGGTCGCTGTCGCTGTACCCGACGAAATCTTCCTCCCCTGAACTTCTGGGGTAGTGAAGGCCATGATCAAGCGTCCCCGCAACATAGCGGATGATCCTCTTCACGGCTTGCTCATGCTCCGTCGTCGGTCGCTGCATGAACCTGCTGACATACCCGACGGAGAACGCCAAGTCTGGCCTGGTGTGAGCAAGGTAGCGGAGGCTCCCCACAAGACGCCGGTACATTGTGGCGTCCACCTCCTTTGTCTTGCTCTCACGGCTTAACTTCAGCCTCTCCTCCATTGGAGAGAGAGCTGGATTGCAGCGTGAGCTTGGCGAGCTCGACGATGCGCTTGGCGTAGGCTGTTTGTCGAAGCGTGATCCCGGAGTGATCCTGGTGCACCTCGATCCCTAGGTAGAAGGAGAGGAGCCCCAGGTCACTCATCTGGAACGCGGCCTTCATCTCGTCCTTGAACGTGGCCACCTCTGCATCCTTGATGCCGGTGATCACCAGGTCGTCCACATAGACGCCCACCAACAGGGCGTTTGCTCCTTTGCCCCGTCGATAGACGGCCGCCTCATGCGGGCTTTGCTCGAAGCCCATCGTCTTCAGCGTGGAGTCCAGCTTGGCATTCCATGCCCTTGGTGCCTGCCGGAGACCGTAGAGGGCCTTGTGTAAACGAAGCACCTTGCCCTCCGTGCCGGGGATCACAAATCCCGGCGCTGCTGCACATAGACCTCCTCCTTCAAGTCGCCGTTGAGGAAGGCAGACTTGACGTCCATGTGATGAACACACCAGCCCTTCTGCGCAGCAAGTGCAAGGATGAGTCTCACGGACTCCATCCGTGCCACAGGAGCATAGGCGTCGTCGAAGTCGACTCCCTCCTGCTGCAGAAATCCTCGCGCCACCAGGCGAGCCTTGTGCTTGATGATCTTGCCGGCCTCATCCCTCTTCAGTTTGAACACCCATTTAAGGGTGATCGCACGATGACCACGAGGGAGATCAGCAAGTTCCCAGGTGCGGTTCTCCTTGACCGCGTCCATCTCCAGCTGCATTGCAGCGCGCCATGCCTTGTTCCTGTCAGCCTCTGCAAAGGATTGGGGCTCGCCGTCTTCATGCGCGAGCTGCAGCTGTGCTTCTAGGTTGCGTGGCACTAGTCCCGGCGCTGGTTGATCGCCGAGCAGATTCTCCATTGTCCTGTACCTCAGTGGCTCCTCATCATGATATGCATCAACCCGCTCCTCATCTTGGGAGAGCGGAGTAGCAAACTCCACCTGATCACGCTCGGAGTGAGCTGATGGTGGTGCAGCTGTGCCTGGAGGAGTGGCTGCAGGTGATGGAGTACGTGTCGATGCCGGTCGTGGCGTCACGGGTGTGGCCACCGCCGGGTTGATGGAGGCTTGCTCAGCTGAGAGGAGCTGCCTGCTCCCCCGACCTCCTTGATGTGGATATACTCGATGGTGAGTTCATCACTCACCGGAGTCGAGCCATCATCCACAGCCTTGTCCCATGCCCATCCTCGCCCTTCGTCGAACACGACGTCGCGCGCCGTGCGCACACGTTGTGTCTTTGGGTCGAAGATGCGGTAGGCCTTTGAGCCTTCCGAGTAGCCGATGAAGACTCCAGGTGTGCTCCTGTCTTCAAGCTTGCCGATGTGGGTGAGCTCTTTGGCGAAAGCGAGACAGCCAAAGACCCGCAGATGGGAGACTGTTGGCTTCCGCCCATGCCACGCTTCATACGGCGTCCTGCCGTCGAGAGCCTTGGTGGGTGAGCGGTTGAGGATGTGGACCGCTGTGTTCACCGCCTCTCCCCAGAACACGGCCGGCATTCCTCTCTGCTTGAGGAGAGCACGAGTCATCCCCACCACCGTTTGGTTGCGCCGCTCGACAACCCCATTCTGCTGTGGGCTGTACGGCGCGGAGTAGTGGCGCTTGATGCCTTCATCTGCGCAGTAGGAGGCGAATTCAGCAGCTGTGAACTCGCCGCCGTTGTCGGTGCGCAGCACTCGCAGCTTGCGGCCGCACTCAGCCTCTGCAGCAACTTGCGCGCGCCTGATGGCGTACGCTGCCTCCCCCTTGCTGCTGAGGATCACCACCCACATGAAGCGGGAGAGATCATCGACGAGCAGCAAGAAGTAGCGCCTTCCTCCTGGTGTGGCTGGTGTCACCGGGCCACACAGATCGCCATGGACGAGCTCGAGCTTCTCCTTGGCTCTGAAGCTCGCCTGCTGGGGAAAAGGATGGCGTCTGTGCTTTGTCATCACACAGACGTCGCAGAACTGCTCCACATGGTCGAGGCATGGCAGGCCTCGCACCATCTCCTTAGCACTGAGACGCTTCAGGGCCTCAAAATGAAGGTGCCCAAAACGCTCATGCCACTGCCACGCCTCGTCGTCTCGACGAGCTGCGAGGCAGACAGGTTGTGCCACCTGCACCTCAAGAACATAGAGGCGATTTGCACCTCGAGTTACCTTAGCAAGGAGGCGCTGGTGGCGATCCCATATGCGCAGGATCCCATGCTCGATCATCACTCGCGAGCCATTCTCATCCAGCTGTCCCAAGCTGATGATGGAATTCCTCAGCGCGGGGATGTAGTAGACGCCGGTGAGCAGCCGGTGCTCGCCGGTTTTGGCGATGAAGATGACAGAGCCCACGCCCTTGATCTCCACGGCGGAGGCATCTCCAAATTTGACGGAGCCTCGCACCTCGGGTCGAGCTCAGCGAAGAACTCGCGTCGACCAGTCATGTGATGAGTGGCACCGGTGTCGAGGCACCACCCATCAGCCTTGTTCTTGCCGGAGCCATCAAGAAGAGCATGCGCCTTTGGCTCATCGAGGTGGAGGAGAGCTGCTGCAGATGGAGCTGCTGCTGGCAACTCGACGCTTGCGTGCGTCATGAACAGGGCTCGATCCTCCTCCACAGCTTGTGCAACATTGGCTTGGCCGCGTTGTTCCTCCGCAGCCTGTGCCACGTTGGCCTGGCCACGACGTGGCTGCCGGCACTCCTTGGCCCAGTGGCCAAGCTTGCCACACTTGTGGCAGCCATCATCTTGTGCTGGCTGAGGCCTGCCAGCGGCACCTCCACGGGCACCTCCACGGGCATCGCCATGCCCTCTAGCTTGGAAGCCTCCGCGCGATCTGCGCGGTCTGCCGCGCCAGCGACCACCTCTGGTGAAGGAGGACTCCCCCTTCTTCCCGTCGCCTTGGCCGGCGTCCCACTGCTCCCTGGATAGGAGCAGCTTCCCACCAGTAGTGATGGGCCCCGAGAGAGGCTGCAGCTCGTCGGTGTCGACGACCTTGAGGCGTCCAATTGCCTCCTCGATCGTCATCGCGGAGAGGTCCAGCAGAGACTCGATTGAGCGAGCCATCTGCTTGTACTTCTCGGGGATGCACCTGAAGAGCTTCTCCACAGCCCTCTCCTCGTCGTAGGTGGCATCGCCGAATTGCACCATTTTCTGCAGCAGAGTATTGAGGCGGAGAGCAAAGTCATCAACATCCTCACCTGGCTTGAAGGCCAGGGTCTCCCACTCCTTGCGGAGTGTCTGCAGGGTGGACTTGCGCGCACGATCGCTGCCGATGCGTGCCGCGGCGATGGCGTCCCAGGCCTCCTTGGCAGTTCGCTTGTTGGAGAGCGAAAACTGCATCTCGGGCGGGACTGCGGCGATGAGGGCGTCCAGCGCCCGTCGATCCTCATGCTGGTCGACAGCGCCCTCCTGCACTGCCTCCCACATGTGCCGCACCTGGAGCCTGATCTTCATGATCGCGGCCCACTCGACGTAATTGGTTTTGGTGAGGGTGGGCCACCCAACACCGGGACCAACTTCCCTGACAACAGTCCGGACCCCATACGGGCCACGGTCCTGGTTGTCCCAGCCGCCGTCGCCGTGCGCGTCTCCTCTTGGAACGCCACCGCGTGCGTGCTCAGCTGCCCATTGCGCCGCCCGCTCTTGCGCCGCGTCGTCGCCCCCTCGACGGCGCTGTTGGCGGTCTCGGAGCTGTTGGCGCTGCCAAACAGCGCCCTAGCCTCCGCCGCAGCCAGCGTGCTGCCTCCGCCTTCTCTGCTGCTTCAACCTCCGCCCTGGCTGCTGCCAGCTCCGCCGCTGCCAGCCTCGACGCCCTTGCCGCAGCTCTAGCGGCCTCCGCAGTCACTCGTTCACGCTCCTCGGCTTCTGCGCGCCCGGCCTCCTGCCGACGCCGCATGCTCGAGGTAGCCGTGTGATGAGAGCGCCCTGTGGACATGGCTCGCTGCTGGGGGGCTTCGTGCTGCTTCTAACGAGCTACTGCTCGACAGCCCAGAGGGAGGTGAGTAAGCTGAGGCTATAGGAGACACTACACCTAAAGGCTGGGGTTGTTCAACTCTTGGTGAGAGAGGAGAACAGGAAATGCTCAGGCTGCAAGATACACTTGCTCTGATACCACTTGTCAGTTGTTTCAGGCTTACTCTCATCAGGAGAGGATGGCACAAGGTAAGTTGGGGCAATTTTCGTTGGTTTTCTTACTCAAATGTCATACCAGCTCCTAGGGCTGGGGATACATACTTATAGGCTTCTAGTCAGCCGAATATGCTAGTCTAAGATGCTAACAGCAATCCTAACAGCCAGTCCTTTGATGCCTATCCTAACTGACTGTCCTAGATACTTGACTGTCCTAGATGCTTGCCTGTCCTAGATGCTCTCTAACTGCTGGTCCTACACAAGGACCTTATCCTGCAGTTTTACACCGACCAAAGACCAGACTACAGTACAAGACTTATTCAACATATACGTCCTTAGAACCAGCAAGCTCCAAGAATCGTTTATTTATGCACAGAGGAACACAAATACAATAGAAGAACTGATTTATGCAGTTTATCAACCATGAAACCAGCAGCATATTTTGGTCCAGCAGTGTGAACAACGTATAATTATAAGTGATTGCTGATTTGACTGTAGTGATAGTAGTATAGAAGGACAAGCATGGACCGAATAATATACATACATTGTTGGACAGATGGCAAACTCCAGGATGGAATAACATTATATTGTTACTTTTGATACAAGAACACAAGAAATATCTATCAAAAATGGGGAAAATGTGATTTCTAACCTGATGGTTGCACAGTCCGTCCTTCCTTTCAGCAATATTTTGAATGCTAACTCTGAGTTTAGTCATCCGTCCAGACAAAATCCTTCTTGCAAACCTTCATCAGACCTGTACACCAATCAGAAGTTCAGAACTCAATTAAGACCAAATACAACTACATGATGCTGAAACTATTAGGGTCATGGCGAGACCATATTTCATGATAAAACAAATGTATGAATCCCCGACGCATGCATATCGGTACAATGAGCAAAATTGCAGTATCGACAGTCAAACTAAATCCTTCATATGCACTATTAGATACGCTAAGCAGAATAGAAATGATGTCTAGAATGAGAAGTCTGCACAAGGCGAAGAATCATCTAGAGTTGGTCAATCAACAAAATGGAGTGTAGACACATAGGAGATGAGATTGTTCCAAACCAGAAATTGAAGGAGATGCAGATCAGACCATTCCCTGTTTCCTGTTGCTATCAACATCAAAGGTTCAAGAGAGATAAATCTACACACAGAATCAGCAAATGATGTATAAAAATGTTTCCATCATCAGAACTTCCTGCAAACAAGTAATCAAACACTCCATGAGCATAACAATTAGCTAACATTTTCAGCCGGGAGCTAAACTAAATACGAAACTATAGATGGCAAATTCAACCTCTTCCAACCATCAGTTTATAATAATGGTCAAATCCATGTCCAAGCTGCTAAAAAAATCACCTACATGCAAATCACCTTCCTGTTACTCTTCTTGCTCAGATTCATGTCAACGCTGCAAGAAGAACAGCAGCAAATCAACATCAACATAAGCAGTTTTAAATGGTAGTGAGAGAGAGAGAGGAGGTGTGCAGGGACAACCTGGGAGAGGAAAGGAGATGTGGACCACCTCAAGCAGGTCCCGTCATCGAGCCGCCGCTGTCCGCTGCCGCCGCCGCTCGCTGCCGATGTCCGCTGCCGCCGCCGTCTGCTGCCACCGCTTGCCGCCGTCGCCACCGCTCGCTGTCGCCGTCCTCTGTCGCCACCTTCGGGACACCGCTTGCTGCGGCCGCCGCCATCTCCCGCCGTCCTCTGTTGCCGCCGTTGCGCCGCTGGCATCTCCCCTGCTATGCGCCGCCAACTGCCACGGGAGCCGCGCACGGGCGGGCAGCACAAGACTGAGAAGGAAGGAGAGCCAGGGTAGGGGTGGCGGCGGGCGTGGAGGAGAAAATGCAAGGGGATTGGAGGAGAGAAGGAGCACGATTGGTTAGGGTTTCACTGGGTTGGTTTTGTCCCGGGCACTGAGCGGGCCAAATTGAGCGATGTGGGCGAGCTGGTTTGCACACTGATTCGTGGGTCCAGTGCGCAGCGTGGCCCACGATGTCATGCACAAATCAGGCAGCACGAAGTAAAAAAAAAAACCGCAGCCGTGTGGGCTGTGAAAACACTGTTCATCGACGATCCGACGGTCAAAAACGGCCAGGAGGGGCAAACATCCTCATATGGAGGGTAGCTTCTTCTCCTTTATAGTAGTAATTAGCCAAAGAATTAGCAGCATAAGCTTTATATTTAGTTGTTTGCCCGAGCTTTAAATTTTCCCTGGGTCCGCTACCGTTCCCATTACTCGTAATTTTTGTTCCATCTTGTAAAGCAAATTGTGCCAGGTGTAGATACAATTATTTTTATGCTAATTTCCTCCATGTGTAGTCGTAATTCATTTTGTGACCGTTTGATTTTTCTTCTGTGTATATATTTTATTAGTGGATGTTAGTTACCGGTTAAATATGAGTGTTACATTTAGTCCGCTGGATTCCTGTAATTTATTTCTAATAGTTTTTTGTCGTTTCTAGCTCGCAGGGCAACTGCATGTGTTTGGTAGTAATGTACAGAGAGAGTATTTTTTCATTGGTATCTCAGGGCTTTATTCAGAGCTGGGATTCTGGATATATATACACGTTCTAAATGTATCCATTTATTATTATTATTCCATGCTTATTTTATATCATTGTTACATGTTTTTACTGTATTATTATATTTGTAGCATTTTTGACTAACCTGTTAACAAGATGCCTAATGTCAGTTTTTGTCATTGTTCAAGATATCTTCTGATATTCCGATTTGTCGTGCGATTTATCGCTTATCGGTGTCTGACCGATAAGATAAATCGGCTGATAAGTCTGTCGATATGTCGATAAATCGGCCGATATGCCAATAAACTGGTCGATTTATCCCTTATCTTGGATCGGCCAATAAGTTCCCGATAAACGATATCCCCAACATTGGTTTTTGTTTTTGCTGTATTTTTGTTTTAGAAAATCTCTTCAAAAACTATTCTCCAAAAATTCCTAAACAATATAATCAAAGATGGATTGGTGGTCATAGTTTCACTAATGGCGTCTCCAATAAAAGATTAGCATACATGAAGATAAACAAATTACAGCTAGATATTTGACAAATTCATGAAATAATTGTATAGAGGTTGTTATAATAAATATTGACTTGAAATATTAAATATTAGGCATTACATCAAAATATATAGACCGTAATTCAACCACATCTATGACTAATAATTCACCTTAGAATCACTATCTAGCATGTCACCAAAAAGTATTAAGTTCCAAGCAATTGATAATTGCAATAAATTCCGTATATAATGTAAGCAATGCATATAATCATATAGACCTTTACACCGCTATTTTCTCCCTAGTGGCAACAGCACATCCCTTTCTTACACATTTCTATCACTCCAGCTCGGAATCACGAGAGGCACGAACCCACTATCTAACATCAATACCTCTGTTGGAGATACAATATCATCACTTGGCCAAAGTAATATAAGTATCGGAGAGCATGCAAGATCATAAATATAACAATAACATGAATAAGCAATGGATCTGAACGTAACTTCGTGAATCATCGGATCCTAGCAAAAACATCATGTAGCATTACAATAAAGTGATCTTGATCATGTTAGGAAGCTCACAAGATCTAAACATTGTGACACCAGTAGAAGAGACAACCATCTAGCTAATTCTATGGACCCGTAGTCAAAGGTCGAACTACTAATGCACAACTTCGGCGGAAGGCATCGCCATGAAGAAGGCTCCGGTGATGATCTCCCCTCTGGCACGATGCCGGGAAGACTTTCAGAACCCTCCCGAACTAGGGTTCGAGGTGACAGCGGCCTCAGGAGTCTTTCGGGGAACATTTTCTTTGTATTAGGGTTTTCAGTCAAGGGGGAATAAATAGGCGAAAGGGCGGTGGGAGTGGGCCTCCCTTGCACTGGCGTATGGGGATGGCGCATGGTCTCCCCCTGCCCAGGTGGGTGCCCCAGGGGTGGGACCCTCCCATCTCTCTGATTTTCGGTGTGCAACTTTGTACCGACGTAGCTGAATATTCCCTTGCTGATACGTGGTCATTTCAATCCAAATTTTTAGTGAAGCTTCATGATGTTTTTCGACTTCATCTTCATACGTGATGGACCATGGTTAACCAGGTGTGCTCCCATTCTTTATCTCTGCCCCGGTTAGTATACTGCACTTGGTGTAAAGCTGTATATTTAAGTTAGGTTACTGTTGGGTGGTGGACCAACATTGGATAAGCAAGAGTTATTTTTTACATGTCGTATGGTCTTACTGATTGTCAACAGTTAATAATGTTATGTTTGCTGACAAGGAGTTCTTAAACCATTCTATGTTTAGTTTCAGAGATTTTAAACCGTTCATTTAATAGATCTGTTTCTGCTGGTAGAAGACCTTTGATTAAACCATGTGTTTTGTTCACATATATTTAGTATAATGGTGCAAATTGTTAATTGCTCTTTGTCCTTCACTCATGAAATTCATACCAGCTCATTTGTTTTAGATGGCAAGGTAACTGTTAGTAGATAAGTAATATCAGCTTTTTTCTGCCAATCATTATTTTTCAGGAAGCATAGGCGATGCTCTCTTTTCACTCCCCTGTTTAGCATTATAACGGACTGAACTACTGAAGGCAATCTTGCATGTACGTGCAGGATCTCTATGCTTACTAATTTTGTGTATCCTCTCTGCCTATTCTTTTCGCCTTTCTGCATACAGTGTCCCATCTTGGATACTGCTATTATTGTAGCATTTGCAAGGCCATTTCAATATTGTCTAGCATATCGATGTATCAATCTGGATTCAAGAATGATTGCTAAGATTCTGAATGTGGGCATTGTCAACGAGATACCGTTGTAAATTTCTTGCCGTGAGAGTTAACTTGCTGCCACAACTTAGGAGGAATTTTACCCATTTATGTTTGGTAAATCTATTTATGTCAACTAAATCTCAGTTTACAATTGATAAATTTACTTAGCAGCTATAACCTTACATGTTCCGTTGTTTTTTTACACAATGTAGATTGCTTCAGGTACCAAAAAACCTACATTACACTATATTTTGTGTCTAATTAATTAGCATAACGATGCAAATGCATGTTCAGGTGTTAATCTGGTCGGATCTTCTTGCAGCTCAGGACATGAACCTCATGCTTAGTTATCTTATGACCATGAATCTCAAATCTAATGTGGATAGTTCAAGTGATAACCTAAAGGCATCAATAGTGGGGGTTGCGGTCGCTTAGTTTATTTTTGGAAGCTAAATCCCTGTTATCGTCCTGCTTGACAAGATTTGTTCACTTATTTTGCTTCTTTATTACGTACAACAGTGAGATATCCCTTTCTCAGTTCCATCTATTGTCGTAATTGAATGGTACATGTACCGACTGCGTCTTTCACTGGAATTAAGCTCATGAATTGGTTGTGTCTATCATTGGAATATCTGTTAATATATTACCTAAACAATGTCATGGCCTCTCAATTTGCTTCATGCCCTTTACAACATCCACATCCATTTTGATGGCTTCTTTTCCTATATAACTCTAATAATGCTAATTGTTCTTTGATTTTCATGGCATGGATGGCCTGATATCATGCTATCACAAATTATAAGATTATTTGGAAGCATCTGTGAAGGATGGTATATTAGGATTCCATTCCACATAGAAGTAACCAGAGGTAAATACACCACGATTTTCTGCAACTTATTGAGATGCATATGGAATACGTGGAGTGAGCGCCTATCTGTACATCAATATAGTGCAGTTTGTATCACTACGATGCACTGTTACCAAATATATATTGTTTTGCATATGGAGCCTTCTCTAATTTATAGGAATACCTTTTGTTTATCCGATGTAAGTTTGTTTGCTATGTAGTTTTTTCCAGATTCCAGAGTCACATGGTATGCTATGTAGTCTCCAGAGTTGGTTTTAATTTCCATTTCCTTCAAAACCTGACCTACATTGAGCAACTAAGACATGGCTTCGTTGATTAGGACACCAGATGATGCCACCGCACTCTGTGTTTTTCACCTCTTACTTATAACAAAGTGCCTCAACGAATGTGGAATGTGGATGTGAATTTATTCTTTATAACTATTATGATGTGTCTGTTCTGTCCATATATCCCTTTTTTTGTAACATTTATAAGTAGTTCTGGCATGCATTATCCCTCTTAAGAAAAGTCTCAAATTACAAGTGTTGTAGAAATTTAGATATAACAGAGACTAGGTGAGGGACACTTGATACTTGGATGTAGTTTTATTTGTGGTAGTTGCACACAATTTTTCGAAAATGAAATAGGTATACACATCCCTATCTATGCGTGTACAATAGTCAGTAAATTTCTAGCATCTAATGCAAAGTTCAGAAGTCAATACCTATCTACACAGATCCTTGAAATATGTATAATATATTAATATATCAGAATACTCACGGCACATTCTTATTGCACATGTGAGTCACTAGGAAGGTCAGTAATATGGTGTAAGACATGTGTGCAGGCTTTTGCCTCTTGCTGCTCGACAAAACTTTAGAATTTGCATGCTCCGTGTAAACCTCATGATATGTATCGTTGATTTCATCAATGCAACCGGGGATATCGATCCCTGTTGCTCTCAAAATTAGAATGGTGGATCTGTTAGCTTTGCAAACACCATAATTGTTATTTGTTTTATTTGTACAATAGACAATTAAGTGATAAATGGATGAAACCACTGTGCAACTCTGGATCCTGGAAAGCAATGTGATCTGGACATTTCTTACTGCACTGTCTGTATCTATTTTGTACTATTGTTGGAACCTTCTGATTTTTCACGATGAAGTTGTTCATAAATGTACATGCCATTGAATGTATCTGTCCAGTTTTCTACTTTTCTTAGCATTCACCAATTTCTATTCCTATTGTTCATTATGTGTGAAGTTTCTGGTTGTCCCCCATTCTTAAAATATGACCCACTTTCTGGATTTCCAGTCACATTTGCTTCTCTACGGTTGGCTACTGTAATGTCAGAACCATATATTTGTTCTTATATGTAATATATTTCCCTACTCTCAACGGTTATATGTGATATATTTACTTTTTCGTTTGGGATTGGTTCGCAGGCTGGGATACTTTCATAGGCGATTTATGCGAGCCTCCGCTGCCTGGTGAACAGATTCAGAAGATCATTTGAGGCAGCCTATCAGAGAGAGACCGATCTCGAATGCAATCTTGACTGTCCTTATTGAGTAGATAAAGTTGCATGTGACCTTAAGCGATTCACCATTTAAGATACTAAGGAGATCCTACAAATCTCAGACCTAGACTCCATTCAGCTTTAGTCTTGAATCATGTCATGATGGAAAGAGTGCACTTCGTGATGAGCGATATAAGAAACAAACCATTGATTTCCAGTACATGTTCCTGCCAGCACCTATATTTTGTTTTGTGTGTTGGTTGGTTGCCTTACCTGCTATTGCTTTGCATAGCTTAATGGTAAAAGCCAGTAAATTTTTCCCTTAATGTTTATTCCCTTATGGCTGTAACTCCAACCTTGCATATCTGACTGTCTACCCCAGAAGTATGTAAACCATAATTTATCGATCTGTGTTAGGGTTTCAGTCTGGAGCTGGCCAGTATCTGCTCATATTCTCATGTTTCGTTTACATTTTACATGCCAACTGACTTTTGCTTGACTGCTTTTTGTTCTACTGTAAAACGTTATAAACTACTGTCGACACAAGATCATTTTTTTACAAGATCCATAGCCTTGAGGATTACCACATACAAGAAGAGTAATCTGATCACTTGGCAGCAGTTGAAGTTTTGAGTACGCCACACCTAAGTACTGGCAAGGAATCTTGAATTATTGGAGAAGTCATGGCATGAGATGAGGTAGCCTTTTAAGTTTTAATGCTGCCTGTCCAAGATCGGTTTCATTGATGCCCACTCTATGCATGTTGAGCAGTAGCGTAGGCAGGATCGTAGCACGTCCCAAGCCAACTTCAGTGGACTGTAGCAATAGCACGCAAGAGTACTGTACAGTAGCAACAAATGAGCCAAAACGCCGTAGGGAGTAGACGTGTCGAGTGCGCACCTGTGAAGATGAACACTATGATGCCCGGGTTTCTGGCCGGCCAGCAAGCTTAGTTTTATGACTATTAGCCAAAGAATTAGCATCATAAGCTTTATATTTAGCTGTTTGCCCGAGCTTCAAAATTTCCCTGGATCCGCTACCGTTCCCATTACTCGTAATTTTTGTTCCATCTTGTAAAGCAAATTGTGCCAGGTGTAGATACAATTATTTTTATGCTAATTTCCTCCATGTGTAGTCGTAATTCATTTTGTGACCGTTTGATTTTTCTTCTGTGTATATATTTTATTAGTGGATGTTAGTTACCGGTTAAATATGAGTGTTACATTTAGTCCGCTGGATTCCCGTAATTTATTTCTAATAGTTTTGTCGTTTCTAGCTCGCAGGGCAACTGCATGTGTTTGGTAGTAATGTACAGAGAGAGTATTTTTCTCATTGGCATCTCAGGGCTTTATTCAGAGTTGGGATTCTGGATATATATACACGTTCTAAATGTATCCATTTTTTATTATTATTCCATGCTTATTTTATATCATTGTTACATTTTTTTTTTCGGAGAAGGCGATTTGGGTAGTGGGTCTAGATGCACCCATTAGGTAATTTATTTTTGGTTTTTTTTCAGAATGTCAAAAAATTCAAGAAAAAAAACCCGGATGTACATTTCAGTGTGATGTGTTAGCACAAAAATTGGCATGGTGAAAAAACTTTTTTAGCAACCTGTACAAAAAAGAGAAAATTCTGACAGGTATATATACATTTTGATATGTTCGAATTTGTCTTTTTTGCACAGGTTGCAAAAAAAGTTTTTTGTTCGCGTAACTTTTTGTACTGACTTGAAATATGTTGGACTACATGCAAAAATTTTGTTTTGAATTTTTTGACATTTAGAAAATTGTTTTTTGGGTAGTGGGTGCATCTGCACCCACCACCCGTTTTGAATATCCGGTTTCTTTCCTGCTACAGTACTACTTGGCTTTTGATGTCCAGGCTATCTGCCTAGCTAGGAGAGATCTGCCACCCTAAACCATTACTCCAAATGTTTGACAATACTGAACAAAGTGCATAAATTATGGGCACAAGCTGGTAAAACCAATTAACTTCAAGCATTTTAAGTACTCATATTGAAATGAACAAATGATTATTTTAAGTACTCCATCAGATAAGGTTGAGAGATCAAATTTTCAGTTACTACAACAACACCAATCACATGGAGCCAACTACTGTGATAAACTATCATATTCATATTAACCAGCAAAAAGAGATCCAGAAAGAGATTTCAGTGGTAATAATGGTCTAATTATGAGGTGAACTTACCCATTCACTTAGGAACTGTTGTCCCTTCGGTCTGTTAATGTCGATATCGACAGCCTTGCGCCGAGTGACAAGTTCCACTAGAACTACCCCAAATTAGTAGACATCAGACTTCTCAGTAATTTAACCACCTATTGGCATATTCAGGTGCCAGAAAACTGCGTAATGAAAATAGAGACTCAGATTTCCCAAAGTTAAAGGTTATACCAGGTTGTTTCAACCAGTTATGAATAAATTTCAACCACTCATGTACTGATAATCAGTACTTAACCCAGTGACACCAATGGGAAGAAATAAGAAGCAACCATTACAATAGATAAAAACACCCAAATACTTATTTAGCACATAGAAAGGACTAAGTACCATCTTCAACTATTCAGAAAATTTTGTATCACATTCTATTGTACCAGTAATACACCAGCCAAATCATGTACATGTGGTTCAAAAGCAGTAAGATTAAAAGCATGATATTGCTTCAAGGATAATCTACAATGCTAATAGTGTCAAGAAAAAAGTACAAGAAACTACGATACTGCTTCGAAATGAGGAGCAATGTCCCACAAAATAAGTTTACTGAGATCTCCTAATTATGCTACTTACTGCCCTCACCTTTGTTTTCTTCAAAATCGTACAGTATTTGCTTGGAAAATAAATTTGTACTTTCTCAGCAAGGCATCTACAATTTTTTTCTAGAAATATATTAAGCAAGGATCTGTAGTTGCAAATGAAGCAACAGAGCTCACATCATTGACCATATTAAGCAAACATCAGTTGTTGGAGTACAGAGAATATTGATCAGCACAAAGTAAAATTGCCTCGGAACAAATAATGTGTTGTGACGTCCTTTAAGACAGATGTAAAATATTTAGTAACCATAATGGATGCGTAAGCCTCAGAACAAATAATGTGTTGTGATGTCATTTAAGACGGATGCAAAATATTTAGTAACCATAATGGATGCGTAAGTGAGTGATGCGTGTCATGTGATGCGAAAGGCACAAATCACGAATCTGAGAGCATGCATCCTGACGTGCTCATCATGCAAGGAATTGTGTCAACCAAACAATTTGAGTCCCATTTAACTACAGTAATTCACAGGAATTTGATTTTCATCATGCCTATTGCCTATTGCCTATTGCATACACAGGAGATTCCTCAGTGCACAAAGACTCTGGGCACAGTAAGAACATTAAACAAACTTGATCTAATCATCTCTTTGCCACTCCATCCTACGAATTTCAGCTTTTTGGACTGTTCTTATTGGTCCTTGAACTTTGAATGCACGGAGCCTATTGGTGTCAACACAAAAATCAGAAGATATCTACTTCCTTTTTGTTTAGGAAATTAAATGCATGAAGCTACTGCACGATACAAGTCCACACTTCAAATCAGTTTGGTTTCTCCATACATACATTAAAGTAAATTGGAAGCAATTCTTAGTGATGAGAGAAACTAACCAATCAAGTAGTCGTAAATTGGAAGCAATTCTTAGTGATGAGAAGAAACTAACCAATCAAGTAGTCAAGGTGAGTACAACAATCAAGTAGTCAAGGCCTGATTTCCGGACCAGTCTGAATCATCTGTCCAGCCAACATTAACAGAAACATGGGGCCAGGGTTCTCTCTTAAAATCTATATTTCCATGAAGTACAACTTCTGCAACTCCTTGTCCAGTCTCTACAATAAAGCCAAGACCATTTGCACTAGACCAAAGCTAATTATAAAAGACTTCCATAGAGAGAAGGCAAAGTACCAACAAAAAATGGAGGCCGCATAGCAATATATATAAGATAACATAAGCACTCCATATGTCTATTTCAGGTCCATAGTTTCTCTTGAGCACTTCAGGAGCCATTTAGTAGTCACTTCCCACAATTTCAGAAAACTTTTAACCTAAACATCACACAGTGGCATCATATTGCGTACAGTACATACCAGAGGCCCAGAGGCCCAGCACAGTCGAATGCAGGATACCACAACAGTCTAAGCTTAATTGTCTCATACAACAACTTAAATGCAGGATACCACGGCACGCCGCGCCAAAGCCTACTAGTGTATGTGCCAGCCTTGAGCTTTACCAAAAGGACACACATTATACTACCAGAGGTTCAACGCTCATATTACTTGAGCTCATACACATACAACTACTACTTAATTAGAACATCCAGCCTGCTGCTAGCTCATTTCTTGAGCTTCCTAACAAGTAACATGAGACGACCATTGGAGCGCGCGCGGAACCAAAACACAAATATATCGTTGTCCTTCATGTTGGTGTCCTGCACCACAACTCTCCAGTTAGTTGTGATCATGGCGCCTTTATTCTTCCCTTTGCCCATGATCATCCTCACTTGCACAGAAGATCCCTTCTTGAAAGAGACTTCCACGTCATCAGCTGGAAGGTTCATATTCTTCAAGATGTATTTCTGGGTAAACTTCCTTGTGAAGTACTGCAGATTAATTATAAGATGCAAAACTTCATTCAGATGTAGTCATTGTCATAAATATGCAAAAACATCCTTAAGATTATTTACCATTTTGGATTTGCCTCTCAGAGTACTTGCACCCTTTATAGTGCACACATAGAAAGGAATTGCGGGGCGCGTTTCGCGAACTTGATGTTTCAGGGCTTCAAGTTGTTCAGGGTACATTTCCACTAGGTTGGGAAACACGCAATACTTGTCAAATGTCTGACCTCCCTTTATCCTGGGACCTACATATAATTAAGGAAATCAAGGATTAATTAAGGCATATAGTTCGGCAACAAAGTTTTCCTAAAATTGAAGACAGATCGGAACTGAAAAATTCCCTGAATATACATCCAAATTACTATCATGCCAAACGGCCAGGCCTACATTTTACCTATCCTGCAACTATAATTAATATGCTCCATGGTATATTTTACCTCGGCGAGTCAGCTTGGCAGAAAGTCTAGCAGCAGCAGCATCATCTAGATGAACCGGTGCACCAGCACTAGCATGAAGATCACTAGCTGCAGCACCATCACCTTCTTCCCCAAGCTTAACAACATGATCCTTTGCTGCAGCACCATCACCTTCGGAGGATGAGCTAATGTCGATGGTGTCAGCGATCTTGATCTTCTTGGCTGCGACCAAGATGGAAACTTCATGGAGGTCCATGGTGTCAACCTAATAAACAGTGAACAATTAGATGATAGATAATTATAATAGCACTGATAGATAAACAATGAACAATTAATGATGATAAATTGCAACATTTGCGAATTATGAAACCTATTACACGTTAAAACTAAGTTGGGATGCTTAGGTTCAGGTTGCAACATTTGCACTAGCAGTTATAAATTCCTTATAAACAGTGAACAATTAGATGATAGACAATTAATTGAACTGTAATAACAAACATATGCAGTAAAAAAAAGGAGAGAACTATAGGAGCATCTAGTTTGAATCTCAAACAGCGAAAAGAGAACATAAAATTCATATCACATAGACCCCCGCTTCGCTAGGAAATCGCTAGACGGTAAACCCTAGGAAAATCTCCGCTAGGAAAAACCACTAAAAATCGCCCCGCCCGCTTCGCTACCCGCCTGATTAGATACAACAAACCCTAAAAATATCACCCCGATTCGCTAAACCACGGCAGCCGCAGGCAAGAAAGGAAACGGCCCGGTGAAAAGGGCGGCGAGATTAGATTAGGGTTTGTCCTTTGAAGCAATCGGCGACCAGTTCGATCTAGCAAAACAACAAAAAAGGGGACTCAATCGATTCGAACCTGAGTCCCGCAGTTCTCCGGCCGACGGACGCGACGGTGGCGGAAGCGGCCGACGGGGAAGCGGCCGACGGACGTGATGGCGACGGAGAAGGAGAGGCTGCGCGCGGAGAGAGAGAGAGAGAGTGGAGAGAGAGAGGGACTGGACTGGAGAGTGGAGACCGGAGAGTGTTGAGACTGGAGAGAGAGAGGGAGTGGGGGCAAAAAAACTCATGTGACGTAGCCAGCCCTGCCGTTTCCTTGTCATTCCATGCTGACAGCTGGGTCCCACGTATGGTGAACCCCGCATGTCAGGGACTCAACGGCGCAGGGGAGGAACCGCTTCCGGTGGGCGCAGGGGAGGAACCGCTGCACAAATAAAAAAAGGAACCGCTCCTTGACTCCTTCGCCGCCACTGACCTCTGGGACCGCCGTGGGCATGGGAGGGGGGCACACACTGACCTGTGGGACCGCGGCAGAACGAAAAGGAGAAGAACCGCGGCAGAATGAAAAAGGGAACCGCCGCGTTGTCTCCTCGCCTCCTTCGCCTAGTAGTCTCCACCGCTATCCTCTCGCCTCTGCCACCCCACCACGTACCTTCTCGCCGCCGGCCTGTCCTCTCGCCTACTAGTCTCCACCCTCCTCTCGTCTCTAGCTAGCAATCTCCACCATTATCCTCTCGCCTCCACCACCTCCTCTCGCCTCTCCTTCACGCGCCTCTCTCTCTTCCCCTCCACCATGGGAGCCAACTCGAGCAAGGACTACGATGATCCCAATCTTTGGGCATCGACGACGGCAAGGAAACGACAGAGACCGCTATGTGCATGCTCACGGCGCGACATGGGTTGAGGCGGTGTACACGAACGAGGCCGCAACCATGGATCTAATCCTCGAGAAGTACGTGCGTTGGCTCGCGGACGAGGAGATCAAGTTCGTCGGCCTAGATCTCGAGTACAACGGCACGCAGAGGAAGGTGGCGGTGATGCAGCTCGCCATGAGGGAGCATGTGCTCGTCTTTCACAAGATCAGGTACTATCATTTCCCCAAAATAATTTGCTTGAAGTCTGAGTACGACCAACCTTTGTTCTTGAGAGTGCCAAGAGTTTTATTTATTTATTTTTGGTATCAACTAGGAACAGCACATGCGCGCAATAAAATTAAAATCCGCTCTGTTAATTTGGCAACCATTGTTCTGACGGTATTTGGCATGCAAGATTGATCTGCAAATTTTCTTGTGTGGTCAAAGTTCTTCCTGTATATTAGTTCCCCAACATTTAGTGCTTAGCAATGTGTACTAGTTCCCCAACATTTGGCATGTTAGATTGATCTGCAAATGTACATTCGTTCCCCAACATTTAATTAGTGCTTAGCATGTACTATACGTATTATTAATTAGTTGTTCAACTAATTAAATTGTTCATTACACTGCATATATATAATATAAAACAAGTTCCTAATCCCATGTTAACTACATTTTTGCGTTATGATATATATGTAGGTGTAAAACGGGTGTTCCACGCAGCCTAAAGAATATTCTGCAGAACAAGAACATTACTTTCGTTGGGGTGGACATAAAAGGGGACAGACGAGTGCTTGGTAACGAGTGGCTGCACATTCCTATCCAGTACCACATCAACATCCAGGACATCTACAAGATTGAAGGTGCTAGAAACGGCAGGGCTGGAATGGCAGCTATGGCTGGGAAGCTCATCCACAAAAAGTACTTGAAGATGAAGGAAGGTATGAAGGATGACGGGCAGAAACGCGAAGGGCATTCGTACTGGGAATGGAAGCCACTTTCAGAGAAGAACCTGAACTACGCTATCTTGGATGGATATATCACCTCCGAACTGTATCGCAGGATCAGCTTAGTGAACCAGGGACAGGTTCACCTGCAGAATGTGGCAGTGTACCTCCCACGACCCATGAAGAAGACCATTCAGCAGCCAAGTGAGTCGGAGGTGGCAGATTCTTCCAACAACAGCAAGAAGAGGAAGAGTGGCTGGGAGTCCTGGGACTAGGACAAGAGATGTCCCTGTTCCAGCAACATGTCCTTGTCTTATTATATATGTTTATGTTATATGTATGCATGTGTGAAGAACTGAAGACCTACTATGTCATCTGGCTTTTGTAATCCTACTACTATGTCTGTGTTTTGGAAGTACTATGTTAGCAGAACAGGTTTTATGTTGCATGTAAATTTGGAAGTACTATATATGTGTGAGTAGAAAGTTTGTGTTTGGATGTTACATGTGTTGTTGTTGTGCACCCTGGAAAGTAGTGAGTAAGTTTAATTTGGATCAAGTCGTATATTTTACATATTGTTCTTGATTTCTAGTGATAGAATTGTTTACTTTATCCAAAATAAAATAAGTACAAATTTAAATAAGAAAATTGTATGAAGAATTCATTCATACTATGTTTTGGATGTTTAAGTACAAATTTAAACAAGAAAATTGTATGAAGAATTCATTCATACTATGTTTTGGATGTTTATATTGGAGGGCTTGGAATTGAATTGAGAGGCCAATTCCAAATCAATGGATATTCAATTCTAAATTTTGTGTTTATGTGTCTACCCCCTCTCGGCGCCGGTCAGAGGGGTCGCTAGGTTTCACTTTTTTCTAAGGGATGAGGTCTTTCGCCGTGGCGGGGTCCGGAGCGTCGACACCCCACCAAAACTTGCATGGACCCCTAATATGTGTATGCTAGTGTGTTAGTAGGCTGTGGGTACCAAGATACAACTCCGAGTTGTGACCCGCTTAATCGACCCCCTCTAACCCGTAGTAAGTTCCTGCACTAGAGGTGGAAACTCCCGTTTCGGGTGCCAGACATGGAATCATGCGACGAAGCAGATGAAATGTTGGTTCCCCATGGTCCTATGTATGAACCTAACACAACCAAGCAAAAAAGTTCATGCTTCTACCCCATCTCGGTGCCGGTCAAAGGGGTAGATTGCTAGGTTTGACTTTTTTCCAGCGGATGAGGGGTTTTGCCGTGGCGGGGGTACGGAGCGTCGGAACCCCACCAAAACTTGCATGGACCCCTATTATATATACACTTGTGTGTTGGTAGGCTGTGGGAACCAAGATACAACTCCGAGTTACGACCCGCTTCATCGACCCCCTCTTACCCCGTAGTAAGTTCCTACACTAGAGGTGGAAACTCCAGTTTCGGGTGACGGACATGGAATCATGCGACGAAGCAGATGAAATGTTGGTTTCCCATGGTCCTATGTATCAATCTAACACAACCAAGCAAAAAAAGTCCATGCTTCTACCCCATCTCGGTGCCGGTCAAAGGGGTAGATCGCTAGGTTTGACTTTTTTACAGCGGATGAGGGGTTTCGCCGTGGCGGGGGTACGGAGCGTCGGAACCCCACCAAAACTTGCATGGACCCCTATTATATGTATACTAGTGTGTTAGTAGCTGTGGAACCAAGATACAACTCCGTGTTGCGACCCGCTTCATCGACCCCCTCATACCCCGTAGTAAAATCCTGCAGTACTAGAGGTGTGGAAACTCCCGTTTCGGGTGACGGACATGGAATCATGCGACGAAGCAGATGAAATGTTGGTTCCCCATGGTCCTATGTATAACCTAACACAACCAAGCAAAAAAGTTCATGCTTCTACCCCATCGCGGTGCCGGTCAAAGGGGTAGATCGCTAGGTTTGACTTTTTTCTAGCGGATGAGGGGTTTCACCGTGGCAGGGGTACGGAGCATCGGAACCCCACCAAACCTTGCATGGAACCCTATTATATGTACACTAGTGTGTTAGTAGGCTGTGGGAACCAAGATACAACTCCGAGTTGCGACCCGCTTCATCGACCCCCTCTTACCCCGTAGTAAGTTCTTGCACTAGAGGTGGAAACTCCAGTTTCGGGTGACGGACATGGAATCTGCGATGAAGCAGATGAAATGTTGGTTCCCCATGGTCCATACACTAGTGTGTTGGTAGGTTGTGGGAACCAAGATACAACTCCGAGTTACGACCCGCATCATCGACCCCCTCTTACCCCGTAGTAAGTTCCTGCACTAGAGGTGGAAACTCCAGTTTCGGGTGACGGACATGGAATCATGCGACGAAGCAGATGAAATGTTGGTTCCCCATGGTCCTATGTATCAACCTAACACAACCAAGCAAAAAGTCAATGCTTCTACCCCATCTCGGTGCCGGTCAAAGGGGTAGATCGCTAGGTTTGACTTTTTCCAGCGGATGAGGGGTTTCGCCGTGGCGGGGGTACGGAGCGTCGGAACCCCACCAAAACTTGCATGGACCCCTATTATATGTATACTAGTGTGTTAGTAGGCTGTGGAACCAAGATACAACTCCGAGTTGCGACCCGCTTCATCGACCCCCTCATACCCCGTAGTAAAATCCTGCAGTACTAGAGGTGTGGAAACTCCCGTTTCGGGTGACGGACATGGAATCATGCGACGAAGCAGATGAAATGTTGGTTCCCCATGGTCCTATGTATAACCTAACACAACCAAGCAAAAAAGTTCATGCTTCTACCCCATCTCGGTGCCGGTCAAAGGGGTAGATCGCTAGGTTTGACTTTTTTCTAGCGGATGAGGGGTTTCGCCGTGGCGGGGGTACGGAGCATCGGAACCCCACCAAAACTTGCATGGAACCCTATTATATGTATACTAGTGTGTTAGTAGGCTGTGGGAACCAAGATACAACTCTGAGTTGCGACCCGCTTCATCGACCCCCTCTTACCTCGTAGTAAGTTCCTGCACTAGAGGTGGAAACTCCAGTTTTGGGTGACGGACATGGAATCTGCGACGAAGCAGATGAAATGTTGGTTCCCCATGGTCCTATGTATCAACCTAACACAACCAAGCAAAAAAGTTCATGCTTCTACCCCTATAGACTCAATACCGTTGTTGCAACGACACCTGCGACTTTGCATGCAACTTCTGTTGGCTACTGGTCCCTTTCAACTACTGAAGCAAAACTCTGTCTTCCAACGTTGATATTTATCAAACGTTCTCTGTTGCCAGATCTACCATATTGTTGCCGTTTACTATGAAATTGACTCTAATCCGGATTTTTACCAATACAAGGGCACAACGATGAATTCAACGCAAGATGTTGCTGGTAGGATACCGATGACAATACATCGACATCGAGTGCAAGCTTCAGAGGAAATAGATGATTCACATTACTCCTTTCTAAAAGGTACACAATTTCCTTAATTCTTAATCACTATTCTGTAACAAGGATAATGCTAACTCCTTTAATTGTTCTTGCGCTCAGTAAAGAAAGGATTTGTTCTTGTAACAAGGATGGAAAGTATAGCAGCATACAAAAACCAGCGAGGATCCGGTAAAAAATATTTGAGTCTCTACCATTTTGTATAATGCATAAAATCCTAGATTGCTTAATCTTAACAACCGTTAAACCTTATGCAGAAACTGAAGAACAATCTGACACTCCAGTGTCCGCCAATGACATGTGCGCACTGGGTGAATGGCCATCTCATGCTCGACGCAACCGTGAACTACAACAGAATGGTACAAATTTTGGTTTATATTTTTGTTCTATTCTACTATAATCAAATACCGAGTAACACAATATTTCTTGTATGCTTTTGGTTGTAGAAACTGGCGGACAGAAGAAGAAGGGGCGAGGTGCTCTCAAGGGTTTTAAAGCATCTAAGAAGCGTTATGCCAATGGATCAGAAAAGCTTAATATTTCATTCTCTGAGCATTTGGGTGGTACAGTAGGAATGAACTACCGTACATTCGTAGATGACGTGGTACTCATGATGAAAAAAAGGTTACCGCTCATTGGAGTGAGAAGGTGGGCGGATATTCACCCTACCATCCATCGACAAATTGTTGTCGATATGATAGTGAGTACAACCCTTTTCACATGTGTTATTTAGTTTACCATTGAAAATGCATTGTTTAAGCATAGACATTTGTTGTACTCATTACAGGACAGATATGCATTGGAAGATACACCGGTAATTGAGGAGAAAATTCTCAAAGTTGCACATGAGCGATATAGAGCTTGGCGTTCAACTCTAAGCGCCACATACAAGGCGTACAAAACTGATGCTGCTAGATTGGCGAATGTGCCTGAAGATGTACAACCAGAGGAGTGGCAATGGTTGATTGAGTACTCTGGCACTGATTCAAAATTCAAGGTTATACGAATGTAGACAAATGCTAATAAATCTTATTTTAAAAACGGAAGGAGCACTTGCTTATATTTTGGGTAGAACAGTTTTTATTGAACATTTTAATTGGAAAGTAACCGTTCAAGCTGAATATTCATGACTAGATATTATGTCTGAAGGTTTATAATTTATTTATCTGTTCGGCATGCCATAAAGACTGGACAAACTTCAACGCCTATCATCATATGATGTCATATTTGATCCCCGCTAAAGAATGTATTTGATAATCATATGACATAAGATATCCCTAACCTCTTTCTCTAGTTAAAAAGGCGAACAAGTAGGCTGAAAGAATTGAGCAAAACTTACCTCTCCATTAATTCTTGCTCCCACCTCCCCTTTAGCACTCTTTGTATTTTTGGGTGATATAGGGGAATCACTGTGTTCTACAATCTTGTTATTCTGGAACATAACAGCGAGTAATATGAATGTCTGATTCTTAGTCACAGACCAAGCAATACAAAGGTAGCAAGAAAATACCGTCAGTTCTACGTAGTCACCAACATCTGGAGTGTATACAAGATCCAGTCCATCATTTTCATACATTAGTCCATCTACTTTTTTCAGAAGCATCCCATCAAACTCGCTACAAGATATATATAACCCATTTGTTAAATAGACGACAGTAAAAATAAATACAATATTGAGTGTTTAGGCTGTATCGTATTATTTTTTATCTATTTTAAATAAACCTGAAGAATCCTTTATGTACTTCCAATATATAATCTCTTAGAATCTGAAGCACACAGCAACCATTGACCACCTGATCAGTTAAAATACATGCAACATGTCAGAGTAGTCCAATTCAGTTAAAATACATGCAACATCGCAGACTAGTCTCAATTTGTTCTCTTCAGAAATTAAAATAGGGAAGAATTCAGATACATATAAATTACCTTGTCCTCAGGGCAAACTGATGGAGTGTAAGGAGGCAAATTATGAACTCGTCGTTTATCTTTGTCATCCCAAACATTCATCCGGTCATCAATCACCATCGCCATATTTGGATGGCATGAACTCTTTTGAAACACACGCTTAAGCGACTTTTTGGAACCTAACAGTCAATACAAAATAAAATAAAACGAAGGTGCATGTGGCACAAACAAGAAACATAATCGGTGTTAATCAGTCTTCCATCCATCAACAAACTTATCTTTTACTTGTACATAAGGATGTTCTAGTAGTTGTGCTTGTAACCAACATACATGATGATACAAATATTGCAACTTTTTTTTTATCAAACTGCTATGCAACACTAGCTAAAGATTTTTTTTAACCTGAAAAGCAAGCTACCCCCCTTGTCGGGAAAAAATACTGTTTGAGAAATACTTGGTAGCTAGTGATCAACGACGCAACGTACTTCTCCCTATCCAACCTAGCTATTAGCATTTAGAATTGATCCAATGAGGGTCTCATGAAAGAAGAATAGTAAATACTCACGCAAAATTTTACCTGGCCTCACACATACTAAACGCTGTGAAATCTCTTCTGAGCTGATCAAGCTGCCTTCTGGATCAAGCAGTCTCCATGCCTCGAGAGCATAGTGTCTTGCAGCTTTTGTACATACATATACCTTATATTTTCTCCATCTACTAGTTTTACTCAGATAAGTCTTCAAATTATCCCAGCCAGGCCGTATGTTTACAAAATAACTACTTCTAGGATCCTGAACGACATATAATGTTGCAGCAGGTAAGAAGAGATGATATGGATAATTATTGACAGTAATATACAACAAATACAAGAAGGTTTTCAAGCATATATTGCAAAAAACAACTGGTCTATTTATTTAATAGATTAATAAAATAATAATGACACTTGGATTAGAAAACAAAGATGAGTTGGGAATACATCAGTAGTGTTGAACAGAGAACGCAATTTACATAACATAACATGCTAGTAGCACATGTGTTGTTATGTTGGAATTGTGAAACTGGGGAACGACTGCGTCTTCAACCACGCCGCCCCCTCCATCTCTCGCACCCTCGACAATATCAAGGATGAGGCGGCGCTCTGGTCCAGGGCTGGAGCACTATGACTTAGAGCGATCTTGCCCACAACCTGGGATGTCCACTGATTTTTTTGTCATAACAGCACTCACCTCCTAGGAGGCCCTTGTACTAAACCCTTTCTCTCTATTCAATGAAAAGAAACGCAAAGGCTTTTTGCGTTTTCTCGAAAAAAAGAATTGTGAAACTGGCTTGCATAACTATATGATGTTTGGAGTTAGACCTGCATAAGGGCATGTACAATGCAAGGTGCTTATAGGAGGTGCTTAGAAAATAAACCGGTTTTTAGCTAAACACCGGTGCTTATTTGCTCTAGACAAATGCTTAACTAAGCACCCCCTCTATAGAAATAGGCACTGGTGCTTATGAAAATGCTTGGTTTATTTTTGTAAGCACCTCTCTAAGCACTGTGCATTGTACGTGGCCTAATACACAAGTTGTAAAATTTTAAAAATTATTGCCCTAAATCAGGTTTAGTCTCGAAGTAGCAACACCATATGTAAACTGATCCCATTGAACTCTGTTATAATTATCTTGACCGGACCACTGCATAAAAGTGGACGGCAGGGCGATGTTTGTTAACAAGGTTCGTTGTGAACGCCAACATCCCACATTCTCATGTATACATTGACATAACACATCCAATGAAAAAACATCCGTCAACGCCATCCATAGTGTCTCCAAACAACCGCCAGTTGTCCAGCCACCCTTGCCACGGGCGACCAAACCGTCCCCCTTTTGATCTCGTGTCTAACCTGTGGACAGTATCTTCTAGTCTATATACATTAGGTCTGGGTTACAAGTGCTCAAGTCCAACAGCATTTTTTGTTGGTAATACGTGTCTCATTTATTAAATAAAGATCAAGTTACATGGCACGAAAACACGGACCCGACAGAACTTTTCCCAAAGGAACGCTCAGCCAGGAACGAAAAATACAGTCCGGACCAAAGAAAACCCTAAACAAGGTACCAACACCTGCCCTTCCCTGGCACCACCGTAACAGCCACCTAAGAAAAAGTGGACAGATCAGCTCTTCACCTGAGGTCGACGCGGCTCCATCACTGATCTGCAGCTTTACGGACCTCCAAAGTAGCTTGCCAAAGGCAAAGCCATTGCCGTTGAAAGAATCAGACCGGGGCAGCACCCTGGACACGCCATACAACTCCAGATTTGACACCCCCTGCGCGACGTCAGAGGAGGAAACCATATCTGCCAGCCTCTAACCACGAACCTAGCACAAGATTCACCATCTTCCAGCTGTCACCAATTCAGACTACTGTCTCTGCGTACTTTTTACCAACCTCCCGAGCTCTGCTCCGACGTTGGAGTGAACGTCGTCGCAACGACGGAGCCCAAGGGCACAAGTCCACCACAAGGATGTCGCCGCCGCTACACCATCCCAGCTTGAACAGACTACGTCCCAGATCCCTCGACAACCAAAGAGCAGAACACCGCACTGCGGCCAAAAACCTAAGCTACAGAGGACCTACCCTAAACCTACACTGGTCCACACACGCGGGACTTGAGTCCAACAGCTAACCCTCCTCTTATACCAAATCAAGTTGTATCCCTATACGCATATTAGAAGCCAATTCCAACAAAACTGTGTATTTTTTGTTGACTTTTAATATACGTAACTCGAACCATACACCTTCCATCCATCAGATTAATATTGATATGCAAAAACATAAATATTTTGATTTAGAAACTAAACACACCAGCCCAAAATAACAACATATATGACCTCTTTATGAAGTTCAAAATTATTTTTACATAATATAAATACTCATTAACTACGAAAGCAATATCTATATTACATTGCTAATTTTCATGAGCATGACATGAACTAATTTCTCAACAGCAATTAAACTAGAAGTTATAAGAATAATAAATAATAATTTGGTGATTTGCAGAACAACCAAACAAATCGTACATACCATTGGGTTAAGGCGAGTCAGAACCGCATTCCTTTTCGGGACCCTGATTACAGGTCGAACAAGTTGTAGTCCGCCAGGTTTATACAACATGCCCTTCTCATGTTGGTTCCTCACAATCTCATGATCGACAGTGATAGCACCTTTATGTACAAAATCCTTCAGAAATGTATTATCCTTAGAGACCCTACAGAGTTGATTCTGAAGTACCAATTGTGTAAGCGCATCAAGTTCAGAATTCTCCAAGTCTGATTTGATCTCTTCCATGTGAGTTTCTAATTTTTTCTCGTTGCTGGCAAATATGATGGTCTCGTCGAGATCAAACACAATGGCTATGCATCGCTGGTTGAGCATCTCAAGGCATGCCTCGTAAAGCCCTGCTTGTGCGGACCAACACCAGAAACAAGGCACACCCTTTTCAACCTTGCTTTGCATAGCCACAAGGTGCAGTTCCTCCGGTCCGGCATCCACCACAGCGGTCTAAAACCCACAATAATCAATGAGAAAAATAAACTCTAAGCCTGTAATCTAATTAAAATGATGGAAATCCAATACTACATCTGAAATGTTACCAAGAGTGAAGGAATAAGAGAACCTGCTAGGGTTCTAAGGAGATGACCTTGCTGAAGTATAAAAGACATTCAAAGGTATCTCGCAGTAATTGTTAAGGCAAACGTCACATATTCAGTGACATACCATTGTCATCCAATAATATGACATCCAAAAAATACATTCCAGCCCTAATCTACTCTATTTCGCCTAACAAACAAACTGTATCATACTACTATGATAGGACTTGTTTTGCATCAATACTGTAAAGCTGTATCGCAACTAGTTCTAAAAGTATTTTGCATCCTAAATTGCAGGCTCCACCACCCAGTTCATAAAATGAAGCATACTAGTGCAACAAATCAACAGCTCAATGCCTCTTGCTAAGTAAAATCGCAGGCCAAGGAAATCTAATAGTGAGTTAATCCAATATATAAGGAGAGTGCACTATCTGAACCTAGGGGCATCTGCACCCGTTTTTTAAAATTGCATTCAATACTGTATGCGTACATCTCCATAATATATAAGCACGGCGCACATAGTTTCGTGAGAAAAATAGCTTTCTATTTTGCCTCTGTAAAATGACAAATTTTGGTGCTAGAAAAAAAACTTTTCACAAGACAATTTTTTGTCTTTTTTCCACAGGCAAAGAAAAATCATTTTCCTACGAAACTTTCTGTGCGCACATAGAACGTGGGGATGTAGGCGTGCAATTTTTTCCGTAATTTTGATACAGTTGGAAACGTTCTTTTCAAAAAAGGGGTAGATGCCCCCATGTTCAGCTATGCATTTTCCAGGCCTATATATACTATAATAAACCTACAAGTTGGAAAATCGACGAAAGATCTGGCAGCGATTATATATGGAGTAGATTAAAGCTGTAGACGACTAGGCAAAGAAGATGTGCATACGTACCATGCGTTGGTTCCAGCAGGTGGAGTGCAGGCTGTTAAGGAGGGGGGATCTGGGATGAATATCCAACGTCGTGCTTTCCTGGAGCTTGCAGCGCATGGAGTAGGCGCTGATCACCTGCAGAACGGCCAGCGGTGGGCACCTGTCGCTCGCCGGCGACCGGCGGCTGATCCGGATCTCGTTGCTTCGGAACACAGGTTCCCTGCCGCCAGATGATGGTGGAAGCAACACATCGACGTAGCCAAAGAACACGTCACCCTCGAACATCGGCATGGTCCTGACCCCGCCCGCGCCGGCGAGCGAGGCGGCCATGGCCGTGCTTGATGGTGGGGATGACCGGGGAATTTGAGAGAGGGGAATACTCCCTCCGTGGCTCCGTCCCGAAATAAGTGTGGCGAGTGGGACTTTGCAAAACAACCCTCCACTTTTCTGGACAGAACCCGCAGTGCACCGGCGTCGAGACTGTTAGAGTATATTGTATTACGGTGTAGCTATATTCGGTAGCTTTAGAATTGTAGTCCAAGTTATCTCTAGTATGTTTCGTAGTCTCCAAGTCTTGTCTCCTTTATATACAACCCACCGTGGCTCATTTTTTTATTAGAAAAGGGGAAACCCCCAGCCTCTGTATCGATCGATGCACACAGCTGAAATTATTACAAATTTCAAGAGAGTTTCAGAGTTTACATCTCACGCATCACATAAGGTTGAGGCATGTATCAACCATCTAAAAATGGACAACATTTAGACCACTACGCTCGGAGTCGTCTAGAATGCTGCCACATAGCCCGGGAAAAGAAGTCCTGAGCGACCATCAGGAGCCGGGCACACCCAGTAACCATAAGTTCTCGCTGGTGCTCGGGTAGGAGATATGCCCAAAGCTGAATCCAATGAGCTGTCATGTGGATAACCTGCAGAATATGGAAATTCGAAGATCTATTAAAAACAAGATTGTTTCGACAATTTCATATAGACCAACATATAGCAGAAACGCCAATGCGAATTCTATCCTTGGTCTTCTTATCAATGCCATTCAACCAATTCCCAAACATATTTGTGATATTAGTTGGAGCTGGAATATTATAGGTGCTAAAAACAACACGCCAAACGAGTTGAGCAAAGGGGCAGGAAAAAAAAAAGGTGTTCAATTGTCTCCGACGAACCACAAAAAGCACACTTCGTACATCCTTTCCACTTCTTTTAGCCAGGTTATCCTTGGTTAACAAGATTTTCTATTAAGAAACCACATAAAAATCTTTATTTTCAAGGGTAGTTTCAGTTTCCACAAATATTTATGCAAATATGTCGTATGCCCATTCATCAAATACTCATACATCGATTTAACGGTGAATTTACCATTTGTAGTTAGATTCCACGCAAAAGTGTCATCATTGTCTATCAAATTAACATCCATCAAACGAAGACATAAATGGACAATGCATCCCATTTGTCTCCGATTAACGCCCTTCTAAAACCAATGTTCAAAGGGGGTGCAGCAGCCAACAGAGACATGTTTCCGTTGAATAATGTTGTAGAGCGATGGATATTGATGCATTAGAGGTTTGTCTCCTAACCAGGTATCTTTCCAAAATCTAGTAGATAGCCCATTTCCAATTTTAAAGGACCCTCTATTAAAAAAAATCTTCCTTTACCCGCATGAGGCCTTTCCGAAAGGGTGAATCATTCGGATTGATCTCAACTTGAGCTAGCGTTTTACTCTGTAGGTATTTATTATGTAGTAGCTCCTGCCACATACCTTCCTCGTTTAACAACTTAAACAGTCATTTGCTAAGTAAACACTTATTTTGTAGTTCAAGGACCTCAATTCCAAGCCCCCTTGGTCCTTGGGTCTACAGATTATGTTCCACTTTGTTAATCTATATTTTTGTTTATGTTCATCGCTTTGCCAAAAAAAGCGCGACCTATAGTAATCAAATCTTTTACGTACCCCTACAGGTACCTCAAAAAATGAGAACATAAACATTGGTAGGCTTGATAAAACCGAATTTATCAAAACAAGCCTGTCCCCGTATGAGAGCATCTTCCCTTTCCAGCACCCTAGTTTGCCCGCAAAACAACATTCAATAGGGTACCATTCAGCATTGTGTAATTTTCTATAATGGATCGGAACTCCCAAATACTTGAAGGGTAGGGACCGACTCACATCCAAATATTTGTCGATATTGATCCTCTACCTCTTTTGCCTTACCAAAACAGAAAATTTCGCTTTTGTGGAAGTTAATTTTGAGCCCCGATAGTTGTTCAAAAATACATAGTATTAGTTTCATATTGACCGCCTTTTCTAGATCATGTTCCTTAAAAAAATTAACCAAAAGGTCATATTTGTGTGGATATATAGGGATAATATTGGACCATGGTACAACTAAAAGGAAGCTGAAGCATGAAACCTATCATTTTTGTGTTTGTGCAACTTCTGCACTATGGCCTTTACCCTTTTTCAATCTTGGCAAGAATAATCCAGTCCTGTAGATCAGCTACATGCCATGAATAACAAAGCAAATTGTGTAAAACTGAATGATATAAACTAATTGATGTTTACCTACGTACTCCCTCCGTTACAATTTAATTGACTTGGGTATGTCCAAATATGGATGTATCTAGACACTAAATAAGTATAGATACATCCATATTTGGACAAACCCAAATCAATTAATTTGGAACGGAGGGAGTACCTGTTTGCTAAAGAAAATTGTGTGAATTGTTGTCCGCAATAAGAAGAAAAAGGTGCGTACCTGTTTGCTAGAGGAAAATGTGAGGAACCGCTGCATATAGCTGATGAAAATTGTAATTAGAAGGCACTGGATTCCTGGGATTTGATGCAGCTTACAGATACGAAACAATCTTAATTTTGTTCAACCAAAAGCTCAGCAAATTCTGCTCAATTTAGATTCAGGTCGGTGCAGAACACCTCGTGCCTGCCTAGCAGACCTCGTTGGCAACACTGCCGTTGGAATCGTGCTGCACGCTGCTGTCGACCGCGCCCGCCGGCCGCTCTCTGGGCCAGGCTGCCATGACCACACGATACTGCCTAGGTTAGGGATTTGAAGATGCAGGGCACAGGTTGCGGTTTACCTCTGAATGAAAATAACAAAGCAAAAATAAAAGCACACAGACGCTCCAAGTAAAATACATAAGATGTGACGGAATTAAAATATAGTTTCACTAGAGGTGACCTGATAAGTTGTTGATGAAGAAGGGGATGCCCAAGGCATCCCCAAGCTTAGACGCTTGAGTCTTCTTGAAATATGCTTGGGTGACCCACGGGGGCATCCCCAATCTTAGGCTTTTCACTCTTCTTGATCATATTGTATCATCCTCCTTTCTTGATCCTTGAAAACTTCCTTCACACCAAACTCGAAGTAATCTTATTAGCGGGTTAGTGCATAATCAAAATTCACATGTTCTGCATGGACACAATCATTACCAACGCTTCTGGACATTACCTACAGCTACTGATATTTAATGGAGCAAAGAAATCCAATCAAACATAGTAAAAGAGGCAACGCAAAATAAAAGGCAGAATCTGTCAAAACAGAACAGTCCGTAAAGACGAATTTTTTCGAGGCACTTAACATGCTCAGATCAGAAAACTTAAAACTAATGAAAGTTGCGTACATATCTGAGGATCACTCATGAATTTTTTCAGAATTTTTAGATTTTTCTGCAGTGAATAAAGCTCAAAACCGTGGACAGCAAAAATCTGTCCCTGTGCAGAAATCCAAATCTAGTATCAACTTTCTATTAGAGACTTTACTTGGCACAACAATGCAAGAAAATAAAGATACAAAGGCATTGCTACAGAAGTAAACAGTATGACTCAAAAATAAAATAAAAATTGCAGAAATAAAATAATGGGTTGTCTCCCATAAGCGTTTTTCTTTAACGCCTTTCAGCTAGGCGCAGAAAGTGAAAATCAAGTGTTATCAAGAGAAGAAGCATCAACATCATAATTTGTTCTAATAATAGAATCAAAAGGTTCGAAGAAAGGGTCTTCCCAAAACAATAGGACAAGATGCATTGCATTCAATATCAAAAACAACAAAATCAACGGGAACAAGGTTATTGTTAACTGTAATATGAACATTGTCAATTCTCCCCAAAGGTTTCTTTATAGAGTTATCAGCAAGATTAACATCCAAATAACAGCATTCCAAAGGTGGCAAGTCAAGCATATCATAAAGTTTCTTAGTCATAACAGAAATACTTGCACCAAGATCACATAAAGCATTACAATCAAAATCATTCACCTTCATTTTAATGATGGGCTCCCAACCATCTTCCAACTTCCTAGGGATAGAAGCTTCAAGTTTTAATTCCTCTTCTCTAGCTTTTATGAGAGCATTAGTAATATGTTTTGTAAAGGCCATGTTTATAGCACTAGCATTAGGACTTCTAGCTAGCTTTTGCAAGAACTTAATAACTTCAGAGATGTGACAACTATCAAAATCAAAATCATTATGATCAAAGGTAATGGGACTATTGTCTCCAACACTTCGAAAAATTTCAGCACCTTTATGAGAAACAGTTTCAGCAGTTTTAGGCAATTTTGCATGCTTTGTAATAGAAGTAGAAACATTGCCAACACCAATTATTTTACCATTGATAGTAGGAGGTTTATCAACATGTGAAGCATTAACATTACTAGTGGTGGTAATAGTACAAACTCTAGCTATACTATTTTCCTTAGCAATTTTATCTTCTCTTTCCCACCTAGCATGCAACTCAGCCAACATCCTAATATTGTTGTCAATTTTAACTTGGATAGCATTTGCTGTAGCAAGAATTTTGTTATCATTAACCTCGGGTTTAGCAGCCATTTTATTAATTAAAGAAGCTTGTGACTCAGACATGTATGAAATTCGGTTTTCAGCATTTGAAAGCTTAGTTTGCAAACCAGAAATTTCCATATTCAAATTCTCAAGTTGATTCCCTATATTTTTCAACATGGCAGATTGTTCATTCATAGTTTTAGTAAACAATTGGTTTTGCTCATATTGTGATTGCATATAGCTCTTAGTAGCTCTTTCAATTTCCAGCATCCTTTCCTCACTAGGCAAAACAGATCTACCATAAGAATTACCATAACCACTACCACTATTAGAAGGATATGGCTTATAGTTGTTATTACCAAAATTATTCCTATAAGCATTGTTGTTGAAATTATTATTTTAATGAAGTTCACATCAACATGCTCTTCTTGAGCAACCAATGAAGCTGAAGGAACATTATTAGGATCAACATGAGATTTACCATTAACAAGCATAGACATAATAGCATCAATCTTATCACTCAAGGAAGAGGTTTCCTCAACAGAATTTACCTTATTACCTTGGGGGGTCCTTTCAGTATGCCATTCGGAGTAGTTGATCATCATATCATCAAGAAGTTTTGTTGCTGCACCCAAAGTGATGGACATAAAAGTACCTCCAGCAGCTGAATCCAATAGGTTCCTTGAAGAAAAATTTAATCCTGCATAAAAGGTTTGGATGATCATCCAAGCAGTCAGTCCATGGGTAGGGCAATTCTTTACCATAGATTTCATTCTCTCCCATGCTTGGGCAACATGTTCATTATCCAATTGCTTGAAGTTCATAATGCTACTTCTCAAAGATATAATTTTAGCAGGAGGATAATATTTTCCAATGAAAGCATCTTTGCATTTAGTCCATGAATTAATACTATTTCTAGGCAAAGATAGCAACCAATCTTTAGCTCTTCCTCTCAAGGAAAAAGGAAACAGTTTCAGTTTTGTAATATCCCCATCTATATCCTTATACTTTTGCATCTCACAAAGTTCAACAAAATTATTAAGATGGGCAGCAGCATCATCAGTACTAACACCAGAAAATTGCTCTCTCATAACAAGATTTAGTAAAGCAGGTTTAATTTCATAAAACTCTGCTGTAGAAGCAGGTGGAGCAATAGGAGTGCATATGAAATCATTATTATTTGTGCTAGTGAAGTCACACAACTTGGTGTCCTCAGGAGTACTCATTTTAGCAAAAACAAAGCAAAACCGAAATAATAAAAGTAAAATAAGTAACTAATTTTTGTGTGTTTTTGATATAAAGAAAGCAAACAAGACAAAAATAAAAATAAAGCAAGACAAAAAAAAGTAAAGAGATTGGGTGTGAGAGACTCCCCTTGCAGAGTGTCTTGATCTCCCCGGCAACAGCGCCAGAAAAAGTGCTTGATGACGTGAAAGACACACGTTCGTTGGGAACCCCAAGAGGAAGGTATGATGAGTGCAGCAGCAAGTTTTCCCTCAGTATGAAACCAAGGTTATCGAACCAGTAGGAGATGAAGATCACTTGAAGGTTGTCAACGGCGCCAGAAAAAGTGGTGTTGGTGGAGTTCTTCCTCTTCCTAGCAATGGTGCCAGAAAAAGTGTGATGCGTGGTTGATGGAAGAGTCCTGGCGGTTGACTTGGAACCTGCACACAACACAACCAAAATACTTTGCCCCAACTTAACAGTGAGGTTGTCAATCTCACCGGCTTGCTGAAAACAAAGGATTAGACGTATAGTGTGGAAAATGATGTTTGTTTGCAGAGAATGTAAAAGAACAGTGATTGCAGTAGGTTGTATTTCAGATGTAAAAGAATGGACCGGGGTCCACAGTTCACTAGTGGTGTCTCTCCATAATAAAATATTAACATGCTGGGTAAACAAATTACAGTTGGGCAATTGACAAATAGAGAGGGCATAACAATGCACATACATATCATGATGACTACTATGAGTTTTACTTAGGGCATTACGACAAAGAACATAGACCGCCATCCAGCATGCATCTATGTCTAAAAAGTCCACCTTCAGGTTAGCATCCGCACCCCTTCCAGTATTAAGTTGCAAGCAACAGACAATTGCATTAAGTATGGTGCGTAATGTAAACAACACAAATATCCTTAGACAAAGCATTGATGTTTTATCCCTAGTGGCAACAGCACATCCACAACCTTAGAACTTTCTGTCACTGTCCCAGATTCAATGGAGGCATGAACCCACTATCTAGCATAAATACCCCCTCTTGGAGTTACAAGCATCAACTTGGCCAGAGCCTCAACTAGTAACGGAGAGCATGCAAGATCATAAACAACACATATATGATAAATCAATAATCAACTTGACATAATATTCCATATTCATCGGATCCCAACAAACACAACATGTAGCATTACAATAATATGATCTTGATCATGATAGGCAGCTCACAAGATCTAAACATGATGGCACAAGAGGAGAAGACAACCATCTAGCTACTGCTATGGACCCGTAGTCCAAGGATGAACTACTCACGCATCGTTCCGGAGGCGGCATGGTGATGTAGAGCCCTCCGGTGACGATTCCCCTCTCCGGCAGGGTGCCGGAGGAGATCTTCTGAACCCCCCGAGTTAGGGTTGACGGTGGCGGCAGCGGATGTTTTCCGGAAATATGGCTCGGTGTTTTTGGGTTTTCGCGTCTGGGGGAATAAATAGGCGAAGGGGCAACGTCGGTGGAGGCCCGAGGTGGGCTCCCCACGTGGCGGCGCGGCAGGGGGCCACCCGTGCCGGCCTATGGGGACGGCCCCCTGCTGCCCCCCTTCGTCTCTCCTTCGGACTTCTGGAACGTGTCGGGAAAAATAGGCATCTGGGATTTTGTTTCGTCCAATTCCGAGGAAGTTTCCAGAACAGCTTTTCTGAAACCAAAAACAGCAGAAAACAGGGACTGGCACTGCGGCATCTTGTTAATAGGTTAGTCCCAGAAAATGCATAAAAATGCTATGAAGTGTGAATAAAACATGTAGCTATTGGCATAAAACTAGCATGGAACATAAGAAATTATAGATACGTTGGAGACGTATCAGTCACCCCCGTAAGGCTAGCATGGCTGTTGTCACTCCCACATCATACTCTTTCTTTTTACCCCTAGATAAAGGATGTTGGGCTGTATTTCACATGTCACTCAATACATATGTCGTGTCACATCGCCCATCCCGTACCTACATACATCATACTTCATAATGGACAATACTCTAAACACTAGTGCAATGATTTATATTCGTGTGTGTCACCACATCTCTCTCATCTATCTACACTTGATGGTGTCAATCACCTCATGATAAGGATAAACAAGGCATTATGAATAAATCAAACCATCACATGCATCATAGAATATCTCCAAAATATGACAAGTCATAAAAGTTCCAACACAACAGTAAATGCATAACAAATCATCTCAAACCACAATATCCACCATAGGAATTACATAGATGACCGTAATCATGTTCAGCAGCTCATACGGTACTAATTAGTGAAGCTCAAAGAGAGGAGAGATACATAAGTTACCACCACAAACGCAAGTCCAGGGGGTGGACTACTCCCCCTTCATCATGGAGACGATGGAGAAGTCGTTGGAGAAGATGGAGACCACCCCGGCAGCGCCCCGTCGGAGTTTCCCCCTCCAATCTGCAGCTCCAGGTCTCTGTTTCGGTGTTTCTGTGTTTTGGCGGCGCTTCTTCCAGAGAATGTCGGGGGACTACTTTTATAGTCGGTTTTAGGTCAGGACTAGGTCGGTGGAGCAAAGATCGACGGCGGCGGAGCCTCGAGACCCAAAAGAGGTGGTCCCACGTGGCCAGGTACTAGGGCCGCCTGGGGCCCTCTATTTCCCAGCTGGTTGGGCTTCTGGTTTTCATTTTCAGCCCATTGTGTTCGTCTCAAAAATTCTGAACCGTGCTCTCTGACCTTGCCCTTTTTGGAGTCCCGAAGCTCCCGGAAAGTCCAAAACACTAAAAAAGATGTTTTCTGACAGTGCAGGGTTAATTCCATAAAAATAGGAAACATATCAAATATTCCCAAAATCATTATAAAACATTGATATAACCCTTATATGATGCAAATATGACTGAAATATAAGTAAAATAATGCAAAGTTCATCTATGCATTTTACATGCATCACGCGTACACTCTCGTCCCAATCGGCAGCATCGAGCTCTTCATCGGCTTCACCCCAGAGGCCATGGGTTTCCCAAAAAATCACACACTTTGGGGTCCCACCCGCCACCCTAAATCCGACTACGCGGAAGACGGATCTGAGTCCGCCTCCTCGTGGGAGTCCGCAGACTCATATTCCCACTTCATCGGCGTTGCCGGCATGGGAGATCCCACTCCCAGCCGCATAGCAGTGATCCTGAATCGATCCTCCCTGCCCTTCAGGGCGATACGATGTCAGATGCCGGATCCAGATCTACTATTCATGTCAACGTAGATTCGGATTCCGTAGAAGATTCTGCTAGCATGTTTGAGTCGCAGGTCAAAAAGTGTTTCGCACCGACCGACCCTGCGCCTTCCGAGGTTGCGACAAGCTCGGCGTCAACCATGCAGCAGGCTTTCATGGCAGATGTCACTGTCTCGGATCCGGCAAAGGAGACGGAGGCCACCGATGCAGGCAAGTCCGCAGCCGACAAAGCCATCCTTGAGCCACCACCGGCTCCCAAGAAGAAGGCGAATCTGGACAAAGGCGGAACTAGCGACAAAGACGATCCACCTCTCGACGAAATCCTGAGCACGCCGGTCGGCGATAACGCAGATCCGACATACTGGGAGAGACTTCATGGATCCGTACATCTCGATCAGAAAAGAATCAATAGAAGGAGAATCGGACGATATCTTTCTCGAAACAAACAAAAAGTCGTTCTTCTATCGTGCAGCAAACCCGTGCTCTTCAGGAAAAGGAGGGGGGTCCTGGGCCTAATCAAAGAGGCAAGGGCGGAGAACACCAAGATAACAGCCGCCAGAAACCTCTTCACCACAACCCCGGCCGCCAAAGCTCCTGGGGCTGGGAAGAAAAGCAAGAAAAAGGAGGATCCACCTCCAGCTGACTACAAGTCACCTGCTCAAAAGCTTGGCTTTGAGTGGGCCACGGCACCGCAGCGCCGGAACAAGGACGGCACTCCGATCTTCGCAACACCTGTGCTCAACACCGCCGCGGCGCTTGACATACTGACACGAGAAGACTATTCGAAGGACGAGAAGCTTTACTACAACTCAGTCCTCGTGGAAAAAGCCCTGGAGCAACAGGCGCGTGCTGATTCCCGTGCGGAGTTTGCAAGCGTGCTGGGAGGAAGGTTGGAGTCTAAATCCAACGCGTGCAAGGTGGATGCTGGAGGGGCCCCTGAGGACCCATCGGCTTCCAGTAGCCATGGAAAAGGAAAGGAGAAACAGCCTCGCAAAACGTCGGCAACGCGACGAAGCATCTCACACCAGCAACCGCAAGCGCGACACCCATCCCCCAGCCGGCCAGCAAGAAGGCGGCAGCCGTGGAAACAACCAACAGCCAAGAGGCGGCGGTAGCCGCAACAATGGCCCACCACCGCCAAGATGGAGCAGAGATCGCACGCGTTCCCCGCCTCCCGTGCCTAGGCGCGATGGCGGACGCAGTGTTCACAACGAGGAGCCCAGGCTTAGCAGAGGAAGGGCCGCGCAGGACGAGCCCAATGTGAAAGGATCGGTATGACACCTAGAGGGGGGGTGAATAGGTGCTACTCAAAATTTTAGTCTTTTTCAATTTAGGCTTGACACAAAAGGTAAATTCTCTAGATATGCAACTACGGTGAATTTACCTATATGGCAAGCTAACAACTAAGCACGATATAAAGTAAGGCGGTAAACAAGGATAGAGGTAACCAAAGTCAAAGCACGCGGAGACACGGATGTATTCCCGAGTTCCTCCTTTTTAGGGGAGTACGTCTCGTTGGAGAGGTGTGAACCAACACAATGGTTCAACGGCCACAAAGGCCTCACCCTCTTCTCCGGTGAACCGCACCACAAAGGATTGGTTCACTTCAACTATCGGAAACCTTCAAGGCGGAGTCCGGAGCCTTTACAACAACGATTTGGGGCACAACCCACAAAAGGATTGGGGGCTCCCAAACAGCTACAATCTGTCACAAAGACAAGCAAGTAAGTACAATAGGGGGCTAGGTTTTCCAAGTGGAAACCCTAGCTAATGGTCCCTCAAGTGAATGAAGGGGAAATGAAAAATGGCTTGGTGAAGATGTAGATCCGGGCCTTCTCCTTCAATCCTCCAAAGATCAACGCGTTTGGGTGGAGGGATTGGGAGATCTAATGTTTCTTGAGCTTGCAACAATGGTGTTCTTCAAATGTGGGCGAGCTGAGCTTCTTGGAGAAGAAGCAGTCTTTAAATAGGGGCCCCTGAAAATCCAACCGTTATGTGCAGAAAAACTGCACAGCGGTACTACCGCTGGGACAGCGGTACTACCGCTGCTGGTCTTCCTGCGGTACCCAGTGTACTGCACTACCCAGCTGCGGCGGTACCTCTCAGAGGTACCGTAGCTGCCAGGCAGGGCGGTACTACCGCTGCACGACCGGTAGTACCGCTGGGATCCTTCGAATAAAATAGAAGGAAACCAGCGGTAGTACGAGGCCACTACCGCGGGGTACCGCAGCAAAAACAGAGAGCAAAACGGCCTAGCGGTACCCCTGGCGGTACCACCAGCGGTAGTACCGCTGGCTGAAACCAGCGGTACCACACGGTACTACCGCCAGGAGGAGTACCAGCTGTGCTGCAGGAGTCCCGCTCCAGGTGGAGCGGTACTACCGCTGCGACAGCGGTACTACCGCCAGACACAGAAAAGCTCTTCTGAGCTGATTTCCAGGGCCACTAGCTCCAACAAGATACACATATTCGACATGTCTTATCTGCAATTGTCAAGCACACATTAGACCAGATGATGTGTTGTCATTAGACTCCAAAATGGATTTTAGAGCAGGTATGCTCTTTCAATCTCCCCCTTTTTGGAGTATGATGACAACACATCAAAAGAAGGTTCACAAAATATAGACGGCTCCCCCTAACTCTATGCATTAGTAGAATTTTGCGTTTGATTGCAAAATGCATATAGGCTAGGATCAACACTCCCCCTAGATTTTGTAAACCGAGCAAGTTCATAGAAAAACAATAAAGCACAACTTGCACAACGGTAAGACACGAGATAAAAGCACATAAAGTCTTGCACACATAGTCTTACAATAATTTAAGGTCACACATGTCTTACCCCATGAGTTCAACGAACGCAAATAAAAATGCAAGAGGAGCACAAGCGAACAAACACCAAATAAAAAAGCTTGTGCCCTCAACCACACAACTCCCCGGAGACATCCTAATAGAACTCTCTCCCCCTTTGGCATCATGACACCAAAAAGGGAGAGGCGATGCTAACGTCTCAAGTGGAAGTCCCTCTTCATCGGAGGAAGTAGCTTGAGCAATGTCGTCACTTTTGTTGGGTGAAACTGAACCATCCACTTCACTTGCATCACCATCCTCACCATCATCATCATCAGAAGCTTCTGCATGAGCAGCGGAGGTACCAACCTCAGTGCGAGACCAAGGAGTATGCGGCTGAGAGGAGGTTGCATCATCCTGAAGATCATAATCCACCCAATTGTGACGGTGTTTGAGCCAAATAGCTTTTGGAGTAATTCTATCCTCAGACCCGGCCTTAACCGGAACGCCTAAGTGCTCAAAACGCTGACGGTTGAGTTGACGCTCTTTCTTGTTTCTCACATGTTCTTTATAGGCCCTCTGTCAGCATCATCTATGCGGCAAAAGATGGTCTTTACAGCACCAGCCAGCCACTTCTTGAACCCTTGATCTTGAGCATTTGCCTTGGGGGGAAGTTCAAACAAGGGATCATCATCATCAGCAGAACTTTCTTCTTCATTTGGAATAAGCGGAGCAAGGTGTTTCTTTATGCTCAGCTCCTTGACCTTGTGATCGATGGGATTCTCCTCATTGTCCAAGAGAGCCAATGGAAGTTTCTTCTTGACCCACGAGGAAATGATCAATTCCATAATGTGAGCACCAAAGATGGACGGTCTCTTCTTCATCACCACAGCATACATTTCATGCCACATGATGTCCATCACATCCAGTTTCTTGCCTTGCCCAACCATGACAGAGGATTCAAACAAGAGATCAATAAGCTTTCCATGGATTTGGTCAAAGTTGCCCACACGAGGCATAACGGTGTTGCGGTAGATCCTGTGCATGATGTCCCAAACCTTTAGCAAATTCTTTTGGAACCCCACCATGGCACGTCCTTGGATGTACAAGTCAAAGAGAACATCGGTCTTCATCGGATTTGAGTTATAGTTGATGCGAAAGAACTGTTGCTGAGCAGCTTCATTCATCTCAAAACCATTTTCAGCCAAGCCTAGAAGAGAAGCAAACTCAGCCCATGAGGCTTCAAGAATCTCATCCTTGGACATCCATTTGATCCGTCTTGGCTCGTCAGCGAAGAAATGAACAGTGGCAAAGAACTGCATGACAAGGTGATCATTGAAATTTTGTTGCAGCCCAATATAGTCATAAATCCCAAACTCTTTGCAAATTTCAATAGCTTCACCAAAGTACTCAGGGTGCTTCTCCATGTGATCGGTGTCAATGCAAAACTGTTCAACAACCTTGGTCTTGTGCTTGGGAAGAAGTTCATAGAAAATCTTCTCTTGAAACAGATTGTGGAACCCCAGAGTGGTGTAATTGCGGAGTTTAGGAGTGGCATATGGATTCATCCTCCTTTCTTTGACAAAATCCCTGGAGGACATGAGGGTGAGTGACTTGCTCTGAGCAGCTTTGATCTTTGCAGCATTAGACTTTTGACGGCGAGTGGTCTGTTCAGGCATAACTTCAGGTTCATCATCTTCGGAAAGAATGGCTTTGTCTGTACGAGCACGCTTAGCAGCCTGCTTGGTGTGACTCCCACTCCCCTTCTTACCAGCACCTGTGACAGCATAGGAGGATAGCAAGAAGATAAGTATTGCAAAACAACTGAGACCAAACGAAAAGAATACCGACTGCACAGTTCTGGAAAATGCCAGTTCCAGCGGTAGTACCGCTGATCAACCGGTAGTACCGCTGGAGCGGTAGTACCGCCACGGGAGCGGTAGTACCGCTACCAACAGATCTAGCGGTTGACCTTACGGCACTCGCCCGATCTATGGAATCTTCCAAACAAACTTTGCAATGAGGATCCTAGACTAAGCACCATCTGTTTCCTACACCTTCTACCACTAGAACTACGGAAAAACCTAACTCCATTGCATCTCAACGAATCGACTAGGTTGAGAGGTAGGAGAGAGAAATTACCGGAGCTCATCGTGGAGGAGAGGAGGAAGGAGAAGGTCCTTGAGCTTCCCTCTGGCCGGAGAGGGGCTATCCAGGCCGGAGGACGGCTCCCCGGCGATGAGACGTGGCGGCGGCGGCAGCGGTGGGTGGTGTTTCAAGGAGAGGGTCGGGGGTGGAGGGGATAGAATAAGAAACTACCCCTCCACGCCCAACTTAACCTCTGGTGAAAACGCACCCAGCGGTAGTACCGCCCGCGCTGGTACTGACGGTAGCCAGCGGTGGTACCGTTCCTGGGAGGGAACGGTAGTACCGCTGCTAGCGGTAGTACCGCTACCTGGTACTATTGACTCCCAGCAAAAAATGCTGTGAATTCAACGGTAGTACCAGGTACCTGGTGACTACGGTACCGCTCGAGGGATTGCTGTGCCTGGAATCTCCAGGCAGCGGTAGTACCGCGAGGGCACCGGTAGTACCGGGCACTTTTGCCATGAAACATCGACGGGTTGGTCACAACAGTTTTACAAATAGAGAGAAGTGGTTTATGGGATACGGCATTGGCTTAGGATAGAAGATGTAACTGGGGGAAGAGAGACAACCCAAGTTTGCAAGAATCAAAAAATAAAGGCCAAACTTGGTACTCTCCACAAAAACGCAAAAGAGGTCTAAAAACCCAAATAAGATCAAATAAGATCAACTCCTCAAAGGAGGAGGGCGGTGGCCTAGGCCACCATGTATGAGTGTATGTGGTGTGACACCGCGAAGATATATCTTGGGTTCACCGCCACTACTCGTCATTTAAGCTCAAATTCATAAAATGAACAAATAGAGACAAAATGAGTTCTTACTATCGGCATAATGGGGGGAGGGATAGTCCAATGTATTAGGACCGCACTCCCCCTATGTCCATGCCTACACCTAAACCAAATAGATAGTAAGAAATAGGTGTATGCAAGATAGTCAAGCGACGCTCCCCGAATCGGATATTTAGCTCATGCCTCAAATAAGTGAACCTTGCTTCATCAAGTGGCTTCGTGAACATATCGGCAAGTTGGATCTTCGTGGGAATATAGCCAAGCTCAATGTCACCCCGGTTGATGTGATCACGGATGAAGTGATAGCGAATCTCAATATGCTTCGTTCTTGAGTGCTCCACCGGGTTGTGGCCAATCTTGATAGCACTTTCATTGTCACATAAAAGAGGCACTTTGTCACAATGGACACCGTATTCCTTTAAAGTTTGCCTCATCCATAACAATTGAGTGCAACAACTAGCGGCCGCCACATACTCGGCTTCGGTGGTGGAGAGAGATATGCAATTTTGCTTCTTAGAAGACCAACTCACCAAGGACCTACCAAGAATTGGCATGCCCCGGAAGTTGATTTCCTATCATCCTTGCAACGGCCCAATCCGAATCCGTGTAACCGGCAAGAGAGAATGTTGAGCCTTTAGGATACCACAAACCAAACCTTGGGGTATGAACCAAATATCGAAAGATCGATTCACCGCAATTTGGCTTTCTTTGGGAGCCGCTTGGTACCTTGCACACACTCCTACACTCAACACAATATCGGGTCTAGATGCACAAAGATAAAGCAAAGAACCAATCATAGAGCGATAGAGTTTTTGATCACATCTTTACCCTTTGGACAAAGTTCAAGATGACATTTGGTGTCCATAGGAAACTTCTTCTCTTTAGCATTTGCATCTTGAACCTCTTGAGCATGTCTTGGATATATTTGGCTTGAGAGATGAAGTCCCTCCACTCAATTGCTTGATCTCAAAACCAAGGAAGTACTTCAACTCTCCCATCATGGACATCTCGAACCTATCGGTCATAAGCTTTGAAAATTCATCATTAAAAGCTTTGTTAGATGAGCCAAAATAATCATCAACATAAAGTTGGCATATGAAAAGCTCCCCTTTAACCCTCTTGGTAAAAAGAGTGGGATCGATTTGCCCCACTTCAAAGCCACGGTCTACCAATAGCTCTCTTAGGTGCTCATACCAAGCACGAGGTGCTTGTTTGAGACCATAGAGCGCCTTATCAAGCTTGTAGACATGGTTAGGGAAGTGTGGGTCCTCAAATCCCGGAGGTTGCTTAACATATACCAACTCCTTTAAAGGACCATTAAGAAAGCACTTTTCACATCCATTTGTTGCAACTTGAAATTATGATGTGATGCATATGCAAGAAGGATACGGATGGACTCAAGGCGAGCCACGGGAGCATAGGTCTCTCCAAAATCAATGCCTTCAACTTGAGAGTACCCTTGAGCTACCAATCTTGCCTTGTTCCTCACAACCATTCCATGCTCATCTTGCTTGTTCTTGAATATCCACTTGGTGCCTATAACATTGAGGCAATCTTTTGGCTTCTCACTAGATTCCACACTTTGTTGCGCTTGAAGTTGTTGAGCTCTTCATGCATGGCTTCCAACCAATCCGGATCTTCAAGAGCTTCATAGACTTTCTTTGGTTCCACCATAGAGATATGAGCTTGATGTTCATTAAAGTTTGCCAATTGTTTTCTTGTGGTGACCTATTTTGAGCATCATTAAGGATATTATCTAGATGAAGACTCTTTCTTATCCAATCCTTCTTGACTCTTTCAACTCGACGGGCTTCGATATCCACATTGTTGCGTGGGAGTATCTCTTGATCATCTTGATCATTTGAGTCCCTGTCTTGACCGGAATGATGACCTTGATCATCTTGATGCACATCTTCAATAATAGAAGTAGATGGTTGATCTTGGTCTTGATCTTGGCTAGTGTTGACAATAGGAGAGCTTGGTTCTTGTATATCCTCTTGGTCAACTTGAGGAGGGTCTTGCATAGCCTCTTGATCAACATGAGGAGGGTCTTGCGCTTGTTCTTGGGTAGGTGCATCTTTTGCTTCCATAGAAGGCGCCGCGTCAACTTGTGATGATGGAGTCTCCACATGGTGGAGCTTGAACTTGCTTGAGGAGGCTCATGATGGATTTCAATGGGGCGATAGAAACCAACCCCCATTCTTCTTATTGCATCTTGAGGTTCCTCATTATCTACATCACAAACATGAAATTGCGCCGCTTGGGAGCCGTCATTCTCATCGAACTCCACACTACAAGATTCCACAACTCTCCCTAAGGATTTGTCGTAGACTCTATAAGTGTGAGAGTTCGCACCGTACCCAACAAGAACACCCTCTAAAGCTTTAACTCAAATTTAGATAAATGAACACCTTTGATTTTGTAGAAACACTTACAACCAAACACACGGTAGTAGGAGACATTGGGCTTGTTGCCGGTAAACATTTCATATGGAGTTTCCTTCTTTCCTTTGCGAAAGAATAACCGGTTAGAGGAGTGACACGCCGTGGAGATGGCCTCGGCCCACAAGAAAAGTGGAGACTTAAACTCCGCCAACATGGACCTTGCCATATCCATAAGAGTCCGGTTTTTCCTCTCGGCTACACCATTTTGTTGAGGGGTATACGCAGCGGAATATTGATGACGAATTCCCTCTTCACTAAGAAACTCATTTAAGGTGTAGTTCTTGAACTCGGAGCCATTGTCACTTCTAATGGCCAATATGGGACATTGTGTTGACGTTGAACTTCATTGGAGAAGTTGATGACGGTTTGTTGAGTCTCATCCTTCGTCTTGAAGAAGAAAACCCAAGTAAATCTTGAATAGTCATCAACAATCACCAAACAATACTTCTTCCCACCAAGACTCGATTGGGACGGCACCAAAGAGATCAACATGAAGAAGTTCCAATACCCTCTTTGATGAGATGATGGTCTTGCTTGAGTGGGGAGAATCATGCATCTTTCCTTCAACACAAGCCCTACAAAGACGATCTCTAGAAAAAGAAACATTCTCTTTTAGTCCAAGAATGTGGCCACCCTTGTGAAGACTTTGCAAAGTTCTCATGTTGACATGGGACAAGCGGCGATGCCACAACCACCCCACGTCGGCCTTTCCGAATAGCATATTGCTTGAGTGTTGGTTGACCCCGAAAAGTCCACCACAAACAACTCATTTTCAACATACCCAACGAACATGACCTTTAGAGTCTTGCTCCTCAAGAGTACCACCATATCAAGAGTAAAATGGACATCAAAGTTCATCTTATTAAGTGCACGAACGGACATAAGATTGTAACCTAGAGACTCGACAAGCATGACATTTACAAGGGTGATATCCCTTGCAACTACCACCTTGCCGAGACTCTTTACCTCGGCTTTTGACTTGTCACCATAAGAGACGGTTGAGTGATTTAGATTTGGTCTCAACTCCGTCATAATCTCTTGCTTCCGGTCATATGACTAGTGCATCCACTATCAACCACCCATTTAGACCCACCGGAAGCATAGTCCTACAAGAAATCATTGCTTGGATTTAGGTACCCATTTCTCAATGGGTCCTCTTTGGTTAGCAACAAGGGTCTTAGGAACCCAAATAGAGTAATCAATGTAACCATCATAGGGACCAACATATTGTGCATAAACATCCCCATAATAATCAACATAAAGAATGTAGTTGGGATTGTTATGCCCCGCAAAGTCACTACGAGTGGTCTTGCCCCTTGTGGCACTACCACCCGCAATGGAAGTCTTGGCTTGTGCGGGCTTGGTCTTGATCTTCTTGTTGTTGCTCACTTTCTTCTTTGCCTCGGCTACATAACCAAGACCCTCTTTCCCTTTGTGTGGTTTTTGCTCAAACAAATAAGCAATACCCTTGTCTTTACCTTTGGGAAAGAGGTCTTGGCACTAGTGGCCTTGGCAAGATCAACCTTCAACCTAGCATTTTCTTCAATAACATTTTCATGAACACGAGGAAGAATAGATATGCTAGTTGAACTAGATTTAGAAAGTTGAGTTGAAGTTGCTCATGAGACTTGACTAGAGTGGAGTGAGTCATTTCCAAGGCCTTGTGAGCCTTGTCAAGCTTCTCCATATCCTCAAGAAGTCTAGCATTAGCAACCCCAAGTTCAACTTTCTCCTTTTTAAGCACTTTATATTTAGCAAAGACATGATCTCTATCCTTAATGATTTTATTAATGATATCATCATTTTTATCATCAAGAGACTCAAGTCTTTCCTCAAGAGTACTTCTTTCTTCACTCTCTTCATCAAGAGAGGCATTCAAGGATGCTATGGAAGCATTCAAAGAAGCAATGGTGAGAGAATCCTCTCTCTCAATCTTACTCTTTTCTTGAAGGAGCTCTTCGGCCGCACATAGTTGTCTCATGAGAGACTCAACATGCTCTTTAGTTTCACCTTGCAAGTTAGTCATGAAAGTATCGAAAGCAACAAGTTCCTTTTTAATCACAAGACTAGATTGATCACTCATTTCATGCATAGTCTTGGGAGAAGGAGATGATACCTCGGTGACATGAGCCATGAGGCAACGAGCGTTGTTGGTGGTGACGTTCTCATTGGGGGATTCAAAGAGAGAAGATGATGAAGTTGATACAATAGCCAATGCGGCTACCTTTTAGTGGGTGCATCTTCATCTTCGGAATCACTTGAGGGATACTCTTCTTGTGCCACCAACACAATCCTTGGTGCCTTCTTGAAGAATGGCTTTCTTGGTCTTGCGGCCTTCTTTTGAATCAACTTTGAGTGGTCTTTTGGGATAAGCTTCCCACCATTTTGTTCTCGGTGCTCATAAGGACACTCTCTAATGTAGTGATTCTTGTCATGACAATTGTAGCAAGTCCTTGACCTTGAGGCAAGCTCCTTCTTCCCACTTGAATTGTTTTCACGATCAACATTAGCCTTTGCCTTGGCCGGGTCATTCCAAAACACTCTTGTGGCAAGAGCTATGTGGCCATTGAGAGCCGGTTCAAGCTCATAAGGAGCAATGTTGCTTGGGCACGCTTCAACCTCATCATTCTCATCAAGACAAACCACTTTGGCCTTCAAAGCAAGTGAGGGGCCTTGTTTCATCCCCATGGCCCTAGCACGGTTATCTTCGGTGTCGGGGATGTGACCCCGGATACCCCAAAGGAGTTGTGTTAACCGAGTTATTAGAAGAGGTTGCAGGAATTTAATAAGTGCAGGATAAAGAAAAAGGCAAAAGAAAGTAATCTGGGTAGATATTAAAGTTGTCCAGGCCGAGACACCATTCTATCCGGTTTTGGGCCGAGATAGGACTTAATTCGGATTGAACCGCAGTACGCTTTACCCGGACGGGCCGAGGTTCCTTCAGTCTCGGCTGGATCCAAATCTCCACCGCGCCTCGGGGTTGGGCTTGGGCACGCTTCAACCTCATCATTCTCATCAAATTTTGTTCCAATGCAGAACCGATGATGGAGATTGTAGGTGCAGTTTGTGTCGTTGTCTTGGACCATTTCAGCTCATCAGGCGTTACTCACAGCGGTGTGGTTGAATGTTGATTTGGTGGAAATTCGTCTAGATGTGGTAGATACACTCGGCAACCGGTATGACCAATCTCTGGAGATACTGGTTCATATTCTTTTGTGCTGTGGTGGACTCAGGTCTAGCACGTTACTCTAAGGTACCTAAATTTTCTTGATGATCAATACAGTTCATACGTTAGTTACTAGTGCTTAAGTCTAAGCAGGTTGAGTAGTTTGTTTGCTAATTGGCTTGCATGCCGTAAGTGGTGGTAGCTGAGGTTCGTGTCTGCTTGCCATGTCCGAGTATACGTTTGAGTCAGTAGCATGTTCAATTGATGAATCGTAGTTGTGGTGAATTAGCTAGCTGCTAGTTGCCGTGTAGGGTCCGAGTGATGCTCGGATGTCAAGTCCGTGTAGGTTTAGGTCATGGCTTCGTGCATATATACATGCGAGGTTGTGAAAAAAGAGGGCATGATATAGGCCCTTGGCCACAAGTTTTTCGTGCCTGTGTGTGCATGATTTTCATCTGATTAGTCGTATAACATACTCGGCACATTCTTCATCTATGAAGACCTCAATAGAGCTGACACGAGCTGACTGAACTGCTGGTCGTGCTGCTACCTTTGGTGGAATCTGTTTAATGAAATGCCATTGTCAATTTATAAGGACAATCTCTCCCATTATATAAGGATAATTTTTGGGGTGTTGGACACTTGGTTTATCTGCACAACCAGTGGTTGTATTGCTGGAGTACCCATACTTGCGTGTACCGATTTGTATGCTTCTTTCTTCTCATTGACAGTTGCTTCCTTGTTGTAGAGTAAGTTGCTGCCACTTCATACCCTAGCCGCATCAGGAGACTTCTCTCTATTGGACAATCTTCTGAAATAAAAGTATTTTCTAGTATTGAGCGATCTCATCAATTTTTGTACTGTAAATGGACCTGATAAGGTAATTTGTACTGTAAATAGACAGTGTTATCTATGAGGGCCTGAGGGGGTCCTTTAAACAGATTCAGATTACAAGATTCAGTGAAATTAACAGTGCTCTATGCGTTCCTCTTCAGTCCATAATGCTATAATGGGTTTAGGGTGTTACATAGAAATGCTTTCACCATCATGCATGGTGCTCACCATTTTATTGTCAAGTGGTTATTGTTTTGTTGATAATGGGGCTTACAACACGCTTCGTGTGCACATGTTAGTATTACCATAGAGTTGGCAACTTAGCATTAGTAGAATAGTAGTCTACGTCTCCTTGCAGTGAACGAAAGATTACTTGTGATCACCTATTTACCTCGCAAATAGCATCGCTTGCTCTGTTTCTCTATGTTTGAATAGCTCTCCTCTCATTACACATATCCCTGAGCACTGACTTATTTTTGTTTTCTATTTTGACCAGTTTTTGTTGCTAATCGCTGGGCCAAAGATTCAACATTTACCAGGTGAGGATATTCGAACTCTTCAGACTCTGGATGTAATCAAAGTGTAATCAGATGATGTCAGGTGTTGAGTTTCAGGTGTCGAGGTGTATTGTTTGTTTCAGGTGTCAAAGTGTTGAGGTTTCTAGTCTGTCTGCATACTTCTTTAGTGTGTACTTATTGTTTGTTTCAGGTGTTTTTGCTGCTTCTACACGTCGTCTACGGCTCCGTCGAGCTCGGCATCCTCGAGGTAATGCACCGATCGCCCAACCCTGTGCTCTGCCTTCCTCTTATTTGTTGCACCTGTGAAGATGTCGTGGGATCGATGAATTGTGGTAGCGTGAGGGAGGGGTTGTGTGATGATCGGTGCTCCCATGTGCTGTCTGATGTGTCGATAGGGTTAGGGTTTAGGAGCCTCCTCAAAGGGAACTCAGATATTGCTCAAAATCATCCACACCAAATTGTAACCTGCAAATGAGAACGGTCAGGCAGGCCCGCTGTTCAAAACACTTAATACATATGCTTAGGTGCTTATTAATATGAGTTCTCATTTGCTGTGTGATCTCGAATTAAACTTGCTGTATGACGTGTGATACTGTTGACATGCTATACCCGCCTGCTTATGTCAGTCAGTAAACTACTACCACCTTCTCTAAGTTATGGGAATATATCCTTACTTATGGTAAAGTACTCATGTTATTAATGCACTGCTTTGCATAGTTGCACTGAAAAAAAATCATGGAAGAAACGTGGGTTCTGATCAGTCTTTTTCCATTGAGCAAGAGATTGAGGGTTCCAATAGTATTCAGATATTGTGCTTTTGGCTGCAATTCCTTTTAGTTTTTACTAAACTGGTGGGATTAATAATAACATGTGTACCAGAACTTCCATTTTGTTAACCTGATTCACTTAATTACTCAGGTGAAAAATAATGAGAAGGCAACCTTAGTCATAGGTTTACATGACTTCCAGAATTTAGGCTCAGCTTGTTTCAGTGATGTAAGCAAATAAATAGATAACCATATAGCATTGTACTAATTAAATCCAACGACAGGAGTCTGAAAGCACCCATACTTATTTATTCAAACTTAGTAAACGATGTGATATTTTTTGGGTACGTAGTAAAACTTGCAGTGCTGTCACCCGATGTGCTGTTAGTTATATATCAAAACAATATTCCCCAAATTATCAGAATAATTCCAAGAAGTAAGCAGGCCAACTACATGGTCTTTGTTTTCTATTTAGTAGTTGAATCTTTTGCGACAGATCTAGCACATTTTGGAACATCTCGTCATAGATGGAGTAGCACATACATGATGTGCCAGATTACAATCAACATAGTTCTGCATGTTAGTTTATTTACTGTTGGGGGTGGGATCATTCTGACTTTATGGTTTCTGTTTCTCTACTAGCATGTTCACAAGGCCTGTAGGTTTAGGCCTGTAGGTTTATAGTATTTAACTAGGATATATTTATTTGGAGGTATTTTTGTCATTGCAACTAGGATTTCTGCTTTTATTCTTTAGCATGAACATTCTCTTTGCAACTAAAATATCCCTTCGCGTAAAAGACGCTCTTATCAATTTGAATTTCCAAACAGGTCTGCACTCCCCAGCTATACTTGTATGTCCATCCCGTCTCTGGTGCCGGTGCTCTTGATGCTGCTTCCAGTTTCTTCTAGTTCCATGGTTACAAACTGTTGTTTATATTCAGATATTATGGAGTTACAAACTGCTGTCTATATTCAGTTACAAACTGCTGGGATGTTTGTACACTGTGATCTATATTGTGTTATAACTGTGATCTATATTGTGTTCTACAATGTGCTGCGATCTACAGTGACAGTAGATGATCTAAATAATGCCTCATATACATTTAGGGGCACTTTGTCAAAGTGCCCCTAAATGTATTTGAGGCATTTGAGATAATGCCTCATACATTTAGGGGCACTTTGTGAAAGTGCCCCTAAATGTATTTGGGGCATTTGAGATAATGCCTCTAATTCATTTAGAGGCACTTTGAGAAGTGCCCCTAAATGTTGAGCTATTGGGGCACTTTTAGGGGCACTTTGAGAAAGTGCCCCTAAAACCTTTAGAGACACAGGTATTAGTGGCACTCCAAAAAAGTGCCCCTAATACTATTAGAGGCACAAAAGTGACATTTTGGGGCACTTTGAAGTGCCCCAAAAACTCTACCGTGGTGTAGTGAGGGCTAGGGATGGAGAACTCGCCGTACGCCCTAAACATCGACGGACGGCCCAAGATCCCGATCAATCGCAGTCTACTTCCTAGCAAGGTACGCACGTAAGCTGATCGATTTTCTCCTGATGCATAGAAGCCACGCGATCTCCTATTGCTGGTGCATGTGCTCACGTAGGGACTACCAAAAGGTAGCTAGCCTGCTATGACGCAACAAGGAAACAACAAATCCATCCATGCTTATACTATATCACCACCATACGTGAGCTGATTAGAGATTAGTATGTTGTACATGAGTGCTTCTCGTTTCTATGATTTAATAAATTTTCTTCCCACATTTTTTTTTGGAATAGGTGTAGATTGCCAAAGGATGGATTAGTATGTTGTACATGAGTGCTTCTCGTTTCAAAGGCTAATTATGTACCTGTTTCTGTCTTTTGTGCAGCAATGCAATCTACAAACAACTTGCAAATGATAAACGAGGAACGGTTTAGCACACCCATAAAGAAAGCAAACAATCAGATGAAGGCATGGACTTTTTACTATCAAGTATGGTGAGCACTGAGGAGCCTCTGAACCAAAAGGTTACTGCAGCAGTCAAGCACACTGGGCAAGAGGAATACGCGACATTTATTGGTTGCAACATTCCTACCAAGTTAACATACACCCGCCAAATGATGTTCGTGCAGTAGGGAGAAGTAAAAGAACAAGAAGAGGAAAGGAGATGAATGGGGAAGAACAGAAAAGAAGAAGAAAGAAGCCAAGGCCAAGGTCGCACGCTTGTGCAAGACGTGCAACCAAGTCGGGTTTCATGACTGTCGCAATTGCCTAAGAAAAAAGGGTCAAGGAAAAGAAGTCATGAAAGTGCAGGACATGCATACAGATTTTGCCACATGAAAGCTGCAACTCTTTCAATAAGACTGTACAAATTGTCCTCCTGTAATTGATCAGATTTTTATTTTGATCAACTCTTTGTCTTACTGGTGAGCAGAATTAATAAATTACAGTTCATCTACTAGGTTCGGAAGCTTGCAACAACATCATGTTTGTGCAATACTTTGTAAATTGACATGAATCATTGACTTCAGCTTAGCTTTTAGTCTGTTTCAGTTCTTACTCTTGCTATCTGAGTCTTGATCGCTACTGCATTTGTGAGGAAACAAATGTTGTATGTTACATCCGTTCCGCCTGAACTTTTTTTCTTTTGAGAGAAAGGAACTAGGTTTATTTGTTAACAGCAAACATGTTTACAATTTTAGCCTGAAGGAACGACAAGACAGCAGCTGGGACAGAACGTTCCCAGGAACCAAAACACTCATTCAGTGTTATGTGAACTTCCATATCAGAACATCTACGGCTTGATTCAGTCATTAAATCACGAAAGAACACCTCAAAATGAAAGGTTCTTTCTCAATTCTTCATTCACAACAATTTACACTCATGTCTACCTAAAAAAATCAATGTTCACTTGTCAAAAATAAATAAAATCAATGTTCACGAATGATGTACATCCACAATCTGAACTCCCAAGTGGTGCGCACCCAACTAGGAACAATTGGAATAGATTAGCTGTTCAGGAAGACAATCTGCAAATACTAAATACAGCAAACAAGAACAAGCAGGAAAATTCAGAGTTTGTAGTAGGCCAATCTCCCGATCTATCCCACGCGAGCCTATTAGCAGGTCTGCCTGGTCGGGAGTGGATCAGCAGAGGCACCAAAGGACGAGCGTGCAGTGCAAGCCGACCGTGCGGAGGCTGCCGATGCCAGCGGCCTCGGCGTCAGGACCGGCGAGAAGAGGATGTGCGCAGAGGCGGCCACAGACCCTGGCTAGGGCACGGCAGATCGCGTCGGTGCCGAAATGGCATATCGCTGCCGGCGAAGGCGAGCGCGGAGTCGCGGACGCATGTCGCAGAGGTGGAGCCAAGTTCGTCGCCATCGCCCTCGCTGTTCCCCTCCGTCGCGGTCGACGTCGCTGTGAACTGCTATGGATCGCGCCATCACGGGCCGCTGACCCGCCGTAGTGATCGATTGGAACTGAACTGCTATCGATCGTGGCGATGGGGTTTGACAGGGGTTTCCGTGCAAATTAGCTGGGATATCAGAGAGAGGCGCGGGCGTGTTTTCACAAAATTACGGCCGAATTAGTTCTACCGCTACGATTCAGATCGTCTGGTTGAAATGCCACGGATGCACGGATACATAAAACTAGCGGATGCATAGGATACGACGCCTAGATATAGATATAGATAGGGCATATATAGATTTGTGAACTAGTGGCGCGCTTTTATATTTGTTCGCCAGTAGTAAGTTATTAGGAATTAAAAAAAATATAAAATCTAATACATCGGTAGTTCAAATACAGGCATTTTATTCAATAGTTCAAATACACCAATATATCAACAGCAATGACATCATTACATTCACATAGGTCATTACATGATACACCGTTACATCAATCATCAATCACTAGTAGGAGAATGCCACAGCCGCGTGTCGATGGCGTCGCTGTCGCAGCCTCGTGTTGATGCTGTCGTCGCTGCTGCAGCCCCATGTCGATGTCGGCGCAGCAGCTCGTGTCGTTACCGCAGCCCCGATGTCGTCGTCGTCGCCACAGCCCCGTGTCGACGTCCTCGGTAGGCCAACATGATCTGACAACAGTAGCAAAACACTTGAGTTTGCAATAAAACTTGAGCATGTTCACAAGGAAATAATCTGGATTAAACTTGAGCAAGCATTTTAGAACACCACATGTACAAACAGAGGTGCTTATGCGACCTTATAAGCAGATGATCATCAACAATTTGAGAACAACAAACAAGAAAATCATGTTGCACAAATGACTTATATTTAGTTACGGAGGGAGAAGCTCTCAACAGCGGCAAGATAACAAATGGCACCATCAGCCCAAGTGGCACAGAAATGTCACCAAAATTAGCATGGCGTTCAAGATTTATTTGATCTTAACACAAAATTTACATCATTTCAACACATATGTAGAGTGATGTCACATAGCAGTGCTGTGTGTGTTTAGAGAAAAATAACAGTAGATGTCATAATGCACCCGAAAAAAATATCAAGGTAGGATGTGCTCGGTTCTGGACATGAAAAGAATTCCAGTATTGGACAACATAATTGGATCACTGCATTATGGAATCCAGGTGTAGGGGTGCTCGAAAATTTCAACCTAAAGCGAAATTTTCAAGTATGCTATGTGGTGTTTTCAAATTAATTACAGAAGAAGAATTCTCAATTCTAATTAACTAACTCTTTTCAAAGAGAGAGAAAATATAAGTGAACACAGAGGATAAGAGACACTGCTGAAGTTAACATACAAAAAGATAGAAGATCCGACCTGGAAATGCAGCCTTTGTGGGAACAGGGTCCTTGATAACAGCCCGTGCTTTGTTCTTGAAGACAAGCACGTGCGAAGCAGTGGAAGCACTGAAACTGGACACACTGAAGAGTCATTTTTTTGGAACACACGTATTGATGATTCCGGAAAGAGGGGAGCGATGCATCGGAAAGAAAGTACTCACCGCCACCACGGTTGCAGCTGGGTGAACTTGCCATCGTCGCCCGGCTGTGGGGTGCAAGGAGGTAGTCGAAGGTGGTGGCCAGCCGAGGCTACCAACCAATGCGTGCAAGGGGCCGGAGGCCGCACCGGTATGCTTTGAACCTGAAAATATGCAGGTTTAGGCACTGCGGATAATAAGCAGTTAACAAAACAGAAAAAGAAAGTTTGCTGCACTCCAGCGATCAATTAATTCCGTCGGTTCAGGAAGAAGAATAACAAACCTGCTACATGATGGCCGGAAAATTGCACTGGGGAGGGCTTGGAGCAGTGATGTGTCGCAACTGTCGGCCATGGTAGCGAGGATTGTCTTGAATCATCCGTGCTTGCTTACCTGACAGAACACAGTGAGGGTAGGCGATCAGCGGCATATCAGTATAAATGTTCTGACTATGCACACAAGAAGTTTTGTACTTAGTGAAAAAAAGAGATTTGCATGCATGCTTTCCAAACGCATACACATTCGAGAGATAACAAACGTAAGCAGAAATCCTTGTGCTCGGTTTCAAATATTTGACAAGGTAATTTAAAATTTCAACCTAAAGTGAACTTCTTTATAGCTCTCAAATGACAGAAGTAATTATCGGATCCAGAGATTTAGTAGGCTAGCATATGTGTGATGTGTGGTCGAACTACCACATGCATTTTTTGATTATTAAAAAAGAAAGGACGACCAAGGCAAGCTAGCTAATTGGACGGTTGCATTAGGAGATCGAGATGTAGAACTCGTGACGATTTTGGAAATCAACGGCCTTTTTGCAGGATGCAATCGCACTTGTTGCGGTAGGTAGAAGAAGAAAAACAATGTCATGGCAGTGAGATAAGACACAAGAATTTCGAAGTTGACTATGAGCATGGACTTTTAATGTGTATAAGACAAGCCTTTGATATGATTTATACCAAATATTCACCACCTACAGGAAAAGCAAGGAAAAAAACCACTAGCTGTTCCAGCAGCATCCTTGTTCTGTTAGGCAAGACCGGAGTTGTGCACTAGCAAAGAAAACTCGTGGGTGGCCAACTAATGCTGGACACACAGACAAGAAGTACTCCCCAGAAAATAAAGTACACAGATAAGACCACACGAAGCTTGAATTGTTACACAAGACTCCCAAACTTGTTTATTCCAGAAGTAGCACAGCATTTTTACATTCTAATAAAGAGAGGAATCTGTCCAGCCTGAAGTCTGGAAGACGCACATAATAGTAATCACGACTCGAGAGCTGGTCTAAAGGAAGGAGCGGCAAGCAGGATGAGGTTGTAGTAGTCGAAGATAACCTCGGATGGGATGCTGCGTAGAGGAGCAGCGCATCATTGACCTGCCAAAACCACACATGCAATCAGAATCGGTACTGAGTTGAGTTGCTTGGCGGACAGACACACTTAACCCTCCATGGCAGTCGGCGGGTCTAGTTGGAGAGTGAAAGGGACTGCGTTAGCACAACATACCAGCTGGACGGCGGCGTCTCTGTAGCCCCTTGGTGTAGCCGTAGTGGGCGGTCGAGAAGACGGTGCGCCAGCTTCAGCCGCTGCACAAGAACCACGTGCTCCAAGGTCATCTTATTGTCTAGCGCCGGCACGCACCTGTAGGAATAAATTGATGGATGCAGTTATTTAACCATGGATCCTAGCTTGACAAAGGATCGATGGCCACAGCAGAAGAGGTACCAGAGGACTCACGTCCAGCGTCATTCGTCGTCGGGGCTTTCGTCTTGGAAGTAGATGTTCAGCTGGTGCATTTTTCCTGCCAGCTAGCTAGCGGAGGGATCTCCGGCGTCCACGACAGATAGAAGCCCCGATCTGGGCGGTCGTCGTGGTGTAGCAAAGAAAGGAAAAGAAGTGAGAGGGGATAAGAGGATTGGAAGATTGAGGGTCTGGGACTGGCAGCGCAAGTCGTCATACCTGGATACGGGCGATTGGCAGAGGGGTGGCGGTGTTCGCGGCAGCGTCGTCCTTGGTTGCCGGAGTCGAGGGTTCGCGGATGTAGAGGCTCGGGGAGTGGAGCGTGAGAAGGGATCCGGCGAGCGGCGAGGTTGTGGTGGCCGGCCGGCTGGCGAAGGCATCTCCGTCGTCCACGACACGATTTGTGCGGTCCTCCTCGTTGCCTGGCAAAAAAAAAAAAAGAATGGAGATTTCGAAGTGAGTGGAAGGGAAAGGGTTGAGATTGGGCAGCAGAGCACAAGTGGTGGTGATACCTGGCAGCAGATTGAGGGCGCCGGCGATGGAGATGAGGCGGAGGCGGGCTGCGTCGTCGTTGGGATGCGACGGATGGAGAGGCTCGGGGATGCGGCGTCGGCGGCGTGCAAGCGGACCGGTAGAAGGGCGTCGGCGGGGGAGCAGGGCGTGGAGCGGCGAGCAGCGAGGTAGGGGTGGCCGGCGATCTTCTGCCTGCCGGCGGCTGCTGGAGGTGGAGGAGGCCATCGAGGGTGGAGAGCGGCGGCGGCGGCAGCAGAAAGGGGATCGAGGAGGGAGGGAGAGAGGGGCTGGGTCGTGCGGGCGGAGGAGAGAGGTCGCGAGCGGGGAGGTTAGGGAAATTACGGGAGAGAAAAAAGAAGAAAAAAAAAGGACGGAACTAGGCGTCCCCCGGGATCTTTCCGTCCTATCCCGGGTCGCGGACCGTCCGATTGGATGAGCCGGAGACGTCCGATCCCACGTCACTTTGGGGCCACCCATGTGCCTCTCCCGCAAGGACCCGCAAACCTCCCGTGGACAGAAATTTTATTCCCCACCTCCAAACCACCACGCGCTCGAACGGATCGAAGCCAAGCTAAATCTCCGCCGCACCACAGGTCGTCGCTCGAAGCAATGCGTCGAGGGATTTGGGGGCAGCGGACGCCGATGAGGCTCCCATGGCAGCAAAATTCGGCGCTCGAAGCAGTGTGTTGGGGATTCTGGCGGCGGTGAGACTCCCATGGCAGCAGCACGCGGCAGTGAGGCTCCCATGGCAGCAGCGCGGAGACCTCCAGCCCACACCACACCACCGTAGCCTTGTCGAGAGACCTGGCCGGCAGCATCTCAACTCCGGTAGGTAGCACCGCCGCCTGACCCATGGTAGCACCACCGGCCAACGATATCAGCACCGCTGCCGGCCCAAGGTAGCATCGTCGCCGGCTCAAAGTAGCATCGCCGTCACACATGGTACCACCGTCGTCACACATGGTAGCACTGCCGCCCTACCCATGGTAGCACCACCGACCATTGATGGCAGCACCGCCGCTGCACCAATGCACCATCGCCGACTCAAGGTAGCACCGCTGCCCAGCGGTATAAGCACCGTCGACACACATGGACGGTAGCACCGCCGCCCGAGAAATGTAGCACCGACGCTCTTCCTTGGTAGCAATAGCGCCCAAGTATGGTAGCACCACCGCCGGCAACGGTAGCACAGCCGCCCGACAGATGTAGCACCGACGCTCTTCCTAGGTAGCAATGCCACCGAAGTATGGTAGCATGTTGCCCAGCAGCAATAACCTCCGACCATCAAGCACTACTCGCAGCACGGCCGCCCACCGCGGGGAACCGATTGCAGCACCGCGCCTGTCATTGCAGCAACATGGCGTCGCCGGGCCTGGGATCCTTGCCGCGGTGGTCACCCCCGCGCCGCTTGCAGCACCACCATGGACAGACGGTAGCACCGTCGTCGACCTACAGTAGCATCCCCGCTGACCAACGGGAGCACTGCCGCTCTTCCTATGCAGCCGGGGATTTGAGAGTGCTGGCGAGGAGTTCGCCGGCGCGCGCGGGGATGCTCGTCGGGGTAATCTCGCCGGAGTTTGGGAAGATGGAGGCGGAGGTGTGGGGCTGGACGCGGAGAAGGGCGGCGAGCCGCGACCATGGTGGCAGGTCGAGCTACTCGCGAACGAAGAAGGTGAGTCGCTGGCAGAGGAGGTAGGGAGGAGGGGCGGCCGCGCGCTTGTCGCCTGCCGCGGCGCGAGGACGCGACCACATAGAGGTGGCGCGGCTTGTGCTGGGAGAAGAGGATCGGAGGCAGAGAAGAACGGGTCGGGGAGGAGATAATGTTTAGGTGTGCGGGGCCCAGCCTCACGTGGCGCACGGGGAAAACGGTGGTGCCTGACACGCGTCGAGCGAAGGAGCCAGGGGACGCGAGCGTGCGATCCCCCGGATGATTACAAGCCTTTTCCAAAAAAAAAACTACTGCTGGCGAAGAACTCCTATTCGCCAGGGTACCACGTTTACCGCTGGCGGAAACGAGCGTGTTCGCCAGGGTACTCACGTTTACCGCTGGCGAACAATTATGGGTGTTCGCAGTAGTAGGTTGCCACACCTTGCTCCCGCCCGGGTGCGCCTACCGCTGGCGGAATTTATTCCCTGTTCGCCAGTGGTGTTGTCTGTACCGCTGGCGAACGCGTTTTCCTGTTCGCCAGTGGTGGTAGCGCTGGCGGATACTTATTTTAGTTCGCCAGTTGTAGGCTGGCGGGAGTAGGCCTTTTCCTACTAGTGTTTACTTATATTCCAATCATATTTGCATCATATAAGGGTTATATCAATGTTTTATAATGATTTTGGGAATATTTCATAGTTTTCCCATTTATTTGGAATTAACCCTGTTTTCCAAAAAACGTCTTTTTTAGTGTTTCAGACTTTCCGGGAGCTTCGAGACTCCAAAAAGGGCAAGGCCAAAGAGCACGGTTCAGAATTTTCGAGACGAACGCAATGGGCTCAAAATGAAGACCAGAAGCCCAACCAGCTGGAAATTAGAGGGCCCCACGCGGCCCCTGTACCTGGCCGCGTGGGACCACCTCTTTTGGGCCTCGAGGCTCCGCCGCCGTCGATCTTTGCTCCACCGACCTAGTCGTGACCTAAAAACGCCTATAAAAATTGTCCCCCGACGTTCTCTGGAAGCAGCGCCGCCGAAACACAGAAACACCGAAACAGAGACCTGGAGCTGCAGATTGGAGGGGGAAAACTCTGGCGGGGCGCTGCCGGGGTGGTCTCCATCTTCTCCGACGACTTCTCCACCGTCTCCATGATGAAGGGGGAGTAGTCCACCCCCTGGATTTGGGTTTGTGGTGGTAACTTATGTATCTCTCCTCTCTTTGAGCTTCACTAATTAGTACCGTATGAGCTGCTGAACATGATTACGGTCATCTACGTAATTCCTATGGTGGATATTGTGGTATGAGATGATTTGTTATGCATTTACTGTTATGTTGAAACTTTTATGACTTGTCATACTTTGGAGATATTCTATGATGCATGTGATGGTTTGATTTATTCATAATGCCTTGTTTATCCTTGTCATGAGGTGATTGACACCACCAAGTGTAGATAGATGAGAGAGTTGTGGTGACACACACGAAATATGAATCATTGCACTAGTGTTTAGAATATTGTCCATTATGAAGTATGATGTATGTAGGTACGGGATGGCCGATGTGACACGGTATATGTATTGAGTGACATGTGAAATACAGCCCAACATCCTTTATCTGGGGGTAAAAAGAAAGAGTATGATGTGGGAGTGACAGCAGCCATGCTAGCCTTACGGGGGTGACATAGCACACAAATGAGTATTTCTTTCAACTATGTGTTTTAGGACATATAGCCGTCATTAAAAGGTACCATTAAAACATGACAATTGTGTGTACTTTATCTATAACATGATAATCACCGTAGATGAGGGAGAGAGGATTAAGTGAACCCATGAACCCATGTCCATTGTTCCTATAAGAGAAAACATTTGTCTTGTCCTCTTGCATTGAAGAGGATTGGGACATTTTTACATACTTGTTTTGTTGCATTAAACTTATATCCATCAAATCAACCACCTTGTTCTTTAAACTTGTTAGTGCATAATCAACTAAAACTTTTGACACTTTAGTTGTAGGGAATAGATAACTTTTCCTTCTTGCTCCTGCGGATCGATACCTTACTTCCACATTGAGAGGTGCTACAGTGATCCCCTGCTCTTGGGGGTTATCAAGGACCCCCGTCTCCTATCTCCGATGCCGATACTTCGACAGTCTTGGATTAAAATATAACTCTCAATTGGCTTTTAAGACAGGGGTCCGCATCCCCTTTTCTAAAAAAATGGCTTTTAAGAGCTCAACAAGCTTGGTGGAGATACGGTTGAAGGGGGTTTTCTCTCGAAACAAATGATGTAGGGGTGACCCCTACAAAAAATATTGTGTGGCCCCTACATAATGCTTACATACAAGCCTCACAATCCAATGTTGAGTTCATAGGGTTTGATTTCCTTACATCTATTGGAGAGAGTGACGAAGGAGTAGATCAAAACTCGTTGGAGAGGACAAAGAGGGAAAATACAATACTTCCTAGGTTTCAACCATCACTACTGAAGAGAATGCCACTATTACCTAGTCACCCGTGAGATAGGGTCAAACCGGTGATGGAGAGGTAAACGTCTCGAGAAGATGGGGGGAGGGGGCATGGTGGAGAGAGTGAGGCAGTTGGCTAAAATAGGGCGGCTGCGGGGGAGAACACCTATTTCTCCCGCACGCTCCCGCCTGCATCAGCTGGGATAGTGTCATTCCCCTTGATTCACACCTCATAGCCAATGTTGCATCGTGTGCGATTGAGTGTTTTCCTCTCCATTTACATTGCCAACCTAATACTAGAAATTTACATGCATGCAACCAGAAGCGCATTTGGTATCGAACGGTTAAGAGCCATTTTGTTGTAGACGGACGAAATGAAAAAAAACGTTGCTTTTGGTAAGAAGGTCGTTTGACACATGAATACTTTTATGTTAAATTTGTGAAGAAAATTCAATTGTCATTGAAGCAATCAGTTATAATCTATAATTTGTTTGCTATGTTTCCGCTAACAAAACGAGTTTTCATCATCAGTGCCCAAGGCATCAGTTCCTTGAAAAGAAATAGGAGTATAGCTAGAATACACGCAGGACGGAGGTAACACTAGTGGAAACAGGACCTTTGGTGGAGAGGGGTGTTGGGCTCTAGTCCCGGGCGTGGTTTGAAACCGGACTAGAGGAGGGAACTAGTACGGGCCGGCGGCTCTGACGCTGCGCAGCTCCGGTCCCGGGTCGTAGGGCACCTCTAGTTCCGGGCCGTGATACCACCCGGGTCCGAGGCAGGCAGCGGCAGAGTGGGGACAGGAGGGTGGGTCTCTAGTACCGGGCCGTGGTACAACCCGGGACTAGAGGTCCCGCTATATCATCTCCCACCCCGGACGCAGCCACCATTTTTGAACTCTCAAGTTCATCTCCATTGTTTCCTCTCTCAAGCTTAAGTGTAGCCCCATTTTTTTCCACGATTTGTCAAGATAGACGGCACCCATCTCTCGAAGGGTTAGCAACTTGATCCTTTCACCCGGCGGCCGAATTTTAGCCATTTCCATACTAGTTTAGCTCATTTCATTTTTGTAGTGCTACCTAGGTGTTTGATGAAATGCCTAAGCTAGGTAGTTCATTTTTTTATATGTATTTTGAGCTCAAATTAATTTATGATTTGTGGATTTTAGTGTCGTCTCAGTCCTCACCGCCGTCGATAGCCCCCGCCGTCCCGTGACCGGCACCACCTCGGTGAGCCTCTTTTTTATCTTTTATTTTAAAAAATTACTTGTATGATTTGAATGCATAATTATTTCTTGTATAATTTTCTTATGTTTTTTTATATGTATAGTGTCATGGTTTTGATATCCGTCCCTGTCGGCCCTCGTCCGGTCTATGATTCGGATGTGGTATATTTTTATGGATTTGTCATCAGTGGTATATTTTTATGGATTTGTCATCAGTGGTATATATGGAGCAAAGAAATATTTTTATATTTTTATCACTACAAAAATATACTACAAAAATTCACATATTCTAAAGTGACACAATCATTACCAATACTTCCGGACATTAACTACAGCCACTGATGTTTCATGGAGCAAAGAAATCCAATCAAACATAGTAAAAGAGGCAATGCAAAATAAAAGGCAGAATCTGTCAAAACAGAACAGTCTGTGAAGGCGAATTTTTTCGAGGCACTTAAGTTGCTCAGATCGCGAAACTGTAAACTAATGAAAGTTGCGTACATATCTGAGGATCACACAGGAATTTTTTCAGAATTTTGCAATTTTTCTGGAGTGAAAACAGCGCAAAACCGTGGACAGCAAAAATCTGTCCTGTGCAGAAATCCAAATCTAGCATCAACTTTCTACTAGAGACTTTACTTGGCACAACAATGCAATAAAATAAAGATACAAAGGAGTTGTTACAGAAGTAAGCACACTCCTTGACTAATCACTGAAAACAAAATATAATGGGTTGCCTCCCAAAAGCGCTTTCTTTAATGCCTTTTAGCTAGGCTAGAAGATTTTAATGATGCTCTCATAAGAATACGAGTTGAAAAACAAAACAGAGCATCAAGAGGCAAATATCAAACACATTTAAGTCTAACCCACTTACTATGCAAAGGAATCTTGTAACAAAACAAATTCTTGAAGCATGAAGCAACTAGCATAGAAAGATCAAACAAATACAACTTCAAAAATTTCAACATAAAGAGAGGTGTTTTAGTGAGTTGAAAACTTTTACAACCATATTTTCCTTTCTCATAATAACTTTCAGTAGCATCATGAATGAATTCAACAATATAATTATGACATAAAGCATGTCCTTCATGATCTACAAGCATAAAAGTATTAATACTCTCCACATAAGTAAATCCTTCTTATTAGTGATAGTGGGAGTAAAACATTCATAATCATCATTGTAATCATCATATATAGGAGGAATATCATAATCATAATAAACTTTATCCTCAATAGTAGGTGGACTGAAAATATCACATTCACCATTGTAATCGTCATAAATGGGAGACATAGTATCATCAAAATAATGTTTCTCCTCTATAGTGTAATAAGGAGAATTCAAAGATAAAGTAGGACTCTCATGAGTGAGAGTATTGTCACAAACAACAAGTATATCATCTTTATCCCCACATAATTTAGTAACAAGTTCTAAACATGGAGGATTATCAAGAAAAATAGGATCATCATCAAGAGAGTTATCATATATAAGATTAGGGACCACTGTTTTACTTTATGCAATTTCCTCTTCTATTTGAGTCAAGGAGTTTGTTACTTCAGATTTATCAAAAGTAGATATTTCAATAGAATCATGACATTCAACAATATAGCACTCTTCCTCCTTAGACAGACGTGGAGGGTAATCAAATAATGTAAGAGTTAAGGAGTTACTATCATTAGAAGGTAGATCCTCCTTTTGTTCATCACTCACTTCCTCTTTTTCATCCAATGAGCCTTCAGCTTCACCAGTTTCTTCTCCCACAGGTTCCTGAAAGGTAGCAAGTTTTTCTGGAGAATAAGTTTTCTCAAGAAGTTTAGTGATATAAGGATTATCATTGTAATATTCAAGGCAATAACCAAGTATAGCAAAAATTTCAGATTTATAAGGAGAATCATCATCATGAATATAACCAGCAATTTCATAGGCACCCTTAAAAACAACAAATTCTTCAATTTGTTCAAGATTACCAAAGTCATAGTTTCCTTTAGCATAAGCAGCCAAGGTTTCATTATCATTATGATCACATTGGAAAGGGAGGTGTTTATGCCTTCTACAACATAAAGATTCATTAAAGCAGTAGGATTCATCATATGTAGAACACAGGTTCTTAGCAAAATAATTCAATCTACTTATTTGTTCCCATAGAAGCTTCCCTTTTTGAGACAAGCGGTAAGAATTTGTTTTAAATAGAGAAGACATTGATAGCAAATAAATAACTAGACATAATAACAAACCGAAATAAACTAAATGCAAGAAACTTATTTTTTTTGTGTTTTTGATATAAAGAAGCAAACAAGACAAAAATAAAAATAAACTAAGTAAGACAAAAACAAAGTAAAGAGATTGGAAGTGAGAGACTCCCCTTGCAGAAGATTTGACTTCCCCGGCAACGGCGCCAGAAAAAGTGCTTGATGCGTGTAAAGTCACACGTCCGTTGGGAACCCCAAGAGGAAGGTATGATGAGTGCAGCAGCAAGTTTTCCCTTAGTATGAAACCAAGGTTATCGAACCAGTAGGAAGTCAGTGGTCTTCTGAAGGTGTCAACGACGTCAGAAAAGGTGGCGTCAAAGGGAAGGTGCTTCCACCCCTCCAGGCAAGGCGCCTGAAAAAGTGTGATGCAGGGAGTTCTGACTGTTGACTTGGAACCTGCACACAACACAACCAAACTACTTTGCCCCAACGAAACAGTGAGGGTGTCAACCTCAACGGCTTGCTGAAAACAAAGGATTAGACGTATAGTGTGGAAAATGATGTTTGCTTGCTGATGCATGTAAAATGCATACATGAACTTTGCACTATATTACTTATATTCCAATCATATTTGCATCATATAAGGGTTATATCACTGTTATATCATGATTTTTGGAAATAAAATATTTGTTTCCTATTTTTATGGAATTAACTCTGCGCAGGCAGAAAATCCTATTTCTTTCCTTTTAAGTTTCAGGGACCCAAACGTCGTCCAAATCACCTGCCAATTTAGGAGCGTTATTTTTTGGAAGGAAGAAGACTTGGGAGCGAAGGAAGCAAGCAAACGGAGGCCCGAGGCCCAAAAGAGGGTGGCCCACGCGGCCACTGTACCTGGCCGCGTGGGGCCCACTCTTTTGGCCCTCGTGGCTCCGTTGCCGTCGATCTTTTCTCCACCGACATCGTCTTGACCTAAAAACGCCTATAAAAACGGCCCCCGACGTTCTCTGACCCAAGCGCCGCCACGAGACAGAAACACGAAAACAGAGATCTAGAGCTGCAGATTGGAGGGGGAAAACTCCGGCGGGGCGCTGCCGGCGTGGTCTCCTTCTTCTCCATCGACATCTCCACCATCTCCATGATGAAGAGGGAGTAGTCCACCTCTGGACTATGGGTTTGTGGAAGTAACTTATGTATCTCTCCTCTCTTGAGCTTCACTAATTAGTACCGTATGAGCTGCTGAACATGATTACGGTCATATTTGTAATACCTATGTGGTGGATCTTTTTGTGAGTTAATATATGTTGAGATTGCAAATGTTTGTTTCAGTTATGAATATAGATGCATATTATGTACCCCGTTCTTATCTACTTGTTTTGATCAAGCATGTTTATGAGAGCATGTGAGGGGAGATGTGTGCATTAGTTGGAGTAACGGGGGGTGGCTAGTGCAGTGAACGTGAGAGATAGTTCTGCGATCCACTTGGGTATTTCTACCTTACTTTGTTGCCTCACTAGGGATAAACAAAAATACCATGCTACAAGGGTTGAGGGTGACCAAGCCTCTTCCTGTGACTAGATCTAGCATGTTCTTATTTTCACTTCATGTCATGAAACTTAAAACTATACTCTGAGATATCTTAATTACTGAGGTGTTATGATTTAGTTCGCATCTTGGTGGAGTATAAGAGAGACTAATAACCAAAAGGTCTCTATGTTAGGACGTGATGCCCATATAATTAGTAACTTGTCATTAGACTTTTTGTTGCAATCTCATATGTCAACTCTATGTTCCACTTGTCTGCCACACCATTAAAAGAGAGAGTGCATTTGTGAAACCATGAACCCCGGTCCATTTTTAATCATAAGAAACACCTTCCAACCACTTTTGCCACTTTGCCATTTTCTGAAATTCATAAATCCAAAAATACAAAAACACTTTTCCACCTTGCATTCATCATAAAAACCCAAAAATATATCATATATCATTGCCATCATCATCCTAGCATATTCATCCACCATCATTGCATATTTATCTTGATATCATTCTACACCTTGTGCTTGACAACCACAGGTGAGGTTGAGGACCAAAACATTTAACTTTGTTTTGCAGGTAACCAAAAGAAGGATAAGGAAGATAAATCTTTCACTACTGATTCCCCGAGAGTTCGATATTAAACCCTCGAGTCACCCTCGTGGGGAAAACACGTCTTCCACTTACTACACACTCTGCACTTGGAGTCTCAACCTAACCCCGTATACTATTCATTTCAGGTAGCTACTGAAGGCTATTACTTCTACGGGTATCAAGACTGTTTTCTGGCGCCGTTGCCGGGGAATCATTGCTCAGAGATTTATTCAAGGGTTCCCTGCAAGAGATTGTTTTCTGGCGCAGGATTGATCCAAGGATATCACAACAAAGTCAACTTCATCACCAACTTGTGCTAACACCTAAGCTTGGGGAGGTTGCACCTACGTGAGCATCATCTTATCCATCTTTACCTTCAAAGCAAATTCATTTGTTTTGTCATTGTCTTGCATTGTGTCTTGCATTTGTAATTCGGTTTGCATTTGTGAGTCATATTTATTTTCAGTTTTGCATAAAAAATTAAAAACACATAAAAACTTTGCCAAAATGAATTCTAGTGTTGAAATGAGTAACTTTGGGCAATACTATGGAGAGTCATTAATGGATGCATGGTATAGAATTAAGGACATTAGCGAGAACAGTGTCATTAAATATACCCCTGCTACTTTGATAAGGAACTTCTATAAAGGCATAGATGGGTGGTCAAAATGTTTTCTGGATTCATTAACTAGTGGAAAGTTTGCTTCTGGAAACCCCTCAAATGCTAATAACTTGATGGAAAATTTATTTGGGAATTCTATAGAATCAAAGGATGAAATTGTGATCAAACAACTAAAAGCTTCTTTGGATAGGTCGATATCATGTTTACAAACTTATATGGAAGATTATCCTACTAAAAATGAGATGCATTCATTTGTCCTTCACACAAAATCTAGAATGAAGAAGACAAATAACACTATTTCTGTAATCTCTTTGAAAATGGAAATTATATTGAATTATGCCAAGTCTAAAAAGAAGTTGACTAGGGAATTAAATGAGAGAATATCCTCTATGCTGGAACCTTTAGACAAGGATATTGAGAATTATGTTGAAAGTGAGAATGATCTACAAATAACCTCGAATGCTGCTTTAAAGAAAAGGAATGAGAATCTTGTTTGGATTGAGGAAGTTAAAATGCTTAGTGAAGTCAAGGATCCATTGCTTGACTTAGAAAATTGTAGCTTGCATGAATTGATATCCATCTTACAAAAGTTTGCAAGTGATCCTTCCATCAACACTAACCAAGCTGGTTTTGGTTCCTATATTGCTAATCATGTCTTGAAAGAAAATATTGCTAGGTACAACCAAGAGGCTATGATACCACCTAAGCTTGGGGATATCTGGTCCCAAGGTACAAGTAACTATTGGAAAAGAGACACACCATGCTATACTTGATCTAGGATCTAGTGTCTCTGTTTTATCTAAAGAACTATATGAAATACTTGAATTGAAAAATCTTGAAAAATGCTCTATTGAACTTGCACTTGCTGATGATTCCATTAAACATGCTTTAGGGAAAGTAAGTGATGTTATGGTAGAGCTACATATGACTTTTGTGCCTGTGGATTTTCTAATCATGGACATGGGGAATAAAACCTCTAGTCCTATTATTCTTGGAAGACCTTTTCTTCGTACCACAGGTGCTATCATTGATTCAAAGGAAGGGAATGTGAAGTTTCAGTTCCCACACAAGAAATGCATGGAACACTTCCCAAGGAAGAGGGGCACATCATTCAAGCTCCCTCATGAGCTTCATCTTCAATAAACAACAAGTAAGAAGCCTAGCTATATGGCTATAAAGAAAGCGCTTTGCGGGAGGCAACCCGGTTATTTTAGTGTGTGATTTTCTTTGTGTCCTCTTGCTGTAACAAGATATTTTGTGTCTAGTTTAGTTTCTGGAGTTCTTAATAAAGTGCCAAGTTTTACCCTTTTTGGTTTGAAAAGTTGCTTATAGCGTTCGGAGATTTTATTTTTGCACGAATCTGTGCACGGTATGATTTTTAATTCTTATTCTGTAACTCCGAATGAGCTCATATTTGAACTGTAGTTGCAACTTTTCATCCTCTGTATGCATGAATTTGTTCGGAATTTTTCGACAAAGTTCAGTAGGGTAGAAAAATACGTTTTGCTGCTGCTGTTTTTCTGGACAGATTCTGTCCCATTTTGTTTGATGCATGCTTTGAGCTTTTAAGTTGAATCTTTTTGATACAATTGAGTTTATGAGTAGGCATACAACATTATACACTTTCTGGACATTCATATGCATTTTGTCCAAGGATTATTTGCAGCAAGAAACCTATTTGTTTATCACTACTAATGCACCCCACAGAAAAGAAAATGGGAGAAACGGTGTTTTGAAGTTTTTTCACAGGGATTAGAGGAGATGCACCAAGAGCTATCCAAGGATGGTGAAGACCATAAGCTTGGGGATGTGAAGACAACCCCACTGGACCTACACACTCTCGGTTTGCACACGTCTAACTTCTGTTTTTCGATCGAAACACTTTATCGCATAAACTTGGAGCGTCTTTTTGTTTGTTTGGTTTGTTTTGTGAGACCACCACACTATCATTGTATATGGAAAGTTACTGGAAATTGGGTTGAAATATGTTGGATGCTATTATGATATTGGGAAAAGGGATGTTTGAGTTGATTTTTAATGATACATATAGTTGCATGATTCATGAGCTTGTTAATGAGTAATAATATGCAAATGCTTTATCAAGAGCTATCACTTATTCATGTTTTTATGCTGAAGTTATTTCACTTTGTTTAACATGGATTAGTTAGTTCTATGGACACTCATGCATGCATCTAGATGGTCAACTTTCTCCCTCTTGCTAGCCCAAACATTCCAACAAGTAAAAACTTGTTTCCAACACCTTCAACCAAAGTTATTCCAGTGAGTCCACCATATCTACCTACTAGCTTTATGCTATTCCGAGTATGTTCATCATGATATTTGTGTTATCTATACCTCTGAATGAAAATGATTATGTTATTGATTGTCATGGGAAAAGTTGGTTATATAGCTCTCACGAACTTGATGCACATTTTACTTTCATAGCATTGAATAAAACATGACCCATTGTGATTAAGATTATGATGTTAGTGGCTTGATAAATGTTCGAGGTTGGGAGTTAGCTCATATGTGCTGTCACATGGCAAGCTTTCAACATGCGCTTCACTTTAGTTGATATCATGCACTTTTGTCTATGGATGCTTATCATGGCGAAATAAATGTGGAAATAAAGTAAGTTTAGATGAGTTTGTATAAATGGTTAGAGAGACGCCTGGGCCGCTAATCTAAGCCATGCATCATTCATGGTGGAAATTTACTTACATGCTATGGTGAACCATCTGTGATACACCTTAAAAAAGGGTGTTGAGGTTGTTCATTTTGTTTGTTTGTCTTGTTGTTTTGATATGGGCTTGATCCATATCCTGTAACAAGAGGTACCCCAGTTGACGCTCTTAATGATACCATTATTACTTACAATGATAGCTAACTTGAACTTGCTTTGTGTCCCAAGTTGAGTAAACCATGGAGTAAGTACTTGTATTCAAGGGGCATGAGACATCAAACCTTTACTTTGTCAAGCACACTACTCATATTTGCTCTCACATTAAACTTTAATCATTCAAGATGCTATGATAGGGGAATGAGAGCTTGACACCAAGTATTACCACATCGCAATCATTAACTTAAGTAGAAGAGTTTGGAGTTAGATGAAACTTATGCATGCTTTACCTCTACTCACATATACATCTTTCCAAAGTGTCCACATTTCATATTCAGATTTTCATCTCCACTCTATGACCAATGTAGGATGTTCTTACTTATCATTATGCATACATGTGGTCCATATTACTATCTGTTATGTTACACTTTGTGAACTATCATTGAACATCCTTACATTGAATACCTGATATCACTTCATAAACTGTTTTGCATATTGCTACTCCTTTGAAGAATGAATCATTTGACTCTATGTAGCAGTAGCAAATCATCTTTGATATCCATTATTAGTGTTATATTGCAAAGTCCATCTTAGTTTTATCACCTTCATACTCGAGGACGAGTATTGGTTAAGCTTGGGGATGTTGATGCATGTAAAATGCATACATGAACTTTGCACTATATTACTTATATTCCAATCATATTTGCATCATATAAGGGTTATATCACTGTTATATCTTAATTACTGAGTGTCGGGGGAATACTTTCTGGATTAACCCGCGGCCCAGTGCGATTTAACTTACTCGCACGGACGAAGGCCCACTTGGGAGCAAGCCCAATATTGAACCGCCATAAGGAGAAAGATCTAGAAGACAAATCCCGGAGGACGTGAAGACCAAGTAGTCTCCGAGTAGGCCTCTGTGGATGTATTCCTTATGGGGAAGTTTCCTTTTGTAACCTAGCGAGCCTCTGTGTATATAAAGAGGACTCGCAGGACTTAGAGCGGGTCAAGCTATCAAGCCCCAAACCCTAGCTCATACGGCGAGTACCAGATCGGATCGCCTCCATTGTAACACCTCGATTATCATATCAATACCAATCTAGGGTAGGCAGGAAGTAGGTCTTTTACCTCACATTGAGGGGGCCGAACCTGGGTAAATCTGTGTTGATCTTTGTTCCTGCGATCCCAAGCTCGGAGATGCTTGACTCGCATAATCCCACACCTACGAAGTCATCTATGACACCTGACGTGACAAACCCACGACAGTTGGCGCCCACCGTGGGGCCTGCGGTCAAAAGCGTCACGTTCCGCGCAGGATCGAAATCAGGCTTCAAGGACATCGCCATCGGCCAAGTTGAAGACATCAATGGGGTCCCCTTCATCGACGACTCAGAGTGGGGACCCGAGGCAGATCGCATCGAGTTCGGATACATCGTTCCCATCGGATCAGTAAAAGTTTTCGTCGGATCCGTCAGTCGCAGATCTATGGACGCGACTCAAGGAAGCGAATCGGTGAAGGAGCTGCGGCCGGTCAGGGTCCGCGTGTTGGAGGAGCTACAACAAGCTACGGCAAGATTGCCCATCCCCGTCCCGTCAAGACCTGTTTGGGGATCTCTACCAAATCAGGAAGGAGACCTCAAGATTGAAGAGATTGAAGCTATCAGGACGGAGCTCTGTGAAGAGGCACAAAGACTCGCGGCTGAGCGCGAAAAACTCCAAGAAGAAGGTCGACGACTCCGTCGCTGCCAGCCGAAGCACCAGGCGGTGCGAACCAAGACGACATCTGAGCGCAAGAAACTCCAAGAAGAAGAGTGGCGACTCCGTCGTTGGCAGCAAAAACATCAGATCAAGATGGACAAGGAGAGATGAAATCACAGTTCCACGGCGACCCAGAGAGCAACGTGCACGCCGCGATAGGGATATTGTCAAAATAGCACCGGTTGGAGACACACGAGCTGATAAGGAAGCTCGCTATGCGATCGACCTACTACAAACCGCTGCTTTACAACAAGCAAATATGTATGGAGTCACGCCCAATGAGCCGCAAAATGAGGTATCATGGGGAGGAGAAAGGTGCAGCGTCGAAGAAGTGGTCAACCAGCTAGCAGGTTTGCAGGTATCATTGGAAAAAGAAAAGAAGAAGAGGCGAGTCGCGACGTCCGGAGCGACTCAGCCATCCCAGATTGAAACTGATTCAGATGAAGATTCAGCGCCAGTAAACTCCTATTCATTATTGAAAGGACCAGCATGTTTTGGAGAGGAAATACGGCTCACTCGTTTCCCCCCGAACTTCGACGAGTCGCAGCGAGTCACCACCTATCGCAGTGACCAAGACCCTGCCTTATGGATAGAGGATTACGAGGCAAGCATAACAGGGGCTGATGTGACTCAAGAAGTACGTGCGAAATACTTCCACTTGGCAATACAGGGAGAAGCTAGGGATTGGCTGTTAAGGCTGCCATCAAAATCAATAAGCACATGGGAAGACTTGAAGGACAAGTTCATCCGCAGATTCCAAACAGAAGATATGAAAAACCTTAGACAATGCATTCAAAAAGAGGACGAATCAAGCGGCGACTGGATCAAGAGAATCGCGGAGATCCTTGGCTCCGCCAAAAACTTAACAGTACAAGCTGCAATACAAGCTATGAGAAAAACTGTAGATTTGAGCCGTTGTACACAATTAAGTCGCGCTGAGCACAAGATTGATAGTTTCGACCAGCTTTTGGCAGTAGCTGACAAGTACGCAAAGACAGATAAAGGGGCAGGCGGCTTATCACAGAACCCAACAGGGAAATTACAAGTCGCGAGATTGAACATCGCACACGCCAGATACAGGAGCAAGAGAGTGATAAGGCCTTACTCCCTAATAACTGCAAGGGGATCTTCGACGTGCCTTGCGACTTACATCGCAGAAGATGGCAGGCCAGCGGGTCACACAAAGGCGCAATGTCACTATTACCGGAGGTGGAAAGAAGGCGACACGCCAGACACGGCTCGCAGCGGATCGATGCAGCACAAGAAAATCTAGCTCTCGTCAAGGCCTGACGTTTTACCTAGAAGAAACATAGGACAGTTTCATACAGTGGAAGTACAAACAACGGACAGAAGCCGGAAGAGCGGTCAGATTTCAACGCCGAAAGGTATCGTCGCTGGACAGAGCAATCGGTTATTTGGAGTCGCGGCGATCACCCCCCAGAAGTAAGAGATCCAGGACAGCCAGCTCTGTGGTCATGCCTGAAGTCGCGGGATACAAGTTAAGTAAGGTCCTAATGGACGGAGGAGGAAGAGTAAACATCCTATATCAAGACACGCTCCGAAGAATGAATATACCCGAGACAAGGCTGCGACCATCCAGGAAAGAAATTCAAGGCATAATCCCAGGAGCTGTTACGCGACCAATCGGAAAGATAACACTTGAAGTTAGCTTTGGAACAGAGCGGAACTTCCGCACAGAGCTCCTAGACTTTGAGGTTGTAGCAGTCAAAAGCTCATATCATGCAATCTTTGGAAGAGAAGCCTATGTCAAATTTACCGCTCGCCCCTGCTACGTCTACCTACAGTTAAAGATACCAGGACCAAACGGTGTTATTACAATATATGGAGACAGACAGAGAGCGTTAGAATGCGAGAACGCAGGCTCAGTACTCGCAGAAGAAGCTTGTATCGCCAACTCTTCACATGGGTATCAGTCGCAGATCGGTGATCGCAGCTCAAAACGAGTCGCGTTGGAGGTACCGCGGAAGCGGCCAACAGGATGCAGCCACCGGATGGTAAATACCCACCGAGAAGTCGCGCATCAGCAAGATAATGCCCCAGAGGTCGCCTTGATACAAAAAGAAGACAAGAAATGGCGCATGTGCATAGACCCAGCCTCGATCAACAACCCCAGCAAAAGGGGCTCAGTTATCGTGAGACCTTACAAAGCAAACTCAACTCAACATAAGTCGCAGCTCAGTGCGGCTAATCGCTTAACAAAGTTGCCTCTGCTTCAACATGAGATATACATCGGAGCTATCATGCTCGACCCGAGTCGCTTCTAGCGACTCAAAATTGAACCAATCAGGTTCAACCCACTCCGTTAGGAGTATTAATTCGCAACTAAGTGCGATGAGTATCAAGTATGCATGGCCTGCGGGGAATAGAAAACCCGCATTAAAGGGCCTGCATCATCATGTAACACCCTGTAAAACATCGAGTGATTATGAAATAAAGCCGGCACCCTTGACATTCAAGGGTTTGTCGTTTCGCCTCAACTATCATTGAGTCGCTGAGTCTTTTGAATTTCATATATCACTGACCCTTGAGGGCTCCTTACGAGCATCGCGAGTACCAATCGCACCTCAAATTTTGCCAAACTAGTGGCAATCCTTAAGCTAGAAGCGTCTTGCATTATGCGACCAAAGTACTGGGGTGTGGCGTCAATCGAGCTTGATTGCCTATCATGGCCGCTCTCGACCCTGAACACACATGTTCCTAGGAAATACTGAGCCGCGCGAGCGTCTACTTAATGGAATTATCAAGAAAAGAACCTGCTTATAGGTCACAAAAATACTGTTTATAATACATGAATATCTTACAGACTAACGGGCATGTCCCACATTATTTATTTTTCCTCTTCCGAGCAACAGGAGTGGGAATTGGCGCGGCTTGTCTCGCAGTCGCAGTCGCAGGTGTCCTAATAATCAGGGCGCCACCAGACGAAGCAGAAGGGCCACCAGATACTGTTGCTGGAGTGGCAGCCCGAGATGACTCAGCTCCTGAGGACTTTTCCTTGGACACCTTGCTCCCATCAAGATTGAATTTATCAAGATAAGTGCCCAAGTCTAAGTTATCAACAAATTTTGTGGCATACCCGCGCATCCCTTTCCAGATATCGAAGTACTCGCTTATTGGCAGTTCAGTATCATCTGCACTCATCGCCAGGCCGTGGCGAGCAACCTTGCCAACATCTATCTCTGGATAATATGCTCGAAGCAGTCAAGACATGTGCGGCTCCGGCACGAGCAGAGGATCGTTTCCAATCAGAGACATAATGTGGAGCCTTGAGCAGTTTATTTATCCAATACTCGCAATATGTTGGGCCATCAGCCGCAGGAGAGATTACCGTCATAACTTCCTTGGTAACCTTTAAGAATCGCTGGCTGAGGTCAGACAGATATACCAGTTGATCCTTCAAATTGGAGCGGGACACTGGGGCCTCAGGTCCTATGACAAAGAAAGAAAAGGCGAGATTGCATCATTTCAGGATGGTCTATGGAAATGCCTTTACCCTTTATTGAGCCAGAAGTATCAAGCAAGGATAGTTCACGCTGAAAACAAAGAGAGCAAAACGCATAGGTAAATTATCCAGGAATTTGGGGGCTCGAGATTTGACGTCAGGAAAAGAATCAACACCACGTGCGATGACACAAGGTTTTGATCCTTGGGGGCTACGGTATATGTACCTGGCGACTTGAAGTAAATTGCTCAACTAAGCCGCGCGCAGAGCAGCATGTTTGTCTCCAGCCGAAATTATGGCATCTGCGATTGACTTAGAACTATTTCCTGGAACTGGAATTCTATTTTCAGTAGATACCCTACCAACAGCAGGAGTTGTGGATGGAGCTGCGACTGGAGTCGCGGCAGGAGCCACGTCTGCGATACCTTCCTCCAGGGAGGGCCTGGGTTGAGTCGCACCGTTACTGTTTCCCACGTTTTCATCAGCAGCATCATCCTCGCTCATAGCTTGCTGAGAAGAAGTGGGATGGGAATTAGACTCGGTAGCCTCTTCAGACATAGCCCTGCAAAACATTGATGGGTTAATAAGTTGACCTAGCAGAGCCGCAACATTGAAAAGAAGGCGAACCATACCTAGAGGCGACACGGATACTCTTCATCAGGCAACCAGAGGAAGGAGAAGATAAACCTTGCAAATCTGAACCTACAGGGTGTGAAAAGAAGTAGTGATCAGCAATTCCTTGCCAGAAAAGCGTAAACACAAAAAGAAAAGGAGAAGAGTCGCAAACAATTACCCGAGCTTACTGAACAGCAATCCTTTGCAATAGCCTCGGAAGAAAAAGTAGCCTTGTTGGGATCAGCGAGTTTTAAAGATTTGGCAGCTCTTGTTTCTGCTAGTAACGCCAAGGCTTTGCGACGTTTCTCAGGCTGCGCGGGGTCTTCTGAGCTCTGGCATAAAATACGTTTCGAGGACCTGCGAGGCACCTCAGGAAGTTCCAGGAAAGGTGTATTTGGAGTCGAGGACAAAAGAGCGTCGGCCATTTGTTGTTCCTCTTCAGAAGCACTACCCTCGTGCATAACTGTATCTTCGCCAAAGGCTGCGGCTTGCCTTGACGACTCAGCCACGGTTCCTTGGTTCAAGTCGACGTCCTCTGAAGGAAGAACCCAGAAATAGGGATCGATCTGAAAAGAAGCTCAGGTCAGAAATAATCAATTTTGGGAAAGGAATTTTCGAGGAAACAATTGATAAGTAAACATTACCACAAAAGGCTTGTGCTTAGCCCAGAAGGGAGCAAGTCCGACGTTGTCATACGAGTCAATATCCTCGTCCGTCACTCGGCGAATGAAATTTATCCACTCCCCTTTGTCCCAATCTTCAGGGCAAGTGCGATCGACGTCGTTTGCGTGACAAGTGAAATCCACCATAAGCCGCGAGCGGCGACTCACAGGCTGAACTCGCCACTTAGTCCAACAAGATATGAGATCCAGTCCAGTGAGACCATGGAGTGTCAGCGCTCTCACTTTGTCTAAAAGGGATTCGACAAAGGGTAACGAAGAAGGATCAGGTTTGGAAGACAAAGCATCGGTAGCCTCGAAGGGAAGAGGAGACCAAGGAGGGAGAGGAATTTCACCCTCAGGAGAGGTGTTTTTACAATAGAAGAATGTCCTTTGCCACTCCTTGATTTTCTTGGCAAGAGTTAGTTTTGGGAGGATACTACCCCGACGGCGTTGGAAGGAAATGGCGCCGCATTGGAGAAAAGGACCATCTGTGGTTTCCCTTTGACTATTGCAATTGAAAAGAGCAAGCCAGAAATCTATTGAAGGCGGGATACCCAGATAATCTTCGCAGAGGACGTGGAAGTTGCTCACTTGCAACATCGAATTAGGGCCAATGTCATGGAAGCGGAGACCTAACCGCTGCATCAAGGAGCGGAAGAAGAGAGAGCCCGGTGGCTTGAATCCGCGCTCAACATGCTCCGCAAAAATCACTACTTCTCCTGGTTGAGGATTGGGATTACCTCCTCACCGGCCGCCCACCATTCGCATTGATCTTTTGGCGGAAGAAGGCCCCGTGCAGATAGGGATTCCAGGAAATCTTCGTCGACCCACGAGCCTTCCCAGTTGCACTTGCGGCGAGACATTTTTCTCAGATCGATGGAGATATCCACCGAAGGATTTTGGAGGCGGCGGAAAGGAGTAGCGGATGTGTAATACAAGACTTGATGCAGAACACTGGGGAAAACGATGAGCCAAGATAAATAACCTAGACGCGGAAGACGTTTAGATCTGAAAATCAACCGTCAAGACAGGATAAGTCGCGTTCTTGAGCCGCCAAGAAGAGTTATAAGCCGCAGATTGGAAATAAGAAAATTGGAGTTCAGCTGGGATAATTCACGTGCGCGGCTCAGGGGTTCGTTAAGACGAAGGAGCCTTCATTTGAAATCCAAGCTAAACTTGGGGGCTAATGTCGGGGGAATACTTTCTGGATTAACCCGCGGCCCAGTGCGATTTAACTTACTCGCACGGACGAAGGCCCACTTGGGAGCAAGCCCAATATTGAACCGCCATAAGGAGAAAGATCTAGAAGACAAATCCCGGAGGACGTGAAGACCAAGTAGTCTCCGAGTAGGCCTCTGTGGATGTATTCCTTATGGGGGAAGTTTCCTTTTGTAACCTAGCGAGCATCTGTGTATATAAAGAGGACTCGCAGGACTTAGAGCGGGTCAAGCTATCAAGCCCCAAACCCTAGCTCATACGGCGAGTACCAGATCGGATCGCCTCCATTGTAACACCTCGATTATCATATCAATACCAATCTAGGGTAGGCAGGAAGTAGGTCTTTTACCTCACATTGAGGGGGCCGAACCTGGGTAAATCTGTGTTGATCTTTGTTCCTGCGATCCCAAGCTCGGAGATGCTTGACTCGCATAATCCCACACCTACGAAGTCATCTATGACACCTGACGTGACAAACCCACGACACTGAGATGTTATGATTTAGTTCGCATCTTGGTGGAGTATAAGAGAGACTAATAACCAAAAGGTCTCTATGTTAGGACGTGATGCCCATATAATTAGTAACTTGTCATTAGACTTTTTGTTGCAATCTCATATGTCAACTCTATGTTCCACTTGTCTGCCATACCATTAAAAGAGAGAGTGCATTTGTGAAACCATGAACCCCGGTTCATTTTTAATCATAAGAAACACCTTTCCAACCACTTTTGCCACTTTGCCATTTTCTGAAATTCATAAATCCGAAAATACAAAAACACTTTTCCACCCTGCATTCATCATAAAAACCCAAAAATATATCATATATCATTGCCATCATCATCCTAGCATATTCATCCACCATCATTGCATATTTATCTTGATATCATTCTACACCTTGTTCTTGACAACCACAGGTGAGGTTGAGGACCATAATATTTAACTTTGTTTTGCAGGTAACCAAAAGAAGGATAAGGAAGATAAATATTTCACTACTGATTCCCCGAGAGTTCGATATTAAACCCTCGAGTCACCCTCGTGGGGAAAACACGTCTTCCACTTACTACACACACTGCACTTGGAGCCTCAACCTAACCCCGTATACTATTCATTTCAGGTAGCTACTGAAGCCTATTACTTCTACGGGTATCACTTGCAGAGAATGAAAAAGAACAATGATTGCAGTTGGTTGTATTTCAGATGTAAAAGAATGGACCGGGGTCCACAGTTCACTAGTGGTGTCTTTCCATAATAAAATACTAACATGCTGGGTAAACAAATTACGGCTGGGCAATTGACAAAATAGAGAAGTGCATAACAATGCATATACAAGTCATGATGATCACTATGCGATTTACTTGGGCATTACAACAAAGTACACAGACCGCTATCCAGCATGCATCTGTGCCTAAATAGTCCACCTTCAGGTTAGCATCCGCACCCCTTCCAGTATTAAGTTGCAAGGAACAGACAATTGCATTAAGTATGGTGCATAATGTAAACAGCACTAATATACTTAGACAAAGCATTGCTGTTTTACCCCTAGTAGCAACAGCACATCCACAACCTTAGAACTTTCTGTCACTGTCCCAGATTAAATGGAGGCATGAACACACTATCTAGCATAAATACTCCCTCTTGAAGTTACAAGTATAAACTTGGCCAAAGCCTACACTAATAACGGAGAGCATGCAAGATCATAAATAACATATGTATGATAGATCAATAATCAACTTGACATGGTATTCAATATTCATCGGATCCCAACAAACACAACATGTAGCATTACAATAAGATGATCTTGATCATGATCGGCAGCTCACAAGATCTAAACATGATGGCACAAGAGGAGAAGACAACCATCTAGCTACTGCTATGGACCCATAATCCAAAGATGAACTACTCACACATCACTCCGGAGGCAGGCATGGCGATGTAGAGCCCTCCGGTGATGATTCCCCTCTCCGGCAGGGTGCCGGGAAGAGCTTCAGAACCCTCCCGAGTTAGGGTTGATGGCGGCGGCGGCGGAACTCTTTCTGGAATATGACTCGGGTATTTAGGGTTTTTGCGTCGGGGGGAATAAATAGGCGAAGGGTCGATGTCGGTGGAGGCCCGAGGGCTCCTCCCCACGTGGCGGCGCGCTAGGGGGCCCACCCGCGCCGTGGCATGGGGAGGGAGCCTCGGTGCCCCCCTTCGTCTCTCCTTCGGACTCCGTGTACGTGTCATAAAAATAGGCCCGTGGCTTTTTGTTTCGTCCAATTCCGAGGATATTTCCAGAACAGCTTTTCTGGAGACAAAAACAGCAGAAAACAGGAACTGGCACTGTGGCATCTTGTTAATAGGTTAGTCCCAGAAAATGCATAAAAATGCTATGAAGTGTGAATAAAACATGTAGCAATTGGTATAATATAAGCATGGACCATAAGAAATTATAGATACGTTGGAGACGTATCAGATACATGCATGCATTAATGACTGCATCCTCTACCGCGGTGAGAAGTACGAGAATTTGAATGAATGCCCGGTATGCGGTGCATTGCGGTATAAGATCAGACGAGATGACCCTGGTGATGTTGAGGGCCAGCCCCCCAGGAAGAGGGTTCCTGCCAAGGTGATGTGGTACGCTCCAATAATACCACGGTTGAAACGTGTGTTCAGAAACAAAGAGCATGCCAAGTTGTTGCGATGGCACAAAGAAGACCGCAAGAGCGACGAGATGTACAGACACCCCGCTGATGGGTCGCAGTGGAGAAAAATCGATACAGAGTACAAGGAATTTGCACGTGACGCAAGGAACTTAAGGTTTGGTCTCAGCACGGATGGCTTTAATCCTTTTAGGAGCAGAGCAGCAGTCATAGCACCTGGCCTGTGACTCTATGTATCTATAACCTTCCTCCTTGGTTGTGCATGAAGCGGAAGTTCATTATGATGCCAGTGCTCATCCAAGGCCCGAAGCAACCCGGTAACAACATTGATGTGTACCTGAGGCCATTAGTTGATGAACTTTTATAGTTGTGGCGTGATGAAGGGGTACTTGTGCGGGATGAGTACAAACAACAGGAATTTAACCTACGAGCGTTGTTGTTTGTAACCATCAATGATTGGCCTGCTCTTAGTAACATTTCAGGACAGTCAAACAAGGGATACAATGCATGCACGCACTGTTTAGATAAGACTGACAGTATATATGTAGGTAACAAGAATGTGTACCCGGTTCATCGTCGATTTCTTACAACTCAGCATCCCCTAAGAAAGATAGGCAAGCAGCATTTCAAAGGTGAGGCAGATCGCCGGACGAAGCCACCCCTCCAAAGTGGTGAAGATATATATGATATGGTCAAGGATTTAGATGTAATCTTTGGAAAGGGTCCTGGCGGACAGTCTGTTCCGAAGGACGCTAACAACCACGTTCCCCTGTGGAAGAAGAAGTCTATATTTTGGGAACTATCCTATTAGAAAGTCCTAAAGGTACGCTCTGCAATCGACGTGATGCACGTGACGAAGAATGTTTGCGTGAACCTGCTAGGCTTCTTGGGCGTGCATGGGAAGGCAAAAGATACTCCGGAAGCACGAGAGGACCAGCAACTTTTGAAAGACCCAAAGAACCTGCATCCAATGAAGACGGATAAAGGACGTCTACGTCCTGCTAGCTAAGTTCTTACCAAAGAAGAGAAGGAGATATTTTTTGAAGTCCTGAGCAGTATGAAGGTCCCGTCTGGCTTCTCGTCGGATATAAAGGGAATAATAAATATGGCAAAAAAAAAGTTCCAGAACCTAAAGTCTCATGACTGCCACGTGCTTATGACTCAATTGCTTCCGGTTGCATTGCGGGGGCTTCTACCGGAAAATGTTCGACTTTCCATTGTTCAGCTATGTGCGTTCCTCAATGCAATTTCGCAGAAGTCAATCAGTCCAACCACTCTAGGAAGGTTACAGAAGGATGTGGCTCAATGTCTCGTTAGTTTTGAGTTGGTGTTCCCACCATCCTTTTTCACTATTATGACACATCTCCTAGTACACCTGGTCGACGAGATTCTCATTCTGGGTCCTGTATTTCTACACAATATGTTCCCCTTTGAGAGGTTCATGGGAGTCTTGAAGAAGTATGTTCATAACCATGCTAGGCCAGAAGGAAGCATCTCTAAAGGCTATGGAACAGAGGAGGTCATTGAGTTTTGTGTTGACTTTATTCCCGGCATTAAGTCGATTGGTCTTCCTGAATCGCGACATGAGGGGAGACTAAGTGGAAAAGGCACTCTAGGAAGGAAATCATACATATGCAGGGACGGGTATTCTTTCACAAAAGCACACTACACAGTTCTGCATAATTCCACTTTGGTGACTCCGTATATCCAGATACACAAGGATATTTTGCGCTCCAACAACCCGGGGATGGATGACTCCGCCATTGCAAAGGAACACATGGAGAATTTTGGCGGTTGGTTGGAAACGCATCTGAACAACAACAACAACACATTCTCAGATGAGCTGTACTTGTTGTCTAAGGGGACATCTTCGACTATTTGTACTTTCCAAGGGTACGAGATAAACGGGAATACATTTTACACGAACGCCCAAGATAAAAAGAGCACCAACCAAAATAGTGGTGTCCGCTTTGATGATAAGAGCACGAACGGCAATGGGCGAAATGGGGCCACAGTCACATATTATGGTTGCATAGAGCAGATATGGGAACTTGACTATGGACCTTCTTTTAAGGTCCCTTTGTTCTGGTGCAAATGGTTCAACCTGAAAGGCGGCGGGGTAAAGGAAGACCCATTGTACGGAATGACTACAGTGGATCTCACGAATCTTGCGTACGAAAACGAACCATTCGTTCTAGCCAAGGATGTGGCTCAGGTTTTCTATGTGAAGGACATGTCTACCATGCCAAAAAAAAGAAAAGATAAGGAAGTGAATACATCAGCCGATGAGCCAAAGCGCCACATAGTTCTTTCAGGGAAAAGAACCATCGTGGGAGTGGAGGACAAGACAGACATGTCAGAAGATTACGACAAGTTTCATGAAATTCCGCCCTTCAAAGTGAACACTGACCCAAGCCTCAAGTTATATGCAGACCCTTGTCCATGGTTACAGAGCGATCAGAAGAAAGGGCCTCACAAAAAGAAAAAGCGAAGACTAAATAGGGATGTTGTTCATGATGTGTAATAATTTATTAAACTTTTATATAATTGTGTTCTAAGCGCGAGCATCAAACTTTGTCAATTAAATCAAGCATATGTAGTACTTAATTTATAGTAGATGCGGACATCCATGTCTGAAACCAGGACTAAAAGCTTCCTTAATGACCTTAAACGTTTCCGGAATTTTCTACATTCTAAAATAGACTTCACAATTCTCAATCTATATGCGCACATCCTGTGTGCGAAGACTAGGTTGCTAGCTATGTTTCTGGCTTCACATTTGCATAATAGATCTGTTTGTGTGGAGAAGAAAAAGAGGGCACTAACTGGAAAACACACCTACTAGAAGGGGATGGGGTGGTGCGGGTACACGGTCGCTGAGGCGACCGGCGGCCCGATTTGTGACTCGTGCAGCGGCGAGGGATTCCATCTATCTCGACGGCAAGCCACCCTACCGGATTTCAGTCCAGCAGGTATTGAAGCAGGCGTGGAAGCGTCACGGCTACTACGGCTGCAAGGGTTTTTCGCTCGGCGGTGATTCGCCGCCAATGACGAGGCAGAGGTTTGCCTCGATGCGCAAAATTGCTGCGAGCGACAAGAGCAGCTCGGCGGTGCTGCGAGCGACGAGAGCAGCTCGGGCGGGAGCTCATCGAGCAGCAGTTCAGCACGCTCAACCCCGAGCCTGGACTTCGATGCCGCGTTGAGCCTAGAGGCTTTCTGTCTAGTTGTCGGGATGGCGGCGGACAGATTGGTGTGCTCAGAAATCCTCTGCGAGATGAAATCGAGCTAGAAGATTGTGCTGCAGAGCCATGGCGGAGGGAAGATTGTGCTGCATTCTGTAGATAACTAGTCTAGTGAATTTTGTTAGGTGCCTGAAACTCTTTCAGGCAGTGTTTGCCCAGTGCTGGGAGCGTGTGGTGGTAGTTCTTTTGCGAAATGGCAATGTAAGCACTACGTCGAACACCTTGGAGGCGTGCTCTGGACGTGCCCTGGACGTTCTGGTAGGTGAAACCTAGAATTTGTAGGTGAAATCTTGTAAACAAAACGTAAATTGTGGCATGCACACTGCCGAACACCTTTGGGAGCGCGCTCTGGACACGCCCGATTGTGGCATTGATGCCTACAAGTATAGGGGATCGCTGAAATCTTCGTTGGGAAGTATTACCCAAATTTATAGTTCGACACGATGGGAACACAAGAATATCAATAAGACTTTGGCAGTTGAGGCGTCACTCTCAACCACACCTGTATATCAATGAACTTGCAGCAGCAGTAGTTATGGCAGTAGTATGATTCAAGTAACAAGTAGAACAGCAGCAGTAAACAAGTGTTTCCTAGTTTTCACCGGAAAAGTGAAGGTGCAACTCAGAGATTTAAAACGTAGGCATGAGGTGACAGCGGGGTGTTGCATGAATAAGATTGATCATATAATAAGATATAACTAGCAATGGGACGTATCTCTAACTCCGATATATGTAGGTATGTGTTCCATAATTAGTTGTGCGTACTAACCAAGAGAATTTGCACAACATCTATTGTCCTACCTGCCCATTTCACCGGGGCCAACTTGGAACTACAGGTAATTAAGGTCTACCCTTTCGAATAGACCGGAACAATGCATTAACACTTCATGAACACATAGAATCCTCAAACTAAAACATCTCCCCTTTGTTTTCCCTATATGTCACTTTTAGGGTTCGCAGGTTCAACATAATAGCAGGTGATACACTTTGCAGATAAATACCAAACTCAATTATATGATGAGGCAAAATAAGTTCAGTACTGAAATCATGCCACTCGGGCCCTAGTAGCAAGCATTAAACATAGCATAAGTGCATCAACACAATACAAAAATATCCTCGAGATAAACCCCTAAAATCTCGAACAACGGGTAGCATTACATGATCAATCTCATCCAATCCCCATCCACCTCACATGCCTACAGCGGTCTACTCACACATGGCGATGGTGAAGGAGCTCATGGTCGATGGAGATGAAGGCGGTGAAGATGGCGGTGAAGACGGCCTCAGGATCCCTCCACCGGAGGAGAAATCCTGGATCAATCTGTCTCCGAAACGAAGATCGTGGTGGTGGCGGCGCTCTGTTTCGCGAAAGCTCCTCCCCTTCTAGGGCAAGCATTTTTCTGTATATATGAGGGGGTACGTCGAAGACCGAAGGCGAGGCGGTGCCCGAGGCCCAATTTGGGTGGGCCCATGCGGCCAGGTACAGAGGCCGCGTGGGGCCCCCCTTTTGGCCCTCGAGCGCTCCCTCGTGTCCATCTTTGCCCAGTGTCTTCCTTTTCCATAAAAATGACGTGGTATTTTTCCCCGATTTTATTTCCTGCAAAAATAGCCAGAAAGAGACTTTGCTAAAAACAGCGTCAGATTCAGCAGTTTTATTCAAATATGGGAAGATTCCGGAGCAAATTATGAAGCAAAGTGCTTGGAAAAGTAGATGCATTTTGGATGCATCAACTCCCCCAAGCTTAGCTCGTTGTTTGTCCTCGAACAACTCAAACATAGTGCAGAAGCGATGAAAAAACTTTGACAAGAACTTTGCATTGCATATGTAACACGTTTAATATCAACAAGTATTCAAATCATAACTTCAATAACAAATAACAAAATGCTAGCAAAGGTATATCTAATCAATGTTAAAGCATTTATATTAGTTGCAAGAGAAATAACATGTAGTGTCAATACTTGGATGAGTTTGCTCAACTGTAGAAATAAACAAAGATTTTTGCATCGCTATTGATTGAATCATGGCAAGATTTTTGAGATCTTTTGATTCTTTCTTTTGTTGACTAGTGAAATCATTGTGCTTACAACCTTGCTCTCAGTTTTATGAAACCATTTGACTATTATGACTCATATGCTTGACCAACTCATGGTTGAAAGCCTCATGCCCCGTAAATACGAGTACCTACACCACGGCTACTCAACTCGGGTCACTAGGCAAGTTCGAGTTTTTCAGTCATTGCAAATAATAAAAGTGTCATCAAGAGCGTCAACTGGGGTACCTCTTGTCCCAGGGCATGGACAAGCCCATGTCCAAACAACAAGACAAACAGACAATGAACAATCTCAGCACTCTTTTATTTACTATTTGTGTAGCTTTTTATTGTGATGTGCTTCACTGAATGTTCATTATGGTACGCTGTAAATTTCCACCATGAATGATGCATGGCTTAAGTTGGCGGCCCAGGCGTCTCTCTAACAAATTATTCTCACTCACAAACTTACTAAGTTTCCACTTTATTTCGCACATGATAAGCATCCATAGACACAAGTACATGATATCAACTAAATATAATTTAGTGCAATGTTGAAAGCTTTCCATGTGTCAGCACATTTCAGCTAACTCCCACCCACTAAGCATGTCAAGCATACGACTTCATGTTTATCATTTGAAAAATTCTTTTACTCTCTTTTGGTTGGCAAGTTTAGCAAGCACAATGGGATGCATAGACCTTTGTTTAGAGCCACAATTATTCAATCCTCAGCTAAGTATTGTCACTAAATAGTATTTCATTTGCATCATCATATTACATACTAGAACATGAAAAAGATAAACGTTTGCTACCACTTCCTAGTGTTAAAGAAACCATGATGTGCTCACTAGCTGCTATTAAAGAGTCCACATAAGCACGGCAAAGATGTCATACCTTTCATCCACTTCATGCACATCAACGCATCATCGTTGTTCTCCTCTCCCAACTTGAACTGCGCAATAAAAACTCAAATCTGCCATATAATGTCACTGCATACAGTACTGTTTTTACCCTACCTAGACACCTCAGAAAAATCTCATAATTTACAGGTGTGTGGGTTATGATATGTTGCAGCAGTGGTTAAAATTTTAGCTCAATCGGAGTTACAGAGAAAAAATGAAAAATGAAACAGTGAGCAGATTTCAGCAATTTCGACACCTCTGTTTGTGCGTTTGTTTCAAGAAAACGAAATATTTTTGTTCTTTTTGGTTTTTAGATGCATAAGATAAATGACCAGAAGTAAATAACCAAAAAACAAATGAAATCTTTTTTTTGTGCTTTGTGATTTTCAGAATAAGAAACTAAACATAACAATGCAACGGTGATATAAAACAACGAATGGAGAGGAAGAGAAGCACTCCCCCAAGCTTGCGATCAAGCTAGTATCCTGGGTAGTGGCCGTATCCACCACTTCCACTTCCAGGGTAGTAACCATATGGGTATCCTTGCATGCCTGGGTATTGTGGCATCTCTTGAGGTTGGTAGCCTTGCGCTTCTGGAGCTTGTGGCTCCTCTTGAGGTGGCGCCTCCTCCACCTTCCATTTTCCGGTACTCCTGTCAAAAAGGTCAGTACGGGGGAGCCTAATGGGCACTCGCTGCCCACTAGTACTCAAATAGTTATACAAATAATGCTCCCCATACTTCATACTTATTTCCATGCGAGTAGTCAAAGTAAAATCAAGTAGTTTGGACTCTCTCACACGAGTACCCATGTTATCACCATAACCTCTCTCATCTTTAATGTATTTGTACACTAAAGTAGCAATAGCACCAGCATAAATAGGAGTTTCATCGGTAACATTTCTACTCACAGCAGTGTGCAATGATCTAGCAAGAATGACTCCCAAGTTGTACCCACATGGTATGTTTTCTTTTGCACATTTAAGTAGATAAACTATAGGTCCAGTGCAAGCAGAATTGTTGTCCCTAGCAAGAAACCCTCTTGCAAGAAACAACGCAAAATATCTCAAACTTGGGTGCTGTATATGAGTAAATTTACCCCTATTCAACCTATTATGAGAGCTAACAGTAATAGAATGCCAAAACGCAACAAGCTCGGAATTGGAATCAGCACCGATTTCATTCCAACTCCCCGTGTTTGCCACACCAATAGCATTGCAAAATTCCTCTAGAGACATAATGAGACGCTCCCTCTCATAGTAAATTTGCAAACAAAGGTAGGAGGGGGTGCCTTACTTTTCTTACTATGTCTGTGGAGCTCAGGACCCTCAAATCTGAATGTGGAGAGGAATTCTCGCGAGAGTTCCTCGTATGTATCTTGTGGGTTTTGAATAAACCGAAGTAAGCCAGTTGCAGCAGCGAAGATGTTGAAGTCCTCTTGAATCCCCCACTGTTCAAGAACATGGGGATCTTGCCATCTTGTTGTGTGTATCTTCAACTTCTCTCCCACATAATATGCATCATCCTCCCAAAGATGTTGGTCATCAAGGTTGAGGGAGACTTTGCATGCCCTTCTTCTTGGTCTTGAGTTTATCCCAAGCAATGCCTTGCCCTTGTTAAACATGGTACCTTGCATTGTAACAGATTTCTTCTTGGGGAAATAAATAGTGTGCTCATTTCCTTTGACATTGAATGTCACCTTGCTCTCAGTGCAATTTATAACACCTCCTGCAGTGTTTAAAAAGGGTCTTCCAAGAATAATAGATAGATTATCATCCTCAGGCATTTCTAATATAACAAAGTCTGTAGGAATTAACACATTAGCAATAGAGATAGGAACATCCTCACATATTCCTATAGGCACAACAGTTGATTTATCAGCCATTTGTAATGAAATTTCAGTTGGAACCAATTTGTTCAGGTTAAGTTTCTTATATAGAGAGAAAGGCATAACACTCACACCAGCCCCTAAATCACATAGTGCATATTTCACATAAGTTTTTTAATATGACAAGGAATAGTTGGTATACCAGGATCTCCACGCTTTTCAAGCATTTTCCCTTTAAAGGAATAATCAGCAGGCATAGCAGTAATTGCATCAGTAGGAATCTTTCTTTTATTAGTGACAATATCTTTCATATATTTTGAATATGGAGGAATTTTCATAGCATCAACAAGAGGAATTTGCAAATACAAAGATTTAATCAATTCAAAGAATTTTTCAAATCTAGCATCATCCAAAGTTTTTATTACCTCTTGGGGATATGGTATGGGTCTTTGTACCCATGGATCCCTTTCTTTACCTTTTTGTGGATTTGGATGGTTCTTCTTCTTGTTTTTCTCAGTAGATGGTTGAGGGTCTTCCTTCTCAGTAGCTTCAGGTTCTTCAACATTCTCTTCCTCTTGTGGTTCTTCTTCAGGTGGAGGTGATTCCTCTTCTTCATTATTATTATCTTCAGTCTCAGCATCAGAAATAGAAGTATCATTATTTGTTCTTCAGAATCATCATTATCTTGGTTTCATTGGGAGATTTGCCTGCAGAAAGTTTCTTCTTTCGAGCCTCTTGCTCTTTCCTCTTAGGATGGTCTTCAGGATAGTCAGGATCCTGAGTACTTGCACCTCCCCTAGTATTAACTCCACAAACCTGTTTCTTCACAATAAGACTTTCATACAATTGATTTTGAAGAGAAACCATTTGTTCAACTGATTATTCATCATCTCACAGTGTTTAACAATTCTTTTTACCTCTCCCACACTAGCATGTAAACTTTCACGAAGAGATTTAATTTTGTGAGAGTTCTCCATAATATCATTCTAATATATGCTCCTCAGGTTATGATAATAAGCAAAATCATTCACGTATGATACATCAATGGGGGTGTTACCTTTTCATTACCTTTCATGGAGCTAATAGCATTGACTGGATTGGAAAACATGGTTGATCATCAGGAAGTTTAACACCCATTTCAGATAATTCCTTAAGATGAGAGGTTTTAATTCCCTTCTCTTTAATAGCCTTGGAAGCTTCTTCATTGTCTCTTTGTCTAATTTGAGCATGCCTCCTTTCTTCTCCGGAAATATCTCTTCAATATTCCAGTCTTCATAATTTCTGGAGATAGTCTCCAATAGCTCAGTTGCTTCATCAACGGTCCTTTCCCTGAAAACATTACCTGCAATACCATCAAGATAGCCTCTAGTGTTTTCAGTTAGTCCATTGTAAAATATATCAAGTATTTCATTACTCTTGAAGCCATGGGTAGGACATTTCCTAACCATCTTACTATACCTCCCCCAAGCTTGGGGTAAATCCTCCTTCTCTTTCTGTGAAAAGTTGCTAATCTCAATAGTTAAACCATGAATCTTATCAGCAGGGAAATATTTATTATAGAATACCTGCAAACATTCTTCCTTGCTAGTAATACATCCAGGTTCTAAACGATTATACCAAGTTTTAGCACTTCCTCCCAAAGTAAAAGGAAACAACTTTAAGAAATAGTAGCGTTGGTGGATTTCATCTTTACCAAATAACACAGATAAGTCATGCAAACAGCAATGTGTTCAAAAGGAAACTCATCCTCTCTCCCATAAAACTTGTATTTCTCAGCTTTTTCAATTATTTCAGGATCAACACTAAACTCATAATCTTTATCTTTAATTTTAATAGCTGGAGCATTCATTTTCTAGTAATAGGGAAATAATCATCAAGAGGAGAATTTTATAGCTATCAAGTTTATCCAATTTATCAAAATCCGAATCCATAAAAGCCATAGCGAATGCATCCTCTTCCTCAGAAGAAGTTTCAAATTCATATCACAGTATTCATTATCTTCTAACTCAGATTCCACATTTTCAGTAATAGAAGATTCAAGATTTCAGGTATTTCAGTTATCTCAGATGTCTCAGGTGTCACTTCTTTGTCTATGCTACTACATATTAAATCATTTTCATTACTAGTAGACATTTTAGACAATGGTGAACTAGATAAAACTTTTCCTTTTTTCTTAGGAGCAACAGCAGAAGCAACATTAGGTGAAAAGTTTGGCCTACTTGGCAAATCCGTACCTCTGCGAGTAGTTGAAGGCCTTACTTCCTTCGGAGTATTCTTTTCCTTTCCCATGGTTAGGAACAAGCAAAAGCAACAAATGAATGATAACAAGTTGTCTTACCAATAAAGCTAGGTTCCCGGCAACGGCGCCAAAAATGTCTTGATGCACACAAGTATAGGGGATCGCTGAAATCTTCGTTGGGAAGTATTACCCAAATTTATAGTTCGACACGATGGGAACACAAGAATATCAATAAGACTTTGGCAATTGAGGCGTCACTCTCAACCACACCTGTATATCAATAACTTGCAGCAGCAGTAGTTATGGCAGTAGTATGATTCAAGTAACAAGTAGAACAGCAGCAGTAAACAAGTGTTTCCTAGTTTTCACCGGAAAAGTGAAGGTGCAACTCAGAGATTTAAAACGTAGGCATGAGGTGACAGCGGGGTGTTGCATGAATAAGATTGATCATATAATAAGATATAACTAGCAATGGGACGTATCTCTAACTCCGATATATGTAGGTATGTGTTCCATAATTAGTTGTGCGTACTAACCAAGAGAATTTGCACAACATCTATTGTCCTACCTGCCCATTTCACCGGGGCCAACTTGGAACTACAGGTAATTAAGGTCTACCCTTTCGAATAGACCGGAACAATGCATTAACACTTCATGAACACATAGAATCCTCAAACTAAAACATCTCCCCTTTGTTTTCCCTATATGTCACTTTTAGGGTTCGCAGGTTCAACATAATAGCAGGTGATACACTTTGCAGATAAATACCAAACTCAATTATATGATGAGGCAAAATAAGTTCAGTACTGAAATCATGCCACTCGGGCCCTAGTAGCAAGCATTAAACATAGCATAAGTGCATCAACACAATACAAAAATATCCTCAAGATAAACCCCTAAAATCTCGAACAACGGGTAGCATTACATGATCAATCTCATCCAATCCCCATCCACCTCACATGCCTACAGCGGTCTACTCACACATGGTGATGGTGAAGGAGCTCATGGTCGATGGAGATGAAGGCGGTGAAGATGGCGGTGAAGACGGCCTCAGGATCCCTCCACCGGAGGAGAAATCCTGGATCAATCTGTCTCCGAAACGAAGATCGTGGTGGTGGCGGCGCTCTGTTTCGCGAAAGCTCCTCCCCTTCTAGGGCAAGCATTTTTCTGTATATATGAGGGGGTACGTCGAAGACCGAAGGCGAGGTGGTGCCCGAGGCCCAATTTGGGTGGGCCCACGCGGCCAGGTACAGAGGCCGCGTGGGGCCCCCCTTTTGGCCCTCGAGCGCTCCCTCGTGTCCATCTTTCGCCCAGTGTCTTCCTTTTCCATAAAAATGACGTGGTATTTTTCCCCGATTTTATTTCCTGCAAAAATAGCCAGAAAGAAGACTTTGCTAAAAACAGCGTCAGATTCAGCAGTTTTATTCAAATATGGGAAGATTCCGGAGCAAATTATGAAGCAAAGTGCTTGGAAAAGTAGATGCATTTTGGATGCATCAGGCATTCGCACGCCGTCGGATTGAAAACGAGTTGAAAGAGTTGAAACATTGTCAACTAGGTAGAGGCTTATGTCATCTATAGACAAAATGCTTTAATTTTTTATTTAACTTACCAAAATGTAAATATTGCTAGTGTTACCAAAATGTAAACATTTGTAACTATTACCTCCAAATGGTGGTAGATTTTTCGCAAACAGAGGCATAGCCTAGTGGCAAAGGGTTGATGCTCCCTTTGCCCACCTAAGTTTGAGTCCCCTTGCTCGCAATTTAGGGGTTGCACATTATATGTCATGTCCAGTAGCTTTGTGGTTCGGGCAACTTGTTATTATCGATTAAATCGATAATAATGAGTTGTCCCAACCACTGAGATGCTGCACTGTGACAATTTTTTGAATTTTTTTGAATTTTTGATTTTTTTTGATTTTTTGATTCTTTTGTGCTAATTTATGAATATTTGAATTCAACTTTGAACCAAAATTGAAATGTACATGTTATTTGTGCTAGGCATGGATGTTGCAATGATTTCATACTAATTTTTTAATTCAAATTTGAACTACAATTCAAATGTACATGTTATTTGTGCTAGGCTTGGATGTTGCAATGAGGAGGATTTCATTTGAAAATATTAACCTTCTAATGGTGGTAGATTTGTCGCAAACAAGATCATAGCCTAGTGGCAAAGGGTTGATGCTCCCTTTGCCCACCTAAGTTCGACTCCCCTTGCTCGCAATTTAGGTGTTTGCACATTATATGTCCTAGTCTAGTAGCTCAGTGGGTCGGGCATCTCATTATTATAGAATTTCTATAATAGTGAGTTGTCCCATCCATTAAAATATTGCACTTTGACAAATTCTTTTGAATTTTTGATTTTTTTATATATTTTGATTCAACTTTGAATATTTGAATTCAACTTTGAACCAAAATTCAAATGTATATGTTATTTGTGCTAGACTTGGATGTTGCAATGATTTCATACTATTATGTAGTAGGTTGATCTAACTGGGTCATCCCCATTTCTAATCCTGTCATTTTTCACATCGGTTCTCCAAAATGAGCTACAAATGAGCCCCAAAGGTAGCCCAAACAGCCCCATTTCTAATCCTGTCATTTTTTCGACCTTCTCCAAATGATCTCAAACTCTAGGGTTAACATATATTGCACTAATATAGTGTCCTAGACCAATTTTTAACTCAAAACTTGTTTAAAAGTTGGTTTGACTTTAGTTGACCAATTTTTAAAATATTCAAAAAGTATTCAAAAAACATAAAAAAAATGCAAATCCAGTGCACATGGTCTTAGTTTATCATGTACTAACAGCTCCAACTGATAAACAAGGTCTAGATACATATTAAACAAGAAATGTTTCAATATGGTATGAAATCTCACAACTCAAACTATAGAGTATGTGCATTTCTTGTTTAATATGTGTCTAGACCTTGTTTATCAGTTGGAGATGTTAGTACATGACAAAATAAGACCATGTGCACTGGATTTGCATTTTTTTGATGTTTTTTGAATATTTTATGATTATTTCAAATTCGGCCAAACTCAAACCAAATCAACATTTAAACAAGTTTTAAACACCAAAATGGAAAACTAAGCCTGGATCATTCTTAGTCACACCAAAATGAAGGTTTGGTGAGGTTTTGGACAATTTCATGTTGCAAATCACAAACCACCTCTCTTCACACATGAGAGTTCATAGTTTGAGATGTGTGATTTCACATTCTAGACCTTGTTTATCAGTTGGAGATGTTAGTACATGACAAAATAAGACCATGTGCACTGGATTTGCATTTTTTGATGTTTTTTGAATATTTTATGATTATTTCAAATTCAGCCAAACTCAAACCAAATCAGCATTTAAACAAGTTTTAAACACAAACTAAGCCTGGATCATTCTTAGTCATACCAAAATGAAGGTTTGGTGAGGTTTTGGACAATTTCATGTTGCAAATCACAAACCACCTCTCTTCACACATGAGAGTTCATAGTTGGAGATGTGTGATTTCACACCATATTGAAGCATTTCTTGTTTAATATGTGTCTAGACCTTGTCTATCAATTGGAGATGTTAGTACATGACAAAATAAGACCATGTGTACTGAATTTGCATTTTTTGATGTTTTTTGAATATTTTATGATTATTTCTAATTCGGCCAAACTCAAACCAAATCAACATTTAAACAAGTTTTAAACACCAAAATGGAAAACTAAGCCTGGATCATTCTTAGTCACACCAAAATGAAGGTTTCGTGAGGTTTTGGACAATTTCATGTTGCAAATCACAAACCACCTCTCTTCACACATGAGAGTTCAAATGAGCTCTAAAGGTAGTGTAAAGGGCTCCATTTCTAAGCAAGATTTTTTCGACCATCTCTAAATCAGCCAAATAACTTTCCTACACATCTACTCTATATATAAAAACCATGTGCACTGGATTTGCATTTTTTGATGTTTTTTGAATATTTTATGATTATTTCAAATTCGGCCAAACTCAAACCAAATCAGCATTTAAACAAGTTTTAAACACCAAAATGGAAAACTAAGCCTGATCATTCTAAGTCCCACCAAAATGAAGGTTCTGTGATTATTTTAATATTTTCTGAATTAGTTAGTCAACCCACACAAAATCCTATGAAGCTTCTGTGATTTAACCCTGGCCGTCCGATCATGCCTTCTAGAAGGAAACCACCCCGATCCGCGCCACTCCCAGTTATGCGCTCTGATTGGCCAGTCCAATCATCCTTCTAGAAAGAATTTTTTTAGCTGCAGTGTTTCGAACGCGCATAGGCCACGGCCCAACATTTTTTTTAGCTGCAGTGTTTTATTAATTTCAAAAGCACATAGGCTACGGCCCAACTCGACGGCCCAGAGAACTCGACGGCCCATGTCGTGCCCTAGCTATTTCTCTTCTTATCCACTAACCCTGTCGTGCCCTAGCTATTTCCCCCATTCCCCACCCTCGCCGCCGCTCGCATTAGCTCGCCGCCAGTGATCAAATCGAGCTACGCCAGTAGATCCAGCCCCGCCGCCCGCCGATGTTTAGGAGGGGAGGTCCAATCGCCGGCCGCGGTGGCCATTCCAGCGGTGGCAACGGCTCCGACGAGGAGCGGAAGGGGAAGAGGCGGGTTCCAGCTAACCCCGCTAGGAAGGCCGTGGCCGCTTCCGACGGCGGTCGTAAGCGAGGCGTGCATGCGTGGACGAACCGCAAAAAGGGGCCTCCGCCTGCGTACGAGCGCTGCGAGCTGCCTGCGTACGACCGCCGCATGGCGATGGCGATGTCTGGAAGCTCCTCCGGTGCGGGGAGCTCCTCCATTGCTCGGGCACCGCTGCCGCCGCCGAAGAGGGAGGAGGAGCAGCAGCAGGAGCGCCCACCGCGCAGCGGCCGCCCCCTCCTGCCCGGGGACTTCGTCTCCGACGAGGACCTGCCCTGGGTCACCTTGGAGGTGTTCCAGCGCAGCACAGAGGATGAGAAGCGCAGTCAGATGGAGATGGAGCTCGACGAACGCCGCCTCGAGGTCGGGATTTACAATTCCCTCCACGAAGTCATCGACATCAGCTCCGACGAGGACTAGGACTGAGCGGCGCCGCCGCCTCGTCGCCGCCGCCGCACCCCCAGGGCTCTGCTGTAAGCCCAATTTTGGGTCGTAGCTAGGGGTAGGAGCAGCAGCGAACGTCCCCGCCTGTAATTTTCAGGTCATCTCCGTGTGGCTTTTGAATCTATGAGCCACGAGCTTCTGTAAGGTCGAGCTTAAGTGTAATATAAAGTTTATCTACTGTATGCCGCCCCGCGGGTTTATTTTATCTTCATTTATTTATGTTTTGCCTCGCCGGCGCGGCGTCGATGTCGCCGGAGAAGAAGAAGAAGAAGAAGAAGAAGAAGAAGCAGAGAAAGCGCGCGCAGGGGAAGAGATTAAACGGTCGTCGTTGCTGACGTGGGCAATTGTGGGTCCCACCCGCCTCCCTTTAATCCTAACTGACTGCGATTAAGAGCAATGAGTTAGGGAAGATATTTGAACTCGACGAGACGTTGCATGTGAGCTATTTCAAGCAAAGACGTCGTTCTCCAGCTATTCGCGTGAAAAGATGTAATACCTGAGCTATTCGCGTCCGCTGCTCGATCAGAAGAAATCGACGATGGGCCGATGTTGGGGTGCTCGCTCTTCGCGTCCGATGGGCCGAGGCCAACCGATTTGCTTCCATCGCCGGAAGAAACGGCTGCCACGACCGTAGCTTCCCAGGCCGTCGAGGCCCCGCCACAGCCGCCGGCCAAACCCACTTGCTCCCGCCGCCCGCTCCCGTGCTACCCCGCCCTGCTAGTACTGCCTCCGCCGCCGCCTGAAAATCCCTATCCGGCGCCGGGAGCACCACGACATCGCACCGGCACTCACTAATTTGCTTTCGATTTCGACCTGCTGCGCCGCCGCCATGAGCCCAATATTCTAAGGCGAGCGCTAGACGCAGGTCGGTCTGGACGGCCCCATTCTAGGCCTGATTTCCACCGTTAGATCCTAATCCTACGCACGGTATCAATGCAGACGTTTTGCATATTAGTCCGTTAATCTACGAAAATCACCCGGCACTACACAACTGCTCACCGAAACGAAGGGCTTTATATTGTTACCCCTAAACTTTCCGATATCTACACGTAAAATGCCACTGCGGCGATTCAGCTATAGGATTGCAATAAAATCCCGACTATCACAACGAAATTCTTCAGCCCGTGTAAGAAAATACTATTGCAACATCATTGAAACCATTTTGAAAAGTAAGATTACAAATACATGCATGGTTAGACAATAATTTTTTCTGAACATTGTTTTGCAACAAGAGAAAAAATTATCGCTACATATTCAGTTGCTTTTTTTTTACACATTTCAACAAAAATCACAAACAATGAAAAAAAAACATGTGTTTGCATCATTTATATAAAGTATGTACAACATTCAAAGAATATACACAAATTTTAGACCATTATACATTGCAACATCTGCCTGTTGATTTTGAAACAAAAGGAATACGAATTTGTGACAATTTGGTAGCACATATTTCAACATAAAATAAATAGAAACACAAACGCCCATTAAAAAACCCTTACAACATTCAAAGAGCGCTTTCTTTGGTACAAATTTTATAGACGTATGCAAGATTGGAGAAGAAGTTGTACCATCATACATGGTGCCTTTGATCTGATGGCTATAGATCCGGCAACATACGGGCTCGTTCTCACTGCTCTATCATCTCCTCGATATTGCCATAGTCATAGTTGTGCGAAGGATGGACAGTTTTACAGGCGTAGGCCCATAGAGCTATGTCTTCAAGGAGGAAAAGTGTCGATTTGGTCGAGAGTGGGGATGTTGTCAGCATGCCCACGCAGTAATATTTGAACCAGCAAACACCACGGCTAACGTTGGACGAAATGAACTAGCCGACAAGCGATAACTAACTTGCATGTGTACATGGAGAATACATATTTGTTGCTACCAAATAACTAGTACACAATTTAAAAATAAATATAAAGAATAACTAGCTTCTGAAAACTTTCGTAAAATTATGCAGTTTTTTTAGGGCGTTAAATTATGCAACTAGCTAGGTATACCCGGCTGACGGGCTGAAACTGGGCCATAAAAAGTCACGATGCACTGTTGGGCTGCCAAAAATGTTGCGCGTGGCAGCTTGACCGCGAGCGAGATCGGAGTGACCTACGCGAGCGCGCGCTAGGTCCCCCTAAAGTAAAGTGTTTTACATGTTCTAATCAGACCATGTTTTTTTTAGATAAAGGGCTTTTATTACTCAAAAGGTTTAAGCATTACACCCGGCCTCTGCATAGCTAAGATGCACACAGCCACCAATTCACCATCGATAAAGTCGGTAACCAAAAAGTAAAAAAGGCGAATTAAATATCGGAATGAGAAATTGTAGATCCGCCTAAGGAGCTGGTAGGTCTATCCGGAGTCTATGTTGCCACCCATGCCGGGAAAGTAACTCCCTGGCCGCAGCCTCCAGTCTCAACGCCACCTCCAAAAATAAGTCTCGGTGCTCCACACGCTGCAGCGATGACCAAGCTCGAAGCGTTGCCGTGCACCGGTAAATAACTGCATAAGAGAAGCATTTTTATCATTAAAAACCTTGTCATTTCTACATAGCCATAGCGACCAAATAACAGGAATCGCGCCCACCCTATTGAATAGTTTGAACCTGGGATCCACTCCATTCAACCAGTTGCCAAAAATGCTAGCAACAGAACTAGGTGGATGTAAGGTAGAACCTATCTGGATGGCTGACCATATAGACCTAGCAAACTCGCACTGAAAAAATAAATGTGTAATAGTCTCGTCGCGAGGACAGAAAACACACTTTTTACTTCCATGCCAGTTGCGTTTGGCAAGGTTATCTTTGGTAAGAATAACTCCACGACGTAAGTACCACGCAAACACTTTAGTTTTTAGTGGGATCTTCATCTTCCAAAGTTTGTTGTTATATGAACTATCGACTGGAATTTCGAGAAGAATTAGAGCTCTATACATAGAATCAACCGAGAATTTTCCATTCTTTGTCAGATTCCATTGAAATTTATCTGGACCTTCCGACAATTGGATTGACTCCAGTCGGATTAACAAAGCATTCCAAGATGCTAGACGTGTTCCAAGTAAACTCCTTCTGAACGAAACATCTGGTGGGAAAGTACCCAAAACCTTCGCGATCGTGTCGCTTTTGTTTCGAACGATAGAATATAGAGCCGGATATTGTTCTTTGAGGGTAGCTTGGCCAAGCCAACTATCCTCCCAGAAGCGAATTTCCGATCCATCCCTTATTAAGAAAGATCCATGTGGAAAGAAGAACTTCTTTGTAGCCATGAGGCCAGCCCAGAAGTGTGAATCACCGGGTTTCCAAAGGACCTGGGACACAGCTTGATCTCCAACATATTTTCTCCTAAGGAGGGTTTGCCAAACTCCATCTTCAGAAAGAAGTTTAAATAGCCATTTACCTAGGAGCGCTCTATTCTTGACCTCAAGGTCATGAACTCCGAGCCCTCCTTGGTCTTTTGGGCAACAAACCACACTCCATTTAGTCAGTCGATATTTTTCTTCTCACAATCCCCTTGCCAAAAGAATCTTGATAAGAAATAATCCAATCGTTTTAAGACCCCTTTAGGCATTTGGAAGAAAGAAATCATATACAGTACCATGTTTGTTAGTACCGAGTTTATGAGAACCAATCTTCCTCCCTGGGATAAGAGTTTTCCTTTCCAACTATTTAAGCGTAATTGAAGCCTTTCCTCCACCCTTTTCCATTCAGCATTGGTAAGTTTCCGATAGTGAATCGGGATGCCCAAATAGTTGATAGGAAATTCTCCTTGCTCACAGCCAAAAAGCTCAGCATACAAGGCGGCGTTCTCTTGGGCCTCGCCAAAGCAAAACAACTCACTTTTATGGAAGTTTATCTTCAGACCCGACAGATGCTCGAAAGCTGACAAGATCAACTTTAGGTTACGAGCTTTGTCGATATCATGCTCCATAAAAAGAATTGTGTCGTCGGCGTATTGAAGAATCGATAATCCACCATCAACAAGATGAGGAATCACTCCTTCAATTTGGCCATTAGTTTTAGCACGTTCGATCAGGATAGCCAGCATATCCACCACTATATTAAATAGTATTGGCGATAATGGGTCACCCTGTCGGAGGCCTTTTTTCGTTTGGAAGTATTTGCCCGTGTCATCATTGACCTTAATGGCTACACTTCCTCCGGAAACAAAGCTATCAATTAACGTGCGCCACTGAGAGGAAAAGCCCTTCATCCTTAGGGTTTGCTGGATGAAAGACCACTTCACTTTATCATAAGCTTTCTTGAAATCAATTTTCAGAATTACCCCATTCAACTTTTTCCTATGTAGTTCATGGACCGTTTCATGTAGGATTGCAACTCCATCAAGGATGTTGCGACCTTGCATAAAAGCCGTTTGAGACGGTCGAACCACATGATCAGCCACCATGTTCAGTCGAATCGTAGCCGTTTTGGTGAATATTTTGAAGCTAACGTTAAGGAGGCATATAGGTCCTAACTGTTGGATCCTTTCTGCCTCATTAACCTTAGGTAACAAAATTATCTCACCAAAATTGAGGCGAAACAACTCTAATTGTCCATTGTGAAGACAGGTGAACAACTGAAGCAAATCGGCCTTGATAACATCCCAAAAGTTCTGGTAGAACTCAGCAGGGAAGCCATCAGGACCAGGAGCTGAATTATGTTTCATTTGGAAAACTGCCTTTCTCACTTCCTCCTCTGAGTAGGGTTTAGTAAGTATGCTATTTTCCTCCTCTGAAACCTTTGGTATATCCTCTGTTCGGGATTCATCCAAGGTGAAATTACCCTCCTCAGGGTCACCGAACAGGCCCTTATAGTAATTAGTAATATACGACTTAAGTTGTTCATGGCCTTCAATCGTTCCTTCATCCTGGACCAGAGAATGATTACGCTTTTTCCTATGTCTGCCATTGGCAATACTATGGAAGTAGCGAGTATTCGAGTCCCCTTCGAGAATGAATTGTGCTTTTGAACGTTGATACCATTTTAACTCCTCCTCGCGCAGTAGTTTCGCTATCTGTGCATTTGATTGACTCTTTAGCTCAATTTCTTGCGCAGATAGTAATCGTACTTCTGCTAATGCTTCTAGAGCATCGATAATCGAGGATAGTCGTATCTTTTCTTTTTTAAATAAGCCAGTAGTATGACGGGCCCAACCAACGAGGTGAGTACGTAAAGCACGTATCTTATTGATCCACCGCTGGATAGGCGAGTCACCCGCTACCGGTAAGTCCCAGATTCTTTTAACCATATCGTGGAAGCCCTCACGGTGTAACCAACCGAGCTCAAACTTGAACCGTGGTTTACACTGCGGTCTAGGCACTCCAGTGGTCAAAAGAATGGGAGCATGATCCGACAGACCTCAATACGTTCTAGAGCCCGTACCGACACCATTGGGAACCTAGCTTCCCAATCGGAATCCATCAGTACCCGATCTAGTTTCTCGTAAGTGGGTTCAGGGAGGGAGTTAGCCCAGGTGAACTGTCTCCCTACCATCGCAATCTCTCTTAAATTCAAGCTGTCAATGACCGCATTGAACAAAAGAGGCCAACGGTTGTCGAACCGACCCTTGCTTTTCTCGAACGGAAACCGAAGCAAGTTGAAATCCCCTCCCATGATCATAGGGTGTGGGTTATCTTTTGCAAGGTTTACCATTTCAACAAGAAAAGCAGATTTAGACGCTTCCTGAGCCGGCCCATACACGGCAACAAGACTCCAAATGAAGTTATCGGATTTATTACGGATGTGCATTTTGATATGAAAAATGCCTTCCATAACCTCCAATACTTCCATGGTATCAGTCCTGACGCCAAGTAAAATGCCACCAGAACGTCCATGAGGGGGACGCGAATACCACTCGAACTCTATGCCGCCTGAAAGTCGGTTCAAAAGAGATTGAGGGAATTCATGTCTACCCGTCTCAGAAATAGCTAAGAAATCCAAATTATGGTCCCGAATACAATCAGCGAAGTGCAAATGTTTAGCCAAGTCACCAAGACCTCTGCTATTTTTGAACATGCCATTCATCGGGAAACTGTGGGGGATTTGGATATCTTGTTCCGTTTCCGGGACCTATTGGCTGTAGAATCAGACCATGTTACCGGTAATGATTTCATATACAAAGAGAACTTGCCTATGGCAAAATGGTTAGGAGGGTGGTTGTACCCCTAGCCCACCAGAGTTCAAACCCCAGGTTTGACATTGGTGTTTCTCATTTAGGCGGAATATTCTTCAGTGGGAGGCGACGTTCCCGTCGACAGCGAGGCGGCCGTGGTGACTTTGTCAATCTCAAGACTCGACCCGCCGACTCGCTATTACGGAGGTGCTCATAGCCGTAGGGTGTGCGTGTGTGCATTCATAGGGGTGAGTGTGTGCACGTGTATGTGAGCGTCTGTGTTGTACTGTGTTTCTAAAAAAAATCCATATACAAATCAATTTGCAGAAAAAAATATATACAAATTTCCGTCATAGCCCCTTTTAGCTCAGCTATAGTTGTTTTAGAGTGTTTCCACTACTTGATAAAGACTGCTATTTAAAACATTGTGTCAGCCACGTCATCACGAACTATGACTCAGTCAAGTCTTAGCCTACACCTTTGTCACCGCGGCGGGTCGAGTCGTCACTATTGTAGGCCTTGGTGTCCTTTTCATCGTCACCATCAGCTGGCCTTTGTCATCTCCGATGGTCATAGACTCGTTGCACATCATCCTACTTGTTTACAATACGTCCTTGTCATCGCTAACATGTCGAGTGTTGGAAATATGCCCTAGAGGTAATACAATATTGTTATTATCATATTTCTTATTCATGATATATGTTTATCTTCCATGTTATAGTTGTATTAAGATAATGCTATGCGTGGGGATGTCTACACACGCCAACTTTGGCCAAAAGGTATGTGCAGCAGTAAAAATAGATTTCTCAAACACAAAACCCTCTCTAGCCGAGGTAGACACATGCTTCTTCTTGTTTGAGATTTCATCGGATTGTCCGGTCTTCTATCTCCCGTCTTGCTCAAGAATTTTCTAAGAGTGGTAAAATTGAAACCTTTACTTGCCCGTCCACATTTCTTCTTCAGCTCATGTACAAAGCTACAAATTTGTAAAAAAACAAGTTAGACTCCAATGCACATATAGATGTTCAAATCTAAATAATTGATTATTTCAATAGTATTTCATCGCCGTATCAGCGGTATTTGTCCCACTTGGGTTAAGATGATTTATATTAGCCATCAAACATGACCATTTAAAACAATCTGATGATATAGTTTGGAAACGATGTTGGTGAGAAACTTGCTTCCTAGGTTTTCCACCCTTGAAGATATTATTGTATTGATCATGCACATGCTCCCAATAGGTGTTGCTCATTCCCAGTAATTAAATATAGCCTGATTATTTTCCATGCATTGCACAAAGCTTCATATTCCATGTTGGTGAAACTGGCTCCTATCATGGATCTACGTGTACCAGGCTTAACAAAATTCTCACAATTTTCCTTGGCAACAAAATCATCACCATCTTGTGCTGTGAATTCTTGTTGCAGTATTTCTTGTGAAACTCCCATAGTTGCCATATGCATATAAAGGGACAATTTCCATAAAATTCCTAAGATTTCCAATGGCACAAACCAGAAAAACAATACATAAAATATTCTTAAGAAACAAATTCATAGTGTTGAATACAAACTCGTAGTATTATGCTAATCAAAACTACACACAAGTTGATAAATCTACGATGGAATGTGTACATATAAATAAAAAGCAGAAGTCGTCAAGTCTACTTTGTACATGTCGACGTTTCATCGAACATGTTGTGGCTGATGCCTCCAACTAGGGTGGAGTCGGCGACCGCAAACGAAGGCGTTATCCGAGGCTAAACCTCGCCAGATAAGGTAAATAGTGTAACATCTATCAATGTGCTGTCCCAACCACAAGAGCCATAAGGTAAATGTAATTATTCTCTCAAACTAGATGGCCACTTATCTAGTTTGTATGCACTAACCAAAATAACGAACCTAGCAGCCTTTTTGGGAATCTTAAAACAACAAATAATGAACAAGTGAAGTAATGTATACCAAAGCAAAGTAAAAGAGAGTTCCCAAGTATGAAATAAAATGGCCGGATTCGTGAGTTCACGTAATATTTCTCGTACATATAGTGGCCTAAAATGAAAAATAAATATGAGCTCACATGGTAAATACAAGATGCAAGTTAAGCTAATGATACATGCATATGGGTATACGCATGAGTTTCCGCTAATGATGCATGCATATAATACCCCTTTCTCCGTTTCTGGCTGCGGCACTGAGCCCACCTGCTCGGACCATTCTCCTCCACCAACGAACGTGGACTGCTGCCCTCTCTTCAGCGTTATCCCGGTTGGTCGTCACTTTCGTCAACACAAATGACCGTGAAGCCTCAGAAACTGCGCCGAAGCATCAGGGTGGCATCAGAAAGGTCGAGTCGACGGCGCACCGCCGCCACCACCAGGACAAAGCAGAGAACTCCGGCAGCGTGATCGAGTCGCATGTGTTTGCCCCATTCCGCCGTTCCTCTCCCGCCGACCTTGTTGTTTCTACTCAGCGGGAGAAGATGCCGGCACCGGCGGCGCCGCACGCGTGCCTGAAGACCCACGGGGCCAAGCTGGCGAGGCAGCACATGGTCGACTGGATTGTGCTGGTCCTCCTCGCCGCCGCCGCCATGGCGCTCAACGTTATCGAGCCGTTCCATCGGTTCGTCGGCAAGGATATGATGGACTCCCTCCTGTACCCGCTCAAAGACAACACCGTGCCCATCTGGGCCGTCGCGGTACGCCCACTGCAACCTTTAACGCAAATACTGTCTGCTCCGGACTTAGACGGCTGACTGAATCTTGCTCGGCGACGTCCGGCTGGACGGACGCAGGTACTCGCGATGGTCGTGCCGGTGCTCATCTTCGTAGGGATCTACGTGAAGAGCAAGAATGCTTAGGGCATCTTCACTCGGAGCGCCCAAATGACCGCCCAAAGCATTTTTTCCTCTGTTTGGGGCTTTTTAGCTCCCACTTGCACCGCCCAAAAGTAAAATTTGTCTGGAAACGCCCTCTTTTCTGTCCGGCACGCCCACCACAAGCCCTTGGAATGGGGAGGCCTTGGGCGGCCCCGGACACAAAATTTCTTCCGCGTGACCCACTCACCGGCCGCCACGTACGTCTGCTCTCTCTCCCTCATCTCTCCATTCTCCTGACAGAAATTTTTCTCTCCTCTATCTTCTCATCTAGCGACCACGACCTCCACTCGCGCCATGGCTGACCTGTGGAAGACGACGAGCAGGCCGTGGACGAGTCCGAGAAGGTCCCCGACCGGCGGACGAGCGGCGGCACCGGGGCGAGGTCGATGCCGATGACTCGCGCACGCTGACGCAGAGCGCGCGGCAACCTTCTGGCCAAGGCGCGCCGACCCTCGGTACTGCCCGTCGTGCTTGGCGCCGCGCATGCTCCCCGGCCATTTGGCCGTGGCCGCGGACAGGAGTGCGGTGGAGGCTGGGCTGGAGCTCCTCCGCTCGGCCGCCGCCGGCCGCAGCAGCTCCGTTGTTCGGTGGCCTTGACGAGCTTCGCGACGTCAGCCTCCACCTCGCTGACCTCGCGCGCTCTATGGGTGCTCGCCCTCATCTCTGCCCGCGTCCCCCGACGCCGCGCTCGCCGCCCTCTCCTCGGCGCCCCTGTCTTCCCTCTCCTCGGCTCTCCTCCACGCGACCACGCCCCTGTTGTTGCCTAGTTCGTCCAGGACCTGAAGCACGGGCTGCGCGGCCCATGCGGCCGGCCAGCTCTACTACCCGAGGGCCATGCGCACCCACTGGTGCCCCGGCATGAGGTTCAAGATGGCACGCAGCGGAGCAGGTCGCAAGCCACGAGCATGTGTGCTAGCAGATCGATCGATCCTGCAGCTCTGGCCATGGAGGCTTCGGCCACACCTCCGGCAGCGATGGACGCGGCCGGCTCAACACTGGGTTCGCGTGCGCGCTGCTCCGGTGTTCGACGCGTGGGCGCGGCCAGGGCCAGGGTGGAGTCGACCATCTCCACGCGCGGCGTCGCGCCCGTTCTACTTGTCGGCAACAGCGCGTCGGGTATCTCGGCGACGGCGTGCTCACCTGCGCGTCGCTCTTCTTGTTCCCGTGAGGAGCAGCTTGCCGGCCTCGACCTGGAGCTGGCCGTCCACGCGCTCGAGCACGGGCACGGGCACAACGCCACCGCACCAGCCCGGCTCGGAGACGCCCATAAAGTGTTTGTGAGAATGCCTAACCAATTATAGTAGCAGAAATAAAAGAAAAGGAAATGCTATTGGGGCGTGCGACTGGGGGAGCACAGGCCCCAAACTCTTTTGTCCATCCGGACACGCCCCAAAGCACTTGTCCGGAGGCCGTTTGGGCGGCCATTTGGGCGGTGCGAGTGGAGATGCTCTTACGACCTGCATCACGCCATACTAGGCCTGCTCTTCTCTTTTCTCATAACCGCCGTCATCACCGAAACGATCAAGAACAGCGTCGGCCGACATCGCCCCGACTTTTACTGGAGATGCTTTCCTAACGGAGTACCCGTGAGTTTCCCCATTGTTACTTCAGAGCTTTTATTCTTCAAGCCAGATTGCAACACTGAATTTAGCTGTCTATTTTTCAGAATTACAACAACATCACCGGACAAGTCATATGCCACGGAGACGCTGGCGTCATCAAAGAAGGGCACAAAAGCTTCCCGAGTGGCCACACCTCATGTAAGCAACAACCACCATCTGTAACTCTGAAAACCATCAGACCATATTGACATAAACAACTTCATGAACTGTTTATCTTCATACACTTGCAGAGTACTGTACATTCAGTCTCATACATTTTCCCTTCGTCTCGCATTCAATTCAGGGTCCTTGGCCGGACTAGGCTTCTTGTCGTGGTACCTGGCCGGAAAGATCAGGGCGTTCGACCGGGGAGGCCATGTTGCCAAGCTCTGCATCGTCATCCTGCCGCTCCTCCTCGCGGCGATGGTCGGCGTGTCGCGGGTGGACGACTATTGGCACCACTGGCAGGACGTGTTCGTCGGCGGAATTCTTGCTAGGTGCCAGCCCCTTCAGAGCTAGATTACCTTCCATCTGTCAAAAGTAGATCCTGAAGATCGTACTTCCGGACTGACGAGTGGCTGTGTGTATCTCTGCAGGCCTGGTGGTTGCTTCGTTTTGCTACCTGCAGTTCTTCCCATCTCCCTCTGGTGAACATGGTATGTTAATTCTGAAATGCTGGTCCATAGTGCACAACCATTACTCCTGGTTCTGTCACGTGTATATAACTTAACTACTACCTTCGTTTCATGATTCTTCTCGCGGTTTTTGTTCAAAAATTGAACAAAAATCATGACAAGAATTATGGAATGGAGGGAGTACTAATTATTTTATCTCCATATAACTAAACTGAATATGCACCTCTATTCCTTTGAACCTGGACTAGGCAAAAAAAAAACCTATTTTTCCTAGACCAGCCCAATCCAACTCTGAAGAGCTATATATTCATCATTACTAGTTGGCATGTACGTGCAACGCACGTTTTCACAATGAAAGAGGGAAATTTACAAATAGAAAAAGACCATATGGATTTTTATTTTATACTTTTTAAAATTAGTCTATATTGCAAACAAAAAACATGCTTCTCTAAGCATCATGGAGCACACAAATCTAATACATAGTCCAGCCATTGATCGGCCGTCCGTTCCGCCTCGATGCCCCCCTGAGTCATGGTCGTAGGATACTCATTGCATCAGCCTGTGGAGAGCCAGAAACTTGTGACCGCCTCATCAAGAGTTGTTGGCATGCTCTTTCTTTTGCTGGGATACGACCAGCGCGGGGATGCAGGCCTGAAACTACTCGACGACGGAGGCCTCATACTATTGTCAATAACAGACGAACCATTAAAAAAAGTGCTCAAGGATCTCTAAAGTGCCTCTGGTGTTAGTGTTGAGCTGATCTAACAATAGCATCCATGCTTCCGGAGGAGCATTGTAAAAGCGGAAAGTGCCTTTTGATCCCGGGCACCAGTGCACCCTGCTGTTTTAAAAATTCGAAATCCATATTTATAAGCTTCAAAAAATTCCGAAAAAAATTCCACGTGTAGCCAATGATATATCTCACTTAAGTGCAAAATTTCAACTCCAAAACCGTTGTATTCTGAGCTACACAAAAATAACAAATGTGTAGATCTGAGAATGTATATTTTCAAATCTCTAAGTTTTACCATATTTTTTATTTTTGGGTAGCCCACAATACAAAGTATTTGAATATAGAAAAATTCACGGTCATGGGATACACCATTGCCTACACATGGAATTTTTTTCAGAATTTTTTGAAGCTTTTAAATATGGTTTTCGAATTTTTTAAACTAGAGGGTGCACTTGTGCCCGGGATCAAAAAGTCCCCACCGATTGTAAAAGGCTCTTTTAGATCGTGAGTAACTCACAAACACTCACTTGACGCATGTAGCATCTTGGATTGGCATTCCAAGTGACTCACAAACATCGACTGAATATATGGTGCTACAAAAAGAGAACTGTACTGAAGAAGAGCGAAAGCAAAATCTGAAGATTAACGGATCCAATTACCGTCCAACCCCATCTCAGGCAATGGTAGCCTGCGCACCGTGGCTCCGACCTCCCTTCGTCCTTGACAAAACACTGAACACTAAGAGCATCTCCAAGCGGACTGGCCAAATCCTCCCCAAACGTCCGGACGGACAGCCCGGACGGGCTCCGGACGGAAAATGAGCTAAAATAGCTGCCCAACCGGGGTGGGCAAAGCCTCCCCAAACGTCCGGGCTGTCCGGCAGCCCACAAACTCACACCATATGTGGGGAGGGTTTGGGGGCTGCCGGACGCGCCGGACAGCCGCCACGTAGGACATGGACCACTTTATCTACTACTTTTCTCTTTCTTTTTCCTTTCTCTCTCCATCACCACCAATCACATGCATCCAAACGGACAATTAGGGGTGTTTTTGGCGTGCATGGTTGGATGTGGCCACTTTTGGGGGCAGTCCGGTCACTGTCCGCGGACGCGTCCGGACGCGTCCGCGGACAGTTTGGGGGCCGGATATGGGGGTTGTGACTGGAGATGCTCTAAGTGTGCCATATCAGAGCGGAAAGACAGAGCCGGAGATTAACCAAGAAAATCAACTAAGCAGACCCAGACGTACTTAGCTGCATCCGTGGCCTGCGTGTATGAAGAACGATTTGGGGCTGACCCTGAAAATTTCCAGAAATTGGATGTGAGGTTTGAGTCTCCAAGCAATTCCGATGCTGATAGAGCTAGGCCAATCTCAAATTGTTTCTCCCGTGTTAATTCCCTGAAGCTGCTCGATCCTTCGCCGGCCGGCGTCGTTCTGCTTCTGGTGACCACCCCGATGCTGCAAGGTCTCCCAAAAGCTCTACGGCCTCCCCATGATCCGTCACGCCGGAGCGTCCCTAACTGCGGTTTGGTATTGACCTCCGGCCGAGGCAAACGCCATCAATTCTCCCGCGTTGCTGCGTCCCGGCCATCATCATCGGTCACGGAAGCTCCTGGCATCGCCTGAAGCCCGTAGACACAGACCTGAAGAGCCGCTCACCTTGCTTGCATGATCCTTCTATAACCGTCTTAGATGTCGCCGCCCCGATGGTGAATGAAACTTGATGTTGGGGTTGATGTCGCGACAGAGTGCGCTGAGGCGGATGAGGTTGGCGAGGCAGAGGTGAGAGCTCGCTTCCTCACCGGACGCCTAGTCGCCTCGCCGAACCAAGGCAACTCGGCAACGCCTCAACCGCGAGCGGAGCGACACCAGGCCGCCGTCCACGGCACGGAACCATCCAGAATTGATCTCGATGCTTCTCTTTCGCCAGCCCACGCGAGGCGGCAGAGCGCCCGGTCGATGGTGCGAAGTTTAAGGGAGTGGACACCTCCGCCCTGAAATAGAAGGGTCCGGACGACGGACGTTCCGTCTATGAGAGGAGAACAAAAGAAACGAAGAGGTACGGTGGCAATTTGGTCGTATTATGTGATTGATGGGAGGGCAAAACGGTCCAAAACGGACAATGTTGAGTTGTCAAACATTGGGACGATCTGGGCCGTTTGATCGGATATTGAACGGTCCAGATTTAAAGTATCAGAACAACACAAGTTTGCTCTTTTAATAGTAGTATAGATATGGTTGATACTATTGAGCTTTTGTTAGCTGGGCTCAAGTTTTGAAAGTCAGGCTAGTCGCCAGACCCACAAAGACGAATTTTTAGTCAATCCCAAAGCTGAGTCATGTTGTGCTATCATCCTCATCAAGTTATTCTCTTGTTTTACTCTCTGTTTTTATAAACCAGAAGGAAAAGAGTATGTGTATTGAGATCTTACCTTTTGCGTTTCAGGGCACTGGCCACATGCATATCATCACCACATTCTTAACCTAGAAGCTGAGAACCAAGTGCAACCAACAGCAACAGCCACCTCGGATCGCCATCAGTCCATAGTTCCTTTTGCCGTTGGCATGGAGATGAGAAACACTGCCCGAGCATTAGATTTCATGGAGGCAAGCAGCAGAGCCCGGTAACTGAATACCACAACCATAGCTATGGGGGCAGTTTTCCCATAAGAAACGTCAATTTATAGGATGCTTTATTTTCTTTCTCATTAATTATGAAGGATATATAACAAGTTTATTTTATATATGCTTCGTGTAAAGATAAGTGATTTTTTTTTTATAGATTTGATCCATGGTGTTGGCTTGAAGGAGATCTCTGAGTTTATCTATACCTATTAATAAAAGTGTTGGGAATGAGCAACTATCATTCACAGGGGGCCAAAGGCCAATACATGTACATGTGGTAAAGTGCAGTAAACCCCTTATACAATGGGGATATACAGAAATGACCTATACACATCTAACACCCTCCTCAAACTCATGTTGGGTCAACAACACTGAGTTTGGAGAGGAAGAATCCATGCTGCGCTCGAGTCTGTGCCTTCGTGATAAAATCCGTCAGCTGTAACTCGGAGGGCACATAGTGAAGAGCAAGAATCTGATCCTGCACAGCAGCACGCACAAAGGAGGCATCCACGCCGATGTGCTTGGTGAGCTCATGCTTCACCGGGTCACGCGCAATGCTGATGGCACCTTTACTGTCTGACAATAGAGAAGTCGGTGCAGCAGCAGAGCTAACAACCATCGCAACCAGGTCACCTCAGCCGTCAACATAGCCATCGCTCGCAACTCAGCCTCTGCACTGGAGCGGGAAACTGCCTTCTATTTCTTCGTCTTCCAGGCAATGAGAGATCCTCCAAGAAAAACACAATAGGCAGACAGCGAGCAGCGATCAGAAGGATCACTGGCCCACGTAGCATCAGAGTAGGCCTGGAGCTGGAGAGAGCTGGAGCGAGGAAAGAAAAGGCGGTGAGAGATCGTGCCACGAAGATATCGTAGAATACGCAGAAGGTGGCTATAGTGGACAGAACTGGGAGCAGAGACGAACTGACTCATAATGTGGACAGGATATTAGATGTCTGGACGAGTGACAACCAGATAGACAAGACTCCCAACAAGATGGCGATAGCGTGTGGGGTCTGTGAGGGGATCACCATCGGTAGCACGAAGCTGAACATTGAGCTCCATAGGAGTCTCGGCAGTGCACTCATCACCAAGAGCGGCGCGAGCAAGAAGATCATGAATATATTTTTCTTGGGAGATATAGAAGCCATCAGAAGTCGAAGAAACCTCAATCCCAAGAAAATAGCAAAGTGGACCAAGATCTGACATCAAAAACTGCTCACGAAGGCGGGCCTTAACAAAAGCAATGTACTCAGAGTCGTCGCCAGTAATGATCATGTCATCAACATATAAGAGGAGAAGCGTCCGACCACGAGGTGAGGTGTGGACAAACAACGCGGGGTCATGGTCGCTAGGCAAGAAACCAGCGGCAGTCACCACAGAAGCGAAACGCTCAAACCAGGCGTGAAGGGCTTGTTTAAGGCCATAGAGAGAGCGGTGAAGACGACAAACCATACCATCAGGAACAGAGTACCCCGGTGGTGGCTGCATATAAACCTCCTCACGCAACTCACCATTGAGAAAGGCATTCTGGACGTCAAGCTGAGACACAGACCAGTGACGAACAGAAGCCACAGCGAGAAGAGTGCGAACTATGGTCATGTGTGCTACAAGAGCGAAAGTCTCATCATAATCGCGTCCCTGCTCCTGCTGAAAACCACAAGCCACAAGACGAGTTTTGTAACGCTCAAGAGAACCATCAGAGCGAGTCTTGATCTTATAGACCCACTTGCATGTGATGGGACGAACACCGGGAGGAGGGAAACCAGATCCCACGTGCCAGTGCGCTCAAGAGCGGCAATCTCCTCAGCCATCGCAAGCTGCCATTCAGACTGAGCCATTGCATCCCGATAGGAAGTGGGCTCAGCAACAGCAGAAAGACCGTACTGGGAAGGAGAATAGCGATCAGGAGACCGAAATGAAGGCCGAGCACGAAGGTTATGAACCGGTGTAGACGGGGAAGGAGGCGCTCCTGAAGTGGAAGGTTCATCGGAAGGATCATCGACGGTACGAGAGCGACGAGTATAGTGGAGAGGAAAAGGAGAAAGAGGAGGACGCACCGGAGCGATAGGGGACGAAGGAGGAGGGAGGAGGGTGGCGTCGGTGGTGAATCAGGAACAGGAGAACTCACTGGGGGTGGAGGTGGAGGAGGAGGAACATGTGGCACAGAAGGAGATGTGTCAGGAAGGATGAGGAAGGAGATATCCTCAGCCAAAAGGAGGAGCTAGGACGCGGGTAGTATGAACGAGACTCATCAAAAGTCACATCGCGCGAAATACGCAGCCGGCGACCAACAGGATCCCAACACCGGTAACCCTTGTGCTCATCGCTGTATCCAAGAAAAATACACTCGACTGACTGAGCAGTCAGTTTGGTGCGTTCTCGTGGAGCAAGAAGGACATAGCACACACACCCAAACATACGAAGAGCGGAGTAGTCAGGAGAACGACCAGAGAGACGCTCCATAGGGATACCACCCTGCAAGGCCGCGGAAGGCTGGATGTTGATGAGATAGGTGCATGCAGAAACAGCCTCAGCCCAAAAGTGGGGAGGAAGAGAGGCAGCGATCATCATCGCACGAGCCGTCTCAAGAAGGTGACGATGCTTGCGCTCAGCAACGCCATTCTGAGCGTGGGCACCAGGACAAGAGAACTGGGCAAGGGTACCCTGCTCGGCAAGAAAACCACGCAACATCTGGGAGATGTACTCACCAGCCGAGTCAGCACGAAAACACACGAATGGGCGTGGAAAACTGGGTGTGAACCATGGCAGCAAATCGCTTGTATATAGGGAAAACCTCGCTGCGAGATTTCATAAAATAGAGCCAAGTGTAGCGAGAGAAATCATCAATGAATAGAACATAGTAGCGATGGCCCCCTTTCGAGTCGAAGGGAGCAGGACCCCATACATTAGAATGAACAAAGTCAAAGGGACGCTGGGATACCGACTCGCTAGTAGATAAGGTAACTGAGTCTGTTTGCCAAGTCTACAACCATTACAATGTAAAGAAAAATCACCAGAGACAGACCCTAAAACACCTTGACGCACTAATGAAGACAAGCGAGAGCCACATATATGACCAAGTCGATGATGCCACTGTTGGAAGGACGCAGAAGAGGAGGCAGCAAGAGCATGTGAACTGGAAGGTGTGGTGGCAGCGGAAGGAACACGAAGCCAGTCAACCTCTCAAAGGCCCTGAGCATCACGACGCCGAGGGCCAGCTCCAACTAGAGCCTGGGTGTGACGGTCCTGAACAGAGCAAGAGTCAGTATCAAGAATGAAAGACAACCAGAATCAGTAAGTTGATCAGCGGAGAAAAGATTCATAGTAAGACGGGGAACATGAGAAACACTAGGAACAGAGAAAGACGGGGTAGAAAGAGTGCCACGACTAGCAACAGGAAGAGGTGTGCCATCGGCAGTGAGAACATTGACAGGATAGTCAAGAGGTCGAATAGAAGACAGAGCAGAAGAATCAGAAGACATGTGAAAGGAAGCTCCAGAATCCAGAACCCACGGAGATGTACCTGACTGTGTAGGCGACGGTGACGGAGCAGCAGTAGTGGAAGCAGTCAGCGAGGCAACAGTGCCTGTCAAGGAAGAGCCTGAGGAAGAGCCCGAGGAAGCCAGCAGACGCTTGAGCCGCACAATGTCCAGATCAGTGAGTGACGAGTTCGGTGAAGGCGTACGACCCACTGTAGAGGAGCGACCCAAGTCACGCTCCTTCTTGAAACAGGTGGACTCGAGGTGACCGGGCTTCTTGCAATAGTCATAGAACATGCGAGGCCGGTCCGCTCCTACAGGGCGCCCGCCCATCCCCCGTGAGAGAGTGGGTAGGAGCGGTGGAGCAGACGACAGAGAAGCTCGGGCAGCAAGCACAGTGGGAGTCACAAGCAAACCGGCAGAACAGAGGTGTGTCTCCTCAGCTCGTAGCTCTGCCAGCACCTCTGATATATGAACACGACCACGGGCAAGTACGTGAGCACGTCGAGGCTCAAAGTCGGGACGGAGGCGAGACAGGAACTCATGAACACGCTGAAACTCCAACTCTGACCTCACTGTCTGACAGCATTGACAAGCACCACAAACAACTGTCCTTAGAGAGTCAAGCTGACGCCAGATGGCAGAGCACCGTGTGTAGAACTCATCAACAGTAGAGTCACCCTGATGAAACTCATGCTCCTGACGCACCACAGACAGGTAGAGAGCATCACCAGATGGTTGATAGCGCTGACAAAGATAAGTCCACATAGCAGCAGCAGTGCCTAATCCCATAAACTCAGAAGCAAACTGAGGCAAGACACTAGCAATGAGAACAACAGCAGCACGAGCATCATCACTGCACCACTGAGTGTAAGCAGCCAACTCATCCCGATAGATGGAAAGAGCATCGGAATAAACTGATACCTGCTGATCATAGACTTCAACTGCACGATCATCTGCATCCTTGGCTGCATCCTTATCAACCTGAGAAGCATCTGCGGGAAGAACAGGTGGCACCGGCGGAGAAGGAGCCACAGGAACAACGGGGCCCGGCGGACGGGAGACCTCGCCGGACAGAACACCCCACAGCATGAGGCCGTGCATGTGGATACGCATAAAGCCCACAAACTCGGCGTAGTTGGTGCCATCAAAGATCATAGAGCACCGAGGAACAGCAACATAGGCCGAAGAGGATATCGCGGGCTCCCTGTTTTTTTTTTGAAACTAAACCGAGGGAGGAGAGAGAAACTAGATCGGGCTGAACTGCCACGACCTGTACAAGCACGGCCGGATCCGCGAGGAGGAGCGGCCTGAGGGCGGCCGGTTGAGGGCGGCTAGAGAGGCGGCCGGAGATCGGCCGGAGGGGGCCGGAGACGGCCGCGGCGGATGCGGCCGGAGGCGGACACGGCTGCGACGGATGCGGCCGGAGACGGGCGCGGACGGCCCGATGTAGGCAAGCCGGAGGTCGGCGGCAGCAAGGACGACCCTATGCACGCAGGCCGGAAATGGAGGCGAGCAGGGCTTCCGCAGGCCGGAGGACGGCGGCGGGCAGGCCTCGCGCAGGCCGAGGACGGCGGCGCGACAGGCCGGAGACAACGGTGGCAGCACGGAGTTGCTACGTGCGGGGAAGAGGAAAGCAGAATCTAAGCTCTGATACCATGCTGCGAATGAGCAACTATCATTCACAGGGGGCCAAAGGCCAATACATGTACATGTGGTAAAGTGCAGTAAACACCTTATACAATGGGGATATACAGGAAATGACCTATACACATCTAACAAAAAGCACTAATGCTTCCGCCGTTTGGTTTGGTGTAACACTTAAATTACCCCTGTAATTGTCTAAAATTACCCACCTATGGCACCCACTATGTACCGTTTCGTGTATTCATTCCGTCCGCGGCAGCACACCCCTTTGACCACTCCATTGTCGTCAAATACGAGCCATCTCCGCTGGCCATGGGAAGCTGCCGCAAAGGCAGAGCTCGACAAGCCACACGCATCAATAAAGCTCCAGCCAGATCCATCCCGAAAGGTCGCAAGGTGCTTCTCTACAATTTTTGTACGTTCTAGCTAATTTACCCATCGAACAGGAGGTCAAGATCATAGGGAAGACCTGTAGCTTTCGGCACCAGGACACCACTAGCCACAGCGCCTGCGCCTTCCTGGCCAGAGTCGGCGCGCGAGCGGAGGATAACCTGGGGAGTATGCGTCTGTTGATGGGTGGCGCCGACGATGGGGCCCGGGCAACGACACGCATGAGGCGCGCGCGGCGGTGGGAGGCAAGGAGGACGGTGGGGCGTGTGGTCGGCTGCGTCGCGAACCTTGCGCGCCGGCGACGGGTATGGGATGCCGTCGCCCCCGGCCTGCAGGAGTTCGTTACTTGGAGGGCGCTCGTGCGACGTCTCATAGCTGTCTCTGGCTCGCCGCCCCGCATCCGGTTCCTATCATCTCTGACCGCTGTGGTGGGTATCGATGGGAGTACGCCATCGCGACGGCACATGACATGGCGGACACCGATCGAGCAGCTAGCTGATACCAGGTGGTACAAAGAAGCGCTTCTCATTGTTGACCTCGACGAATCGGTAGTTTCCAGTTGTTGCTTGCTTTCTTCAGTAGCTAAATGAGCGCTACTGCCCGTATTGTTCTGCATTTAGTCTGAACCGAGCTGCGGCGGCCTGGTTTATTTTCTAGCTTCGTTAGCTTTTGATGCTAGACCTGGCACGGTCTGAAATCGTGGGATGGCGCTCTGGATCATAGCTGTCCGTCTGTTGCTTCAGGTTTGCAATGTAATAAAAGTAAAGACAAAATAAATGCATTATTTAAGCGCAAAACTAATTTTCTTTCTCCTTTGTCTGCGTTCGTTCTCTGAATCTCCTCCCACTTCATGTGTCTTGAGTATATAGAGAATTCAGCGAGAAAGAGAGTAGACCACGTCTTCAAAACAGACAGTGCTTTGGAACGGCATCCCTGGCGACATCATGTTCGTCGCGGCTCATCCTAGGTCTCAAGCACAAAACATCTTTCAGAAATAGATTTTTTTTTCCGTTGCAACGCACGGGCACTTTTCCTAGTTATTCATACAACAATCAAAGATCTTTCGAAGACGGACCTTGGCCGTCTCCCTTCTTCGTCTACAGTAGAGAAGGCGGATTTGTGAAACCACTCGCTCGAACCACCGTGACCGCCGTGGATCCGGGGGGTCCTCCTCCTCCGTCGGCTGCTCCGGCAGCGGGAGGGTGGGGATGCCCCGGATCTCGCCGTGTACATAGCGTAGGTCCAAGTAGAGTACTTGCCGGTGGCGTTGTGGGGGTGGCTTCGTCGTCGGTGTGGAGTTTGCTGGCCGCGCTCGTCCCCTCTGGTGGCGGAGGTCCTTGGAGCTCCGTGACGGAGCGTGCGCCGTCCTCGCGCTCGTGGCTCGGTGGAGCCACCGTGTGCGAGTTCCCCTCGCCGGATCTGCATAGGCGGTGGATCTGGGAGCTGTTCTTCAAGATGGAGGCTTCATCGCGATGCACCGCGACGTCGGCGACGAGCCAGGATGTCCGATCTTCGGATCTGGTAGTCCGGCGACTTCCCGACTGCGGAGGGGCTGCATCCGTACCAAGGCGTTTCGTGGAGCAGTGGCAGCGGCGCGCCGCCGGGCCGTTCTGGCTGCCGGAGTCGTCGTCGGGATCTGGGGGTCCGGTTTGTATTTTCTATCTTTTCCTGGATCTTTCTGTAAGGAACGGTGTATCCTTGTAATCTCCATCTTATCGCAAAAAAAACAATCAAAGATCTTTCTAGAAAAGATGAAGAATTCAAGAAAACTCACATGAAAAGTGTAGGGGAGTAGCAAAGAGGCTAGGAACCATGTGGCATAATGAAGAAGCAACACTAGTTCATAGTCGATATAGAAATTGATTTCCCGTAAAAATCACTATGAAATTAGTTATTTCACATAACTGTTAGATGACACTCTTGTATTGGAACGTAAACTAATCCTTCTTAGTTAAATTAAACTTAGAAACATTCCGACCGCCAAGAAACAGCGAAAATGCCATAGATGGTACCTAAAACTACCCATCATCTTGGAAACACGAAAAACACTGTTATAAAAAAACCTTGCGTGTAACCTGTTGCATGATCCATAACTTGTAACGATGAAGATTCATCATATAAAGCTTTATTGCCGCAAAAATAATGGTTGAGCTTCTTCAGATTTATTATAGGGTAGACCAGAGTACCAGACAGCAGCTCTTATGCTGCCACTGCGGAGGCTGAGGCGGAGTCTACCGCATATACCTCGGGAGCCTCACATTTGAAAATACAAATTCATCAAACATGAAACTTAAACTTGTTCTCTAACTAGTTACCATGAGGATTCATCAGACACAGCTTTATTGCTGCCAAAATAAAGTTTGAGTTGGTATATCAAATCAAACGCATGCAGTGACTACTAATGAAATCCTACTGTTACTAACCTCACCAGTTAGTATTTACCACTAACAGAATTTACTGAATCAAAGATGATGGGGAAGGTGTTGGGCGTCGGCTTGGGCTCTAGCGCTGCCTTTGCGGAGGCGACGTCGGAGGCGTTCCGGTTCATATACCTCCAGAACATCCACCACCCGGTCGCCTGCATCCGCGGCACAAGTGCCTCCGGGTCGGCACACAGCGCCTCCACCTCCGCCGCGCGCCGCCGCAGACCCTCCGCGACCGCCGCCTCCTGCTGTCCCGCGTACGTCTCCGCTGCCCGCCGGAACCTGTCCGCCAGCGCCTCCACGAACTCGGCAGCGAACCACGCAGCAACGCCGTGTCCCGCCGTGGCCGCCGCGTCGATCGCGTCGGCCCTCGCCGCGTCTGTCTCGGGGACCCCGCCGCCGTCCATCTCCCTTGCCAGGAACACCATGTAGGCCTGGGCCGCCGCGACGACGAGCTCGACCTCACCGTCGCCCTCCTCCTGCTCCTCCGCCGTGGCCACGTACCTCAGCCACCCGTCCCTCAGGCGCTGCGCGGCGCCCGCGAGCGCGTCGCCTCGGCGCGCCGCGCGGTGCACCAGGCGGCCTGCCTCCGAAGCTGGGCCACCAACGCCTCCTCGCCGGCCCTCCCCGCGAAGACGGCCAGGCCGTGCGCGAGGTCCGCCAGTTCCGCGTCAGCCGCGTCCCGGAGCGTGACGGCGTATTCCTCGCGCGCGTCCACCCACTCCAGCTGCTCGACGAAGGGGAACCCGTCCGCGTCCGCGCGCATGCGCTCCATGTCCGACTGCGCCGCCCGCAGGGTCTCCTCCACGTATGGATCGATGATGTCGCTGTCCGCCATGTCCCTGATCTCCTCCTCGCTCAACGGCTCGGCCATCTGGATCTCCATCGCCATCGATCAAGCTCGACGATCCGTGTCTGCTCCCGATCGCTAGCCCTAGGCCCCAGCCTCGCCCCCGGGCTTCGTATATGTCCACGGGGGATAGACCAAGACCGGCCGTGCGTCGTACGTGGGCTACCCGTCCAATTCGGGAAGGACTCCTCGATGCCATTGTTTGCCCTGGCCCATACTGATAGCGTTCTCTCTCAATTTGAGTCCACGAGACATTGATGTTACGCTTCGATCTGGCCCATATCGACTCTTCCATTAGACTTGGACAGGGCCAGAAAACACTGGTCCTAGCACAGTCCGTCTCTGTAGTTTGTTGGGCTATATTCTTAGACTAGAACTGCGAAAAGCCCAAAATTAATTATGTGTAGTGTATAGGTATGTTGTAATGTTTGTTACATTTTTTTTTGATGTAATGTTGTTACATGTTCCCTTTCAGAAGCCTCGGATAGTCGGATCGTCAGCAGCTCCGTGACTTGTCCGTCAACCCTTCTGTTGTCTCCATGGAGATGAGAAACACTGGCCGGGTATTAGATTCCATGGTGGAGGCAGGCAGCAGAGCTCGGTGACGGAACACGTCCACCATATGGGGCGTGTCCCATGAGAAAGAAAAGTGTAACGAATTGTTGTAGGAACCTTTCGCGCATATCTTGTAATTATTGAGCAGGTAGGTGGTACATTTGTGTATATTGAAAATTGCACAATTTCGTCCCTAGTTGGCACGACTGGTGTGATGACGATTGGTTGCGGTGGCGCCAGTCCTTTGCATGATTAGCACAAGAAAAATTGAAGGAATTCGTTGAAATTGTTCGTTTGAAAATTTCCCAAAAATCCAAGTTCTTCTCTCCATCGAAACAATGCATTTATAACACAACCCAAGTAGGCCTTACTCACGGAGATCTGAGCAATTCCTCTTGTTGCTTTTACGAAACATCCATCTCGTGGAATCATGAGCTAAGTTCAAAGTCATACACAAGATAAGATCGGCAAAGCGAGCATGAGCATGACATGTCTAATTTTCTCACGGTTAAGTGTTCCATCGGCGAGACAGACGTGGCAAGGTAGAAAAACACATTTTTCTCAAGTAACAGTTGTAATGGGGAGATGCCACGGTCATGGTATGTAGCTACATTGAGAGAATGAACCTATACTGGTTATAGTATAGGAACGCATATGACGACTAGTCAGTCTCAGTCCGGCTAGGGTGGCTAGGTTCTGAGTGTTGCACCAAGACACAAGCACTTATCAGGCGCACTCGCCATTACGATTGACCATGAACACATAATCCGATTTAATCGTTGGCCCGGTCATCGGCTTGGTGAAACGGGTTTTGGGCTCATGTTACTGTGATTTATTTTCATGAACTTTGCAACTTTTGGTATTCAACTACATGGTTAACTTACATGTTGCTATAGGGCTCCAGTATTCAGTTACGTACACCCGACAGAACAAAGAGCATTGGCATGCTGTATGCAGAGCAATTCAGAATCAACAATCAGCAGCGTAGTAGCATCCATTGCATCCACGAAACAGCACGCATACACGTTACGGTTTTAGTTCTAGACATAAGAGGTCTAAATAGTGTCTACGACGCACAAAAGAAGCCCAGCCAGCAGGCTAAGTTGCTACTGGGTACTTAGTACATAAAAGAGGTTCAGGCATAGAGCAAACACGACATCACTCCGACTCCTCCGGTTCTGAGTCGGACGAAGCGCTTCCAGCCTGACGACGTGTGATTGTCAAAATGAGCCCGAAGTGGTCACTTGGCAGGACAGGGAGTACCAGCTCGCGAGCCACCCGGTCGACCGTCTTCCTCTTCACGTACGATACATCAGGCACGGCCTCCTTCCCGATCATCTCGATGCCGTCCATCTCGAAATCCGCCAGCCTGCACACGAACCGATCCAGCCTCTTCTGCAGCTTCTTGTTGGCTGACAGCATGGGGTTCGCCTTCGTGTCGTACGTCCAGCCAGCCTCATCCGGCCTCAGCTCATCCCAGGCATCGACCCAGCCACCATGCATCCACAGAGTAAAGCACCCGTCTACTTTCTCGTCCCAGTTCATGTCACCGCAGAATATCACATTGGGTAATCGTCTCAGAATCCTGAGACATTTTTTTGCCTGAGAGGCCCGTTCGTCGCTGTTCCAAAACCTGTACGTCTTACTCTTACCCCGCGGGATAAATAAGGACGAGGGGGCCGTCACCAGGTGGCTTGTGGCCAGCACCATGGTCACGCCGCCAATGCTGACATCTGCTGTGCACAGCTCCCTTCCCTTCGCATAGTAACGCCCGAAAGAATCCACCGGCAGTTTGCTCATCTGCATTTGTTTGCAACTGGATCATGTTACCGTAAACACATAAAACAAGAGCAAGTTCCGTGAAAGAGCAACTGAAACGTAGAAATACGAACTATATCAGCATCCTCACAGAGAAAATAGGTTTAAGGTTTTCGTGGGGTCAAAGCCACCACATGATCTCTGCAAGAGATCAAGAGCATACTTGCGTTGGGTCAGTGTCATGCCCCCAGAATTATAGGACGCTTCCAAACCAAGAAAGTACTCCAAAACTCCAAGGCCCTTAATAGGAAAGGTGGCAGCGAGAGAAGAAACCAAACGCTCAACCGCAGCAGGAGTAGACCCAGCAATAACAATGTCATCAACATAAACCAACATGAAAATCTGAACTCCATCTCGGCGAAACACAAAAAGAGATGTATCCGCTTTGGAGGAAACAAAACCAAGTTGATGAAGAAGAGTGCTCAGTCGAACATACCAGGCTCTTGGGGACTGTTTGAGATCATAAATGGCGCGCTGGAGCTTGCAAACATGAGAGGGATACCGAGCATCCTCAAAACCAGACGGCTGCTGCATGTAAACATCCTCAGACAGGAAACCATGAAGAAAAGCATTACTGACGTCAATCTGGCGAAGAGTCCATCTGCGTGAGACCGCAAGAGACAAAACTAGACGAACTGTGGTTGGCTTCACAATCGGGCTGAAAGTATCATCATAATCGATGCCGTGTTGCTGAGTGAATCCACGAGCAACGAGACGAGCCTTGTGTTTCTCAATAGAACCATCAGGGCGGTGTTTAGTTTTGAACACCCACTTGCTGCCGACAATGTTCCCGGCGGGCGAGGAACCAACGTCCATGTGTTGGTCTGACAAAGAGCAGAGAACTCATCAGTCATAGCAGCATGCCAGGCTGGTTCGCGGAGAGCGTCATGATGAGACACAGGAGCGGCAAAGAAGGCTCACCGACGCGGATCATACCGCACTGTACCATCAGTCGGTTTCTTCTCCCGACGAGTATTATCACGATGGCGAGTGGTCATGTGATGGCCAGGAGCGGCAGCAACATCAGATGTGGGCACCTGCTCGAAGCTAGGCGCCGCACCCATCCGAGCTACAGTCGGAGACGTCGCGGCCAGGGACGGAGAGGATTCCCCAGCAAGTGGCGACGTGGACTGTGGCGGAGAGGACGGCCCAGCTGGGTCGTGATGCGGTGATGCCGATGGGCCAGGCGAGGCCGAGGATGGCGAGCGAAGCTGGCTCGATGCCGCGGGTGGTGAGCGCACGGGAGATTCAGCATCAGGCGCATCGGTGGGCGTGCTACATGCATGCACGTCAATCACGTCTGGGACGTGTACGTCCATCACAGCAGGAACCTGAGAGGAAAAAGCATCACCTGAAGCAGGTGGATTAGTGGACATGTATGATAAGTCGTATTTACGCATACTAGGAAATGTCGCGTGGCGACACGCCGCGCCCGTTGTGATACGAAATTGTGAAATCCGCTGGAATTTGGTTTTTTTTGTTTCAGCAAAAAATACAAAAATTATTTGGAAAACTAATCCGAAAAATCAACAACAAAACGGAGATCTCTTAGTTTATGTGAAAAGTTTAAAATTTTCTTAATTATAAGAATTTCTTAGTTTCACTTTTGTACACCGTGGATATTTGCTCCAACCTTTATGCGTAAAATTTGGAAATTTCTTAAATATGAAATTTTCTTAGAGGCAGAGGAGACGACGGCGGAGTTCCTTGTGTGCTTCGATTTGTCGGGGAGGAGCTCGGCGCCGGCGGCGTCTCCGTCCGAGCGGAGGAGGAAAGAGGAGAGGAGGAGGGCGAGGAGGACCGGTTTGCAAATTTCGAAACATGTAGGGGCCTTTGCGCAAAAATGCCACGCGTACCGGCGGATGACGAAGCGACGGCGCTTCTACAGTGCCCGGGCGACTCGGCCACCTCGAGTTTCAAAATTTTGAAATCCGTCAGAATTTGTCTTTTTTGCGCAGCCAAAAATGCAACGAATTTGATGAGTAGAGAGAAATATATATATATATATATATGTCCGTCGAAATACAAAGGTGAAAACATGAAACTTGTTTGGAAGGGTGATATCCATCTACTCGTGAAAGGAAAATTCAAACGGATGACTGAGTGCGACGAATTCGACAAAATTCGTCAGATATTTTTGCGAATCTTCACCCAAAATTAAGGAGCTAGAGTCGACCAAACTCGAAACCGATCACGGGAATGGAACCTACTCGTCGACGCGCATATATTTCGTGTATGTAGTATCGTGAAAAGGAGAACCGTCGGATCCAGATCGGACGGCGCGGAGCGGCCGCGTAGCGTAGATGCGCGCGCACTGTAGATGCGCATCTACATGTGCCGGTGACGTGGAGGCCTCCATCGATCGCTGAGGTCGAGGGTTTTTATATATAGTGATATATGATCACTCGTAGCCGGTTCCGAGGCTGGAAAAGTGATGGATTGGCGAAGCGAGGGAATATCAACGGTAACACCGGGGGTCGCAAACGGAAAGACTGACTCGCCAAAAACAACATCACGAGAGATGTAGATGCGTCCCGTGAACCGATCCAAACACTTGTATCCTTTGTGCATAGGACTATAGCCGAGGAAAACACGTAGTTTGGAGCGGAAATTAAGTTTGTGTGCATTGTACTTACGGAGGCTCGGCCAGCATGCGCAACAAAAAATACGAAGAAAATCATAGTTTGGCTGAATTTTGAGGAGACGGTGCAGCGGCGTGTCTTTATGAAGAACAGGAGTAGGCATGCGGTTAATGAGATAGCACGCAGTCAAGAAAGCTTCATCCCAAAAACGTAAAGGAAGCGACGAATGCGCAAGAAGGGCGAGGCCAGTTTCTACCAAATGACGATGCTTGCGTTCGACAATGCCATTTTGTTGGGATGTGTGAGGACACGAAACACGGTGAGAAATACCCGTGCGCTGAAAATAGCTATGCAATCTATGATATTCACCTCCCCAGTCCGACTGAACCGCCTTAATTTTAGTATTTAAGAGGCGTTCGACATGAGCCTGGAAAGTATAAAAAACTTGCTCAACATCAGACTTATGCTTAAGAAGATAGATCCAACAAAAACGCGAGTAGTCATCAACAAAGCTAACGTAGTACTTAAAACCACCAGAGGAAGTAACAGCGGGAACCCAAACATCAGAATGGATCAACTCAAGCGGAGTACTGGAAATATGATGAGATAAATTATATGGCAACTAATGACTTTTAGCACACTGACAAGCATCACAAACTAAGGAGAAATTGTCTGAAGGTAAACAAGATAAATCATGTTGCTTAACAATATGTTGCACTACATTATTGGTAGGATGACCGAGACGCTGATGCCACTGAGACGAGGTAGCCTTGACACTGGAGCACGCATGGTGAGGCGAGGATGACGACACTCGACTAAACGGGATAGGATAGAGTCCATCTTGGCTTCTACCGTGAAGAAGAATTCTCCTCGCAGCCTTGTCCTTAACACAGAAAAAATTACGATGAAACTCAACGAAGACGTCATTATCAGAAACTAGACGATAAACGGAGAGAAGGTGTTTACTTATGTGTGGAACGTGAAGGACATTTTTTAATTGAAGAGAAGAACCGGCTATATGCGAATGACCAATATGCGAAATAGACAAACCTGCACCATTGGCCACTTGGACTTGATCCTTCCCGCTGTAGAGCTCATGAAAGTGAAGACGCTCGAGATCACTCGTCAGGTGATCCGTGGCACCGGTATCCATGTGCCAGTGTGGGTTCTCGGTGGAACTTGTCGACACGGAGTTCCCAGAGCGCTGGTTGTCGACGCGGTAGTTGCGGTTGTAGCGGTTCCGGCAATCGTCAGCCTCGTGCCCCCAGTTCTTGCAGATTTGGCACCGGGGGCGTGGACGACCGCCACGACCATTACGGCCATTGCCGTTGCCAAAGTTCTGGCCGCCGTTGTACGGACGGGAGTTGCCTCCGCCGTTGTCCCACACGTCAGGAAATTCAAAATAATTCAGATAATTTCAGAATTGGGTCCCAAAGGTCTTTCACAAGTTTTCCAGATCATATATATATTCAATATTTCATACAGAACATAGAGAACACATGAAATTCGTCAAAAATATTTCATTCAGAACATGAACACATGAATTTCGTCCAAAATAATACAAAATTACATGCTATATAAATAATAGCTACTATATACTAACTGGGGCTTCAAGCTTCTTAGAAATTCTTCAGCCAGGAGCTCCTGTAGAAGAGGGGAACAGCAATTACTTGTAATACCTGCTAACAACAAAATAGAACAGTGAGAAAACATAGCTAGGACAAAATTACACATTTGCTTTGACAAATGACAATAGGTGCAAGCTGAAGAATTTGTCAATTATGTAGCTCAAAATGTGTATAATATTGAACTGCTACAGGCTACAGCAAATCAACACAATATGACAGTGAACATTAAACTACCAATAATTCATAACAGGGGCATGACCAACTATCTAATTCAACTACAAATCACAAGAACGGAAATTAGCATTTCTAATTATCCATCCTAGATCGCAGATGCCGCTAAAAGAAAATGCAGCACCTCATTGTACACAGCCACCTCATCGTACACAGCAGCCACTAGTCAGTATTATCCCTAGTTGATCAAAGTTGAGCATTTAAGTTGGCAAATGACAAAATAAACACTGAGTGAACATTTAATATCCATGAGTTCAAGCTCTAGAATCTAGTGAACAAAGGCATGATAATCCAAAGCTACAAATAATTGTAAGCAATGCAAGAGCTACAGGCCAAAGTATACAAATCCTAATATGCAATCGTGCAGAAACAACCATCAAGTTTCAATCCAAAGTTGGAAATAAGCAATGCAAGTTCATCCTACTTCCTTCCCACATAGACCCTATAACATGCTTCTAGATGCCGGAAGGACAATCGTGCAGAAACAACAATCAATCTTCAGGTGCTAAAACTGATATTACAAACCAGAAAACCCTAACTCGTGTGAGTACTTCTTGAGAGGAACCGTGAAGGTACGGCTAAGCCCAAGGTCGAGGATCATGAGCACAAGTTGAGTGACTCAAGGTCACGGTGGACGCCGCGTCCATGGCAGAAAGAAACGCCCCTATAGAGCTGGTACATCAGGATCTGCACACAATACAACCAAGTTCACCAACAACAAATTAGTCAATAAAATAGTAAATGCTTCAACTTAAGGTACTATGTGGATTACAGTAGCTAGTAAGCATTCAAAACTGGTGTTAATAATTTAATTTTATTAGGTAGAAGATCAGATGCTCTCTGCTGCAATAGGTGTTTCAACTTCAGGTAGTATGTGGATGTAATTTTGTATAAATAACAGCCCAGAAAGCAATAATAAAGAGTCTAGTTCGCTTAAACATATTGGTGCACGGGCACCTAATGATTGGACGATGTGTTAACTGGACAACGGTACATTGGTGCATCATCATGCTGGGTAAAGTTAAGAAAATACTGCTATAACAGAGGCATATAAAAATACCTCATGACAAATTACATCAAACAGAGCCCATAGCAAGAGCTGATTAATGCAGTAAGCTGGTATGAAATTCTTAAAGAAGTACAATTCACTCACTATTGCTGATTATCAGAACACTAGTATCTTGAATTCATTAAGTAGAAGGTCACTGCAGCCTATGTATTATGCATAACACGACGCACAGTCTGCAGATAACTGACGCACCTACATAACCCCAAAGGGCTAGGAGAAATGAGAGGCAAAGAGAGGGATCTGAGCGGCAGGTACTCACATCGTCTGCACGTTGGTGGCGAGGCCAGAGAAGCCGATGTAGAGCTTGCCGTGCATCTTGAAAACGGATCCGAAGCGCAGTTGTCGGGGACGAGTGGATACGGAGGATTTCTGTCGGAGAGGAGGGGTCCGGCGACGGCCTTGTAGGAGAGGAGAGGCGGCGGCCTTGTCGGAGAGGAGCTTCGGCGGCCTTGTCGGAGAGGAGCGGCGGCGGCCTGGTAGGAGAGGAGGATCTCCTGCCGAGGCCTGAAGGGTCCCGAACCTAGCGCTGGTAGTCGACGCCGAGGAGGGGACGCCCGTTCGTGCGCCGTCGCCTCGCAGAGGGCGCAGCCCAGAGCCAATCGACGGAGCTGCGTGCTAGCCAACGCCCCACGCAGCGCCGGCGAGGGGCCTGGAGGACGCCGGTGCCTCTCTACTGTCGTCCCGCAGGCTCTCGACGTCGCCGACGGCTTCTGTGGGTCGATCTCTGGGCGCCGTCGCTAGAGAGAAAGCTAGGGTTTGGCGCGGGGCTCTAGATAGAACGAGCTAGGGTTAGCGCGGGGCTGGCGGCGACGTGCTGGATATATACCAGACACGCACACTCCCGACGGTCGGATCGCATCCGACGGCGCACGGTGCTTCAGCCGCTATCCAACGGGCCTAATAAAGCTGGGCTGGGCCAGTTTCGGCCCAGTTCGGCTGAATGTTTATAACAGCAAAAAAAAACTTAAACTCCCTCTGTTTATGTGAAAAACGTACCAAATTGTTAGAAAATGGTTGCAAAATTTGACCACATCATTTTTCAAAACAATTAGATAATCATTTATGTGCAAATAACCAAATAGTTGTGTCTGAAGAGCTTTCCATCCGTGTCTCCTTAAAAAGACAAATTTCTGCCGATTCAGCTGGAAGCGGGTCAAATTTGAACTTTCCATCCGTGTCTGAAGAGCTTTCCACCCGTGTCTCCTTAAAATCATTTTTAGGTACACAAGTAGTCATTTCATCAGAGATACAACAAAAGATCCACATGATTCAAACACTAGACACAAACGGTCACGGCGGCGACTTCGACTAGATTTTCAAATGAGCATACGAAATTCAACAAAAATCAAACAAATGGAAAACCTTCGCGTAGCATCATGATATGTGACCTAGTTAGCATAAAAAATTATAAACTTGCATTGCGGAAGTTTTACTGTAAAAGTGTTCTCAGAAACTTGCTATCACGAACGAACATTCATATCTTTCAAGACAAAGGAGCAATGTTTTGACCACAATCATAACATAGTTTGTCAAAATGTGCCCAAAATTGGCACATGTGTTCATTGTGGGATGGCAAACAATGTTGCCGAACAAAGATTTCGACATGTTTAACAAAAAAAACCACTTTTCATTTATCAAGAGCTTAAAGTAGCGTTTTTTGTGAAGCGGCTACCGAGAAAATCATCCAAAATGACACCACTACATCTTTTTCACAGAGTAGACATCATTTTATGTACAAACAACAAAAAGCACGCATTTCCGAGCTCTCTGCCTATTTCCGGCCATTTAAAAGGCTTCCTGCCGATTCAGCTGGAAACATCTAGATTTTGAACTGCAGCTACCACATAGTTTACCCGTTATTTTTCCTAAATTTTATTTTTAGATTTAAAACTAGCCATTTCATCAGATATACACCAAAAGATCCACATGATTCAAACCCTACACACAAACGGTCACGGCGGCGACTTCGACTAGATTTTCAAATGAGCATACGAAATTCAGAAAAAATCAAAAAAATGGATAAACTTCGCGTAACATCATGATATGTGACCTAGTTACCAGAAAAATAATATAAACTTGCATTGCAGAAGTTTTACTGTAAAAGTGTTCTCAGAAACTTGCTATCACGAACAAACATTCATATCTTTCAAGACAAAGAGCAATGTTTTGGCCACAATCATAACATAGTTTGTCAAAATGTGCCCAAAATTGGCACATGTGTTTATTGTGGGATGGCAAACAATGTTGCCGAACAAAGATTTCGACATGTTTTATAAAAAAACCCACTTTTCATTTATCAAGAGCTTAAAGTAGCGTTTTTGTGAAGCGGCTAGCGAGAAAATCATCCAAAATGACACCACTACATTTTTTTCACAGAGTAGACATCATTTTATGTACAAACACCAAAAAGCACGCATTTTCGAGCTCTCTGCCTATTTCCGGCCATTTAAAAGGCTTCCTGCCGATTCAGCTGGAAACATCTAGATTTTGAACTGCAGCTACCACATAGCTTGCCCGTTATTTTTCCTAAATTTTATTTTTAGGTTTAAAACTAGTCATTTCATCAGAGATACACCAAAAGATCCACATGATTCAAACACTAGACACAAACGGTCACGGTGGCGACTTCGACTAGATTTTCAAATGAGCATACGAAATTCAGAAAAAATCAAAAAAATGGAAAACCTTCGCGTAGCGTCATGATATGTGACCTAGTTACCAAAAAAAAAATAAACTTGCATTGTGGAACTTTTACTGCAAAAATGTTCTCAGAAACTTGCTATCACGAACGAACATTCATAGCTTTCAAGATGAAGGAGCAATGTTTTGGACACATTCATGACATAGTTTGTCGAAATGTGCCCAAATTTGGCACATATGTTCATTGTGGGATGGTAAGCAATGTTGCCGACCAAAGATTTCGACATGTTTCACAAAAAAAACCACTTTTCATTTTCAAGTGCTTAAAATAGCGTTTTTTGTGAAGCGCCTACCGAGAAAGTCGTCCAAAATGGCACCGATACATTTTCTTCACATAGTAGACATCATTTCATGTACAATCACCAAAAGGCATGCATTTCCGAGCTCTCTGCCTATTTCCGACCATTTATACGGCTTCCTTCCGATTTAGCAGGAAACGTCTAGATTTTGAACTGCAGCTGCCAAATAGCTTGTCCTTTATTTTTCCGAAATTTCATTTTTAGCTTCACAACTATCCATTTCATCAGAGATACATCAAAATATACACATGATTCAAACACTAGACACAAACGGTCACCGCGGCGACTTCGCTAGATTTTCAAATGAGCACACGAAATTAAAAAAAAATCAAAAAATGGAAAACCTTCGCGTGACGTCATGATATGTGACCTAGTTACCACAAAAAAATATAGACTTGCAATGCGGAAGTTTTATTGAAAAAGTGTTCTCATAAACTTGCTATCACGAACGAACATTCATAACTTTCGAGGCAAACAAGCAATGTTTTGGCCACATTCATAACATAGTTTGTCCAAATGTGCCCAAATTTGGCACATGTGTTCATTGTGGGATGGCAAGCAATGTTGCCGACCAAAGATTTCGACATGTTTCACAAAAAAAAACCACTTTTCATTTTTCAAGTGCTTAAAATAGCATTTTTTGTGAAGCGACTACCGAGAAAGTCATCCACAATGGCACCGATACATATTTTTCACAAAGTAGACATCATTTTATGTACAATCACCAAAAGGCATGCATTTCCGAGCTCTCTGCCTATTTCCGGCCATTTAAACGGCTTCCTGCCGATTCAGCTGTAAATAGACAAATTTTGAGCTGCAGCTGCCACATAGTTTGCCCGTTATTTTTCCTAAATTTCATTTTTAGGTTCACAAGTATCCATTTTATCATAGATACACCAAAATCTCCGCATGATTCAACTACTAGACACGAACGGTCACGACGGCGACTTTGACTATATTTTTTGGCTGTTTCTTTTTTTTCTTATTTTCTTTTCTTTTTAGGTATTATTTTTAATTTTTCTGTTTAATTTTTTGTTTTGTATTTTCTATTTTATATTAAAAATGAATGTTTGTATGTTGTAGAACAATATTACATGTCCATATTGAAAAGTCGTTCAAATACCATAGATGTTCATATTTTTGAATAAATCTTTACATAAATGTTTAAAATGGGAACATTTACTTTTTAGAACGATATTTTCTGTTCTTATTTTTTCAAAAACGTGAACGCTTTTTGTTACTGTAAATACATTAAAGGAAAAGGGAGAACAAAACAGAAAAACAAATGAAGAAAAAAAAGGGAGAACAATACCTCTTAACGGGCCGAGTTCGGAGCGGCCCACGAAGCACTCGAGTGCGTGGAGCGCATTGCGCCCACCGGCCCAACTTAAACCATTGGGTGCCCAACTCGTTTCCAGGTATGGGCTTTGTCCCAGAATGATTTAGCAACAATACAAATAGGACCCAGGATAGTTTGTTTCACAAGCAATGCGGTGGCCTAGTGGCAGGGACGTGTTGTCGCTCCTTGGGAGCGCGCCGGTTCGATCCCTCTTCCACGCATACAACCCTTTTAATTTGCGATTTAGTTGGACTTGGTGGGTCATGCCTGTTAGGTCGTTCGTGGGACCCGCATGTCAGTTTGGCCGACCTATGTGTCATGTTTGTTGGGGACCCGCATGTCGGTATGGTGGTCCGGTCCCACATGTCATGTATGGTGGGGCGGGTCCCACCTGTCAGGGGTTGGGACGGTACCCACATGTCAGGTTGGGTGGTGCGGGTCCCACCAGTCAGGGGTGGGTGGGTGCGGGTCCCACCAGTCAGGTTTGTCAGCACTGACAATGGGTCCTACCTGTCAGAGTGACACGTAAGCAAAAATGACAGTGACACATAGGCGAAACAGCTGAGTTGGTCGTCCAGTCAGAGTGACACGTAACCAAAAATGACACGTAAGCACTGACAAATGGACGAGACTGCTGAGTTGGCTGTCAACTAATGCGAATGACCATTTAAATTGGTCGTAACCGGTAAGAAAAAATGTTCTAAATTAGTACTATCTGGATTATGACCAATCTATGTAAGGAGATTATGACCTTTTTGACAGATTTGGTCGCTATATTTTCGGGTTTAGACCCTTCAAAACAGCGCATGACCAAATAGTTCAAAATGGTCATAGATCTATGACCAATATTTTCAGGGTCACTGTCAAAAGGTCATAGGTTAGCATATTTCTTGTAGTGCTCCGAAGTATCCACGCGTGCCGGATGAAGCGTCTCCATGCACGTCACGATGCTCCTGTCCGGGACGCCACGGGAACAAGCTGTTAGATGGAGTGACCAGTCGACAATAATTTTGATGATGTTGGTCCTGACCTCGTTTACTTCGTCAACTTTTGTAAAGTTTTTGAGGCGGCCTAACTGTTCGTTGACTGGATTAACATTGAGTCTACGTTATTTCTAACCTTTTAAGGGGAGACCAAGATTTGTCCCTATAAAAAGAAGTCGACTCTTTTACTAGATAACCATCAAGGTATACCTTGAAAGCGTCGACTTCGACTAGTTCTACATAAATACCCTTTTCTATTAGAAGAGTCCATCAGAGTGCAACGTTTTGGTGGAGCCCAAAATATAAACATTAAAGTTTAAACTATTTAAACTGAATATTATTCAAATATGGAATTATCGGAAAAGGACCTTAAAATAATTTAAACTTTAACAGGAAAAGCAAAAAGAAAAAAGAAAGAAAATAACGTAAAGAAAACGAAAACGAAAAAGAAGCAAATTCGGAAAAATAAGAAACGAGGAACTAATGGGCCGGCCCATACGGTTTCGCAGCGAGCGAGGTATAGTACTCGCAGCGAGCAAGGTATAGTACTCGCGCTTACCTTTGTCCATGTTCTGAAAGTCAGACTAGTGGCCAGAATGAGAAGCCCGAATTATGAACCAAGCCCAAAATGGAAGCCATCTTTCTTGCCATCACGAAGATTCCGATATGTTGTTGCCAGTTCACTTTTTTTTTTGATAAAGGGATTTTAAATGCCAGTTCGCTTTCAGGCCACATTCTTAACTGAGAAGCCCAGATCTAGGTGCAGCCAGTAAGTGTTCAAAGTAAAAATAAAGTGCAGCCAACAGCAGCAGCTACCTCGGATCGCCATCAGTCAGTACAGCCGCGTGACTTGTCCATCGCCCCTTTTGTTGTCTCCATGGAGATGAAAACCACTGGCCGGGCATTAGATTCCATGGAGGTAGGAAGCAGAGCCCAGTAACTGAACACCTTCACCAAATGAAATTTTTTGTTTCTGAACAAGCCAAATGCAAATATGGGGCCTGTCTCATGAGAAAAGTGAGAGTAATTGCTGTAGGAACCTTGTAAAGATAAGTGAAAACACGGTTTCGTTCATAGTTGGCACAATTGGTGCGATGGCGATTGGTTAAGCCGGCGCACTTTGCATGATTAACAGAACGGAATCGCGAGCAAAATTGAAAGTCCCTCAAGGTGCATAGATAAGACTGGCAAAGCATGAGCATGTCATGCGATGTTTGATCTGTGAGACAGATGGCAAGGTAGAAAGACACATTTTTTTGCAAGTAGCAGACGTAATGGAGAGATGCCACGGTCACAGTGTAGTAGATTCAGAGAGTGAAGTTATTTTTTTTTTAGAAATAAAGGGCCTCGCCCCAGCTCCATTTCATAGAAACGAAACTTGTAGTCTTACAGCATCCAGGGTTTACAGTACTCGGAGTAAGCAGCAGAGAGCTGAACTCAGAAAGCTAAAGCAGGAACGATTAAGCATCGCCCCAGAAACTAGAAAGGAAAATACATCGAGATGATTTTCTGAAGCTAGTGCTCAGAGAACATCAGGCCATGGAGGGATCGTCGGCATCGCCATGTCCCTAGAGGGAGCCTTGCCACCAGCTCCGGCAGCCCACGCGCGCCCCAGATGGACGACACCGAGAAGAGCAGCACTGCTACCGGGGGTACGCCCCAGCACCGTCATCGAAGACCGCAGCCATGAGGACGACGGGGAAGATCCGCTCCCCAGGGGACCCGCCAGGCCCATCCGGGGCCCAGATCGGGCCCGGAGAAGCCCACGTCGGCGGGGGCTGCCCTGGAGGAGCCGCAGCGGCAAGGCGGCGGACGAGACGCGAACGGGGGAGCGAAGGGCGGAGGCAGCTGCCGAGGAGGCGGGGGCGGGTGGCAGCGGCGAGCTCCGGCGGTGGTCGTCCTCCATTCCACCGAGAGGAGCTGCGAGGGGCGAATCCCCGCCGCCCCCGTCACGGGCGCCGGGCGGCCTTTGTCCGCCGGCAGCCTCGAGGGGCGACGAGGGGAGAGGAGGGTGGGGGAGGAGTCGGCGGCGGCGCGGGCTAGGGTTCCGCCCCCGGTCGCCTGGAGGAGCGACGCGAGGAGCGGACGAGACACGAGGTTCTCTTCACCGAGGAGTGAAGTTATAATGGTCTTCAGTCTAGGTGTCGCATATCGCGACTAGTTAGTCCGGCTCCATCTGCTAGGCTTTGACTGGTACATACAGACACTGTAAAGATTAGTAGTGAGTAAACTGAGATAGATGAAAACGCATGCAATTGCTTCCGCACAATCCATAAGCCTATGATGTTTCTCATGGCACGTACGATGACTTCATCCTCATTAGTCCAAGTCAGCTGCTTTTTCCTAAAACGTCCTTGCTACTCCTGCCCTTATGGTCCTGTGGCTGTAATCAACTGTCTCAGACCAACGCTGTTTGAACGCAGACCGGTAAGGTTTGAAATTTGAATGGATCTATCAAGCATGCATCTGTCTCTCATGATCTGTCTATGACCAGCAGAACTTGACTGAATAGGACTTGTGTAGCCACATCGCCCACATATAACTGGACAAAAACCGCGAGCTTAGCCGGCCCGACTTGACTTGTAACTTCCTTTGCCCCGAAGGGAGTCTGGCTGAATAGTACGAGGAAATGTTTCTCTATCGTTGTCGAAAGTTTAAGTGTCATGCTTATTTCTTCTTTAGTAGTACTAGTACTAGCAGATTACCTTTCGCTGCAGTCTCTCTCTTGCTTACTTGGACTGTTCGTCCATGACTACTCTACAATATGCAGATATGCTATTCTAGAAACATAAGCTTAAACATAAACTATTTTAGACTGTCGCTGTTCATGTACTTGAGATATCTGAACTCCACTGTCTGGCACCTGATGCTAGCTTGCACAACCAGCACAGAACAACAGCCCACAACAAAGACGAAATAGGCAGCGCGTGCGTTGTTGCTTTGGACGAAAGGGTTAGACTTGTTAGCTAGGAATATCTCCGGATGGCTACGTACGGGAATCGGAAGATTCGTCAAAATCTGGCTCCCAGATCGCTTCCTCGAGTCGATCGACAGCTACCTCGCGTGTACTAGCCAGCGCTAGTAACCAAGACGGATGAAACTACTGTGGAATGTGGATAGCTAGAGATACCGTTATATTCTTCTGCAGAAGAGGGAGTGATGCCACTCGTTCTAAGCAGCAAATTAGGGGTCTGTGAACACATGGACGTGCGGGATTCGCTAAGCTATGTCACATGATTATATTGGGAGCGTTAGAATAATTGACGAGACGACTTTTTGAAATGCCTCATGAGTAATTAGAGATGAAACATTTGATCACCTTTTTATGACTTGTTCAGTGGCTAGATTGGTGTGGAGCGGCATGCAATGTAGCACTTGGCTTCCACTCTGCTCCGATATATACACACAGTTTCACACGCAGATTTTGTTGTTGGTAAATGGTAAGGTATGCATTTGAGGTGACTCCGTGTGCGTAGCCTTGATTCTTCTGAAGCTGAAGGGCAGAATGCCGCTGTTGCATGCTGATGAGCAGTAGGATAGAATTCCATTTCGTGTGATGTTCGTACGTACATACCCGCTCGATCGCTAGATGCTAACTAATCTGGAACAATTTTCTTTTATTGGACGAAAGCGCAAAAGAAGATGACTAGTTCGCTACCAAATCGGCCAGCATTAAGAAAATGGATCTCGTCATCTGTTTAGGACAGATACCAAGGTTAGTTGACTGATTGAGCTGTTTGTGTGAAGTTAACAATGGACCTATTTACACATGGACATTATTTCTTTAAACCAAATCCCTCTGTTACATCTTATAAGGTGTACTATTGGTTTTCTAAAAAGTCAACCTACTCTAAGACTAGCCATAGTGGTGGTATCATAGCTAGTATCATGCATACCACGTAGGCAAAAAGATGACGTGCACTACATTTAATGATGAAAGAGATAATGGTGGTATCATATGTAGATACCGTAACATAACGCATTCCAAGACAAGATGAGTCTACAACCTAATTAATGCAATACAATATGATACCATAAATATGTTATTACACATAGTGGAAGTAGTAATATAGACTAGTATCATATGCATGATACTAGTATACGATACTCCCCACTATAGCTAGTCTAACTTTGATAAATTTTTGGTAAAACTACCAAGCTCTATAACACCAAATCAGTATCATTACATTCATCGTGAAGCTAATTGTTATATTTATTTATTAAGTAGGAATAATGTAGATGTTGATATTTTTTCTCTAAAAACTTGGTCAAGATTATTCTAGTCTGATTTTTCAGAAAACCAATACACTTTATAAAGAAGAAGAAATGCAGTTACTCCCTCCGTTCACTTTTATAAGGCATGTTAGAAATTTTAATTTGGTCTATATACATAGCAAAATGAGTGTATCTAGACATATTTAATGTGTAGATTCAATCATTTTGATATGTAGTATGTAGACCAACCTAAAATATCTATCATGCCTTATTAAAGTGAACGGATGAAGTATAAAAAATGGAGGGAGTATGTATTTTAAATATGGAATGACACACTAGAGATTAGCTCCCATGTTCTTCCCCGGGGGAAGCTTCAAACCGCATATAATTAGCTCGTGCAACTTGTTATTAACTTCGCCTATCAATTTAAAAAGAGGGTTCTTGTGCAGCTAAAAAAGAGGGTTCTAGTCGGCGATTGCCTAGTGGCCTAGTGGGAGTGTAATTAATTAAGCATTTGACCAAGTTTTGTTTCGCTTCGATGCGCTAACATGCATGACTGGGTTGTCAAGTTTGACGATTGTCCACTCCACCCTCCCCAATGAACATCCATCCATGTGTACGTACTCATCAGGGATATCTGGCCTGTTGGTTGGCCATATCTCGGTTCGTTACACTTTGTGTGACCCGTAAGTTGCAATAAGCTGGATAAATACTCTCAAGCTCTTTATAATATAAAAATAAGGCTGTGTGCATCATTTTGATTCCGGGGGTATCCCCATTTCTAAAACAAAAATATCTGGCTTGTTGGAGTGAAGTGTGAAGCTAGAAACACGTTCTAGGGGTTTCTAGCAAAGAAGTAAAAAAAATCATGTGAAGAAGACCCTGCTGCGAATGACGAGGACCTAAATAAACTCTCTCTTTTTTTTTTGAACAAAGTAGGATCCCGAAGGAGACTTGGCGAACCTTAGCCTGTGCTGTACTGTGTCCCTGTTGGCGCACGGTGGATCGTCGCCGTTGCGTTCACTGAACATGCATGCATGCTAACTCAACGAAACTGACGCGTTCACTGTCCAGCGCTCCCAACCGCAGCTGGCACTGTTGCGGACATAACTGCAGGTAGCTCGCCGGATGGATGATCGATCTCGATCCTCATCTCCCTTCCAATTTTTCAGACCGAAAGCTCTATGTTTGTCAACGGTCGTTGAAGTCGGGCTAGTTTCTCAGGCAGGCCCCATGCACGTCCGCCGGACCTGATCTGGATCGATCGATGATGTGCAGTCTCCGGTCGGGGGCCCTCTGCTCGAGGCGCGTCCGCGTCGCCGCCGTGTGTATCTCACGGCGTCGTCCTCGCCGTAGCCGGAAGAAACTCTTCCAGGAATGAACAGGTCATGCGCGTCTGAGCCGGCCGGCCGGTGAAGTTTACCTTTACTAGATTCCCTGGCGCGGCTTGCCGCGCGCCACCCGCCATTGACACTGATTTTCAGTTTGCAAAACGCTATAACAAACATTCTTAATATGACACAATAGTTATGCATAGCAAAGTTTCATAGGTTTAGATCAAAGTATAATGCTCTTACATACACATAGTCCACACCCATAATTCTATGATAAACATTCTTAATATGTCTGCCACTCACACATAAGCAAAACGCTATAATAAACATTCTTAATTTGTCAACCACCACCCACCCTTGACGATGGTAATCAATGGGAAAAGCCCTATGTGAATCGTAATAAAAATAGAACTTAAAATGATCATAACCCTAAGTTCAAGGTACGCAGATAAATAGATAAAAGACATTTGCTTCCAACTTGCATAACCAGAAGTTACAATGATCATTACAATGCCTAGTATTGTTTGCACAAAAATCTGACATATATCACCTAGCAAAAGTAGCACTTTGGCATACATGAATGACCAGCCTACATGGCAACAAATGTTAAACAGGAAGAAAGAACGCAGCAAAGAAGAAGGCAAGAAACTCATATTAGGTAACATTTATTGTGATATACAGAATTAACAATTAACCAGCACTTAAGTAATTGATGTTTCACAGCTCATCTTCTCTGCACAATTAACAGACAACAAATTACATGCAAGAAAAATTACCATGGACATTCAAGAGGCATCGATGGGCATTCAGTATACAATTAACCATGGCACATGACTAATCACACACAAATATATCAGTCAAAGAAAACACCAACCAAAATCAAAGGAAAAGATAAAAACAAAATCAGGGGAATAACTGGTGCCATGACCAAACAAAAGACCCTGCACAGATTCGGTAGTATATGCTTTGACAGTTCAAACGTTCAGATATATTGGATCATTTGTCCAAGCATAAATGCGGTGTTGGTGAAGGTGATGAAAATTTTGGTTTGCTCTGTTGTTACAACATAAACGGGTTGCAAAGAGGATTGATGAGAGTATCTTTATGCAAAATAGTGGTTCTAGCATAATGGGGTGTACATATTGTAATCAAATGCTGATATAACTTCATAGGTCTATTGTCCTACTGCACTCGGAATTTCCATAGACGAACATGGTTCCCTGGCAGCATTTCTTATGAGCATGTGCATTAAACAATTTATAACAAAGTGGGAATAGGTTTAGGATGAAACGTAGATAAACCGACATAATAAACTGAGCACTATGTACATGAATTGAACGGTAAAATCAGGTGTACCGAGTGGATGTTTCTGCGAGTATAGGACCGGTCAGGCTAATTGATTTGGAAACTGTTGCCAGGCACTGAAGTTACTTGAGGAGTCTTGAGGTCCCGTCAAAAAAAAAAGAGTCTTGAGGATCATTTGCTCCTACTCTACTATGCGAGTCTTGAGGATCATTTGCTCTACTCAGTTTTTTTTAGTGCAAAAAATAACTCGTACGGAAGCAACTTGAAAAATACTACTCTAAGAAAGAGGTGTCAATTTGTGTATTAGTTCTCCTTACTAACTCAGTACCTCTATTTGAGATCCGTCATATGGGGTATAAAAGAATCACTTTGGTCACTCGGGTCATGTGTTGTGCACATCTATAAATATTGCATAATTTTGTTAGTCTTAAGCACATGGACATACAGGGCCCAACTGAAAGAACAATTGTGCAGAAATTTCTATATGCATAATCTTGATAAGCAATCCAATCAGTCTAGGCATAAATATAGCTTCTGCTCACAACAGTTATCGCACCAGTTGAAGCTTCTAATGTTAACATAATGACCACAAAAAATCATAGGCATGTATATACTAACTGTCGGCAATAGGTAATTCATGCGGGCATCTCCCCGATATTAATATATAATATTTTTCGAAAAAAGGTAATTCATGCGGGAAGAGTAAATGCTGTATGAAATTGTAAAAGATATATGATAAGAAGCAGTCTATTTGGCATCAAAATTCATTAGCAAAAATCATGCTGATCAAGGCATATAGAGATCAAGAGGGAGAAAGAGTGGAAAAACTAAAGCACAAAGATCAACTAACTCCATTAGCAAAAATCATGTTGATCAAGAGATCTCAAAGGACAAATTATTTTGCCAGAGCTATGAAAGCCCTTTAGTATAACGCACACTGGTGAGGAATCAAACAAAGTAGTAATAATATAATTTGTGGCACTAATGTAAGCTCAAACCACCTAGTGGAAATGACTATCTCTCCTTGTTATTCATTCATCCGACTAAAGACCTCAGAGAAATAACAGCTAGCAAAATTTAGAGCACATGATAAGAAGATGCATTTTCATGTTATTGTTTCAGCTCAAACACCCAAACCTGAAATAAATAGACAATCAAAACCTTAAACAAAATTTTATAGATAAAGCAAAGTAAAATGAAATTCTTTTTTAGAAGAGATCAGAAACCAGTGCACAAAGTTTTCCCACTCTGTTGTAGTCCCCGGCACTTTGATGTCAAAAATGGCAATAAGGTATCCAACATACATATATGTAATTCCATCTCTTTTTTTAAAACGAAAGGCACTCAGCCCAGCTTTTCATTGCTAAAAAGCCAAGTTTCTACAAAGTTTTTGTTATAAGCAAGTGCTGGCATTCACCAGCTACTACCAGATAAGCCTAAAAACGAAAACAGAAGCTGAGAAAACAACTTCATAGATGGATACACCATAACTGATCCTCTCTAAACATCCCAGCACATGATAAGAAAAGAACAACAGAACGCCAAAACCAGCAGAACAGTTCTCTAAGCGACCAAAACACTCCCAGGTGCACATACCAAGCAGCGGCAACCTCCCAGAAAGGCACCAACGTGTCCCACAGGCAACTCATGAAACCCACTCCCTCAGTAGAAAGACTCTCAATCAAGGCAAACGACATTTTCCTGTCAACTGAAACCCATTTTTTTCGACACATTTAGCATGGAAGGGGGTGGAAAGGACGGGAACACAACTGAAGCACTTTTGGTCGTTCCCATATAAGAGAATTACAGACCACTGCTTCAGAATCCAAATTACAGATATATGAGAAAATGTATGCCCTATTGAATCTTTCATCCAAGAAGAACAAAAGACTTGGATGCAACCACAGATTGTAAAAATTGCAACAAAGAAGCTATGATTTGCGCCCTGCAGGTTGACTGAATATATATATCTAACAACAATATGAACTTGCACATTCAAGAATCACCAAGTAACAATTACTAAGACAAACTAATAAAACTGTATGAGGTAAAATAACATGATATCAAACACAATACCTGCGTATGTATTTGACATTGACGGGTTGACCCTGATACTGCTGTCAACAACTTACAACACTTTGCATCCTATGGCTGGACAATATCCTCCAAACAGGCTAATGAATGACCAGATGAGAAAACCAACTCTACAAAATAAAAAAGATTGGTTCTAAAGGAAAATTCATACATAATTGAAATTACCTGCATACGACAGAAAGGACCTAGACCTAGGAGAATGCACAAACCGGATTATTTGAAGGGAAGCATCAGCTGCAATAACTAACGAAAATTAGCAGCAATTAGAGTTACCAGGTATACATAAGTGAGACAAAGGCATAATAGTGTTTCAATATCTAACTATCCGAGTACAATGGAAACAAATCTAGGCAGGCAGTCAATTATAGTTTGGAAAGAAGATAAATTTCATAAAGCACAATAGAAGTGAACTGGAGAACCTTCGTTACTGCTGCTCTTTACAACTCAAGTAAGTAGGAATCACATTCATACACCTCTCATAAAAAAGCCAACAAATTCTACACTGCCCAAACCAAAGAGTAACGGTTGTGTACATCCATAAAATTCATTCATAGTTCAAATAGCGCCTCAGATTCATATCAGTCAATTATAATAAAGCTAAGTTTCTGTGATGACGATACAACAGAATTTTACACCTCCGGCAGCATCCTTTTGTTAGTAAAACTCACACATGGCTAAGCAACTTTTAGATTATGCTACCCTAGAAAGCCAAAATTTGATATCCAAGGTCATGATCTCTCTCAATTGTGCACAAAGAAAATTGGAAACTGCATTCGAAGCAACTTTGCATACAGAAACAAAAAGATGACTTCACAAATAATAAACAGAGATAAAAGGGAACCTGAGAGTAGGCGATATTTTTTGCAAAACGTGATATCACTTCTGTGAGCTCACTGTAGACTCGATTCATTAGTCCACGTATAAAATGAAATCTGCCATAAAAAGATAAAATTAGGGAAGGTGGCCCTCAAAAGAAATATTAGAAACCCACTAAACAAAAATGCATTGACCTCTTTATACACCCAAGCAAACATTATTAGTAAAACTATATATTGGCATAATAGTTTAATCGGTACAAATTGTGCATGGTGTCTAACAGAAAAGACACTTGCCGCTAATTGAGGTAGCTACTCATAACCACAACATGGCTTTGCTATTTGCATATTACTTAGCATGCATCAACAGAAACACAGATCCCCTGGCGCGGCTTGCCGCGCGCCACCCACCCTTGACAGTGATATTCTATGTGTATAACGCTATGGTAAGCATCATTATCATGACACAGCAGTCAACAACATATTAGTGCCACTATAAGTTTAGAGCACACCAATGCTTTTCATACATGCAGTTTACACCCATAATAGTATTCAACATAGATAGGTATTTCATTACAACATCTACAAACTGCCACAGAGATAGGCGAACATAGGAGGATAAGTACACATCAACACACATATACATATACAATTGGAAACCAACTGGCGGGTATGATAGACAGATGGAGGCACCATGTACCCAATTTAGAACATTGACTTCAAATCTTACAAATGATTTCAGAAAATAGTAAGGACTTGAGCTATAAGTAGATCATCCCAGACAAAAGTCTGAATCTGTACAAAACTCTAAGCAACATTTACTTTAAGTATGAGAAATATTATAATTCCTCACAACCATGAATCACCTGCAACGATACCTCATTTAGGCGATAAACTTGAACTAAAGACATATACGTTGGAATGCATCATAGGAAATTTAGGTGCTGTGGAACCTATCTAGTAAAATAACTGGTCTACACATATTTATCTGTTGTTCTAAGAATAAATAGTGTGCGCTAAATATTGGAAATTTCAGTTTAGAACTGGACATACCGACTAAACCCTGCAACATGTATTTTTAATTTTAGGTAAACAATCACAACAAATTCATCCATCATGAATAACTCTTGGATTTGTAATCAGATAAACAAATTGAGAAAAAACATTTAGTATTAAATCGCTATCTATTGCAGCTAATTTTAAGCCACTATATGTTGGTTTCTATGGGGTTTGATGCAAACCAGTCATCACTGATTTGGTGCATGAGCTGATTTGTGTAATAAACTCAAATCCCTAGGTTAGTTTGAATGATTAATATGAGAAGAAAATAGAAATTCTTTATCTAATGGTAATGCACGAACCAACAATCACCTAGAAATTCTAGCGCCTCAAGAAAACATAGCTAAATTGGGAACCAGGTGGTTTATGTAGATGGAAACTGACATTATTCTGAATCAAATTTTCAAATGGCAGACACCCAATTCTGGTAACAAATAAGAAAGCAACAATCCTAGTGAAATAACAGCAAGGAAATGGTTTTCATGTAATAAGCAGCAAGCTAGAACGTCAGAATGGCCTTTTGAGCCACTCACACCTGTTCTCATTCATGGGCATAACATCTGAAAATGGATGCACTCGGTGTGTCTGTGACCAAAATGTAAGAAATTAGTTGCATACCTCAATTATTGGTACGTGTGTAGCTGCAGAATTCGTAATATAAGAAACAATCAGAGGAAGAAAACCTGGGGAAAATAAAGATGGTGAGATGAGACTCTAGGGCAAGTAATCCCCAAAAAATGACCTGCTTCAGAACAGCTACGGCATGGAGGAGACATAAGGGTCTAGTCAACTACCTGAATCTTGCATCGGCACAATCTTTCCCCTTTCCATCTCCATTCATGCCTCCATTTTCTTTATCCCCGGCTCTCACTGGCAGGCTCGAATAGGCGCGAATCACCCAAACAACAACTGAACGAACCAGGAAATAAAGAGACAGAAAATAGACTCAAAATCTAGGAGAAATTGTGCCACAATATTTCCAATCGGGAAAGGAAAAGCTCACATCATTCGCCTCTCCAGTGGTGCAGCTTGAGCTCGTCGTCAGGGAGCACGGTGGCCGGAGAAAGGCAGGGCTGGCAGGGGCGAATCAGCGGCGACTCAGCTCGGCTCGTCGTCACGGTGGCTGAGAAACTCCACGCGCGTGCACCTCCTTTTTGGAGCGCTGCTCGAAACCACTTAAAGCTGAACTTTGTAACAGTTGTTTTCTTGGACTGATGTACTTTCTAAAAAAGAATCGTAAGAGAAATCTATATGAGAAGTGCGATCAGCATAGTGAAAATGGCTCCTCCATAACAAACGATCATAGAAAATCTGCTTCTTTCGTAAAGGAGAACATCTTAAAGAAAAGGTAGCTTACCGTTTTCTTATGGTATTCTTCTATGTCGAAAAGCAGGCCGTCTTCCATACTCAAGTTCCGAGAACTGAATGTAAAATAGATCGTCATAATCAAGAATGGAGCAAGTACACTATTCTCGACAGCCTAGGCCAATCCAGGACAGGGCCTCACTCAGCAGCTCTGCAAGCGCAGTTCCATTTTGTGAAAGATGGCATTTTCCTACCAGGTTTCAGAATCCGTACCATTATGGCAATACCTGTAAAATTCACCGATGACTGTAACATTGTGCTGCAGTTTCCAACAGTATCACATAATGCATCTTCTGTAAGGTACGAAACAACACGGGTATCTTTTCTTTACCTTATATTCTTGAAGAAGGAAGGTCCATACTATCAAAATCCTCAAACAACACCAGACCAGTAAATGGGGAAACAAAACCTAAACAGAAAATCTTTATTAAACTCTCATGCATACCTTTTGAGAGAAAATTTGCAGAACCAAATCAAGAAAATGCTGGACAAATCTCAAAATAAGATCACATGTAAATGAAGAAAAACCCAACCAAAAGTACATGTGTTGCACATGTAAATGCTAGACAGATCTCCTGAGTAAGCATCTACCAAACTGTTCTCCCACAAACCTTGTATATCTATTAAAAGCAACTGCATCATTATACATTGCCATGAGGAATAGAATGACCAGAATCCATATCCAAAACCCTATCAGTAGATAAAAAATGGAAAACAGTGACATATATTAGGAACCAGCTAGTGTAACTGAAAGGCAAACATAATTCAGGGGTGATACAAAGGCCACGAAATGTAATATTTCAGATTATTTTATAAATTGCAGTAGAATAAATTCAGAATTCTCAAGAGGATTATATTTAGTTGCATTACCCTCATGCAGTAATGTAAAACCATGAAAGCTCAACACCTAACATGAGAAATATCAATAAAACGCAATGATAATTTTGTTGAACAGCTTGCTTATCATCACAGAAGTATATTTATTTGAAAAAAGGGGAAATCTTCATATGGAGTTGGGGAAACTGCTAGAAAAATAGAGAGGATAAGCATATTTGCAGCAGATATGCAGTTCATGAACACCAATGGAAATATTAATGCTAAACCTCCCATGATTGAAAGCTTACTGCTGAAGCTTTCTAGCGAATCATCACGTACCAAAATAAGGATACCTAACATAATTTCTAAATAACAGCAAGCAGAATCAAATAACCATTATCATTGTCAGAACCTATCAGTTCCCTCTTACATATGAACTAAATTCTTTTACCTCTAATGCTTACTAACAACATGCTTCAGGAAAGAATTAGGAAATTACTAAGCAAGTGTTGGTTTACTTACGGGAAATGATTTTAGATAGAAATAGAAATATGGTGCAAGAAGACTAAGGACGTATGTAGTTCTTGCATGTCCACAACCAAAAAAAATTAGGTAAGCACAGAGGGGACAAATCAAGTTGCAAGACACCAATAAGAAAAGGGAAGAGGGGAGAATATTTTTTGGTACCTAGCGAATGTTGACCAGATATGCAATAGGCATAACAGCTCGTCAGCATATCTGGACAAACCAAGCTTGTCACCAGGTCCGACCAAATCAACAACAAAATCTTTGGTGGCTAGTGAGCAGCAGAACCATTGATGAACTGAAGCAACTTTCTGCACAAAAGGGGCAACCATGAAAGATAGACCTCTTGTGTACCACACACAAAAACAAAAACTGCAAGGTAAGGTTCTAAAGAAAAGATAACGGCACGTAATGGACCTAAACACTACACAAAAGAAATACAGCACACCAGTGGTTGTAAAAGATGATGACACCAGTAATGATTGACAAAGAACCAGTAGAATATGAAAAAATAATGGATGGTACATGGAAATCTCCAACCGATGCTCGAGCCCAAGCTTCCGTGTAAAAGATAGGAAATTGCTGTATTAGCAATAGGTTCAGTTCCAGGTATCATGCAACTTGAATGAATACATACATTCTCAAATTACAGATTTACAGGAGAGGACGATGTCCTAACCCAATGGGAAATACGTTTTGTTGCATTAGTCAAGCACAATGTCCCTAGGAATCTCTACAGAAGTATGACGCCACCAAATTACACAACAAAAGCATATGAAAATATACATGTAGATTTAACTCGTAAAACATTTGCAAAATTTGAAGAACAACAATCAGATTCAAACTATATATTGGCAGCATTAAACATCTGCATAACGATCAAAATGAAAATACACCTGCATCTTTCCGGTTCTCACCTTATTCAGGAATATTACAATGTGGAACATCAAGATTAAGGCCCAATCTTCTTTAGAACTTCAGCTTTTTCTTCCATATAACTGCTTGAACAGAAAATAGAGATGAATGACAATCCTGCACCCCAATAATTCAATGGTACACCAAATTACAGTTAATGGCCTGACATTTTCAGATCAACACACAATAGGAGAGCTAGGAGAGCATGCACATCACCTTGCTTGAGATGCGTACATGAAGGAGTGCTTGGAGGTTCGCTCCAGTACGATGGAAGCCGGAGGACCTTCACGCGGCCAGGGACACAAGTAAGGGCACGCTGTTGGAGGACGAACTGCTGAGAGAGAGAGGACGTGAGATGGGAGAGAGAGAAAATCAGAGGTGGATCCATGGAGGACGGAGATACACACCTGAAGCGTGGATGGAGGTGAACCTGGATCGAGTGCAGGCGTTCCTCCTTGAAGCGAAGATGGCAGTGATGCAGATGGCTGAAGCAGGAGCGCCCCTGACCGGTCAGATGCCAGAGCTGCGGGGCTCGCCATCATCGCCCCTAGCCGCCCAGCCGCAGGCCTTGCCTCCATCGCGGGAGGCGCCCCCGGAGCCGCAGCCAAATCCTCCTACTCGCCACCCACGAATCCACTCGGCCGCCGCCACGACCACGCCCCTCCGCCTCCTCCCGGTGCTGGACAAGCGAGCACCTTTCCCTGCCACGGCCAGAGCGCCCGCCCCCTCGCAGATCCGGAGAGAGCCACCTACCAGGTCGACCTCCGCAAGGAGCTGGACTTGGGAACCTGCCAGATCTCGACCTCGACATGCTCGAGCTCCGAAACGACCTGCTGCTGCTGCTCCGCTTGGCCGCCCGGAGGTCCAGCACGTCTTGTCCGCTTGACCTGCTTCCTGGTCCGCCCGCTTTCGCTTCTGCGCGTCGGCGGCGTCCATGGGAATGCGGGGATCTCACGCGGCCTAGGTTTCCACCGTGACCGGAAATCGGCGATGCGGCGGCGAATCTGAAGCCAGATCTAAATCGGAACAGTAGGTGGGAGGAAGGTGAGGGAGAGCGAGGCGACTGAGGAAAGCGAGGCGTGCGTGGTTGCTCCATTTCGAGCGCTGGTTCGGTGGGAGAGACACAGCTCGGGCCGGCCGGCGACGCGACCAAGAAGAGGAGAAGCACGGTGGCGCGCGCGTGAGGGCGTGGAGGAGAAGCACGGGAGGACGAAGGGGATTGGAGGAGGAGGAAAGACGAGCGGATTGGGGAGGAGGATGCGCGCCCGCGCGGCGCGCGCGTGCGGGAACCGCCCAGCACTGTAGAAACGCACACCAGGACGGCGCTCGAAAGAAGAGGGTCGAAGTGAGGTGGTACCGCAAAACGTACTCCTTCTCTGTGTAGTGGGACCGGAGCGGGACCGGCGATGTCTGGACCCACTGTCAGCGACTGTTGTTCGATGTACAAAAAGTAACGCAGGAAAATGGACGGCCCAGATCGCGCTGTAAGTCCTTCGATCCGACGGCCGAAAATCCCTGATCGCTGTGAAGCCTCCTTGAGGTCTCCCGGTTTACCTATGTGGATTCCCGGCAAATGCCGTTGAAGTTAGCTAGCGCTTAGCGGCAGCCGCATGCTCAACAGGTACGTCAGTACGTGCTATACGATATATGCTCCTGCCATGCATGGATCGACATATATATAGTACTCCCTCCGTCCCAAAATAACTGTCTTAGATTTGTCAAAAGTGGATGTATCTAGACATGAAACAAGTATAGGTACATTCACTTTTGGATAATTTTGAGACACTTATTTTGGGACGGAGGGAGTATATCCCTTACAGTTACAGAAGATGCAACACAAGTATACAACACATATGCATATATGATATATCTCACGCGAAAACTACCGGTACATTTAGAGAGCACGGCGGCATTATCCGTTTTTTATAGCTACGTCCTTGTCATTTTTTTTTGTCATGTACACTTGTATTCTATTCTAGAAACCGGTGTGCGTCTCTAAACATTCCGCTAGTCCTGTCAGAGTGTCAGGTACCAAGATGCGCAAAGAAACGAGCACTAGTAGAAAAACTACCTTTCGTCCAGAGCCAAATCGGCCATTAATTCCGGTTCAGTGAAAAACTAGGACCAATGCCTGGCACTGGTCCCGGTTCGAGCTGCCAGGGCATTGGTCCCGGTTCGTGCCACGAACCGGGACCAATGCTCCAGTGCCGGACACGTGGCGTGCCGCGGAGCTTTGGTCCCGGTTCGTGGCACGAACCGGGACCAATACCCCTTCCCTGCCTATAAATAACCCACCCCCTCTCTTCTCTCCTCTTTTTTTTTTCTGGTTGGATTGGTGGGAAGTGGGTGCTAGTTTTTTTTCCTTTGCCACGCACAAGATGTGTTCGATGAAATGCCCGAGCCACACTTAAGTTCACACAAATGATATCCTCGGCCGAGGTTAGCAACTTTATCCTTTTCATCTGTAATTGATACAGAAATATTGCACGTGTCGATGTACGGTGGTCATTTCACTATTCAAGATGTTATTGTAAAGGTATTTGATAAACTTAATTATATGATGCAGATGGATGCACGGATGCGATGGATGTACGGCGAACGACGCAGTTCCGAGTTTATTGCAGGCCTGCATAAATTTCTCGAAGTGGCTGAGGCAAACAAAGTGGATAATTTTATGCCTTGTCCATGTGAGAAGTGTCGGAACGTCAGGGAGTACTCTAACCCAAAAACCATTCAAGACCACGTGCTTCGGAGAGGTTTCATGCCCAGCTATAATTGTTGGACCAAGCACGGAGAAAGAGGGGTTAGGATGGAAGACAATGAAGAAGAGGAGGATGATGACAACTATCCTATGTTCCCTGAGGAATGCGGTGATACTGTAATGGAAGACGTTGAAGAAGAAGGAGGTGAACATCGGGCATCAGATGAGCCCGCTGATGGTCTTGGTGGGGTCATTTCTGATGCAAAGCGAGAATGCGATACAGAAAAGGAGAAGCTAAAGTTGGAGGCCATGCTAGAGGATCACAAAAAGTTGCTGTACCCAAATTGCGAAGATGGCAGCACAAAGCTCGGTACCACACTGGAACTGCTGAAATGGAAGGCAGAGACTGGTTGTTCTGACAAGGGATTTGAGAAGTTACTGAAAATAATGAAGCCGAAGCTTCCAAAGGATAACGAATTGCCCGAGACTACATACGAAGCAAAGAAGGCTATCTGCCCTCTAGGATTAGATGTGCAGAAGATACATGCATGCATTAATGACTGCATCCTGTACCGCGGTGAGGAGTACGAGAATATGGATAAATGCCCGGTATGCAATGCACTGCGGTACAAGATCAGACAAGATGACCCTGGTGATGTTGAGGGCGATGACGAGCCCCCCCGGAAGAGGGTTCCTGCTAAGGTGATGTGGTATGCTCCTATAATACCACGGTTGAAACGTCTGTTCAGAAACAAAGAGCATGCCAGGTTGTTGCGATGGCACAAAGAAGAGCGTAAGAAAGACGGGAAGTTGAGACACCCCGCCGATGGGTCCCAGTGGAGAAAAATCGACAGAGAGTTCCCGACATTTTCAGATGACGCAAGGAACTTAAGATTTGGTCTAAGTACAGATGGCTTTAATCCTTTTGGGGAGCAGAGCTCCAGTCATAGCACTTGGCCCGTGACTCTATGTATCTACAACCTTCCTCCTTGGTTGTGCATGAAGCGGAAGTTCATTATGATGCCAGTGCTCATCCAAGGCCCGAAGCAACCCGGCAACGACATTGATGTGTACCTAAGGCCATTAGTTGATGAACTTTTGCAGTTGTGGTCCGAACCAGGTGTACGTGTGTGGGATGAGCACAAACAACAGGAATTTGACCTACGAGCGTTGTTGTTCGTAACCATCAATGATTGGCCTGCTCTTAGTAACATTTCAGGACAGTCAAACAAGGGATACAATGCATGCACGCACTGTTTAGATAAGACTGAAAGTATACATTTGGGAAACAAGAACGTGTACCTGGGGCATCGTCGATTTCTTCCGAACAGTCATGCCGTAAGAAAGAAAGGCAAGCATTTCAACGGTGAGGCAGATCGCCGGAAGAAGCCTAACCTCCCTGATGGTGATGTTATATATGACATGGTCAAGGATTTAGAAGTAATCTTTGGAAAGGGTCCTGGCAGTCTATCTGTTCCGAATGACGCTGACAACCACGTACCCATATGGAAGAAGAAATCTATATTTTGGGAGCTACCCTATTGGAAAGTCCTAGAGGTCCGGTCTTCAATCGACGTGATGCACGTGACGAAGAATCTTTGCGTGAACCTGCTAGGCTTCCTGGGCGTGTATGGGAAGACAAAAGATACACCGAAGCACGGGAGGACCAGCAACGTATGAAAGACCCATACAACAAGCAGACGGATAAAGGGCGTCAATACTTAAGCAGCTACGCTCTTACCAAAGCAGAGAAGGAAATCTTTTTTGAATGCCTGAGCAGTATCAAGGTCCCGGCTGGCTTCTCGTCAAATATAAAGGGAATAATAAATATGGCAGAGAAAAAATTCCAGAACCTGAAGTCTCATGATTGCCACGTGATTATGACGCAGTTGCTTCCGGTTGCATTGAGGGGGCTTCTACCGGAAAATGTTCGAGTACCCATTGTGAAGCTATGTGCATTCCTCAATGCAATATCTCAGAAGGTCATCGATCCAGTAACTCTACCAAGTTTACAGAAGGCTGTGGTCCAATGTCTTGTCAGCTTCGAGTTGGTGTTCCCCCCATCATTCTTCAATATTATGACGCATCTCCTGGTTCACCTAGTCGACGAGATTGCCATTCTCGGTCCTGTATTTCTACACAATATGTTCCCCTTCGAGAGGTTCATGGGAGTCTTGAAGAAATATGTTCATAACCGTGCTAGGCCAGAAGGAAGCATCTCAAAGGGCTATGGAACAGAGGAGGTCATTGAGTTCTGTGTTGACTTTATTCCTGACCTTAAGCCGATTGGTGTTCCTGAATCGCGGCATGAGGGGAGACTGAGTGGAAAAGGCACGCTAGGAAAGAAAGCACTGATATGTAGGGACGGGCATTCTTTAACTCAAGCACACTACACAGTTCTACAAAGTTCCACCTTCGTGGCTCCGTATATCGAGGAACACAAGAATTATGTACGCTCCAAGAACCCGGGGGAGGCTGACTCCTGGATTAAAGAAAAACACATGGAGACTTTCGGCAGTTGGTTGCGATTACAGCTCATGAATGACACCACTGTCGGAGATCAGCTCTACTTGTTGGCCGCGTCACCATCTTCGACTGTATTGAATTTCCAAGGGTACGAGATAAATGGGAATACATTTTACACGATCGCCCAAGATAAAAAGAGCACCAACCAAAACAGTGGTGTCCGCTTTGATGCAACAGACGAGAATGGGCAAAAGGACACATACTATGGTTACATAGAGGAGATATGGGAACTTGACTATGGACCTACTTTTAAGGTCCCTTTGTTTCGGTGCAGTTGGGTCAACATGAAGGGAGAAGGGATAAAGGTAGACCAGCTGTACGGAATGACAACAGTGGATCTCAAGAATCTTGGTTGTTACAGGAACGAACCATTCGTCCTAGCCAATGATGTGGCTCAGGTTTTCTATGTGAAGGACATGTCCTCCAGACCGAAAAAAAGAAAAAATAAGCAAACGAATACATCAGACGATGAGCCAAAGCGTCACATAGTTCTTTCAGGGAAAAGAAACATCGTGGGAGTCGAGGACAAGACAGACATGTCAGCAGATTATGATAAGTTTGATGAAATTCCGCCCTTCACAGTGAAAACTGACCCAAGCATCCCGTTAAATAATGAAGATGCTCCATGGTTACGGCCGAAGCGATCATAGGCCAGGGACATACGCGAAGAAGGGTTCATGGCATTTATGTAAATCAATGTAATGTATTAAACCTTTATGTGATGTGTAGTAATGTATTAAACCTTTATGTGGTGAAAACCATAATACATAGCTCGGGTCCATTTTTATTTAACCATAATACATCACGAATAATATCACTAACTTTTGTCGGGTCCTAAGCCACGGGGTGCTGAGCGGCCGGCGCTGCGCACCCAAAGAGCAGGAACCATCACAGGGTCAATACTCACGTGAGAAGGATCCCTATGAAGAACCATCCACCAACCGGGACATCGTCGCCGAGATCTGAAAAAATGAGTGGGGAATTTGATCAAACACCTAGGTAGGGGAGGGAGAGGGCAGCACCTTGGTAAAAACACGCCCAAAACACACGGTTTCCCCGTCATACAGCCCACCGGTGGCTCGTGAGACGGCAAATCGGCCTTCGATCCAAACAGCGGCAAGACGTCTCTGATGATTTGCAACCGTCCGAACAAGTGTTGCTAATCATCAGAGCGCCTTGCCGCTGCTTGGATCCGACCGAGGGGAGGGTTCACCTTCAGCCTCCGCTCTAGGAACTCCTGCCTCTCAGAAATCTTGCTCTCTGCTACCCGTGTACTGCCAAAATGAAGTACAATGAGTAGACACTGAGTGCTGAACATGTCCGGGAGGGGGGCTATATATAGGGTACGTGTGCTTCTTTAGTCCCGGTTGGTAACACCAACCGGGTCATGTGGCTCACGAAGTGGTCGTGATACTGCTGATCCAACAGCTCACAATCCCTCAAAAGAAACACACCCCTGATCCAACGTCTCACAAGCGCTTGAAAGAAACACACGATCCGTGTGCTTCTTTAGTCCCGGTTGGTAACACCAACCGGGACTAAAGGCGGGCTTTGCGGTCACGACACGTGTCCTCCCCCAGCGCTGACCTGGGCACGTGTCCTCCCCCAGCGCTGCCCTGGAGGTCTTTATATATTGTCGCCGACGGGGTAAACCCTAATCCACCATTCCTAGCCACGAACGCATCGTCTCCACGAGATGGATCCGCCACGCCGCCGCAGCGCCTTCTGGACGAGGTCGAGCGTGCTCGCCAGAGCGCGCTTGGGCGCAACCGCGGGAGCCTATCCCGCCGTATGCCCACGAGCCCGGCGTGGAGAGGAATGCCCAGCTACCGGCCTCCTGCTCCACCAGGTGCCGCCGCACCTCCACCTGGCGCCGCTGCACCTCCACCAGGCACCGCCGCTCCTCCCGCGGAGGAGGAGGACGACGACTTCAACTGGAGCGACGACGGGGAAGAGGGTTGTGGGTTGCAGATACAGGAGGCCATGGAAGCCTCCTTCCAGTCTGTCCGCGACTACCCTGTCCAGCGAGCCAAGACTGCCTACCAGCTCAAGGCGAAGGAGGCTTCCGAGCTGGATTGGGCGCTGAAAGACTCATCCTCCATGGATCTTGCCCTCCGCCACAAACGTGCGCGCGAGAACCGGGCGGCCGCCCACGGGGCTGGCTCCTCCCGCCGTTCCCCCTAATCCTATGGCCTTCGAGCCAGCAAGTCCGTTTATGTAGAATAATGTTGGTGATGTTGGATCAGGGGTGTGTTTCTTTCAAGCGCTTGTGAGACGTTGGATCATGTGTAATAATGCATTAAACCTTTTATGTAATGCATTCTATGGAATGTATTAAACCTTGATGTGGCTCACGAAGTGGTCGTGATACTACTGATCCAACAGCTCACAATCCCTCAAAAGAAACACACCCCTGATCCAACGTCTCACAAGCGCTTGAAAGAAACACACGATCCGTGTGCTTCTTCCTTATTGGTGGGATTCCCTTTAGTCCCGGGTGGTGGCTCACAAAGTGATATCCAACAGCCCACAAGCCTTCAAAAGAAACACACCCCTGATCCAACGGCTCACAAACGCTCGAAAGAAACACACGATCCGTGTGCTTCTTCCTTATTGGTGGGATTCTCACTATATATATGTAGTCATGCATGGCCTCCATTGGCATAGCACATCTAAACTCATATCTGCAACCTCATCACTCTCCCATGGCTTCCACCGTACCCACTCTAACCTACTCGGAGGCGGAGGCGCTTTGCGCCTCGAACTACCCCTGCCCGCCCGGCTACGACGTCCCCGCCGGCTGGAGGCTGAGCACCGGAGGCGTGCCGGTCCCTCCTGTCCCTCAAGGTTTAGCGCGCCGGGCGGCCATCACAAACCACTACTACCTCGAGCTCACTCCGGAGCAGCGGATGGATCCCCGCTGGCATCCCGACTACCGCCCGACTTGGGACGACTTCTTCATCAATCGGCGTGAGAGGGCGCTCGCCAGGTACGAGGAGGACGGCCCGCCTCCTTCGAACTTCAACGAGACCGGCCGTCGGCTGTGGTGGAGCGTCCGGACTCTCCAGAGCGTCATGAACTACATCACGGCCGGCGATAACCCCCGCCTGCGCTACCCTCGCTTCCAGTCCAGGCGAGCGCCGCCCGACGACAGCGACGACGACGGCGGCGACTACGACTAACCTGAGCCACATCATTGGTTAGGACAAATGGTTCGTCTATGTACCCAAGATTGTTGTCATTCCCTAATGCTGGTCTAGCTACGACGACGATCGTGTAAAATGTATTATTTATCTCTGCATTTCCAACTAATGATCTTTAGCATCTGAATAAGTAATCTGGTTTTGAGTTAGTTATGCAAAAGATAAAAGTTAATGCATTTTTTAATTCAAAATGGCAAAATGGTTAATAGTTTGAAAGTTTAGTGAGATTCAAATTGAAAATGACAATAATAAAGTATGCAAAAGATATGAGTTAATGCATTTTTGAATTGAAAATGGCACAGTTGATACATGATGCAAACAGATGTATGGATGATATATTCATATTCCTTATTTTTTCTGATAATAATAAACATATTATTGTATTATTTGGATTTATAATAATAGACATATAAATAGATGGGGTTCATTTTTCTTAGCATTTTGATATATTAATCATAATTTTCTGATAAACAGATTAAAAGTTATTGATTTTACAAGTTTAAATCATTTCCTAGAAATTATATAAAAGAAAACAATTTTTTTTCGAAAAGCCCATTTAGTCCCGGTTCCAGCCTCGAACGGCCCAAAATTTGACCTTTGGTCCCGGTTGTTCTTACAAACCGGGACCAAAGACCCTTTCGTCCCGGTTGATAAGAACAACCGGGACCAAAGGCCTTTTGTTTATAACCGCCCGTGCCTTTCCTCTTCTTCCACCTCTGCCGCAGTTCCCCCGACGAGAGAAGCGCTCTGGCGAAGCCCTGCTCCGGCGATTTTTTGATCTCCGGCGCGGCCCCGCGCTCCACCTCTGCCGCCACCCTGCTCCGGCGCGGCCCCGCCCTCCACCTCTGCCGCCACCCTGCTCCGGCGATTTTTTGATCTCCGGCGCGGCCCCGCCCTCCACCTCTGCCGCCACCCTGCTCCGGCGCGGCCCCGCCCTCCACCTCCTCCGCCGCGCGGATTGACCGGCCGCGGAGCCGCCGCCGCGCCTCCCTCTTGCTCACCGGCCCGAAGCTCGCCCCTGCTCACCGGCGTGGCTAATCCGGCCGTCCAGACGCCGCCACCCTGCACCGGCGCGCTCCACCACCACCGCCGGCCGTAGCTACTCAAGGTGAGTGCTTTTTTGTTCATAATTTTGCATTGTAGATTAAAATGTTTAGAAATTTTGCATTGTAGATTAAAATTGTAGATTAAAATGTTTAGAAATTTATAGCATTGTAGATTGTAGATTAAAATGTGCAGATTCATAATTTTGCATTGTACATTGTAGATTAAAATTGTAGATTAAAATATTTAGAAATTTTGCATTGTAGATTAAAATTGTAGATTAAAATGTTTAGAAAATTTGCATTGTAGATTAAAATGTTTAGAAATTTATAGCATTGTAGATTGTAGATTGTAGATTAAAATGTGTAGATTAAAGTGTTCATAATTTTGCTAACATTGTAGATTAAAGTGTTCATAATTTTGCTACTCAAGGTTAGAAGTAATTAGATTAAAATTGTAGCATTGTAGATAAAAATGATTAATATGTTTAGAAATTTGTTAGATATAGAAATTGTTAGGTTATAGAAATTGTTAGGTTATAGAAATAGCTAGGTTAGTTGTAGATGATTTTTTGTTAGCCATTTGTTACTGTTAGTTGCTAGGTTAGTTGCTAGGTTTTAGCTATTTTTTGTTAGCCATTTTCTGTTAGCCATTTGCTAGAATTAGTTTTGTTAGTGTTAGTTTTAGTTTTGCTATATATTGATGTTAATTTTAGTTTTGCTATATATTGATGTTAATTTTAATTTTAGCTTTGCAAATGATTTTGAAGTGGTAATACATGCTTTTCAGTATATTTTAGCTTGAGTCTTATGTTCTTGAGCTTAATGGTTTTAATTTCTTGATGGTTTAGGGTTTAGGGTCTCCGAGTTCGCCGTCGCGCCCAAGAATCCCCGCCCGAGGTGCTCTGCCGCTCCCCGCCTGAGGTGCTCTTGCAAATGAGATTATAAGGCAGCATATGAAGTTTCTAATTTGTTCTTGCAAATGAGATGATATTGTGTATGTTACACACAAAAATCAAATTGTGAAGTTTCTAATTTGTGCTTGTCCTAATTAAATTTGAATTTTCCTGTGGCTTATCTCCCTAGTGTGTGTGCACATATGGTCCTAGGCACTGAATAAAAAGGTTGCCAAGTGTTTGCATTATTTTTTATGGCATTTTCTTATTTTCTTAGTTTTTGTACTGAAAACAAAAGGGCAAAAATGTCCAAATTATTTGGGTTCTACAAGTAATGAGGATCATTCCCTAATTTTTAGTGAATTTTCTGAGGTATGAAAAAGGTAGCTCCTTTGTAAACCTAAGAAAAGGGGATTTTCTGAAAATAAATAAAAGAGTATTTTATTTTAGGTTTTTGGGCAAGTCAAAAATTGTGTAGATGTATCTTGACATATGGAACAAGTTACCCAACTAAAGTTTTGTGCATTGTTCTTAATTTGCAGAAACTATGGAACGAGACGAAAATTAGGAAAACATCCTCGAGGATATAATCCGCGGGCCGGAAGATGTTGGCGATGTCACCTCGCAGTTTCTGAACAACTCCGGTGAGGGAGATGAGTCTCTCAACCGAAGAGACGGCTCCGGTGAGGTAGAACCCGACGGCTAGGGTGAGGGAGAAGTCGGCGAGGGAGAAGCCGACGAGGGAGAAGCCGAAGGCTCCGGTGGAACATTAAATGTTGCAAACTCCGGCGAGGTGCATATACATATATTAATGAAGCCGAAGATTGTATTAATTAAGCCTCTGCTGTCTATATACATATATTAACGCTCTTTCTTCTTTTAGCCCTCCGGATCGAGCAAATCTTCTGTAAGGACAAAACGAGGCCCAGCCAAAAAGTTGGGCGACCACGAAAGGTACAGGATCGAAAAAGTCGCTGAAGACGGCACACCGACTGCTCCCCCTGATGTTAAAAATAAAATGGTAAAGCAATGCGGAGTTCTTGTTAGGGACTACATCCCGATCACCGTTCGAGAATGGCATCAGCCAAAGGAGGGAGGAGTAAGATATGTCCGCGAGGTGGGCAAAGAAAGACGTTGGAGAAAGCTCATGCTTAATTTCACCCTGCCGGCGCCAGAGGTGGATCCAGATGAGGAGGATCCAAATGAGGCAGAAAAGATTGCCCGGAAAAACATGGAGTAAAAAGTCAGGGACTGGGCTCTTAAGAAGATGGCCGAGCTATTCAAGAACTGGAAGAAAAGATTGAACAGCGAGTTTGTCGAGAAAAATAAGACTCCGGACTTCGATAAAGGGTATGAGAAGATAAAGGACGACTGGAAGAATTTGTGGCGTACAAGAAATCAGAGGAAGCTCAGGAAAAGTCTGCAAAAAATAAGGCAAATGCTGCTAAAAAGATCTAACACCATACTATGGGGGCTGGTGGCTACGCCTTTAGCATGCCTAAGTGGGAGAAACTTGAGGCGGACCTGCTGGCTAAAGGGATCACTCCAGAGCCACTCGCATGGATCGAATGGGCAAGAAATTGGTTTACGGGCATGGGGGCACGTTGGACGCAGAAGGGAAGTGCATATATAACAGAAGACACAAAGATAAGCCCCTACTACCCATCGAAGGCATTAGAAATGCAGTAAAGGATGTTGCAGAGGGACGGTTCATTCCCGATAGAGAGGATGACGAGCTCACACGCGCCCTTGGGAATAAGGAACACGACGGACGATTACGAGGCATACCAGGCTCCAAGCCCAAGACAATTGCGATTCCCGAGCACAGGAAGAAATTTCCTGATAGAAGCCATCAGAGGAGAAAGGAAAGGGAGGCAATGGAAGCACACTACACCACGACACCACATTCCCTACCGACGTGGGTCGGGAAAAGTCACTATACACGTCTGATTGTTGGTCGGGAAAAGTACTTTCTGACTGTTGGTCGGCAACTACCTATATACGTCGACCATTTATCGGTCGGCAATGTAAAAATATTCGTGTCCAGCTATCGGTCGGGAATGCCTTTATGGCTGTCAAACTGTTGGTCGGCAAAGAATGCCGACCGACTAAGGGTGCGGTTTTGGACCAGCTCGTGCGCGCGCTAGCGAAAATCTAGCAGCAAAATTTTAGCCCAGCCCGCCGCCACTCCCTCCATTATTTTGCCTGCGGCCGCGCAACTTCTTATCCTCTCAGCCTGCACCTCAGAAAAATAAAAAGCTAGGCCCTCCGCCGCCTAGGTCGCTCTTGCTCTGCCGTCTTCTCCCCGGCCGGCGGCCGTGCATAGAGTCCGCCCCCCCAGATTCACAGGTCGTCCTCAGCTGCCTCTGCACCACCGCCCTCACAACTCCCGGCCACCCCCGCGCGCACGGTCGTCTAGGGCACGCTAGGGCAGGTTGCCTCCCGGCCAACACACGATCCAAACCGGATCTGCAACCGGTCCTCCATGACGCGCGCAACGGTCGCTGCAATCTGCGACGGCGACCACCACCTCCGCTGAAGACCAGATCCGGGACCAGGGCGTCGGATCCGGACACCACGGCCTCTGCGAGAGCCTCGCCGGCAAGCCGAGCGCCTCATCCTCCAACGAGCAGGCCGACCACTCGTGTCTGCTGGTCCGGGAAGAACGAGCGGTGGAGTGGGAGGAGGGGCACCGGGCGAAGAGGGGCAGCAGTGCTACTCGATCTGGATCGATGGAGTTGAGAGAGAGGATATTGGCTCTGTGCGTCAGCCGTCAGGTTATTCTTGCTTCATCTTGTACTGTCATCTGGTGCTTGTTTGCTTGGTATGGATCTTGTGTTAGCAGTAGCAGAGTAGCAGTAGTGTTAGATTGTGTTAGGAGTAGCACTAGGCTTGATCTTGTGTACTACTGGTGTTGATCTTGAGGTGTACTCGAGGTGTCGCAGTTGTCATTACCTAAACTGAATAAAATTGGTGTTGTTTTCTCTTGCAGTACTGGGGGTAGAGTACAATAACATGTTAACTGAACTTGCGTGAGTGGCAGCAGTAGCAAGTTCTTGTGGAATTGTGTCATTTCAGAAAGGCTAGTTCTTGTAGAATCCTGTTTATTTTCCCTTCAATGGTCCGTCACTTGTTCATTATTCCTATAGGAGTAGATGCAAGCGACAGTGTGGTAAAATGTGTAAAATTGCAGTCTGATTGTTTATTCAGTACAGTGTAGTTCATGCAAGTACTTGTGCAGCAGAAAGTTCTTGCTTCTCAAGTTTTCTCAAGCGTTTTCTGAAACACTGCTCCATTCAGAGTTCTTGGTCTTGTTTATGTAGGTCTTGTTAGTTGTCTTGACAGGAAACTTGGAGTAGCTGTAGCAACAAGAAATCCTAGCGAATTCCTTGAATGTTGTGCATCTGCTACTACCAGTTAGCACTTCTAGTCCTTACGTGTTAGCAAAAGAAGTAATTTCAATTAGCACTTCTATTCAAGATGGGATTACCGAGCCAGTAAAGTGATTAGGCGTAGGAGTAGGATACTTATTCCTATCACCTGGGCAATTAACTGAAACTTCATCTGTTGCTTGGCAGTAGCTTGCCTGTATTTAATTTTGCTTGCACTGGGCAAGTTTGTACTCCAGTTTAGGAAATTGTACTCCAGTTTAGGAAATGTACTGCTTGCTTCAATTAATAGCTTTTCCTGAAACTTTACTTAATTTTCTTGCAGAACTTGATGGATTTTACACAAGTTTTAGTTACTCCCGAATAAAATGAATTTGATACGCAGCAATAGCAAGAAACTTGCCTCCTCTGCTCATACACAAGGTGTGCATTGCCACATAAGCTGCATATCGTTGCTGGTCAGTGAGTGAGTTTCTTGTTTTCTTTGGTTGCTGCACACCTACAACAGGAAAAGAAACAAAAAATAAATTAAAAGTTGCTTGCTGAAACAAATGTTGCTTGCTGGAATAAACTTGTTCTTGCATGATGCAATTTTATCAAATTTTACTTCCTCTGTTCATATTAACATGACGTCTAATGGTTTAAGCTTTTGACACTGAGATCAAAGAATTTCCTAAATGCCTGTGTAACAATGATGTTAGGGATGACTAATATCTTGCTTATGCTACAGGTATCACCCAATGGGTTGAGATTCTTATGAATGAGATGGCAAGTGCCTCTAATCCAGATGATGCAAAGGCTCGAACAGTGAAACCAGATGATGGCAATGCATGAGCTGAGGTATATAGAAATATATATCCACACTCAGATTTCATGAAGTCCGCTTTGCTGTTTTAACTTCCAACTTATTTTGGGCTTTTGGCTTGTCATTGATGTGGTTGTCTGCATGTTTTATTTTTGTTGTTTGAGCCTTTGTTTTCTATTTTCAGGTATTACAAGGGTGTTGTTGACTCCTTCGATACTCATTCAGAAAGGGACAAGGTCTGTCCACTGTTTTATCTACCCCTCTGCAGTGGCTATTTGGTTTGCATGAAGAACTTGTGTTAATTTAAAATACCTGTACTTTTTTGAGCTTAGGTTGCGTATGATGATGGAGATGTAGAGGTACTAACGCTTAGGGACGAAAAATGTGATTTCATCACTGAGGTATGCACATCTTGTTAACCTCGTGATAATATTAGGATCATGTTATATTTTCTTCTTTCTGAGCAACTGTTATTTTCTGGCAAGAAAAGAGCAAAACTCCTGATGTGCCATCTGAGATGTAAGCAAAGATCATCCACTCTTGTACCTGCAACTTTGAAAATAGGAATCACCTTTTTTAATTCGCCAGCAGCTAAACAGAATGATTTAGATACTAATTCATGCATTACTAATGTATTAAGAACCAACATGCACCAAGTGTATTTGAAGTGGCTAACTCATATTAATTCATGCATTACTAATGATTCAACGTGTTGTTACGATTCAGTCTGGCTACATCACATCGTATAAGCTAGCATAAACTTTAATCAGAATTTGAGTTCACTAAGTTCATTTCACCGAAGTAGCTCGAATTTAATTCATGAATAGAAGGCATATCTGAAGTTGTTGTTCGTCTTGCAAATGTGTTCGTCTTGCAACTGAAACCTCAAAGCTGTTGCTCGTCTTGCGCTGAGCTGTGTTTTCTCTCTGGAGCTTTAATATCTAAACAACAACAAACTGGTTCTGCAACAGTGCAGTTTTACTCTTTTCATATGCTATTTATATAATATAAGAGTTCGAAGTTTGTACATTGATAATATGCTGCCATTCTGTACAACGTCCACTTTGCTTTACAAGAGAGTTCAAATTTTTATAGTGCCACTATATGAATGTAATGGAGACCTGCTTACCCTTTGAGGAAAGACACGCAAGAGATGCCCCTGAGGTATTTTGTTCACTCACTACTTGTCTCCACTTTAGGGAAAACTAGAGATATTCCTGATGCACAAGTACTCGCCAAAACTGACCCATAAGATTACATTCATGATGTTTTTTCACACCTGTTTGTAGCAAAATTCTGTCTCCGAACTTACAAACTGTAGTATGCATCACCAACTTAAATATATGTGATATTACTTGGAACACATGCATGCTACAATCTACTGCAGCCATGTATAGAAAATTCTAGTATAGTTCAACTACAGTTGCATGTACTGATGAACTATGAAGTGTCAAGTATTCATGTCTCTATGAATGCATGAAATTAATGTACTTGCTTATCCTTTGTAGGAGAGACACTCAAGAGGACGAGGAACCTGGAGCTGGCGATTTACACCTGGCTATTTAGTGTTTTATAACTATTGTTTTGTAAACCTATCTACTGTGCATTATCAACTTGATGGTATAATGGAGCATCATGAATCATTTTGTTGTGTAAAACCTATCTGGTGTAATGGCCACAATGTTCTATACTCGTGGATGTTAAATTAATGTTGAATGCACTTGTGAGCATATATATTGTTTGGTTCTTGCTCGTTATTGTAACTTAATTAATTTCTGTGTTGGATGTTATTGCCAAGTAATAAGGTGGATGGTAAATTAAATTTTATCCTGTAGAACAAAATACCGTCTGATTGTTGGTCGGCAAAACAAATAACGTCCAACAGTTGGTCGGGAAATGTCCATGGCTAGACTGACGAGAAGTTGGTCGGTAAAGAGAATCATGTCCACGCGTCGGTCGGCATAAATTGTCGGTCGGCAAAGAAACGACGGTCGGGAAAGAAAATGTCGGTCGGGAAAGTTTTTCAATAGCCATCCAACTGTCGGTCGGCAAAATATTATCGGTCGCGAAAGGGTTTTCCCGACTGGACTTACGGTGACCGACAAGGTCGGTCGGCAATACTGATCCCCGACCGACTTTCGGTCGGTGAAAGCCGTTTTCCCTACCGATTTTGCAGTTGGGGATGTAGTGTCGTGGTGTAGTGGCACGCGCTGCTGCAGACCGGCTGTGTAATATAGAAGAATAATTAATGCGGCAGAAGGATCAAATTGCCGCACTTAGCCAGCAAGGTACTAGCGGCCAATCTCAGCGGCACATGGTAGAAGCTGCATGCGATGGTACCGGCGGCCCATCGAATCGGAAAAGCAGCGTGGCTTCCACGGAGCTCCAGGATGGTACTGATGATGCAGTGACGGTGGCTGCACTTCGTCGCTACCCAGTGGATGATATCACGGAGAGTACACCTTGTGAGCTGCATGTGAAAGTTTTTAACTTAACCATGAAGGTGGCGGTCGGCTATACCGTACCAATTGGACCTAATCCAACTTACCATTTCTCTCCGGTTCCACATGGCTACGCTGTTGTCGGGGTGGATGAAGTGATGAAAGATTTTGAGGAGCTGAAGCAGGAACACCCTGCAGGTGAAGATGGGGAGGTGCTTGAAATTGGAGAAGCCAAGAAAGCGCCCATTCTATGGCCAAAGGAATTCATCGTGCTTCCGAACTGGCAGCCAAGGCCATCGACTCCTCACCGGTCTCCAGCGCAACAGTCCTCTTCACCGTCTCACAGTCTCCAGCGCAACAGTCCTCTTCACCGCCTCACCAGTCTCCAGCGCAGCCGTCTCCGCCGCCGCGTCAGCCGTCTCCGCCCACCGCTGGTACTATGAGGGGTAAGCGATCACCGAAACGTAAAAGGTCGCCCCTCCCAAAAGTATCTCATAAGAATCTTGCCATCAGACCTTATGACCGTACGGTGGAGGAAAATGCCGCGGATGTAAATGCCCAACATCAAGAGTGGTTGGCTAGCCTGAAGAAGCCGAAAGCGGCAGAGTTCCCCTCCACCCCAGCAGAAAAAGCCGCCGTCTTCAAAATGCTGAAGACCCTTGAACAACCCCCGCCAAGGCTGACACCAGACTATGACCGCCAGATTCGCAAGTCGGTTCAGACAAATAAGGAGCGGTCGAAGAGTAGTAGTGCAAGCGGGAAATCAGTTCCCCAGCTCGGAGAACAGAAAAACAAGTCGTGCCCCCCGCTCAAAGTGTTTTCCAATACCGCCGAGGGGTCGAGCACAGGTGATGTCGCTATTGATCCTGAGTTTGTTGCAATATACGGAGAAGCGGCCGCTGCTCATGGCATGTCTATTCAGGACTACCTAGCGCAATTAGAAGTGTTCCAGGAAGTAGCATACCAATACCGGTACGGAAATAGTCTCGTCAAACCTGAGCTAGTCAACGATCTGTCGGGGGAATACTCTCTGGATTAACCCGCGGCCTAGTGCGACTTAACTTACTCGCACGGACGAAGGCCCACTTGGGAGCAAGCCCAATATTGAACCGCCATAAGGAGAAAGATCTAGAAGACAAATCCCGGAGGACGTGAAGACCAAGTAGTCTCCGAGTAGGCCTCTGTGGATGTATTCCTTATGGGGAAGTTTCCTTTTGTAACCTAGCGAGCCTCTGTGTATATAAAGAGGACTCGCAGGACTTAGAGCGGGTCAAGCTATCAAGCCCCAAACCCTAGCTCATACGGCGAGTACCAGATCGGATCGCCTCCATTGTAACACCTCGATTATCATATCAATACCAATCTAGGGTAGGCAGGAAGTAGGTCTTTTACCTCACATTGAGGGGGCCGAACCTGGGTAAATCTGTGTTGATCTTTGTTCCTGCGATCCCAAGCTCGGAGATGCTTGACTCGCATAATCCCACACCTACGAAGTCATCTATGACACCTGACGTGACAAACCCACGACAGTTGGCGCCCACCGTGGGGCCTGCGGTCAAGAGCGTCACGTTCCGCGCAGGATCCATGAAGGGAGCTGAAGATCTTGTTGTTGGCCGTATCATCACGGTCAATGGCACACCCCTCATCGACGATTCAAGCTGGGGGCCGGAAGCAGATTATTTGGAGACCGGCCACGTCATCCCGTTCGGATCCATCAACGTCTTCGTCGGCTTCATCGGTGGCAGGTCCGTTAGATCGGTCCAGGAAGGCGATTCAGTAGAAGAAGTCGCCGATGACGGGGAAGAATCCGTGGAAAGCATGGACTCGCAAGAGTTTGGGTCCATCATACCTGCCTTTGAAGAAAGTTGCTGGGGTTACCCACCAGAAATCACATCATCACCAGATCAAGAGATGGCACAAGTCGCGGTTTACATGGCCGGAGGAGCAGGTGCATCAGGAACTGCTGGAGAAACCGAGGCATCGGCACCCCCAAGCAACCCACTTCTTGTCCCTGTGTCAGCCACGAACGCCGCCCTCCGTGCAACAGAAATTGAGGCCGCCAGGGCCGAGCTCCTGTATGAGGTTCGAAGGATGGAAGAAGAGCGCCGCAGGCTCGATCAGATAAACCAAGGAATCCAACAGGAGCGGCAGAGAGTAGCCGCGCTGGCTGCGACTCAACAACAGGTTGACCCGCAAACACAGCTGCGCGCGACTCAACCAACAGTGGAAATCCCGCTCACTCCAGCCGCGGGACGGGAATCCAGACGACTGCGGAAGGAAGGGTACCAACAAATCAAGAGACCCAGCAACAACCAAGGAGGTTTCACACCCCACAGGGCCATTACCAGAACCCTGTCGATAATATGTATGCTGCGGCTAATATCTTGACTCAGATGGTACCAACAGGCGATGACCCGGTCAATGCTGAGGCGCGGCGCGCGATTCAGATGTAAGTACGGCAGTCCTGCAACAAGCCAATAGGGCGGAAGCCGAAGCACAGCTGCCCCTCGTACCAGCCAATCACAGGATTACAGCAGAAAGAAGCGTCCAGAGCAGGCCACCAGAGGACGTGTCAGGAGTCGCACAGAGGCAGCAGGAGCAAGTCGCAGAAGCGCAGGCGAATGCCCATTGATGCAAAAGCGGCCCGCAGATAACCCCGCAGGCGCGCCACAGCCCTGTCCTCGCGACTCAAGGGACCGGCGTGTTTCACTGAGAGGATCAGATCGGAACCTTTTCCTGAAGATTTCAAAGGGCCACGCAAGGTGGCAAACTATAACGCCAGCATGGATCCAACCACTTGGCTCAACAATTACGAGATGGGCATGAGCATCCTAAACGCATCTGAAGAGATCTGCGCACGCTACCTAAACATGATGCTAGAAGGAGCAGCGCACATATGGCTGCAAAATTTGCCTCCCAACTCTATAAATACTTGGGAGGAACTGAAGGATGCCTTCATTAAGAACTTCCAAGGAACTTGCAAGCGACTCTGCAATATAGAAGATTTAGAGCGTTGTGTCCAGAAGGAAGGCGAGTCAAGTCGCCATTGGATGAAAAGGGTGGCAGAAATAATACACTCCTCAGATAATATACCACCAAGCTCAGCCGTCCTGGTGATGGAGAAAAACTGCAAGTTTGAGCCGCTGATTCATAAGCTGGGTCGCATGAAGGATAAAGTCAAGAGCCTCAGCGAGGTGATGGCTGCGGCTAACAAATATGCCAGCTCAGATAAAACCAGAGACGCGTCAGACGGAGAAGAAGAGGAGGTTGCTGCAAAAGGAAAGAAAAACTCCAACAAGCCCCAGCAGCAGCAAACGAGCCACAACAACACGAGTCAAAACAAACGCAAAAGCGAAGATGGTCACTCAGGGCTCGTCGCCAATACGCGTGGAGGATTCAGAGGCCAGCGTGGAAGGGGTCGAGGATACGGCTCCCGTCCAATCAATATGCAAGAAGTTTTCAACCGGCCATGCGACCTTCATGCGACAGGTGATGGACGGCCAGCGGACCATACCAAGGCGCAATGCCATTATTACAAAAAGTGGAAAGAAGAGAGCCAACACAACGGGGGGAATTCCCATGAAGGAAACCCTAGTGCGGCTCATAACACAAACATTGGGCAGCACGGCGCGAGTAACCCCAGGCAGACGGGGCAGTATCACACAATAGTTATCGATACCTCCAAAAGAGAAGAGAAATTGAGCCGGAGAAGTCAGCAGGTGAACGCCGTGATACCAGCAACACCCGCTTGGTTAAGGTGGTCAGAATACGCGGTAACCTGGAGTCGCGACGACCACCCGCCACAGGTACGGGAACCTGGCAAGTTGGCACTGGTTGTGGCACCATACGTTGCAGGATACAAGCTGACCAAAGTGCTTATGGATGGAGGAAGCAGCATTAATATCTTGTACTACGATACTTTCCAGCGTCTAGGACTCAAGGATTCCAGCCTGCAGCCCACGTCAACAGTATTTCACGGCATTGTCCCAGGAAGGTCCGCACGGCCAGTGGGGAAAATAACCCTAGGGGTAACTTTTGGAACAGAAGAGAACTTTAGAAGTGAATTCCTAAGCTTCGAAGTGGTAAAATTCCAAAGCCCATATCACGCCTTGTTTGGAAGAACGGCCTTTGCTAAGTTTATGGCCAGGCCATGCTACGTGTACCTACAGTTGAAGATACCAGGACCAAAAGGGGTCATCACAGTGTACGGAGATAGAGAAAAAGCAATAGAATGTGAGAAAGGAGATGCGGCTTTCGCAGAATCCGCCTGTGCCGCGGAAGAACTAAAAGGTTATAAGTCGCAGGTGGACCCAAACGATATGAGTGTGGTTACCACGCCATCTGCCGAGCCACCAATGAAATTCAAAGCGGCCCAGGACACTAAGCAGATAAATCTTGTTCCTGGCGACTCATCCAAGCAAACTAGCATTGGAGCACACATGGAAGAAGAGCAGGAGAAGGCCCTCGTCGCTTTTCTCCAGGAAAATAAAGACATCTTCGCATGGAAGCCGTCAGATATGCCAGGGGTACCAAGAGAATTAGCAGAACATAGCCTCAAAGTGAACCCTGCGGCTAAACCAGTGAAGCAGCCACTACGGCGTTTTCATGATGACAGGAGAAAGGCAATAGGAGAGGAAATAGCTCGCTTGCTGGCTGCAGGATTCATCACAGAGGTATACCATCCGGAGTGGGTGGCAAATCCAGTATTGGTTATGAAAAAGAACGGTACGTGGCGAATGTGCGTTGATTACACCAGTCTTAACAAAGCTTGTCCAAAGGATCCATTTGCTTTGCCAAGAATCGACCAAGTAATTGATTCAACTGCTGGGTGCGAGCTGTTATGCTTTTTGGACGCCTATTCAGGCTACCATCAAATCAAGATGAAGAGGGAGGACCAAGAAAAGACGTCCTTCATCACACCCTTCGGAGCTTTTTGTTACGTCAGCATGCCCTTTGGGTTGAAGAACGCAGGTGCGACTTACCAAAGATGCATTCAGAATTGCCTACATGAGCAAATAGGTCGCAACGTTCATGCCTACGTGGATGATATTGTGATTAAATCGCAAGTTAGCCAGGATCTTATTGGTGATCTGGCAGAGACATTCACAAATCTCAGAAAATACAACATGAAGCTCAACCCCACAAAGTGCGTTTTCGGAGTACCAGCAGGAAAGCTATTGGGATTCATAGTATCAGAAAGAGGCATTGAGGCCAATCCTGACAAGATAAAGGCCGTGATGGATCTCCAAAAGCCAGAAAAGATAAAAGATGTACAGCGGCTTACTGGTTGCGTAGCAGCTTTGAGTCGCTTTATATCAAGATTGGGAGAAAAGCACTACCTTTGTACAGACTGTTGAAAAAATCAGACACCTTCGTTTGGGACGCAGAGGCCGACGAAGCTCTGACAGCCTTGAAACATCAATTGACGAATGCTCCAGTTCTGGCGGCTCCAAAAGATAAAGAGCCAATGCTACTATACATAGCGGCAAATTCCCGCGCTGTGAGTGCTGTCATGGTTGTGGAGAGACAAGAAACGGAAAGGAATACCCTGTCCAGAGACCAGTATACTACGTGAGCGAAGTCCTCACAGCTTCCAAACAGCGTTACCCACAGTGGCAGAAGTTGGTGTTTGGAGTGTTCATGGCGAGTCGCAAGCTGAAGCACTACTTCCAAGAGCATCCAATAACTGTGGTGAGTTCAGCACCATTGGCAGATATCATTCGTAATCGAGAAGCTACTGGAAGAGTCGCTAAGTGGGCGATCGAGTTGGGACCACATCACATCAGTTACGAGCCGCGCACATCAATTAAGTCGCAAGCCCTTGCAGATTTTATTAACGATTGGACAGAAATCCAAGTTGCTCCTAGCATGGCAGAAACCAAATACTGGACCATGCATTTTGATGGGTCAAGACAGTTGCAAGGCTCGGGGGCTGGAGTTGTTCTACATCTCCCAAGGGAGACAAGCTGCGGTATGTGTTACAGATACACTTCAACTGCACAAATAACGTGGCGGAGTACGAGGCACTGCTTCATGGTCTACGTATAGCAAAGGAGATGAACATCAGTCGTATACGCTGTTTTGGCGATTCAGACTTGGTGGCACAGCAGGTCTCCGGAACGTGGGACAGCAAGGATGCGAACATGGCTGCATATAGGAGAGAGGTGGACAGAATTGCTGGACATTTCACTGGATACCAAGTTGAACATATTGATCGGAGACAAAATGAAGCTGCGGATGCCCTGTCTCGGCTTGGATCCAACAGACAGTCAGTCCCACCCAATGTTTTCCTGGATGAACTGCACAATCCATCAGTCAAACCTCCAGCAGAAATTGACATTGCAGAGCCAGAGGATGATTCAACTTTAGTCGCAGCCCTGCATGAACAGCCAGGATGGACAGAGCCATACATGGCATATTTAAGTCGCGGAGTGCTGCCGGACGATGAAATTGAGGCGCGCAAAATCATACGACGATCAAAGGCCTATACAATCATCAACAACGAATTATACAAGCGCAGCGTATCAGGAGCATTCAAAGATGTGTCTCACCAGAAGAGGGACGAAAAATCTTGCACGAAATTCATTCAGGCGATTGTGGCCATCATGCTTCGTCAAGATCTTTGGTGGCAAAGGCGTTCCGACATGGATTCTTCTGGTTAACAGCATTAGCAGACGCAGAGCAAATTGTCAGAGTGTGCGATGGATGTCAAAGATACGCTAGGCAAGATCATATGCCAGCCCAAGCACTTCGCACAATACCCATCACATGGCCTTTTGCCGTATGGGGTTTTGACATGGTAGGGCCTTTCAGACGGTCTTCAAACGGAAAAACTCACCTCTTAGTCATGGTGGACAAATTCACAAAGTGGATAGAAGCAGAACCTGTGGGAGATTGCGAGGCTGAAACAGCAGTCAAGTTCTTGAAGAAGGTCATATTCCGCTTCGGTTACCCCCATAGTATCATTACAGACAATGGGAGCAACACCTCTGAAGGGGCTACACAGATATTTTGCGCAGACAATGGGATAAGATTGGACCTCACGTCAGTAGCACACCCGCAGAGCAATGGACAAGCTGAGCGAGCTAACCAGGAAATTCTCCATGGAATTAAGCCGCGCCTTATTGAAAAGGTCGAAGCATCTCCAGGATGTTGGGTGGAAGAACTGCCAGCAGTACTGTGGAGCTTGAGAACAACCCCTAACAGATCCACAGGATTTACACCATATTTCATGGTCTATGGAGCAGAAGCAGTCATGCCCAGCGATATCATACATGATTCACCAAGAGTTGCGGCTTACATCGAGACAGATAATGAGATAGCTCGGCAAGACTCGGTGGACACATTAGAAGAGGTTAGAGACTTGGCAGCATCAAGGTCAGCAGTATATCAACAAGACTTGCGACGCTATCATGCCAGACGCATCAAAACCCGCACCTTTCAAGAAGGCGACCTAGTACTGCGACTTAAACAAGATCACAAGGGAATGCATAAGCTGTCCTCTCCATGGGAAGGACCCTACATCATCAGCAAGAAGCTAAACAATGGGTCGTACTACCTGCTGGATGTAAGGGAAGAAAGCAGCGAACGCCATGATTTCGAGGATCGTCTCGAGGCACCTCGCCCTTGGAACGTCGCACACCTGCGACCGTACTATACATAAGAAAAGGCTAATCAGAGCCAAGCATCATCCTTTCCAGCTTTATAGCTGAGTATCATCACAGCCACTCAGGGCTAGAACTTCAACTTTGGTCGCCACCTAGGCGCGACCTATGCAACATCTGATCGCCACCCAGGCGCGATCGACCCTTGTATCAGAAACCGGCTGCCACCTAGGCGCGGCCGTAAACTTTGTATCATCTCTGGTCGCCACCTAGGCGCGACCGACCCCATGTATCACCATGGATCGCCACCTACGCGCGATCCAACCCTATGTATAACACTCGGTTGCCACCTAGGCGCGACCTTATGTGTCATCATAATCAAAGCTTATCATAGCTTAGCCTATCATGGCAATATCATTATGTTTCTTGGGGTCTTTGTTACCCTGAAACAGCCGATTTATTGGCAATTATCAAATTTACCTTAAGTTGGATTGCTACTCGCATTATGTGGCCAAAGTACTGGGGTGTGGCGTCAATCGAGCTTGATTGCCTATCATGGCCGCTCTCGACCCTGAACACACATATTCCTAGGAAATACTGAGTCGCGCGAGTGCCCACTTAAGGATTCAGATGGCCTAACTAGAGGTCGATGTACTGCTTATAGTACGGCAACACCAATTACAATTACTTGTAACTTAACAATTGTTTTATCATGATATCAAGTTACAGGTGATGACCTTCAGAGTTCTCTGAGAAGAATTGAGATGATTACCACATAACATCCTCTCAATCCTTGGGGGCTATATCATATTATCATCAAAAATTTGAAGATAGATCGTCATCAAGTTCTGAAGCTATCAGGATACTCTAACAAAGAAGCTCACGAAGTCAGATGATCTTCCAGGTGCGAGTCAAGGCCAAACTTGCACAATTATAAGCCGCGAAACAAGGAAAAGCGCGGCCTAAGCATTCAAGATCAAGAAGTACTATGAAGTTCAGGCCACGCTTGGGGGCTAATGTCGGGGGAATACTTTCTGGATTAACCCGCGGCCCAGTGCGACTTAACTTACTCGCACGGACGAAGGCCCACTTGGGAGCAAGCCCAATATTGAACCGCCATAAGGAAAGATCTAGAAGACAATCCCGGAGGACGTGAAGACCAAGTAGTCTCCGAGTAGGCCTCTGTGGATGTATTCCTTATGGGGAAGTTTCCTTTTGTAACCTAGCGAGCCTCTGTGTATATAAAGAGGACTCGCAGGACTTAGAGCGGGTCAAGCTATCAAGCCCAAACCCTAGCTCATACGGCGAGTACCAGATCGGATCGCCTCCATTGTAACACCTCGATTATCATATCAATACCAATCTAGGGTAGGCAGGAAGTAGGTCTTTTACCTCACATTGAGGGGGCCGAACCTGGGTAAATCTGTGTTGATCTTTGTTCCTGCGATCCCAAGCTCGGAGATGCTTGACTCGCATAATCCCACACCTGACGTGACAAACCCACGACACGATCTACCAACAAAAATGCGCAGATTGCATAAGTGGTACATGCGAGCCTGTGAGGAAGGGGCAAACTGGATCTACGTGGCCTATAGAAACGAGCATTACGGGCATGGAAATGGCGTGGTAATGATTGAATTTCCTGAATTATTTCAGTTATACCAACAAGACGCCATCGACAAATCTATCCTCAGTGTCTATTGCCTGTAAGTATTATTTCTGTAATTAAGTCTCTAGCTAGCTCAGCTCGTTCATTGCATGTATAATCTTACTCATCACTATATTAATTATGCAGAATGAAGATTCTCCAATGCAAAAGAGGACAAATCTATGACATTGGGTTCATTGACCCATACTACATTCATCAAGTATCTCTCAAACGTCATTACAACGACACAGAGGATAACTTGGTAAGGGCGTTAAGTTTTAACGAAACCAAAAGGGAAATACTATTTCCTTACAACTACGGGTGAGTGTTACTGTCTTGTACACATTATATTTCGCTTACTCGATGTTAAGTTTATAATTGATGACTTATGCGTGCGCAGCTTCCACTTTATTCTGCTAATCATTAAACCTGACAAATGAGTAGTACTTGTCATGGACTCGAAACGTAAACCCCTTGAGGAGTGGGCGGACATGCAGGAATGGCTCCAAGGGTAATTTGAATCATTATGACACTATATCGGCAACTTTCCGTTCATTCCCTGGTAGCAAGCAATTAATATATAACTCCTTTATTCATTCTCTTTGCCGGACAGGGCTTGGAAACGGTTCACCGCCAAGGCTAGGGGTATTTGGGCGCCGAAGCTTACATTTGACCCAATAGATGTAAGTACTACTAGCTAGATCCGCGCATCTCTTTGATTTTAGTTTCAATACCATTATCATGCTTGATTATTATTTTGATTGAACTCTGTTCTCGTAAAGTGCTTGAGGCAGGAACATGGGAATAATTTATGTGGATACTACGTTTGCGAGTTCATTCGCCAGACGACCCAAGAGCGATCCAAGAGCCGGTTCTTAGAACAACTTGAAGTACGTAAACAATATTCACAATTTTAGTTTATTGCCATCAATTGTGTTTAGTTTCATTCATATATATTGACCCCTTCTTTAAATTAGATCGAACGGCTGCGGGACGGTCTTCTACCACAAGATCGTGTACGCGCAATTCAAGAGGAAATTGCGGGATTCTTAGATGCAGAGGTCCTAGATCCAAACGGAGAATACTATGAGCCGGTTAAAATGGGAGTGTAAAAGAGATGTATATATGCATGAAACTCGTGTGTACATTTAATATGTTCGACCAAGCACGACGAATGAGCTGTGTGTAATATATTCATGACGATGATGTGTAATAGTGGTTCCTTCATTGCTGTATGTAGTACCATGCATCGAATTGAGTTCGAGATGGAGAGCCGGCGAGTGAGAGATGAGCCGGCGAGTAGTACCTGCACAGAAATATCGAAGCTTGGCCTCGATATGCCGGCGAGTGAGAGATGGAGAGCACGTCGGCGATGCGAAGAAGGGGGAGACGACGGAGGCACCGGCGAGAGGGAGAGGGGGCACCCGCGAGAGGGAGAGGGGGCACCCGCGAGAGGGAGACCCTAAACCCTAAATACAAAAAAAACACTCATTGGTCCCGGTTCTTAACAAGAACCGGGACCAATGAGTCTCCCCCCACGCCCAGCCAGAACTGGCCACGTGGGCACCCATTGGTCCCGGTTCGTGGCCCAACCGGGACTAGCATTAGTCCCGATTGGCAAGTCCCGGTTGGACAACCGGGACTGATGGCCCAGCCGAACCGGGACCACAGACCCTTTTTCTAGCAGTGGAGTAATCTTTGGACACATCTACTCGTACATACTCCATCCGTCCAAAAATAAGTGTCTCAAGTTTAGACAAAAGTGTATGTATCTATACTGCTATACACAGTGGCGGAGCTGCTCATGCACTCACTAGTAGGGAAACCCTATATAGGTAGGTGGGCACTCTGTGGCGCACCCTTAATTGGTGCGCCACAGAAATAATTCTGTGGCGCATGGTTCCCCGTGCGCCACAGAAATCTTGCCCTTTCTGTGGCGCATCCATTGCCCATGCGCCACAGAAAGCCAGAATTCTGTGGCGCATGCCATCCCATGCGCCACAGAAAATGTGTGGGTCCCACGTCCAATGATTGGGCCAGATCCATCTAGGAACTTTCTGTGGCGCACTGCCCACGGTGCGCCACAGAAAGCAAACTTTCTGTGGCGCATGCGTTTGGATGCGCTTTCTGTGGCGCACCTAGCCCGTGCGCCACAGAAATGTAGCTTTCTGTGGCGCACCGAGATCCGTGCGCCACAGAAATGCAGCTTTCTGTGGCGCACCGAGATCCATGCGCCACAGAATATTGGCCCAGATCTACAAAAAGGTGGCAGCCCCACTTTTCCCATGTGACCTTCTCCATTCTCACATCTAGCTCGAGTTCCTCCTCTCTCCCATGCCATTTTGACCATCCTATTATTCATTATTTGTTGTTAAACCTACTTTGTTTGCTATATAATTGGTGAAGGCTTGGTGAGAGCCTCCATATATACTCTCCTCCTCTCTTTTTGTCCACTATTTTCTCTCCATCACCACACACTTTCTCTCATCGATCACGGTCACGTCTCGGAAACGGATCTAGATCTACTAGGTGGGTATTGTTGGATGGATGTTTGTTAAAGGCATGAGAAACTTGTCGGCGGGCGATTGTGTGTGTGGTTTGCATGAAGCAAACTATTGTTGAACGGATCTATGCATGAAACCTGTGTGTGTGGTTTGCATGAATCTTTGTATGTTGTTGCTTGCGCCGGCGTGGTGCATGGATGTTTGCCGAAATGTTGATTCATTTCCATTTCGGTACTATGTGGTCAAGCAACCACACAAAAAATTGATGAACAATAAAACTCTTGCTTTAAATACACCATAACTGACCCTTTAAATCCTAATTTCTGACAACACTGTAATTGTTTTTGAGGTTTGATATCACTGGCTACTACTTCTAGCTCCGCCACTGGCTATACATAAAATATGTCTAGATACATTCACTTTTGAGCAAACTTGAGACACTTATTTTGAACGGAGTGAGTAGTTTTTTTGATGTGAAAGGGCGATCACTGGAGCCAAAATGACTTTCTGGATGTGAAATTTATTTGAAAGTTCAAGTTTCCACCGACGAAATTTCGAATAGCGGCTCATGAATAGACAAATTAACACGCCGATGAATAATACTATACGGTTATTCTTCTTGCTAGCTAGCTAAAGCAACTCTCCCGCCTGTCATAGTACCAGTCCCACTTTTGTTTTCCGGCTGTTGCTAACTATAGCATATTAGCATATACAGAACGCATCGCCACAGCATGGCCAGGTGCATGGACGCATGCAATTATGGGATCGATCAGATAACTCCCCGAGCCTTTTCGCCCACTACCACATGCATGCACCTGGAGGAGCGCAGCCCGGCCCGTAGCACCTTCACATCGCAGTCTCCAACCCACATGCATGAGAGCATATCCACCGGGCGCCTTTAAATGACCCCAAAGGCCCATTGAGAGTCTGAACGGCCAAAAACGTCACCAGCGGCACCCCCAAGGTCACCCCGAGCAAAAATATGTTCGGCACCCCCGAAAGGGTCTCCAAGTTTGGAGACCCTCTAGGGTGTGCCGGACATCGGGGCGGACATGGTCCTGACAGGGCTGGCCCGCCCGTCATACACACAACGCGGGCGTGACCTGAATCATTCGCTCCCCACACCCTCCTCCTCTTTTCCTCTCGCCGGCGATTCGCACCATCGCCGCCACTCTCATCGCCGCCTGCTTGATTCGCACCTCGGCTACCTAGCCGGAGCGGCAACGCAGACCCACGTGCCGCCGTTCCCCGCCTGTTTGCGACCAGTCCAGCGCCGACGTAGCTAGTTTCTAAGCCGGGTACGCCTCTTCTTTCCTCCCACCCCGCCCGCAACCTGTTCGACCATTCGTTCCTAGGCTCATTTGGTTGATTGTTCATTTGTGGCTTTGTTCCATTGCTTTCTTTCGTCCAATAGGCCATGGACAGCGACGACGAGGTCATGTTTTTGGAATTGATGAAGGAGGATGCCGCCCTTGCGGCTGACATCGAGGAGAATGAGATGGTCATGGCCGCACTTCTACATGCCGCGATCAAGGAAGACGCGGCGCCGAAGTTTGTAGGATCAGAGAAGGGCGGAGGCCCAACAAGGAACGCAACAGAGCAACTGGGCACATGCTCTTGTACCAAGATTACTTTGCCGACAATCCGACGAACTTGCCTCATGAATTTCGCCGGTGCTTTAGGATGAACAGGTCATTGTTCAGGACGATTGTGCATGGCGTTCGGGAATACGACGACTACTTTGAGCTGAAGAGAGACTGCACCGGCCTCCTTGGGTTTTCATCACTTAACTTTTACAGCAAGTTAAGTGCGATTAGATATGGATCATGTGTATGAGAAGAACAAATTAAAGGGCAAACATTTTGAGCAGGAGATGATCAAGAGCTCTAGGTTACCTTGGAACATTGCCTCTTCCGCCATCTAGTCCTCGACCTCTCTCTAGCTACTTAGCTATACTGCATAGCTAGTAACTACCGCTTATCTCTTAGACGTATCGTCAAGCCATGCATACTTCCTTCTTCTTTTTTTAATCTAGTCATGTACGCCTAGGCTTAAGTAGTTAAGTGACAACTAAGAATCAAGAACAAGCTTAATTATGGTTTATAAGCGAGATCAGATCACTTAGCGGGAGAAGGAAAAAAAAGCAGAAATTCAAATTGGCTCCTGAGCTCACCCAAAACGAAATTCTTCGCTTGGCTTGCTCTCCAAAACCGCCTTTGGACGGCGGATCGCTTGGCACGTCGCGGCCGGCCAAATGGTGGGTTTTGCCTGCTATGCAAAAGGGTTCCCGAGTCGGCCTCCCACTTCCTTGTCCATTGCCGGTTCACTACTAGGATTTGGAGCCTTTTGAAAGATTGGCTTGGGTTGCAACACCTTGACCTCCCCCCTTGGCCGACCCTCTCTCTCAAGGATTGGTGGCGTCACATGTCCGGTGCCGGGATGAACAACCGCAAAGCAATGACTTCACTCGCCCTCCTCATCTCTTGGGAAATTTGGAATGAACGGAATGCTCGGGTGTTTCGCAAAAAATACACCTCATCTATTGGCATTCTCGCCAAGATCAAAAATGAGGCGAAGCTTTGGGTGATCGCGGGCGCGAAGCGCCTTGGAGAACTAATGCCGGGAGAGTAATCCGTTTTGTAATTGTATGTTGGTGTTGTTCGAATTGTATGCCTTAACTCTCTCTTAATAAAGAAAATGGGGCAAATCTTTTGCCCCTTGTTTCTAAAAAATTGGCTTCTGAGCTCACCTGCTCCTGGCTGAATACAAAAATCCAAACAAATAGTAAAACATTTCAAAAAATTCTTAAACAATTTGGTGAGTAACATATACAAGTATTCTACATGCGAGCCAAGTTTCGTGCTAAAATGACAGTCGTAGTGCTCCGTGTAGAAAATAACAAAATCAGTGGCCAGAATGAGATTTCAAAATATATTTTTTAGATCACTGACTTTTTATGCACAAGGTACTACGAATGTGAATTCACCAGGAAACTTTTCACGTATGTAGAAAACTTTTATATGTTCATCACTAATGTTTTTCATAATTTTTGAAATGTTTTACTATTTTTCTTTTTTCAGTCAGGAGCAGCCTCGGAAAAAAGCGACTACATTTCGATCGATAGAGCTGGAGATCAAGAGCTCGAAGCTACTTGATAAGATTGGAACCGGGAGCTAAGACCGGCATGATACCATATTTAATTTTCTCACGGGTTGTCACGATTCATGTGTTCCATCGGAGAGAGGTGGGTATTTTTTTCCCGAAAAGGGGAACGTACGTATCCTGTCCTCTGCACCCATTGATGCGTATGGCCTCACTTAATTTATTCATTATTGCACAATATTCAAACAACGTAAGTACTACAATTTTACGGATCAGAATACAACTTTAGGAGAAAGGCAGATATGTCAAGTTAGAAATACACATACTGTATTTCGCATCCTGCACTTGTAATGGGGAGATGTCACGCTCATGGTGTAGCTACGTACGTTCAGAGAGTGAATCTAACCTGGTGTTCAGTCTAGGAGTCGCATATCACGACTAGTCAGTCCGGCTCCCCAGCTGCTGCTAGACTTTGACTGGTGCACCTAGACATAAGCACTGTCGAAGACTAGTACGAGTCGTGAGTAAACTGAGCCAGATGAAAATGCATGCAATTGCTGCCTTGCAATCCTCGGCGAGTATTAGACTATGACGACGTTTCTCAGGGCTACGGTGACATCATATTCATTAGTCCAAGTCAATAGTGTTTCCTTTTCCTGTTTTTCTCTTTTACGGATTGAAACAGGCTTCGCTAAATTTTTTTTTTGTCTACGTACCTCTATGCCCCTGTGGGTCTAATATGTTCTCTCGGACCAACGCTGTTTGAACGCGGACTGGTATAGGTTGAATGGATCTATCAAGCAGCCATCTATCTTACGATGATCTGCCAACGACCTGCAGATCTTGACTAAACTGGAAGCAGAGGAAAACTGCGAGATTACTGAGCCTGACACGACGACTTGACTTGTAAGTAACTTTGTTCGCCCCGAACGCTAGCTGAATAGTATTACTACAAGGACTGTTCTTTCATGACTACATATACCATTCCAGAAGCATATAAAGTATATGGTACTTGTTGGCTGATTGCTTTCCCCATCGACAGCTAGCTAGCTTGTGTTTTAGCCAGTGCTAGTAGCCAAGACGCATGAAACTACTGCAGGTAGCTATAGATTCTGCCGCAGCATTTTATTCTTCTTCAAGAAAAAAATTGATGCCACTTTAACTCTTATCACGTCACATGATTAGGTTGGTAAGAACTAAGAAGAGATCGACAAGACGAATTGTTGTGGCCGATATACATACAGTTTCACACCCACTTTGTTGTTGGTATGCTGCATGCAATGTGAGTAGTTCGTGTTTGTAGCCTTGATTCTTCTGAAGCTGACAGCCAGAACCCAGAAGCTGATGAGCAATAATATAAATTTTCATTTCGCTAGATTTAATTCTGAATCACTTTTCTGTATCTACCGTAAGCGCATGAGATTAGAGGCCGGATAGCCAGCTAGCTATCAAATCCAACGACATTAAGAAAATGGAGCTTGTCATCTGTTTAGGACTGATACCGAGGTTAGTTGACTGTGACTGAATTGTTTGTTTCTGCAAAGCTAAAGCTTGACTTATTTAAACATGGAAATTTTTGTTTAAAATGTTTCTTTACCTAGAGGACAAAATGGAATGACGCCTAGATCTCCTTTGAGGATTTGACCATGTTCCTCCCCGAGAAAAATCCAACCCACATTTGGTTAGCTAGTGCAACTTTTTTACTTGTAATTTTAAACATGAGAAACAAATTAAGGCATAAAATATTACTCCCTCCGTCCAAAAATAAGTGTCTCAAATTTGCCAAAAAGTGAATATATGTATACGTGAAACATGTCTAGATACATCCACTTTTGAGCAAAATTGAGACACTTATTTTTGGACGGAGGGACTATGTGAAAGATATATGGCTCTTTTGAAGATTTCAATGAAAAGACCATGTATACCTTTTTGTTGCTAATGAAAAAAAGAACCATGTATATACTATATTGCTAACTAATCGATCGGCGATGTTGCCTAGTGGCAGACTGGCAGTGTACTTAATTAAGAGTTTGACAATTGCAAGTTTTGATTCGCTTGGATGCGCTAACGTGCATGGGCTGTCAAGTTTGACGATTGTCCACTCCACCAAATCCCAATGGCCGCTCCATGTTCTCCCAACATACATACATATAAACATCCATCCATGTGTAAGCCCGTGCGTATCCTCTGACGTATCCATATAATTTCTTTACACAATCTATTTCGTGCCCCCCAAGAACCAACAAAAAATATACACCAACTTGTTTGTTATCTCCAGCTTGTTGCATATATATACTACGTAGTACGTGGAGAAGAATCAGTCAAAGTAAAACCTGGGTGTTGCTTCTTGATCCTGCTAGCTTATAAGCTAGTAGAAACCGTGTCGAGGTAACTATGTTTTACAAATCAACAGACCGATCTTTTTCACCCTGTGAACGACGAGCTGACGATGACCTAGGTAATTAGTTAGGGCGCGCCGGCGCGGCGATTTGAGCCACGGAACCGGTCAGGGATGCCGCCGGTGAGTCGGGCTGCAGACTGAGACTTGCAACGCTAGGTTGACCTGTCATAATTGAGACATGGAGAGCCTTAGCCAGCACTGTCCCGGTTTCACTTACGAACGGCGCCCTATCCATCTTCTTCTTCCTCGTCGTCGCGCTCACTGAACAATGCATGATAAATAGACGAAGCTGACACCTTCATAATCATGCAACTTGCATGATAGACGCCGAGGCAAAGCTAGCGTTCCAACCGCAGGCACTGTTGTGACCTTAACTGCAGCTAGCAGGCAGGTTTCTGAATCGATATCTCCTTCTCGATCTTCAACGTGTGCAGACCGAAAGCTTAAGAAATGCCGTATATATGTTTTGTCAACGGTCGCCGAAGTCGGCATAGCAGACCCATGCACATCCGCCTGAGCCTGATCTGGATCGATCGATCCCATGCGCTGTGTCGGGCCGGGTGCCACTGCGCGTCGCTGCCGATCTTGCGGACGTCGTAGCTAACCGGAAGAAACTTCCAGGAATGAACAGGGAGGGGGTCATGCATCTGAGCCGGACAGTGAAGCAAGCTAGCAGCAATGTATACTACTCTCTCCGTTTCTAAATATAACCAAAAAAAATTATCTTTTTTCTAAAATACGTATTTCAGTAGGCAGTTTATTAACTTTGCTCCATATTTGGTCCGTATTGAAATGTGTAAACGCACAATACCATATAATTAACATGTACAGTTGTTGTCGATCAAAGACCATGTTCCTCCCCTCTGTAGTAAGGCCTCTATAGTAAGGGTTTGGTTTTGTAGATCGTGTTGCGTCGTTGGGGTGGTGGGAGCGGCACCCGGACGAATAAATCTGGCTCAGCTCCACTCCCACACCGGCGTCTCGGAATTAATGGCATCATGTGTTTGCTGATCCATCAGATCGGCGGTTTTCGGGTTCATGCATGGTGTCGGCGAGGCGGCGGCGGCGACCCCATCAGGTGTCTCTCCTTTTATTTTGTCCTCGTTGCTACGGCGTTGTCTCCGATGTCATGGTGGAGTAGGGAGATTGTGTCGTCCAGAGTACGCGCAGACGGTTGTCTGCGCATGTGACAACTGAAAGATGGTGCATTCTGTGTTGGGTTTGTGGTTGGAGGCGGACAATTATGTTTTCCTCCTTCGACATCGTAGTCATGTGTGGGTGTCAGTTCTGTAGTTCGATGGCGTGTCCGGGACATGTTGCCTCGGTCTGATTCTTTTTTTTTTAAAGGCAATGGTTTTGCTTCTGACAAACTAGTTTGGAGGTCCGTAAACTGCAGATCGGCGATGCAGCCGCGTCGAGATCGGATGAAGAGGTGATCGGTCTTTCTTCCCTTTGGTGGTCGCTTCGGTGGTGTCGAATGAACGGGACATACGCTGGTTTTTTTGCGTAGCATCAGGACCGGGCCGGCAAAATCCGGGGCCCTGTGCGAAACTCTAAAACGGGCCCTATATCACACGACAATTTTACCTAACAAACAACTATTTCCTGTCGAATAGACAAGCTAATCCTTATCATTATAGTCCCCATTTGATAGAGATCTAGTATAGAATAGTGCAATAAACATTTTACGGTATATATCCTTAGGACCTTTTTCTTTTCCCTTGCATTTCTGAGAACCAGACTAATATTTCCCCATAATAATTGAAATCTGCCAAAAGTTAATTAAAAATTTAAGATTCGGAAATTAGGATAAGAAACCGAAGCTAACCAGAGAGGAAGACTCCCATACGGGTTCAAAATAAATTTGGAGCTGACATGTGTCGTATTAATTTCTGCTAAATACTCAACTCCAGTGTATTTTTTTCTGACACATGTGATCTTGGTGCTGTGCAGCATGCGAGTCCCACCTGTCAGCAGTTGTATAAAAATCTAAAATTATATAATGATGGAGGGGATTCGAACACAAAACCTCCTGCTGCCTGCATGCACGTTGGCACCATCAGACCAAATAATGCTTGGTTGTATTTTCTGCGAAGTGTTTGGGGCCCCCAAATTTCATGGGCCCTGTACGGGCGGCATAGTTGGCACCACTGTGGGCCCGGACCTGCGTAGCACTATCCTATCTTTTCAGTCCTGTAAACGGTGTTTACGTTCATTGTAACTTGATCTATTACCATGAAAAAAAGGCCATAAGTACAAATGGCAGCAAAACTATCTATTTCACGATGGACGGAGTCGGTGAACCGGCCGCCGGGGATTTACCTCGCTGACCCCCTGCGCCGCGGGCTTATCCAGTCCAAGCAGTTTTGGAAGCCTATGTACGCACTACTTTGCTCTCCTGTTCCTACCGCTGGAATTCATATATCTAACGCCAAAACTACGTACCGGTGGATATAGAGAACACGGCAACATTCTCCCTGGTCTATAGCTACGTCCTTGTCAAGTACACTTGTTTTCTAGAAACCGGCGTGCGTCGCCGGCCGTAGATTCCATCCACTACGCATGCCATCTTTTCTTACTTGTCGGAGTCTCAAAACCGGTGAACATTCCGCTGTTCTGGTCAGGTACCAAAGGTTCTCAGGAAACGAATAATCTTTATAGATCAACAACATCAACACGTCTATATATATGTGTACGCAGATTTAGCGACTGCGAACAGCGGTTTTTATAAGAAATTTCTTTCTTCGGGAACCTGAGATTCCACTGAAGATTTATATATTTTCCATGGCATATATATGTACGGAGTAGCGAGCAAAAATTAATACTACACCTTCCAAAATAGAAGGCTTAGAAAATTAGTTTGAGAAAAGTCAACGTTTTCTAACTTTATAGAGAAATCCATAATACAACTTTTACTATAAGATATATTTTCACAATATATTTATTTATTTTTGTAAATACATATTTGGTCAAATTTAGCAAGATTTCACTTTGAACTAGATTTATATGAGTGGAGGGATTAGAAGACATGATTACAGAACATACAATTCAACATACCATGCCCCTATGCAAGACTCCCCCCACCCCCACCACAGCACTCCACCATCACCTAGTTAGTGTATTTTTCCAGTATGTCTAAATTTTTAACTTTTGGGGCAATTACATAACTTAGGGCTCATATATTGGTGGAAGTATTTTTTTTTGTGTTGTTCTATACAAAATGGTCGCAACGATTTGTTTTTGACCAACTATGGATCCAATTAGTAGACATACGAATAACCTGCAAGAAATGACCATTGCCACCCTTGTTAAAAACAATATCATTTTGACAGTTCGATATGGTCCAAGCCAAAGCACACACTCCCACCTAGATCTGCGTTTTTTCAATCCATTTAACCAATTTCTGAACATATTTATGATATTGGTTGGAAGTGTAATATAAAGAATAAACTGAAAAACTCTTCTTATAAAGCGAGCAAAGAGAAAAGCAGTAAATAGATGACGGATAGACCGCTCTGAGGCACGGAACACATATTTCTTGTAAACATCCATTTACGCTTAGCGAGGTTATTTTTGTTAGAATCACTTTTCTATGTAAGAACCATATGAAAATCTTAATCATCAAAGGTTCCTTTAACTTCCATAAATAATTATCAAAAAAATCTAGTATGGTCATTCATTAAATCCACACACATTGATTTCACCGAAAAGAGGACCGATGTCGTGGTGGTATCACGGCAGATGCCATAGGATGGCTAAAGTGTGGGGCCGATGGACGCTGGTGGAATCCGGGAGAGGGCTAGCGTGCTAAGAAGCACACACGAACAACACCATAGCACACCAAGATCTACCCAGGTTCAGGGCCCTCGTGAGGAGGTAAAACCCCTACTCCTGCCTGTCTCTGTATATATCTCGGTATTACAAATACAAGCTTGCTCCTTGAGCTGTATCACACGACAATGGGGAAGAACACAAGGTAGAAGATGAAGCTACGTGGAGAAGTGTCTCTCAGGGCATCGTCTCTGGCCGTCCCTCACGCAGGAGGGGGTGAAGCCCTAAATAAAGGCCTAACCGAGTTACCAAAGTGCCCCTCCCGGAACACTGTAGCCACGCCGAGGATATGTCATGATGTTACTCTTGTCAGAGACAGGACGTGACAAGCCCATCTCCTGCAGCTCTACGGTGCAGCTAGAAGGTACCCTCTGGCAGAGACAAGACATGGCCTGCCCATGCCTCTGCCTCGCAGTCTGTCCCCGGATAACCCGGAGTCAGCGGTGGAATGATGGCCTGCCATCTCGGTCTCCTGCACGCTCCGTGTCAGGCGCTTCCAAATCAGGCGCTCCCGTGCCAGACGGGAGATGACAGGAGCGCTGACCTCTGTCCGACACCAGGATAACCCGGCACGGGTATTCCGGATTCCCCTTCCGGAATAATCTTCCCTGCACATAAGAAAACCTACAAGTTACCGACGTTCATACGTCGGTCAGCATAACTCGGTTAGTATATGTCGGTTAAGATGACTCAGCTAACATAGCCCGGCCTTCGTGACCCGGTTGCCATAAGCCGGTTTGCAGTTGCACCATGCCTCGGTCCCTCCGGGACTTGTTTGACCCGGATTGACCTTGACCCGGTCCAGTCTTTATAGCTCTTTATACCTCAACTTTGCCCTACCCGGGGGTAGCCCCCCGACATTAGTCCCCGAAGCTGGTGCGGTCCCACAGTCTCGGATGGAGGGCCACACCAGTTTTAACAAAACAAACCAAATCAACTGCCTTTCCGACTCAAACATGTCTCGGTCTGGCCGAGTTTCTGCGAGTCAAAATTGTAACTTTGCCCGATTTTCCTCCTCAAATTGGCCTAACCGACACAAAAAGATTCACACAATCTCTCAAAGATCTCTCCACAGCACGTGGCGGAGAGACGCTGTGCTCTACCTCGGTTCCTGCGAGCGGACAAACGTGTCTCTGCACACACGCCGCACACGTCATGTCTCAAAGGCACTCAAGTGCGTTTGACCGCGGCGTGACTCCTGGATTCCCGCGCTAGTAACCGCACGCGATCACGCCGCGGGCAGTTACCACCTTGTGGCCCTCAATGCGGCGGATCGTGCGGCCGCAAACCACGCAACCGCGCAGATCGTGCGCGGACAATCCGCGCGCCCGTTACGGTAACCGTACGCGGTAAAACTGGAAACCGCACGCGCACTGTGCCCATAAATAGGGGAGGGGGCACCTCTCCTCGTCTTCCTCGCATCCATCCTCTCCTTTCTCTCTCTCCCGCGACATCGCCGCCGCCGCGCAGTGAGCTCCACCACCGCACGACGCCGGAACTCACGAGCCACCGCTCACCGGAGCACATTGCGCCGCCACCGGACACGCGCAACTCCGGCACGCCCGCGCTTCTTCTCTCGCGTCGCCGTTGCAATCTCCGGTGAGTTCCTTGCCCTTGATCTTGCTGATGAACGCTTTCATCCTCTCCGATGAACACGTTCTTCTCCGACGAACTTTGTTCCTCTTCCCCGTGGAAGCCCTCACATCCAACTGCATAGATGCTATCAAATCTAATTGCTTAGATCTCTTTCCAGATCTTTCTCGCACTGGTATCCTGACATTGCTCCTGATAATATCAACTTTCTCTGCCTTATGCTCATGTTTTACTTTCTTTTTTACTTGCTCGGTAGATCTTGCTTGCTCACAGATTCAAGCAAAGTCAAGTTTATAACTTTTACCCGAATCACCTTTCCGAGATAAACAGACAACCTAAACCGAGATACTTACTTCAGTTTTCGAGTCACTTAACTCAGTTTCCGCACTCTATTCCTGAGTCAGTTGCATGGCTCTTCCGGGTCACATTTTCCGAGTCTTGATTCGTAACCCCGGGTTATTTATCTCGGTTGTGTTTGTACTCTTTGCAGGTTTTGATCCGAAGATGTCAGGTCGCAGCACCCCTGACCCAACCGAGTCATCAGCGGCAGCCTGCAACCGAGGCGGATGGGAGGGATCCGACATAGAACAAGATGACCTTGACTGGCTGCTCAAAACCCGGCGCATCACAGCCGAGGTTATATGCCGGCGCCCCGGATCAGAACTCGAACCGGTTCTAGAAGCGGGTGAAAGAGTGGTCTTCCTCCCGCACTTCCAGCGCGGGTTTGGACTTCCAGCTAGCCCCTTCTACCGGGAATTTCTGGACTTCTTCGGTCTACAACCTCATCATCTCCCAGCCAACGGCATTACATCACTCTCGTCCTTTACCTCCTTCATGGAAGGGTATCTCGGCCTCTGGCCCACTGTCGCTGCCTGGGCCAAGTACTTCCGCCTCCGGAAGCAAACCATCCCGAACAAGGAGGAGGTGGTGAAGGATATGACCGCCTGCGGTGCGACTATCATTACTCCGAGGAAGTACGCCATATTTCCCCGGATTACCGGCTTGGAATCTTGCCGGAAGTGGCAAATGTCCTTTTTCTATGTGAAGAGCCCAGAAGGGCCGGATGTTCTCACCCTACCGGAGTTCAACATCACTCCCCCCTCAGCCGAGTTAAACTGGAATTATGACCCGCAGGACAGCATTCCTGAGGTCCAATTGATTCATCAAACCCTTGAGGGTCTGCTGGCCAAGAAGTTCGGCGCAGATGACCTCTTGAGGACTTTCGTCATGCGCCGAGTCAACCCCCTCCAGTATCGTGTGCACAAGATTTGCCACATGAGTGGCCTGCTGGACCCTACCCGGGTCAGCACCCATGATCTTACTCGTCCCCAAGTTAGGAGACGTGTCAAAGCCATCGCTCAGACCGAGATGGAGGATGACTGGCAATGGGGCGTAGAGCCATTTGAGCGATCCCGACTTCCACCTCCGGTTAGTTTGTCACCTTTAAACCGACATATCTCTGCCTTCCGAGGTTACTTTTATCTCGGTGAAGCACCATCTGACTAATCCGAATTTACTCTGCTCCTCATGCAGCTGTTTATTCGACAAGCCATCGAAGATGGGGACCTGAAGACCCGGAAATGGACCAAAGATCGCCATGTGCGACCCGAGGAGACTGAAGATCCGGACAACGAGGATTATATGCCGGTTCCTCGGGCCAAGGCTTCTACCTCGGGTAAGCCATCCGCTCGCGTCTTCGTTCAAGACTTGTCGGACGACGAAGATGACGATTGTCAAATCCTAGATCCCATTGATGCTATTCCTATTTCATGGTATGCACCTCGTGCTGCAGCCAATCCGGGTGCCCAAGGCGCATCCCGGAAACGCTCCGTTGCGTCCGGGTCAGCGGCTCCTCCGGCTAAGAAAGCCAAGAAGGTCGTCATCAAGCGTAAGGCTAAGGCCCTACCAACCAGCAAGGGGTAAGAAACTTCGCATAACTTCTCTTGCTCTCACTCTTTCCTTCTTTACTTTCACCGAAGTTATTCTCACCCGAGTTAACACTTTATCTCGGTTTATGCAGCGATCCCATCGACGCAAAACAGACCCACAGTTCCATTTTGTCTCCTATCCCTTCATCGTCACCCCTGGCGGCCAATACCGGGATTAGCAGCCCCGGAGGGGCAATCCCTTCCCCGGTGCGCGCTACCTCAACCGACATTCCGCCGACGAATCTTGCTTTGGACCTGGGAGGAGACCAAGGCCTCGAGCAAACCTCGGCTCCGGGTCAAGACCAATCTCCCCTCCCGCCTCTTAAAGACTCGGAGACGGAGCGGGTGAAGACCCCGACTAAGACCTCGTCTAAGCCGGATCCCCGCCTCTCACCTCGTGCACAACACAAGCACAATAAGCAACAGCAACAGTTGAAGCAACAGCAGCAACAACAGAAGCAGCAACAGCAACTGGAGAAGCAGCAGAAACAGCAGCAGCAGCCCCCAGTACCAGCCCATATTCCGGCACCACCGCGTCCAACTGTACCGAGTCAGCGAGCCTCTGGCCAACCTTCAACCGACCAGAGCAAGCAAATTACTGTGACTCCAACAGCAAACCCGGCGTACAAAAATCTCTCCGAGATGATTTCCCGCCCCCGGGTCAACAGCCATGTCCTTCCGAGTCTTCGCACCCCGAGTGGCAACAGCCTCGGCTCGGTTGGACAGTGCGTGATGGACTGGAACGCCGCGGATCCCAGCGAAGTTTCCTCTGCTCCGGCAAATCCACACCCGGCTGGCCCTGGCCTTGTTGCGCAATCCCTGCACTCTTTGCAGGTCTCGGCCCTTCAGGCTAGCAGGGTCGTCGAGGTAACTTTCTTAGAACTTTGCATTTACTTTTCAATGATCAAAAGTCACACTACCCACAGTCCCCGAGATTCAGGTTGAGTAACTGATACTCGTCCGAGTAACAGGTAACTCGGCTTGAATCTTCAACAACTTGATCATTAAAATTAACTTGTTAACAACACTGGAATGCCCAGTCCCCAAGTCTCATGTCGAGCTGACCCGGCATGAGCTAACATTAAACTCGGACAACCAGTCCCCGAGTTTCATGTCCAGCTGATTCGGTACGATCTTTTATTAATCTCGGGCCCACAGTCCCCGAGATTCCTTTTTTGCCCCCACTAACATCTTTTTCTTCTGCCAGGATTGTACCAACACTCGGAGCCGGATCTTCAAGAATCTACCCTTGGAGCACCGAGCGCTCAAGCTCTCCATCTAGAACCAGCAGGAGGAGATGAAGAAGAAGGAATCTGAGCACAAGCGTGCTCTTAAGGAAGAACAGTCCGAGGTGACTCGGCTCAAGCGAGATCTTGACCGGGTCGAAAAAGAGAAGACCGAGCTGAAGAAGGAGAGGAACACACTGAAGGCAGCTTTGGAGAAGCGTGATGCAGGTGACCAGAAGATCCAATCGCATATTTCTGAATGCGAGGCTAAAGTTACCAAGGCTGAAGGAGAGTTGGGTGCCTTCAAGGCAAATGCTGCCAAGTGGCTGGCTGAGCTCACCAAGCTTAATGCCGAAATGGACAGTAAGTTTCCTGAATCATATCTTTTCTCTTTATATCTTCTTGACCCGGAATCTTGTGTCGGTATCTCATTTGATTCGGCGTCAGCCTACTTGCTCTCAGAACACTTTGAGCACTGCCAAGTTGCTGCAGCCAATACTGTGAAGAAGGCCCGAGTTGCGAGAGCCGAGGCATCCGGGGCTCCGCTACCCGAGGCTTGGGATATCGACGACCACTTGATTGCACTCCAAGCACGTATCTCCCCCTTGAGGAGCATCGGCGTCGAGCTTCTCAATGCCGGAATCCGAGCCTACCACGTCTTGTGGCCCAACTCTGCCAGTGTCAAGACCATTGCCGAGTTATCCACATGCTTGCAGCAAACCGAGACTCGGCTGAGGGAATGGAGGTCTTCTTCTGCTCGTGCCGGGGCCGACGCAGCCTTACTCTTTCTGATGTCTTGGTATGAGGATATCAACCTCGATGGCCTGCGTACTCTACGCGATGGCTCCCCATGGGCTACTGACCCGGCATTGATTGCGAGGCGCGGGGAAGCTGCTACCTTCATGTCCAGGTTTGCCAACACTCGGTCTGTTGAACCTGGTGTGGTTTACTCTGATGATGAAGACGAAGAAGAAGAAGAAGAGGTCAATGCTGATGATGGCTCCGAGAAAGATGTCGCGTCTGACTCCGAGTCTACCAATTCCGAGTCAATTCCTGATGCCTCGGCTAAGACTGCGAAACAGTCTTCCGCCGAGATCTCCACTGAACCAGCGCCTGACTCGGTTAAGCAAAGTGCTACCGACACTTCAGCAAGCAGCAAGATTGCTCCGACTGCCCCCGAGTCTGCTACTCTGCTGACCAAGGCTACTCCTGCAACCGAGGCTTCTCCTTCAACCGAGGTTCCTCCGACATCCGGGTCTGTCCCTGCAACCGAAGCTGCTCCTTCCTCCGAAGCTGCTGCTTAACTTAGATGAAATTAAACCGTTAAATCCCCGGAATGCCGGGTGCAGATGTAATATACACTTTAATTCCTCCGAGACTACTTTATTTTGTTTAATTCGAACAAGACGAGGTTTATGTCGGATCCATTTAAACCGAGTCCCCGAGTTTATTTTCTTGTTCACTATACTTGTCGATCTTTGCTCTTGTCTACCATACAGGCGTTCGACAGTCGAGTCACAAGATAGAAATTATAGCATACAATACTTGTAAATTTTGAGGTAAGGTTTAGAGTCATCCGACACAAGAAAAAAGAAAAAACCGGGTTAGTAAACGACATATGTCGGATCTTTCTAGGACCGAGTCCCCGAGTTCACTTTCATGTTTACCATATACCATAACCTCTGCTCTTGACTGCCATTTCGGCGTTCGTCAGTCGAGTCACAAGATCATAACAAAATAGCATACATTACTTGAACTTTGAAACGAGGTCTCAAAATCATCCGACATATGAACAACACAGAAAAACCGAGACAAAAACACATGCATATAGACAAAGGCAGTCCCCGAGTTTCTTTTCGGAGTGCCGGCATTTTATTCAAAGGAAAAACCGAGATACATACACTGCGCCCTTATGAGTAAAAGGGACGGAGTAGAGCTACATTCCAGGGTCTTTTCGTCTCCTCTCCGGATTTGTCCATCACATTTTTCCTCGGTGCCTGTGCATCTATAAGATAGTATGAATCATTGTGCAGAGCCTTGCTCACAATGAACGGTCCCTCCCATGGAGGTGACAACTTGTGTCGGCCTGCTTTACGTTGCACTAGCCTCAACACCAAATCTCCCTCTCGGAAAACCCGAGGGCTGATCTTCCGGCTATGATAGCGTCGGAGATTTTGCTGATATATAGCTGACCGAGATAAGGTCAGTTCTCGTGCTTCTTCGAGCAAATCAACATCATTTTCCCGAGCTTCTTTTGCCTCGGTTTCAGTGTACAGCGCCACTCTTGGCGAGTCATACTCCATGTCGGTTGGTAGTACCGCTTCTGCTCCATAGACCAGAAAAAATGGCGTATAGCCAGTTGATCGATTTGGTGTGGTCCTTAGACCCCACAGCACTGCTGGTATCTCCTCTATCCAACATCCCGGAGTTCGCAACAGTGGTTCAATCAACCGGGCTTTGATACCGGCTAACACCAATGCATTTGCTCTTTCCACTTGCCCATTTGCCTCAGGGTGTGCCACCGAGGCTATGTCCAACCGAATTCTCTTATCCGCACAGAACCGAGCAAACTCTCCCACAGCAAAGTTTGTGCCATTATCCGAGATAATGCTATGGGGGTAACCATATCTCAAAATGATGTCCTTCAAAAAGGTCACAGCTGTGTGACCATCACACTTCCGGATTGGCTTTACCTCGATCCACTTGGTGAACTTGTCCACCATTACCAGCATATGAGTCATGTTACCTCGGGCTGGCCTGAATTCTCCCACCATATCCAGACACCAACTGCAAAGGGCCAAGTGATTGGAATTGTCTTGAGTGCCGAGGCTGGCAGGTGGATCTTTTTAGCAAACCTCTGACATCCCTCACACTTTCTGACGATATCTTCTGCCTGGTTCAAAGCACTGGGCCAATAAAACCCATGCCGGAATACCTTAGCCACCAAGGCTCTTGATGAAGCATGATGACCACACTCTCCCTGATGAATTTCCAGGAGCATCTCCTGCCCTTCCTGCGGCTCGACACAGCGCTGCAGTACCTCGGTCACACTTCTCTTGTATAACTCCTGGTTGATGATGGTGTAGGCCTTGGATCTTCTTTGCACTTGCCTAGCTTCAACTTCATTACTTGGCAAACTCCCATCCATCATAATGCCATTATTGGTTGTGCCCACTCCGGCACAGGACGCACAAAGATCAGATCATCCACCTCCATGAGGTCACCGACATTACTTCTTCCGAGATAGAGTAACCAGTCCCGGGTTCTGCCAAGCAGTCCCCGGGTTCTCCCAAATGCATCCGACATCGACGTCCATGGGAACAGCACCAGACTCCGGTTTTGCCGGGATAAAAATTGACTCGGACTCCGGCGATGGTTTGATTGATGGCTTCCTCAGATGCTCCAAGGCTATGCCGGGTGGAATTGGATCCCGGGATGAACCTAGCTTGGACAGTACATCGGCGGCATCATTTTCAGCCCGAGGTATATGCGTGAGCTCGCAACCTTCAAAGAACCCCGAGATCTTCTGGACATGAAACCGATACAACGCCATGTTGGCGTCTAAAGCATCCCAATTTCCCGAGACTTGCTGCACCACCAAATCCGAGTCTCCGAAACATTCTATCCGGCGAATACCAATTTCTTTGGCCACATTTAGCCCATGAACAAGTGCCTCATACTCGGCCACATTGTTAGATGCCGCAAAATGAATCTGCAACACATATCTCAGTTGATCTCGCTTTGGCGAGGTAAGGACTACCCGGCACCTAAACCAATTTTTGTCTTGATCCATCAAAGTGCATTCTCCAGTAATTGGGGTCAGGCCGTGGTGGCTCATATTGCATTTCAGCCCAATCCACCAGGAAATCCGGCAGTGCCTGAGATTTAATGGCATCTCTTCTTTCATAGTGAGGAGTGTAAGGGGACACCTCGATAGCCCACTTGGCTACTCGGCCAGTTGCATCTTTACACCCAATGATCTCCGAGATAGGAGCCTCACACACCACAGTGATTGAATGCTCTTGGAAGTAATGTTTCAACTTCTTAGCAGCCAGATAGACACCATATGTCATTTTCTGGTAGTGAGGATAGTTCTGCTTGGACAACGAGATCACCTCGCTAGGTAATACACTGGCCTCTGCACAGTTTTGCCATCTTCTTCTCGCTCCACTACCAATACGACACTCACAACCCGGTTTGTGGCTGCAATGTAGAGCAACATCGGCTCTTTGGGTAATGGTGAAGCCAGTATCGGCGCAGTTGCCAACATCTTTTTTAACTCGGTGAACGCCGCATCTGCTTGCGGGGTCCACACGAAGTGGGTTGTTTTCTTCATGAGTTGATACAAAGGCAATGCCTTTTCTCCCAACCTGCTAACAAACCGACTTAAAGATGCCAAACATCCAGTGAATTTCTGCACGTCTTTGAGACATGTCGGTAACCTCATGCTTTCAATAGCACGGATTTTTGTCGGGTTCACCTCGATACCTCGGCTGACACGAGGAAACCGAGTAACTTGCCTGCCGGCACACCGAAGGTACATTTGTCCGGGTTAAGTTTTATCCGGAATTTCCTTAGATTCTCAAATGTTTCTCGGAGATCATCAATCAGAGAGGATTTCTCCTTAGACTTGATGACAATGTCATCGACATACACCTGCACATTTTTTCCTATTTGATCATGCAAGCATTTTTGCATACATCTCTGGTAAGTAGCACCAGCATTTCTCAAACCAAAGGTCATGACACGATAGCAATAAGCCCCATACGGGGTGATAAAAGCAGTTTTCATTTGATCAGCAGGGTTCAGTGGTATCTGGTGAAAACCAGAATACGCATCTACAAAGGATAACAGCTCACACCCGGCTGTGGAATCGATCACTTGATCAATCCGAGGCAGCGGGAATGGATCCTTAGGACATGCCTTGTTCAAGTTTGTGTAATCAATACACATACGCCACACAATGGCCACATTTGGGTCATCTTTTTTCTTTTCCACCAGGACCGGGTTAGACAACCAGTCCGGGTGCAGCACTCCATGATGAACCCAGATGCAAGTAATCTGGCCAGTTCATCACCTATCACTTTTCTCCTCTCATCCGAGAGACGTCGCATAGGTTGCTTCACCGGTTTCATATCCGGTCTGACGAACAAAGAGTGCTCAGCCAACTCCCTCGGAACACCTGGCAGGTCCTGATTTGACCATGCAAAGATATCCCGGTTCTCACGGAGGAAGTGACTGAGCTCGCCTTCCTATTTCTCGTTAACCCGGTACCAATGATGACGTTGTGGTCCGGACATGCCGGGTCAACATTGATCTTCTTGGTCTCCTTTGGGCACCTCGAAAGGCATTCTGCTCCGGGTTAGTCATACCCGGCATGCCGAGTTGTGCGGACTGAGCCAATGCCACCACTTCATGGATCTTTTTCTTCTCTGCAGCGATAATCAGTGACTCGGCTAAGCACGATCCAGCCGAGGCACACTCCAGTGCACGCTTGTAATCACCCGAGATAGTGATGATGCCATTAGGACCCGGCATTTTCATCTTGAGGTAACCCACATGGGTGGATATCATGAACTTGGACAGTGCAGGCCTACCGAGTAAAGCATGGTATGGACTTTCGAGGTCCACTACCTCAAACTGGATGCTCTCAGTTCGGCAGTTGTCTTGGTGCCGAACAACACATCAACCCAAATTTTGCCCATAGGTGCACATGAAACACCGGCACTATGCCATGAAAGGTGTGCTACTCGGTTGCAGCATGTTTGCCGAGATACCCATCTTCACCATGGTGTCTCGGTACATGATATTGATAGCACTCCCATTATCAATGAGAACTCGGGTGAACCGAGTATTGAGGTGGGTCCAAGAATGTCGGATCTACCACCATGCATAACCTCCCGGAGTTGGCATAACTCGGGGATGATCCCTTCTGCTCCAAGTGATTCTTGCTCGGACCAGTGCAAATACTTCGGTATTGCCGGCATAACTGCGTTCACCTCCAGTGCACGCCGATGCAAGCTCTTCTTGTCAGTTGGCTCGGTCACAAAATCACATAGCTCTGATGAGCTTCTCTGTAATCTCCCTGGGGATACTCTCCTGCCTGCTGGGACCAGTGTTGTTGTTGTTCCCTCCGACATTCACCTGATTCACAGGCTTTGATCTGCTTGCCTCGGAACTGGCGGATCACCGGGATAGCATTTGCTCCGGTGAGCGGTAAACTTTGCCTCGGTGGGAATCTCTGAGGTCCCCCTGATTTCCTCCGGCTCTGGCTCCTTCCCCCTTGTGCGCTGATACCAGCTGCACTGCCGAGTTGTATGGTTCACCGGCTTGCGAGGATCATGCGTGTGGAAGCTGCAAGGTCCATCCAACATAGCCTCATAGGTGAAGGACGGCTTCCCTTCTTGATTCTGGCCCCATGCTGGACCATTGAACTTCGGACGCTGGCTGTTGCCGGCATCTGGCTGATCTTGGTTTACGCTGCAACCTGGTTTGAGCCATACCGGTAATCCGGCTCTCTCCTCTTGTTTCCGAAGTCCTGGCGATCGTTCTGCCTGACTGGCCCGGGTCTGTTATTCACCGGGTATCTTCTACTCGGCTCTCCGAGTTCAGCAAAGGTTGCATCGGATCACCCAGTGCATAGCTATCCGCAATCCGGATTGTCTCGGCCAGGTGGCCGGCATTTCCCTCTGCAACTTCTGCCAGAGCATGGAGCCGTGTCGGCACCCCTGGGCAAACCAAGATATGGCCTGTGCCTCTACAACTCCTTCACAGGAATTGCGAATAGTACTCCACCGGGTTAAGTAATCCCGGTCAGTTTCATTATCCCTCTGCTTGCACATCGCAAGCTGCTGAGGACGGTTTGGTCTCTTGTATGTGCTGGAGAAGTTGCTAACAAATGCTTCTTCAAAGTCCAGCCAGCAATCAACACTGCCCTCTCGCAGGTTGTTCAGCCAAATCCGGGCTGGCCCCTCCAACATCTGCGGGATATACCTCACCGCCCATCTGCGGTTACCTCCCGCAATATGCACAGCGACACATAATCTGTCAGCCAGTCCTCCGGCTTAGTGCTGCCGTCATATGTTTTTGCACCTCGGTTTAGCTGAAAGTGCCGCACCGGTGGTTCCCTCATGATCCGAGGTCCAAAACATGCCGGACCAGGTGGACCTTGCTCTTCCAGCATCTCGGACATATAAATTCTGTCCAGCTTGTAGCGTGCATCATTTGGTGACAACTGGCGAGGTCCCAACCGGATCCCAGTGCACCTTCATATCTCGGATACCCGGCTTTCTCCATAGCCGAGTAACCGTCATCATAACGGTTAGCCACCTGCTCAACACTTGCGGCTGCTGGACATGCCCGACATTTTGCTGCTGCTGCTGGGCGAGATTTTGTGTCGGATACCGAGGTGGATAACCTCGGCCAGCCGAGTTAACTACCCGGCACCTGGACCGCCCGGACCGGGATTGCTTCTACCCCGGCCGGCACTACCTCGCCCAACTATCTGTTTTCCGGCACACGCCGGGTCATACACCTGCATCTGTTTGCTCTTACCGGAGTTTACACTCCGGTCACGATCTCCACCGACATGCGGTGAAGAAGCTTGCCCCTTAGATCCACTAGCTCCCCTAGCCGAGTGAACAACATCGGACCCCCTGCAACTGTGTTGGCCTTGCGATAGGCCTCATTCTGCCGGGTTGCCACAGCTACCAACTCATTAACTCGGTCTTGCTGCCTGCGGAGAGCTTCTCCGGATAAGCCAGACAACTCGGCTCTTGCTGCCTCGGCAGCCTAAGAGTCTTAGCAGGGGAACTATACATCGGTTTTTCGACCGATAAGGCACTAGGAGTTTTGCTGGAGCTAGATCTACCATCTCTAGCAATCTCGGCATTGAGGTTTTTACCCTCTTGCGCACATCCTCTACTCGCTAGGGCGAGCAGCTACCGGGGTAAAACCATGTGCAGGTTATACTCACGGACAGTTATCCCGAACTCTCTCCGTACCTCGGCCATCTCCAGAGCCTCCTGAAGCAAGCTCTGACGCCGTGCCTCCAACTCTGCCTCTGATTGGGCAGCATCTGTACCGGCGCTACCGGCACATTTAGCTTCTCTATGATCTCCTCGAGGTGAACCGGCTTAACCGGCACATGGGATGTACCGGCCTGACCGGGGAGGTTCTCCCTCCTCTCCAGCGGCACTTTCGCCGATCTAACCTTTGGTGCGGGATTACCGGCATCTCTTTTGCCGGGGTCTCCTTTACCGGCATCGGCCGCAGTGCCGGTCATCATGACCTCTGCGCAGCTCTCGGGGCGAGCGCTACGCCGGCCGCGAGCCGCACAGACAGCAGGAGGATCCTCCGCCACAAGCACCTGCTCGGGGTACTTGCAGACAACCTCGGTGGCGACGTAGGTCACGAAGGTGCCGAAGCTGATGAGGCAGCCGTTTGTCGGGAACGGCCTGCTGCCGAAGCATCCCGCGTTGTCGCTGATGAAGTTCAGCGCGCCGAGCTTGCAGACGAGCCCGCAAACGACGCGCTCGCCGGAGTTGGTGATGGAGCCCGTCCGGAATGTCACACCAGCCAGCGCCGCTGCTTGCCCCACGGTGGGCGCCAACTGTCGTGGTGGTATCACGGCAGATGCCATAGGATGGCTAAAGTGTGGGGCCGATGGACGCTGGTGGAATCCGGGAGAGGGCTAGCGTGCTAAGAAGCACACACGAAGAACACCACAGCACACCAAGATCTACCCAGGTTCAGGGCCCTCGTGAGGAGGTAAAACCCCTACTCCTACCTGTCTCTCTGTATATATCTCGGTATTACAAATACAAGCTTGCTCCTTGAGCTGTATCACACGACAATGGGGAAGAACACAATGTAGAAGATGAAGCTACGTGGAGAAGTGTCTCTCAGGGCATCGTCTCTGGCCGTCCCTCACGCAGGAGGGGGTGAAGCCCTAAATAAAGGCCTAACCGAGTTACCAAAGTGCCCCTCCCGGAACACTGTAGCCACGCCGAGGATATGTCATGATGTTACTCTTGTCAGAGACAGGACGTGACAAGCCCATCTCCTGCAGCTCTACGGTGCAGCTAGAAGGTACCCTCTGGCAGAGACAAGACATGGCCTGCCCATGCCTCTGCCTCGCAGTCTGTCCCCGGATAACCCGGAGTCAGCGGTGGAATGATGGCCTGCCATCTCGGTCTCCTGCACGCTCCGTGTCAGGCGCTTCCAAATCAGGCGCTCCCGTGCCAGACGGGAGATAACAGGAGCGCTGACCTCTGTCCGACACCAGGATAACCCGGCACGGGTATTCCGGATTCCCCTTCCGGAATAATCTTCCCTGCACATAAGAAAACCTACAAGTTACCGACGTTCATACGTCGGTCAGCATAACTCGGTTAGTATATGTCGGTTAAGATGACTCAGCTAACATAGCCCGGCCTTCGTGACCCGGTTGCCATAAGCCGGTTTGCAGTTGCACCATGCCTCGGTCCCTCCGGGACTTGTTTGACCCGGATTGGCCTTGACCCGGTCCAGTCTTTATAGCTCTTTATACCTCAACTTTACCCTACCCGGGGGTAGCCCCCCGACAACCGAATCAGTAAGCCTCTACCTAAAAAATCAAATTCAACAGTTAAATGCACCATGAGTGATCGCTGAACTAAGTGTAACCACGCATTCCACATATTTTTGGTTAAATCTTGTCTATATTATATATTTGAAGGAACTTCCGATATAATACTTACAACTGAAACGACCTTTTGTCACACAATGTTGTATAGAGATGGGTATTGTTGGGCCAATGGTAGTTCCTCTAACCAAATATCTTCGCAAAACCTAGTGTTCAAGTCGTTACCAATAGCAAAATAACCCCTACTAAAAAAAGTCCTCCTTGACCATTATCACACATGTCTAGAAGGAGAATCACTAGGTTCTGTTTGGACTTGGGATGCCGTTTTATGTTGAAGGAATTATTATGCAGCAACTCCTGCCACATTCCTTCCTCGTTCAGAAGTTTAAACACACATTTACTAAGTAAACATATGATATTTTATATCTAGTACCTCGACCCCTAGTCCCCTTGGTCCTTTGGTCCGCAAATAATGTTCCATTTGGAATGTTATTCTTCTGTTGCTAAGCTAGCCCTATATATCGAGTAGGACTGTAGGAGTATCTGTATCTCTCTCCCTCAACCTGTCATAGTACCATTCTCCCACTTTAGTTTTACGGCTGTTGCTAAGTATAGCATATATATAGGGATCGCCGTATCGTGGGCAGGTGCATGCATGCATGCAATTATGGGCCACTCTCCGTTCCATCCATGGCCGGGGATCAGATAACTCCCGCTGCTTTTTCGCCACATGCATGCACCTGCACATCGCCGTCTCCAACCCACATGAGAGCACCAAAAGAAGATGGTCAAATTGCTGACATGTAGCCACGAGTCCGACGTCTCTTTGCATCGCAATTATAAGGATCAGAATTGGAATATTTGGATAGATAGGCGAAAAAAGTTCGAATTACAACATTGCTTCTTCCGGCATGTAGTCCTAAAGATCTCTCTAACTAGCTAGGGCATAATTAGCGGTGTTTTTGTAGTGTACGATAAGAACTAGCTAGATTAGTCTAGAGTGAGGAAAGTGGATATATTACTCTTGGATCATGTGTATCTGAAGAACAAATGGGCAAATGTTTGGAGCTAGGGAGGTGATCAAGAGCTCTAATTCAGTTTTTTTATAACGAAGGCCATCAAATATGAGACTGGAGAGCTATATGCTATCATGGAACATCGCTTCTTCTGGCATGCATGTATTCCTCGATCTCTCCCTACCTAGCTGTAGGGCATAATTAGTAACTGTCTAGTACGTGTACACTCCTATTTTAGATCTATCGTCTAGTCATGTACACTTCATTTTTCGAAGTCATTTACACTTAGGCATGAGGGACAACTAACAAGTCAAGAACAAGCTTAATTTACGGTTTATAAGCGAGGTTGGATCCACTTAGCATGTGTACGAGAAAAGAAAGGAAAAAAGAAGGGAAAACATTTCGATCCATGAGATCAAGAGCTCTAATTTAAGCTACCGAGGGATGCAAGCAAAGCATGGAGGAAAAGAAAAGACGCAAGCTAACTAGGTCAGCGCGAAGTCTATGCAGCGCTTCTTCCAAACCGCGTGCGCCGGAGACAGCGCGGCCTCGTCCCTGGATCTCTTGCTCATCTTGGCCATGTCGTACGCGTCGTGCTCTGGCGCGGCGGGCCTCGGCGCCGCCGTCAGGAGCAGGTCGACCCCGAAGAGCCGCACGGTCCTCACGGGTGTTGGCGCGTTGTCCAAGGTCGTCGTTGTTGTCTTCGGCCGGAGCTTGCAGTCGATGAAGAGCTGTTCGTTGTTGCCGGGGACGGCGGAGCGGTAGAATCCGACGGCGTCGCCGGCGTGCAGGCCCTTCTCCTTGACGAAGCGGCTCCAGCCCTTGGTGAGGACGTAGCTCTGGCTGCTGTTCCAGTACGAGTACCGGAACCGCCACACCTTTCCCGCGCCGTCCTCGAAGTTGAGCAGCACGCCCTTGCACTCACCGGACACGGCGACGGCGGCCGCGGCGCCGGGGAGCTGGAGAGGGAAGTTCTTCTCGGCGTGCTGCTTCGGTATCACCAGCCGGTTCAGCTTTCCCACGTCGCTGGGCGTGACCGTCTTGTCGAACAGGTGCTCCCGTGACACAGCCCCCGCCGTCGACGAGGTGGTGGCGGGGTTTTGGAGGGGAGGCGGAGACGGGGAGGCCACGGCGAAGGCGCGCTTGTTCTGCGCGAGCTCGTCGGGGTAGGTGTGCTTGCGGAGCATGTCGACGACCTCGGCCTTGGACCGGGCGGCGAGGAAGCGGAGCTCGGCCGCGTCTTCCGGGTCGGACTCGGCGAGCGGGCGGAAGTTGGTGACGGCGTCGCGGCCGCGGAACCGCTGCGCGGCCGCGTCGTAGGCGCGCGCCGCCTCGGCCTCGCCCGTGAAGGTGCCGAGCCACACGCGCTGGTGCCGCTCATAGATCTGCGCGCCCCACCGTCCGTTGGGCTGCGGCACCACGCCCTTGTACCTCGACGAGGGCAGGCGGCGGCCCGCGCCGCCTGAGTCCACCTCCGCGCCTGTCTCCGCCGCGTCCATCACCGCGCTGGCACCGCTGCCCACGCGCTGCAGCGGCTTGAGCTCCGCCGGCGACGCCTTCTTGCCCGTGGACGCGCCGCTGCTCGCGTCGTCCACGAGGCAGCTCGTGCTGTCCATCCGATCACCGTCGATCGAGAGAGATGATGCTTAGCTAGGGAGAGTAGCTAGTAGCTAGCTTAGTTTGCTAAAGCTGTGTGGATCAAAGTAGTAGGTAGAGAGGAGCAGCAGAAGGAAGCGCGTGCGATATATAGCAAGAGCCGAGGAGGTGACGACTGCGGTGTAGCTTAGCTAGTGCACACTAGCATCACACTATATTCTGGAGACGTGGAGATATTTAATTATTTACACACATGGGAACATTGTTTTGTTGTTGTCCTTTATTTGTTCGTTTGTGAGTACAATCTATACATGTTAGTATTGTTTTCATTTTTATACTTTTATTTTTAACACAACAAAATTTATTATTATTGATTATATATTTTATATGCATCATGGGTTGTGGGTCAACTCAAAGGAAGATGATAGTGTTCTATTCATGGAGAGAGTGGGGATGATGAAGCACCCATTTGGCTATGCTACGCCTAGATGGTAATTTCGGTGTATTTCTTGTATTTTCTTTTATTTTTATGGGTTTGTTACATTAAAGATGACCGGATTTTTCTTAAGTTTTAGTGAACTTGATTCTTCCTCTTTCCTCCTAGGTGATGCAAGGTGGATGTCGCCCTTGATATGCTTATGGTGATGTCAGAGAAGCATATGGAGAGGTGGAGATGGTTAGTGTTGTGGGGCGACCTCGTCGGCAATGCAGCAACGACTCTAAGAATTATGATGTGTGAGAGAGAGAGAGATAGAGGGGTGGGGGGGGGGGGGGGGGAGTTTGGGGGTTTCGCACGGTGCAGTAGACCACCTCGCTAGGGAATAATTTTTAGCTCCTGAGTTCTAGAGGATGGGTGCCAACAATATCAAAATGGTGGTGGCCTTAGATAGAATAGGACGGGATGGACAAAAAAAAATCCTTTGAGTAGCGGCATCTCTTGTAAAAATTAAATAAGTTCAATACTTCTATGTAAATGCAAAGAAATTCCACTAAATATTTTAAATTTTAGTTTATGTAGAGGTCCCGGCCATCTCAACATAGATCCGCCCTAACAAAGCTGCAAAGGCAACACAACTAGGCCGCCGGCCGTCTGCAAGTGACATGACCGGTGGTTAGGGCCACAGTGCTTCGACGAGAAGGCAAGACGATAGCGGTGGGGTGCCACCAGAGCAAGGCGGAGGGCGCCAACGACGTAGAGCTTGGAATGAGGACGGGAGAGTGGAGTTATGAGTTGGGGTGTAGCGTAGGCAAGGGGATAATAATCTCTAAACAAATAGATGGAGATCTAACATCACCCAAAGAACAAGTGGTTTTTTTAACAAAAAATCAACGTGCATATGCCAAAATGAAGACTAGAATTTTGATGTTTCTTCGACGCGCTTATGAGTTTTTTTTTTTGGAGAAAGACCAATAGTATTTAGCAGTTCTTATGGAAGTGAGAAAAGTAGAAGCGATGCCTACAAGTGGATGGGAGCTGAGGTGCTGGTCCAGCTTTCGGCTTTTGTGCCACAGGTAATACATTGTGTGCCAATCTCTCATAGTCGTAAACGGCGATGGCGATGGCGATGGCGTGGTAGAATTTTCTGGAAGTTCTAGATCGATGGATATGCATGTCCGCTTCGAAGGATAGATTGCTTTGTCGATTCCTATTCGATCCTAGTACTATTCACCGTACATGGAATTTCTCCACCGGAAAAAAAAAAGTACTAGTAGACACGATGGATCACGTACCAACACTACGGGAAAATCAATCTCCGCCGAGTAGTCTGGGCGTCGCCGAGTGCAAAAACGCGGGGCCACTCGGCGAAGAGGTCCTACGCCGACGCAGGAGCTAGAACACTCGGCGAAGCAGCGACCACTCGGCAAACACCATCGTCGCCGACATACCACGAGCGCAGCACTCGACGAACAGAACAACGTCGGCAAAGACCATAAAAAGCCCTCGGCAAAGAGCTTGTCTCGGCGAAAAGGGTGGCCACGTGGCACCTGACAGTCAGCCCCATGGGAGCCGTGACGGAACTGCCCTTCGTCGAGTGTCCCTCTCGGCGAAGATGTCCCCGTAAAAAAATAAATTAATGGCACTTTTCTTTGCCGAGTGTCCCTCTCGGCAAAGAAAGCGCGCGAAACTATTTTGGTTTGCCGCGCGAATTAGGCCCCCTTTGCCGAGTTTGTCGGTGGCTAGCACTCGGCAAAGTTTAGGGCGGGAAACGAAATTTCGCACCACGCCATTTCTTCGCCGGGTTGGCCTTTTCGCCGAGAGTTCCACTCGGCAAAGATGGTGGGCGGGAAAATTAATTTCGTTTCGCGCCAAACTTTCGCCGAGTGTTTAATTTCGCCGAGTGTCCCGCTCAGCAAATTTTGTGTTTTTCCCGCTCTTTTCACCTCTTCTGCGTCTCGTTTTGGCGCCAGTTTACAGCCCTAACGACGCCTATAAATAGGCCACTTCTCGGACAGGTTACTCACTCATGCTCAAACACAAAATATTCGGTCTCCCTAGCTACGTCCTACAGTGAAGATGTGCTCGGCGAAGCTGTGCTCGGCGAAGGAAGCACTCGGCGAATGCTTTGCCGAGCCCAACCTTCGTGGACACGTGTCACACAATTGTGTGCCGCGCCTTCGCCGAGTGTGGGGTTTGCCCACTCGGCGAAGGCCTGACACACAGCTGACACACATCTGACAAGGGACGGACTGGATCGCCTTTTCTTCGCCGAGAGGGGTCCAAAAGACACTCGGCGAAGGTTCGCCGAGGGGCTCCGACAAAAAGCACTCGGCGAAGCCTCTTCGCCGAGGCGAATTGTGCCAAGTCTATGTCGCCGAGATCCATACTCGGCGAAGGCTTCACCGAGCTGGATTCAGGCCTTCGCCGAGTATTTTGACCACTCGGCGGAGTCTCGTTTTCCCGTAGTGCAACATGCCTACATTCATAGCGATAATGATTAGTGAGCAAACATACATAAACAATATGCCCACAATCGATCCAGTTGCAAGCATGTAACAGTAACACTCTAACAATATGATATACTCGGACTGTGTCAACAATGCATTATATATGTGGGTATTATAGGTTCCGGTATTTTTTATATATATATATATATATATATATATATATATGAAAAATGAGCCACATGCATGGTCAGGTTCGTGGCAACGTATCTGTGTCTGCTTGCGCTGTCATGTGGTGACCATATAAGCAAGTAGTACTACTTGTTCAAAAAAATATACAAGCAAGTAGCATAGGTGGGGGGAGGGGAGGAGCAGACAGTAGAGTAATTGGCTAATTGCAACAGACGACTTGTTCCAAGACTTGGCACCGCAGAGTCTACCTCACGGCTCGTGGAATCGTGTAAGATGTGCAAGATGTATGGCAATTTGCACGAAAAACCGCTGAACTGAAGGATATAAAAGTATAACAAAGACTGAATCCAGGGCCTAGCTAATTAATCAGAACGGAGACTTTCATGCAAGTGTGGACAGCGAGTGAGATCCGTGCATATAATTAATTTCTCGTCTCTAGGGAATTGGAAGCCGTGAGTGAGTACCAGCTAATCTTAAGGTAATTTACCGAAATGTTCAATCTATGTTCCATACAAAAAATGCTTCATATTTTTGTTTGACGTAATGTCAAGACTTAAAAGAGGCATCTAGTCCAAATAAACCAGATTACAAAAGTGATCACTTTGAAGCCGTTATAATTAAAACACACCCCGCTACAATCATTTTCTCCAACATCTCTCACAATCCTATCGTCGAGGAACCAAATCTATATATACGAGCAACCACGTTACACCTAAAGATAAGCGCACGATACTCCATGACAATGCGGTTAGGAAAGGGATTGCCGCTTATGCATAAATGTTTTTGGTTCCAGCGAATAGTTTAGAAACACCTCCCAAAAATAAAGCTTCTTATCAAGACCTTCAGCAAAGTATGCGGCACACACCAATATCGATGTTGCCTAATCTAGCTGGTGAAGGTTGGATCATAGGTTTCATGGGGAGAAAACACATACTCATCATTGACTTTCAATGTTGTCATCCGCCATCTACCGGTGGGCGCTTTCTCACATAGAGCACCTCGCTAGCATTGCGCCCAATGTGACCATGAAAATTTATGCGCTAGTCATATGAGAACTTAGTTTGTCGAAGCGCAAACTAATTAAAATGGTGTCACCCACCAAGTCATCATCTCTCCTACGATTCTATCGTGCATGTAGACCCACACTGCTCCAAGGAAATCGATCTTCTATGTGAAGGGAAACTTTTGGATCCATATCTTAGAGTCATTTGTTGACCATGTCCAGTGGTTCCTCTGCAACAATCTCTCCATGACATTTCTTTCTTTGTGAGGGGTTTAAGAGAGAGATGGATTTGAGAATTTCTTGGGTCCTTGATTTGCATGTTTTTTTGCATAGGTTTGAGCTTTTCAAGTGGATTCATTTGAGTGTGAGCATGCGCACTTGTTACTATTGGAGGGTGTTCCTCCTAGATGGCTTGATGGTTGTGGCCCCGATCACCTCTTCGTGGAGTTTGTGCATGTGCTCAGGCTTCTCCTTTGTGGGGATTCTGAAGTTGTTGTGGATTTTCCATCTCGGGATTGGAGAAAGAATCTAGCCATAGTGACCGAGCACCAACTTGTTGGTGGAGGGCTTAAGGAGAAGAAGACGCTTGGAAAACTTCTTGGTTACCCACACCTCTGTAGGTGATTAGCTTCCCTGCGAGGAAGTGACGATTGAGCTAAATCTTCTAATAACATTTCATTCCATTAAGAGCAGGTTTCGACTATAAATTACGTTATAAATACATGGTTTTGGTGATATGAGGTTTATACAATTACAAGTATGCATTTGTACACAAACCCAATCCTAACATCGAATTTATATCCTAACAAACTGAAACAATACTATTCACTTAGCTATTTGCACTTCTATATGTATGATAAAAGATATTTGGGGAGGGGGGGGGGGGGGGGGGGGGGCTAGGGATTACAAACTTGCAAGATTTAAATTTGTGCCTTTTAGGTAAATGAATCAAGAGATACATCTAGGAAGAGGGATCTCTCTGGAAACGTGTGATAGATGCTAAATATAATATAAAAACCCTAATATTCTTTGTTGTCGTGATGTGCACCCCTCCCTCTTGTGGAAAGGGGTGATCTAGGCCACTAAACCAGTCAAGATGTGGTATAGGTGGTATTTAGGAAATGGTAGACAGATTAAGTTCTGGGAGGACATTTGGTTCGGCAATTCTCCTCTAGCCACCCAATTACGAGTAATATATTTTGTATCTAATCAACAGACATAAACTATAGTGGATCTTTGGGATGGTGAGCAACTTAGATGTACTTTTGGACGAACGTTCACTGATGCTATGATGGTGCAGTGGCAGGAACTCTTAGTTATAATTACAAGTGCTACCCTTGACTGATGAGGATGATCAACTGATCTGCAATATGAATGCAGAAGAGTGTATTATTCAAGCTCTATGTACTGGATAGTTAACTTTAGAGGAGTGAGACATGTACTTTATTTCCAAGCTGTATGGCAGTTGAAAATTCCACGGGTGCAGGTTTTCTTCTGACTCTTCTCTCATAACAAAATCATGACTAGGGATAATTTGAGAATTACAGGTATAATGAAACTCCTAGATTGTGAACTTTCCAGTGAAATTGAATCCGTTAAGCACATTTTCTTTGAATGCCTAATTTGAGAATTTTGATATTTATGTCAATTTCTTTGAATCAATTGCATCTAATGGCTTTGTAATAAGAAATTTTTGCATTTCAATGTAGTTTCTTCAGCTGTCCTTTGGGTTATCTAGCACAACATAAATAGTTTAGTTTTTAACCGATGTTCCCGTAGGGGCTTCCCTACGGTAATCCCCGTAAAAAAAACATGAAACAGGTATGGCGCCTTATCGTGATGTATCTAATAAATTAGCAGAAACCTTTCAAGGACCTGGAACAAAGAAAAATAGCTCGGTTTTTGGCCTTACTGGTTACCAAGGTGAGAGCACCGCTGCCCTTGCTTGTGAGCTGAGATGCACCAACTTCCGGTTCCGGTGGAACTCCTCCTGGCAAATCCATGGCGGGCGTGGAACGCTGCCGTGTCTCCATGTACATCCTAATGAGGACCGCGCCATCCATATGGGGATGCAGATAGGGGTTTGCGAGGCGGTGGAAATCCTAGTGCATGTGCTGGTTTCCAACGTTTATTTTGTCATTGTTGTGCATCTGAGAGCGGGTGTTTTGTTGTAGTTACAAGAACTCTCTCTCGGAGAGCGCCCCACTAGGACCTTTAAGTTTACTTGATGTAAGTTACTTTGTTTCATTTGTATGAAATGGAACATTTTACGCCCCCCTGGAGATCTTAAAAAAAACTATATGTTCTAAAGTTTTGAATCAAATAGAGTATATATGTTATATCACCACTAGCTGAACCTAAAGCGATGCTTAGGACAAAGAAAATGCACAAACACAAATTCTAGTTGATAGATCCCCTCAACAAAACCGTAACTAATGATTATACACATGTCGGGTCTATAACCAATGAGACCTCCATAAATGGTCTCGATTCTCCACACCTCTAGAGGTGATCGACAAGAACAAATGCTTGTGTCTCTTATTAAAGTGGCCCTTCTTCTTCAAGCAGACCCAAATTTCTGGACGACCTGTTTTCCTTCTAAAACTTGTTTCCTCTACATGCCTCCACCAATCTTGCATTTGAAGAAGCAGGTGAAGAACCTGACCAATGAGAGCGCGACAAGTTTAATAAGGCTATGCCTCCACTCAATCTACGGTCCGCGTCGGTGGACTCGTCGCCATGTTGTCTCCTGAGCCATGGGTGCGAGATCTTGGATGACGGGGCGACGGCCTCGGAGGGTGGACTCCGCGGGCGACTCCACGGTGAGCGACATGGCGGTGGTGATGGTGCTTCTCTTTGTCCATGTGGATGGCAAGGATCGAGCGGGGGGTGGGGGGTCCTGTTGTTGGCGACGCTTCAACAAAGACAGTTCCCTGATCGCGTTTTGGAGGCATGGCTCGTTGACAGTGGACGGTCCGGGTTACGGGAGTAGTGTGAAGTTTTTTTTTTTTGAGCTTTCGCTCAGCTCTCCAGCGCCAACTACGACGATGCATGTGGGTGTCATAACCTTCTTTGGGTGTTCCGTTTTTCCTTTTCTTTTTTGGTTTATCTTTGATCTGCTCTATACGAATGTCTCTCATCACATTGTATCGAATTCAACCGACTGAGTTTATTTATAAAGCGGAACGAAAACCTGTTTGTTCTAGAGTACAAAAAGTTTCACAGACCGGTTAATCAGCAGTCAAGAAGGCTGACCAATGAAGGTGCAACAAGTGTTACAAGGGCAGGCCAGGTGCGCGCCAATGATTGTGCGTACACACACCACAGTCACAGGCGCCAGGAAATCCACCAGAGTTTGCTCCAGTACGGCAGAGGCTACTTGTGACGTGTGCCCAATCGGGAGAGATCGATCGGGGTGGGGAAGAAAGGGCGCGGCGGCGCGAGGGAGCCGCGTGGCCTTCACAAGTTCACATGAGACGCGGGGCCACGTACGGCACGCCTGGGCGCTGTGCGTGACGCCACCCCCCATGCCCACGTCCATCCCCCTGAGACCATCTCGCCGCCGCAGCTGGGACCGCGACTGACTCTGCGTGTTTCTCGCGCAGCAGCCGGCCGGCCGCCATTCGTACATGCTGAGAGCTCCCGGATCGATCATGGCTCCCAGATCAATCGCTCGCAGCAGCGCGCGCGGCGCCCATGGCCCTCCGACTGACTGACGTCCACTGTGTCGCCCACATGTGCGCCATGCAGCCGTGGAAAATTACCCATGCACAATCAGCTAAAATCTAACTTACCTACTATAGCCTATAGGTTTCAGTTTAGTTTTTATGACGGAATAGGCCGTAGCCCGCTATATAAATATAGCAACAACCCGATACAACCAACAGTTTCGAAATGCTGGGGCAGCAGCAAACATGAACCCAAAGAAAAGAAAATAGAGACATAGGCGGATTGACTAAGCTACAGATACTCGTAACCGTTGTGCCCTCTTCGACGAAGTACCACCACACTCTTAGCACTGAATCAACAAGTACCAAGCAGCATCTTCAGGAAGGCACGCACATGCTGCTGCCCGGATCAACTGATCATAGGGTTTCCCCGGCACACAGAGAGATGCGGACGAAGGGTAGCCACGACGCCCTTCAGGAAGGGATGATGCCACCTAGAGGCGGCATCGCGTCGGTGTCGGCCGGGCCTGACAAGGATTTTTCCCGAAACAACCTTCGGATGATTCCGTCGCACCGGAGCCCCGCAAGACGAGGTCTTGCCACCACCACACTAGCCGCCCACCAACAATCGCCACCACGGTCACAAAGTCGCCATCGCCGTCGCACCAAAGCCGCCGTCCCGAGGTCTGCAAGACGGAGGCACGGGTAGAATGTACTGGGCTCAGCAGCACCACGACCGCGCGGGAGGGAACACCTCCACCGCCAGAGGCGGTAGTCGACCGGACGCATCAGCAGAGCACACTAGTCCGTTAGGTTCGGCCGGGCCCAGCGGGCCCGTAAAGCCCCCGTGGAGGCACACCAGTCCCATCAGGTCCAGCCGGGCCAGAGGGGGCCCGTAAAGCCCGCTGTCGCGCTGCAACAGGCCGGTCGCCGACGCCGCTTATTAGGCAACGTAGATCGTTTTGTATACGTATTATTGTAAACCGTGTTGTACACGATGTGGTGGCTGTTAATATAAATAGCAAGGGCCAGCCGTGGGGCAAACCACGGCGACCAAATCAATCTTACGTTTTTCACTTGGTATCAGAGCGTGCTGTGCGATGGGAGGTAGGAACCGCAAGAAAAGCGCGATGACGGCGATAGGGATCATACCGGACAGTTCCATCAGTTAGCTTCTTTGGACGGTGAATGTTATTCTGGCTGCGAGTAACTGCTGGTGTAGTAGAATGTGCGGGCGGTGCTTGATTAGTGGCATCATCATCCGCATGAGAGGCAGACTGGTGAAGATCGTCAGCCGATGGAGCGCGAGAGGGCGTTGTGCTATCTGGCGACGCACGTCCAACACGTGATGGGCTCGAAGACGGCCCATGAGAAGCATCGGGCCCATGAGGAGCATCGAGCCCAGAGGGCGCTGTGCGAGGCGAAGGCTGCTCCCCTGGCTCGCTCGACGAGGCTTGCATGGGAGTAGCATGCACGTCGGATGCTGGCTGAACAGAGACGTCGATCGCTCCCGTCGTTGGAACCTGAGCCTGCACAGGGAAATCACAAGAAATACCAGGTGCATCAAACGATAACAAGGACATGTCGTATTTACGCATATTGGGACCCTGAATAGCTGGTTCTCGTGCAGGAAACGACACCGGGTGTAAAGAGGAGACATCAACAACAACTCCGGGTGTGGCAAAGGGAAACACGGTTTCATCGAAAACGACATCACGAGAGATATATATTCGACCAGTGCTACGATCGAGACATTTGTAACCTTTGTGCATAGGACTATAACCAAGAAACACACACATCTTGGAACGAAACTCTAGTTTACGCGAATTGTACTTGCGAAGACTAGGCCAACACGCACATCCAAAAGTGCGAAGGAAAGTAAAATCAGGGGCCTGGTTTAACAAACCGAGTGAGCGGTGATACATTTTTCAGAACTGGGGAGGGCATCGATTAATGAGATAACATGCGGTAAGGAAGGCTTCATCCCAATATCGTAAAGGGAGAGAGGAGTGAGCAAGGAGAGCTAGCCCAGTCTCGACAAGGTGTCGGTGTTTACGCTCTACAATGCCATTTTGTTGCGAAGTGTGCGGGCATGACACACGATGGAGTATACCGGTGCGTCGAAAGAAAGCGTTTAGGCGATGATACTCACCACCCCAATCGGACTGCACGGCACGAATCTTAGTGTTGAGAAAACGCTCCACATGAGTTTGAAAGATATAAAAAATGTTTTCGACATCAGATTTATGCTTAAGTAGATAGATCCAGCAATGGCGGCTATAGTCATCAACAAAACTAACGTAGTATTGATAACCTCCAGAGGAGGACATCGCAGGACCCCAAACATCTGTGTGCACAAGCTCAAGTGGTGTGGTGGAAACACGATGAGAATTAGTATAGGGTAATTGATGGCTTTTAGCACGTTGACATGCATCACACACAGATGATTCAGAAACAGATGAACATGAAAGGGAATTATTCTTGACAATATTCTGAACTACATTATTTGACGGATGACCAAGCCTTTGATGCCATTGACTAGAAGAAAGCGTAGCACTAGCAGCAGCATGTTGAGTAGACGATGACGCCCGATGAAACGGAACCGGATACAGACCCCCCTGGCTTCTACCTTGAAGAACGATTTTCTTCGTGACCTTGTCCTTAACACAAAAAAATTACGATGAAATTCGATGAAGACGTCGTTATCACTAACAATTTTATGGACAGAGAGCAAGTTTTTGCTAATATGAGGGACATGGAGAATATCTTTAAGAGCCAAAGAATGCATAGGACCAGCTAAACGAGAGTGACCAATGTGCGAAATAGACAAACCTGCACCGTTGGCGACTTGGACTTGATCCCTGCCGTGGTATGGCTCATGAACTTGAAGCCGCTCCATGTCGTGGGTGAGATGATCGGTGGCGCCGGTGTCCATCAGCCAATGAGGCTGATACTCGGGATGGTTCTGGCTGGTGGAGGCGGCGTTGCCGGAGCGAGGGTCATTGCCTTGATGACCTTGATTGTACTTGCCACAGTCCGGGGCAATATGTCCCCAGATGCCGCAGAGCTGGCAGCGTGGACGAGGGCGTTTCCCTCCGCGACCGCCACCACGACCGCCACCATTGCGACCACCGTTGTGGCCATAGCCACGTTGTGGCCGTAGCCACCGTTAGGGCCACCTGGCCACCTCCTTGACCATAGTAGCCGCCACCTCCTTGGCCACCGTGGTAGCCACCACCTAGGCCACCTCCTTGGCCGTACTGGTAGCCACCGCCCGGGCGGCCACCTTGGTTACCGCCACCACCTCCTGGGTAGCCGCCACCACCTCTTGGATGGTCACCACCTTGCTGATCACCAGGACCGCCGTAGGAGCGGCCATAGTCACCGCGGCGAGCGGCATTGGCTGAGGAGTAGTCGATCTCGCGCCCCTGCTGGTCCTGCATGGCCTCATGAGACACGAGCATGTCATAGAAATCAGGAAGATGGATGACGGCGTTAGGGTTGGTGTTGGCGAAGACGTTGAGCGACGCCTGAAGAGGAGCAAAGGCGCTGCCCAATCCCGCAAGGATGTAGTCGATCAGTTCATCATCGGGCAAAGGAGAGCCGACAGTCGCCATGGCATCAGCGAAGCCTTTCATGAGGTGGTAGTAATCGGCAGCCCCCATGTCGTGCCACTGCGTCGTCGCAAGCTTGCGGCGGTAGGCACGCATACTCGTCCGTCCCTGGGCGGAAAACATAGAGCAGAGAAAGCTCCACACAGCGGCGGAGGTCGTGCGCCCGACCATCTGGGCAAGGATCTCCTCGGTCATCGACCCGAGGAGCACGCTCAGGACGCGTTGATCGATGCGTTCCCATGCGAGGTAGTCAGGGTTGGCGACGGTTGCTGCAGCTTCGCCGGTGCCGGTGGTGATCGTCCTCGGTGGCGCAGGCGTGCTCCCGTCGATGAAGCCGAGCCGCCCCGATCCCGTGAGGCTGGGGATGACCTGGGTCTTCCAGAGGAGGAAGTTGCTCCGGTCTAGGCGGACCGTGATGGTGTTGGGCTCGCCGGCCGGGAGAGCTCCGGCGGCGGAAGAGGATAGCGCGGCGGACGTGGTTAGAGCCATCGATGGCGGCGGAAGAGGAACCCTAGAGCGTCTCGCTCTGATACCAAGTGAAAAACGTAAGATTGATTTGGTCGCCGTGGTTTGCCGTGGTATCAGAGCACATGGTGGCATGCTCTGAACCGGCATGGCGTACTGCTATGGAGGATGAATTTGATGCTTTGCAGCATAATCAGACTTGGCGGCTCGTTCCACGTCCTCCTGGCACTAATGTTGTTGGCAGCAAATGGATTTTCAAAACCAAGTATCGTCCTGATGGATCGGTTGACAAGCATAAGGCTCGGTTAGTGGCTCGCGGCTTCACTCAACAACATGGTATTGACTATCATGACACTTTCAGTCCTGTTGTTAAGCCTGTTACCATTCGTCTGGTTTTATCACTTGCCGTCTCTCGTGGGTGGAGCCTTCGCCAAATTGATGTCAGTAATGTCTTTCTTCATGGTTTTCTTGAGGAAGATGTATACATGCAGCAACCTCCTAGTTTCGAGGACTCCCAGTACCCGCAACATGTCTGCAAACTTCAGCGTGCTCTCTTTGGTCTGAAGCAGTCTCCTCTGGCATGGCATGCTCGGCTGAGTGACAAGTTACATGAGCTTGGTTTTACCTCCAGCAAGGCTGACACATCCTTATTCATACTCTCGTCTGGTGATGTCACTATTTACATGCTGGTTTATGTCGACGATATTGTGATTGCGGGCTCTTCCAATGCTGCTGTTGATCGCCTTGTCGAAGTCCTGGCAAAAGCATTTCCTATCAAGGACATGGGGCGCCTTGATTATTTCTTGGGCATTGAGACTTACTATACTCCTGCGGGTCTGCGTTTGTCACAGCAAAAGTATGCTTTGGATCTTCTTTATCGTGCCAATATGGAAGATTGTCGTGCTGTTCCCACTCCGATGTCCACTTCTGCTACTATTTCTCGTGCTAGTGGTACCAGTCTGTCAGCTGATGATGCTTTTCGTTATCGGAGTTTGGTTGGGGGACTGCAATATCTGACGTTAACACGGCCTGATATATCATTTGCGGTGAACAAGGTTTGTCAGTTTCTTGCCCAGCCTACTACAGTTCATTATGAAGTTGTCAAGCGGATCCTTAGGTATGTAAAAGGTACCGTTTCTACTGGCTTACTGATTCAGAAGTCCGTGTCTACACTTCTGAATATTTATACTGATGCGGATTGGGCGGGTTGTCCTGATGATCGTCGTTCTACTGGAGGTTTTGCTATTTTCCTTGGGCCCAATCTTGTGTCTTGGAGCTCTCGTAAACAACCCACGGTGTCCCGCTCTAGCACAGAAGCGGAGTACAAGGTTCTTGCTAATGGCACAGCTGAGGGCATATGGATTCAGTCTGTGCTCATGGAACTTGGTGTTCATCAACAAAAGCCACCAGTCTTATGGTGTGATAGTTTGGGTGCCACCTATTTATCTGCGAATCCGATGTTTCATGCTCGCACCGAGATCGATTTTCACTTTGTACGCGAGAAGGTTTCTTCTGGTGCTCTCGACGTACGGTTCATTGCCTCTGGAGATCAACTTGCTGATATCTTTACTAAGCCTGTCACTCATCAGTTGCTTAGTCGTTTTAGTACCAATCTTAACCTTGTACACGACGGTTTAGATTGAGGGGGTGTATTAGGCAACGCAGATCGTTTTGTATACGTATTATTGTAAACCGTGTTGTACACGATGTGGTGGCTGTTAATATAAATAGCAAGGGCCAGCCGTGGGGCAAACCACGGCGACCAAATCAATCTTACGTTTTTCACTCCGCTACCCCCTGCAACATGTACCCACCGCCATCTGCAGAGCGTGCGGCGGGAGGGCCAGCCCGCCCCAGCCCAGATGGGCTCGATGGGAACAGATCTGGGCCGCTGGGCACTGCCGGCGCCGCCCGAGCTCGCCGCCGCCCGCATCTGCACTGCCCGCAGCACCAGGCAGCACCACCGGACCACCACCAACCAGCCGAAGCCGGGCCACCGCTGCCCTAGGTCGCACCGCCGTCGGAGAGACGACGCCCCGCGCGGCCTCCTTCGAGCGCGGGTAGAGGAGCACCGCCGCCGCCGGCACCGCTCGAGCCTCGCTCGGGGGCTCGCGCCGACGGCGGCGGGAGAGGAGAGGCGGGACGGAGCTGGGAGGAGAAGGCCGAGGCCGCGCCCGGCCGCCGCGGGGCGGCGCGGACGCAGGGCGAAGGAGGAGGGGAGAGGAGAAGGGAAGGGAGCGGGCCGGCCGGCGGCGGCGCGGAGGCGGTTAGTATTCCGCTGGAGGGAGGAGAGGTCGCGGGAGGGAGAGGCTCCTATCGTTCGCACTATGTGCCCTCCAGTTTAGTTTTTATCCCCGGTTGAAGTAGTATTATCTCTTTTTTAACCTGGCTGTGCATGCATTTTCCCAGTAGAATATGTGCATGTAGGATCGATCAATCTGACCAGGACCGGCGTGTACATATATGCTCGTTTTTGCTTTGCTATCGATCGCTTTCCGCAAAGTGAAGCGCGATCTGCGTGGGGACATCTCTCCATTGATGTAGCTATGGATATATATGATGATCGATGCACTGGGTTATATTTGGCGCGCGTGGGTGACGACCGCGTCCTCCTATTAATTCTCATCGCCTTTCTATCCATTTGAGTTTTGCCTAAAATGTGTCGTCACCTCATAAGCCCGGACGGCTGCTCAACTTTCTTCAGGTCCTCATGCTCTTGTTATACTAGTATACAAAAGAAGCAGGGTATTCATGACCTTGAGATTGAAAAAACAGCTCTCCTCGGAAAATGGCTATTTAAGCTACTTACCGAGGATACGTTTGGCTACTTACCGAGCATACGTTTGGCAAACACTTTTAAATAATACATTGGTTCAAGGGCTCTGCCACAACTTTATTGGAAACCTGCTGGCCCACACTTTTTTGCTAGTCTAATGGCCCATTCTTCAAATCTTCGATAGACATGATTAGGCATAGAGTTAAACCTAGCCTAAAGGAAGGTCTGCAAACCTGGATAGATCATATGTAATTTACATTTGAACTTTCGGACTATTTGTAAATATTTACTTTTGTGGAATGGAAAATAGAAAATGTGGCAGTGGGGGTCTTCCCCACTGTTATGCGCTTCAAAAAAAAATTAATGGCGACGAACAAGCATTTCCTTTGCTTTGGATCATTTAACATTAAATATGGCACGGAAATTTAGGTTCTAAGAGGATAGATGGCTAGGAAATACCACTCTCCGAGAGCAATATCCGTCTCTATATAACATTGTCCTGTTAGGTTGATCTCCTCCCGTGTGACCCAACGGTCACACCGGACCCTTGACCACGCCCTGATCGGGGGCGTCCAACCGTACACTGGTTGGTGGGCCCCTGTCACCAGCTGCTATAAAGAGAGGTGGGGGCCGGCGGCACCGATTACGAGGTTCGACGCTGTGCCAGACCCCCACCGACATCCCTACCGATCTAGGGTTAGCGCTGAGCTGACGAGAAGTACCACCACCGCCGCCACTCACTGCCATCGCCTCCCACCTCCACCATGGCCGGCGCATCGGGATCGTCTGCACACAGAGAAGGTGATCATCCTCCTCCTCCAATCTCTCTGTTCTACCCGTATGATCTAGACTAGACGATCTTGTGGAGTCAACATTGGTATCAGAGCTCCTAGATTCTAGATCTCGTGTAGACAGAAAAAGAAAAGAAAAGGAAAAGCAAAAGAAATCCCCTCCCACAGAAACCCTAACCCTAATCAGGGCAAAGAAAACTCACCGCAAAAGAAGTGCCGCCGCAAGTCCGCGCCCGTTCCTCTCGATCCAAGTCCGCATCGGCAAGCCGAGGGACTGGACGAAGAACAAGGGCAGTGGAGGGGGCTCGACGCCTCCGCCACGGCCGAAAGGGAGTGACCCTTTTGGGGGCAAAGGCGCGTCGCCGGCGAGCCGTCGGGGACGAGCTCGTCTTCCTCCTGGCATGGCGCCTTCGCGCGCAGAGGGGCCGCGGGAGAGCTGCGGGCGAGCGTGGCTGCGTCTCTCCTCGGGCGCGTCACAGAAGAGAAAAAGGAGAAGAGCTCGACGGGCGCAAGGGGCAGCGGGATGGGGCTCGCCGCGGTGGGGCGTGCGGCCGTCGCTCGCCGCGAGCCGCCGGCCACCGGTGGTTTTCTTCCACGGGCCGCCGTCGACATCGCCAGACGAGCGAAAGAACAGAAAATGGGGCTAAGTTTTTTTTCGGTCGGGGGCAACGGACCTGGTTTTGATCCTCCGATCTGCACGGAGGACCGTCCGATCGGATGGATGGCCAGGATGCGCCTCAGCCAAACCCTAGCGGCAGAGCAGGCCGTGGGCCGTAAAAGGGACGTGGGCCGAGGTTTACTGTCGCCCCGGGCGACAGATAGCAGAAAGGCCGTGGGCCTGCCGAAAAGAAAAAGATATCTTTCTGTTTATTTTTTCACAGAAACATGTTTTTTAATTGTTTTGTTCAATTTTTTGAGCAAATTTCATCAAAGTTTTTCCTATTCAAAATTATCCAACGAAAGTTTTGTTTAGGAAACAGAAAAGTAAAAGTAATGCTCTGAAAAGTATAAAATTGATGAATTTTATACATTTTTCCGCTGCAAATAGTTAAAAGTAATTGCTTAAAAGCAATAAAGTGATCATTAATTTTTTTAAAGTTGTAATAAAGTGAATATTAAAGGTGATTATGGTCCTGTTATTTTATGACCAACGTTGTTAATGACATGATCATGATAAAATAGAATTAAAGTGAGAATTAAATTTTAAAGAGAATGTTAAAGAAATTATTGAAACAATTATGATTCTGTTATTTATGACCAACGTTGTTAATAACATAATCATGATTTGTTAAATGTTGAACAGCGCAATGTTTGTAAAATACAGAGAATACACTACAGTTTCTGCTGTAAAGTAAAGGGACTCTCTTCTAATTAAATTGGAACCAACGGGAAAATTTAATTAGAGAGGAGGAAAAAGATAAATACTTGTTTAACAGATTAATTATGGTATTGTTACTTTCTGACCAACGTTGATGATAGCAGTACTATAATTATATGAGTTCTATAGTCAAAGGGAGGGAAAGGCCCTCGTCTTTCAGAGAAAATATAAAAGATCAAGAAATGCTCTTGAACTATAGAAATATGAATATTTCATGTTTCCGCCGAAATAGAGTTGATGATAATGTTATTATCTAAACAGAGTTCTTTATTGCAATAGAATTATTATCATCATATTGTTTATGAGTTTTATGCATTGATTCTAATTCTGCCCAACGGTGATTTAGAATATAGAAGAAAGTTTTAAAGATTTAATGTGCATATCTTTAACCAGACCAACGTAGGGTTATTTTTATGCTCATTATTGTTTATTATTATTGAATATTTTCTCAGACAAAGATTCTCATGTTTTCATTCGTGAAAGCAAAAGAATGGGTACTTATGACCCGAAAGATGACCAAGAAGGTCATAAAGTGAGAGAGTATGTTCTCTCTAAAGAATGACTACAAAAGAAAAAGAATTCTTGGATGTTAATCCAAGAATACAAATAGATCATCGAGAGTCTTGTTTGACAAATGTCTTTCATGTACTCTTCATGCAGAAAACAAATAAATCATTCAGAGTTTTGTTTAACGAATTTCTTTCATGTACTCTATATGAAGAAATTTTTTAAACGAGCAACATGAATGCTTAATTTGACCAACGTTGGATTAAGCATGTGTATAAAAGAGTATTCAGTTTTATTTCTGAATTTGATGATTGAATATACAGTCTAAAGAGCCAATTGTGTCATCTATGCCTCTTAATTACCCGCATGACGGGAAAAGACGAAAATAATATCCACGTGGTGGAAAAAGTCTGGGAAAATACCCGCATGGCGGGAGAAAATTTTGACAAAGGACTTATTCTGTATGACAGAAGAAAGATGTGATGACTCATGTGTTTTTATATCGACCGCACACATTGTGTATCATAGTTATAAACACTTAATGAGTCAAAAGAGAATAAAGTTACAAATAAACCTAAATATAAGAATGTTATGCAAGTGTGACTTGCAGTACCATTGAGAAAAACTCTTGTGAGTTTTGAAAAGGGAATGAGGAAAAAGTACTCCCATACATTAAAAGATAACTTCATATTGAATAAAGCAGATAATCAAAGTTTCGAAATTGTGGCAAAAAGGTTCTTGCCACATTTCGAGGGGGAGATAGAGAATGTTACAGAATAAACTCCCCTATACTTCAGATAATGGGATATAAGTGATCTATGATGAATTGTGATCGTCCGGGGTGTACGACGGTCATAATATTGATACCCCTAAAGAAAAGAAATAGATGTATTCTTGGATATTTTACAGCTCCGAAAGGAGACTAAGGACGGTACTCAAAGTGCCATAAAGAAGACAGATTGACAGGTTAACAGAATAAACCCAAATAAAAGGGATCAAGGATACACCATTTTGGAGAAAATTGAGTAATCTGGGGGAGCATGGTATGAACATACCTAAGGCTCGAAAGATTTTATCTGGGGGAGCTTGTTGCTTTATAATAGAGATGAACAAGCAAACATGGATCTTGTGATTTAGGTCCTTGTAAGAGCTATAGCAATAGAAGACTACAGAATTAATTGCCTCTAGGCAATGATAGAACAACAACATCCCCATATGAGAAAAACAGATGACTATAAAGTCTATATCAGAGAAATTTAAATGAAGGTTGATCGCACCTCATTTACAGAAATTATAAGCAGCGCTCAATCGATTTTGACAAGTGTCTACTTGTCTTAATGATTAGAGACTATGTGAATCCCGACGATGTTTGGGACTCATAAGTAATTTCCAATGGAGCCAAAACAGTAGGCTATAAAGGGTCTACAACGCCAATGTGACTCCAAAGAAAATATGTAAAAAGCGATTTTAAATCAAAAGATTTGCGCTAAGAGAATAAACAGATTATAATGAGTGATAATGGCACATAACGATCTGAGTCACATCAGATGAAAGTAAAGAACACAAGGGATCTTACGGACTAGAGCAAGTCTCTAGAATCAGAAGTTATTTTGGGTTAAAGAGAATGAGAGGACAATCGTTTTTCTACAAACTTATAGAATGGGAAATTCATTCCCTAATCCTGTGTAGTGGTGATGTCAATCTACTACCGGCAGAGAAAGGAAGTTCTTGTCCTCAAAAGAGTATTCTGGGTAGAGTGTCTGTCGTTAAAAGTATCGAGATTTACTAAGAAAAGAAGAAAAGGGGTATTAGAAATATCGCATGGACATGCTGAGAAGAAGTCTCTAAAGCATGCATGTCGAGAAAATCTACACTTGTTCTTATTGTCAAGGGTAATGGAATTGAGAACTTTAGTGTTCCAAGAGATAACTTAGAACAGATCAAATGAATATAGTACCATATGCTTCAGCTGTTGGAAACCCAATATTACTCTGACAATTCACGTATCCGGGTTATTTTGGCAATGTCCAATCCAGATATAGATCACTGAATGGAATCAAAGATATCGGCCTCATGCTAAAAGAAACAGAGTGCTATCAAAAGGTTGTGAGTACAAAGATAGATCTATAAATGTGCTCTCAAAAGGTTGTGAGTACAAAGAAAGAATTTGTGAAGTGTATAGCGAAATCCACAATTGTCGCTAAATTTCACATTTGGAGTTTTTGTGTGGAAAAGCTCCAGAGAATGAAAAGATTGACATCAGTGTGATGTAAAGACATGTTATAGCATGATATAAGGCCGAGGGACAGGCAAAATGGTTAAGGAAACCTGTACCCGAAATTGATAATGGTTGACAACAGCAATAACCATTAAATAATTCACTCCTAAGACAACGAGTCAAGTGTGGTGCCAAACACATTGACACAGAGTTATACGTTGTAAAGGAGAAAGTCCGGAATTATGTTAAATGCTTGGAGCATAAGAGGAACAGATAAAAGAAACACACAAGTGTTCGCAGATCTGCTAATTAAAGGCTTACCGCCCAGTGTGTTTTGGAGAACACATAGTCGACATGAGTTTATGGTATAGTCTATATGTTTTCCGGACAATAAAGAGCCCCAAAAAGATTAAAGAAACTATTTCAAAACAGAGACGTATATTGTAGCTGTCTGATTCTATCGGCAATTGAGCTGTGACGATGAAACATGCTCTATGTATCGATCTGTGATGAAACGAGTAAAGCGAAAAGTATATAGTTAAAAGTAAAAGTTGAGATCAAGGGGGAGAATGTTAGGTTGATCTCCTCCCGTGTGACCCAACGGTCACACCGGACCCTTGACCACGCCCTGATCGGGGGCGTCCAACCGTACACTGGTTGGTGGGCCCCTGTCACCAGCTGCTATAAAGAGAGGTGGGGGTCGGCGGCACCGATTACGAGGTTCGACGCTGTGCCAGACCCCCACCGACATCCCTATCGATCTAGGGTTAGCGCTGAGCTGACGGGAAGTACCACCACCGCCGCCACTCACTGCCATCGCCTCCCACCTCCACCATGGCCGGCGCATCGGGATCGTCTGCACACAGAGAAGGTGATCATCCTCCTCCTCCAATCTCTCTGTTCTACCCGTATGATCTAGACTAGACGATCTTGTGGAGTCAACATGTCTGTCATAAGAGTTATACAATAGCTATGGTTATGCAGTCATCGCCCCCAAATGTGATGTTAAGGAGAGATTTAAATGGACCCAGACTTACGGAAGGGAACGCCCTAGTTGGGCGGCTGGCATCAATACGATTGTCGCAATTATTCGATGAATTTCTCTGGAATTTACATGAGAATGGGATGTTCTATGTGAACTCTGTGTATAGGGTGCTGGGGCTCATCCTGATGTGTTAGATGCTGATAACAAAAAAAATTGGAAAATGCAATACCACTGAAGTAAAAAAAAATCTTTGCGTGGTATATTCGTAAAGTTGTTATTTTAACCAAAGACAACCTTATTAAACACAATTGGCATGGAAATACTAAGTGTTTTTTCTGTCAACACGACGAGACGATCAAACACCTATTCTTCCAGTGCAAGTTTACCCGTTCTATTTGGTCAATCATCCAAGTAGTTTGTAACTTCTATCCACCACGTACCATTGCAAATATATTTGACAACTGGTTACATCGCTCACAAATTTAGTACTCTTATTATGGTGGGAGCGTTAGCCGTTATATGATCACTTTGCCTTTGTAGAAATGGCAATGTTTTTACCGATAAAAATTCTTCTCTCATGCAGGTAATTTATCGACGCACCAGTTTATTCCGTTCGTAGTCCACATTACAACGTGTGAAAAACCGAGTCTTTTTATGGAGGTGTTTGCACGCCTGAAAACACGGCGAGTGATAAGTTTATCCGACATGGATGGCCACATGATCGGATTGCCCCCCGCCCCAGCTCCGTAGACGGTTAGCAGTTTTATTGTGATTATTACTTGTTTCGTCTTCCTTTTTTATACTTTTACGCATTATTAGCGGTTGTTTTTCTGTTATGTATGCAGAGACCAGGTAAAACTATTGAGTAATAAAGCGCACTCTATCAAAAACAAAACAATAATAGAAGCACGGGAGATAGATCGAGAGAAAGAGAGATGGCCGACTGTACACGTTGTGGTGGCGACATAAAATACTTGCTGGAACGTCGATCCGCAGCCAACCCACACCCATCCTTATCTCAGCTAGCTCCATGCGGCGTGCGTCCCCTGGTCACTCGTCTTTACGTGATTCTCCCACGCGTTCCGCTGCAATAGTTTATGCCTCAACATGCATCCATGCGTCGATCATCTCCGATCAATCAAGATCTGTGTGCACAATCGATTCCTCCAACCTCGAGCAAGCTTACGTCGTACTACCCCCACATACTTCTATAACTATCAGAAGTTCAGAATGCTCCTAGAAATACTCATATCGTTCTTTACTTAGTTTATTATCACGGATGATGCACGATCGAATATAACACAGCACATCTCGATCAGCAGGCATCGGCAGAAGCAACGCAATGTTTGTCCAGATTACGATCGTATCACCGGAAAGGGCACACTTTCATGGCGAGATTACGTCTTTCGAGTGCCTGCTTACTCATCCCAGGGCCGTTCCATGTCACCAGATAAAATAGATTTGTATATCCATTTCACATATGTGCACGTGGGCGTACGTATGCATGCACTAACCCCGTTCTTAATTGGGGATTCGGCGATCCTACGTGCGGGGGGTTTATCCAACTGATGTGGCACTTTGCGTCATGCGCACTAGCTAGCTCCTATATTTGTTATAGAAAGGACCTTCTTGTTCGATAGATATGATATATGCGGCTAATACGGCAAAGATCAAAAGACATGCATGGTGGTTTGGAGCTTTCTTCGGGACGTCGGCAGATCGATGATGATGATCAATAAGCTCATAATTCACGCTGATCTCCTTTCCTAGGCCATCTTTGACCAACAGGGAAGGATGGTTCTACAACTATTTTGTCCAAGCTTCATTCATCCATCTTTCACCGTATCGCAACTGAATTTGTTTATCCAGATTGGCTATCTGAGACGATTCAGGGATAACTATTTTAGGTTGATGCTAAGAGCCTCATTATTTAATAATTGAGATGTATAAAAGGGTGATAAGATTTTATTGGACACGATGTATATCGACCGAGAACTAACTAATGAGTAGTAACCCGTCATATATATGACTTTCTTTAGAAGATCTTAACACCACATTACAAGATATGTGGTAGCTACATTTATATTTTTATGTAATCCTTATTGTTACCCCCTAATCTAGTGGATAAGTTCCAAAAATGCATGCATGATACGCTGGCCAGCAAGATTTTTTTTAGTTCTGGTTCTTATCTTCGTGAAACTAGTAACATTAATTGCGAAATTAGAAAGCTAATCCCATACCATAATTATCCAGAAAGTTTTATATATATGAGCTTGGTTAATGCATGAGATGATTTCCACAAATGGTGTAACTAGCTTGATGATGTCGCTGTCATCACACTACTCATCTACTAGGTCAAAAGTAAAATGTGGCGTCATATACACGGTAATAATGCCCGCTGACATATATGCCCCTTGATGCTGTACTAATTTGTTGCATGCATGGCTGGGAAACACAAACTAATTCTGTCATCTCTTGTGCATGTGGACTTGAGGAATTCGTCCAGCCAAGACATAGGTTAATTAGTTAATTAGTTAGTTTGACTTTGATATGTAACTCGCGGCGCCGGAACGCACTCACTTTAGTTGGGTATGCATTTGGATATACTCCCTCCCGTTCAGATTTAATCTACATTTTAGGTTCAAAATTTGTTCACAATTAGTCTACATCCTGTGTGAGTCCAACCTTGTTAATTAAGAGTGAGAGAGTCTACATCAATGCATGCACCGGTTTGCTATTTCCCATGCATGGATGGATTGCATTAATTAAGATTGGTTTAACCAATGGGTGTTTTGTTTCTTGTGAGATTATAAATGTGATGTATGGTGAGATGTGCAAGTAGTACTAATAAATTTTAGTCTAATTTGTCTGAAATTTTCTAGGACGTAGACTAAATCCGAACGGAGGGAGTATAGATGGAAATCAATTGCGGCCGACCTGACACTCTCTTGATAACGGCAACCCCAACTGCGCGGAGAATTCAGTACAATTACCAGAGAGACATATTGCATGTATTTTGCTCTTGTTTGACAATTCGATCGATGTATAGGACAAATCTTGGGTTAAAGTATAATCGGGACTCCTATATTAGTCTCTGGTATATACCGATATGAACTGTACTTGCAAGTTACACTACGCCAACGGTACAATAAAGTAGGCGAAACTCGTCCCCGTCCCCTGCTACAGTGCAGAGAGGCGGAAAAGAAGGCGACACCGAGTTCTCCTCTTCTCGGCGGCGGATCCGCCGCTCCCCTCCGCCTCCGGTCGCCGTTTCGGCACCGTGAGGTGGGGGGGAGCTCCGGCTCCTGCTCGCGTGTGTAGATAGGTTCTCTAGGTTTAGGTTTCTTCTTAGTTTCTTTGTCCTTCGTGGCGTCTGGCGTTATGCCGTCGAGAGCGGCTTATCCGCTGTTGCGCGGCGGTGTCCGGTGGCCTGGCGTCGTCCTCTGGCATGGCGTCGTGGTCGTCATCGATCTGCTCCTCGTCAAGCCTCCATGGTGGAGGATCTGCGAAGGTGATTCGGTGACTGCTCTCCTAAATAAGCGCATCTGCTTCTTCGTCGTTTGGATCGATCTCCTTCTCCTGGCCGGCCTCGGTGGCGAGGGGGAGAAGAAGAGGGGTCTGCGGCAGTTGAAGTGTTTTGCAGGTGAGTCTCTGCTTCTGTCTCTTGCTGGCCGTGGTGGCAGAGGGAGTAGAGGTCGAGGTGCTCGATCTGCTTTTGGTTGGCATGATGGAGGTGGTGGATCTCTGTGTCGTCTTTGCTCTGGCCGGCCGTGGCGGCGAAGGGAGCAGCGACTGGAGCTGGTTTGGTGCTGGCGATGGTGGTTCTGTGTGTTGTCGGGGCGGCTGGAAGAAGGGCGGACGAGGGAAGGTCGCGCTGTGGCTGTGCTCGTTAAGCGAGATCAGATTCCGTCGTTTACGGTGGATGGTTCATGCAGCTTTCTACAAAGTGTGGCGGTGCTTCTTCCCGGCGGACGGCGGTACGGCGTTTCCGGCGACGCATAGGAGCTTTGGGTGCGGTTCTGGATCCAATCGTGTTCTTCTTTGGCAGCTTAGGGTGGTTCTTGCACTTTTCGGGACCTTGTTGTAATTTTCTTTCTTTTCTGGTCTTTTTTGTAAAGTGTTCGAGCTGTCTTAATATATGGTTTGGATCCTTCCTCAAAAAAAAAAGTTACACTACGCCAGCTGGTCACATCATTGACTTATACAGAGTAATTGATAGTTGGAGTAAACACCACAAAACTCCCAGCTAGATAAACAGCAGCACTCTCTATACTGCAGAGTGCGTACGTGAATGTGAGTCAGTCAAGATTGTCCTGTTCTTCACAAGTTAATTTCCGGGCCCCCACTTGTGTTTTCTCGCTGCTAGCTGCCTGTACACAGTTGATCTCTTGACCTCGGGCGCTGTACAGTGACACGGCTATGTAGTTATATATACTTATAGGAGTATATATAGAGCAAAAAAAGTCATCACGGTAAGACCGATTCAAACCTCCATCGATCGTCAAGGTTGTCGGTGATTCACGCGAGTGCGCGTAATATAGGATCGTCAAGGCATGCAGTGTAAAAATATGCACAAGTAGCATAGCAGTGGCAGTGTCAGCTCCATCGAGCAGGTTCAGTGTTGGGTGTGTGTACTTCTCGTCAGATTCATCGAGCAGGCAGGTCTTTGTAAACAGAGGCCGGCCGGGCGGGCCAAACGATTCACCGCCATGCGTGTGGTTACTTCACCATGCCGCGTTCTCGCTCTGGGTATTTGTGAACCATACGCATCCCCGTTTACCCGTAGTCAAACCGACCTACTCCCTCTATTACATAATATAATATGTTTTAGTAATTTCAATACTACAGATATATTGACGTATTTCAGTGTATATTTTGTTATGTACACCCGTGCTACAGAGCTGACCGCATCAGATTGTTTTTCTAGCTTCGTCCCTATTCACTAGTGGAAACCATGCCTTTGGTCCAGAACCACATTTGGCTCTAGTCCCAGGTGGCTTACGAACCGGCACGCTCTAGTCCCGGTTCAACGGCTACGAGGCGGCGCAGCTCCGGTCCCGGGTCGGTGGGCACCTCTAGTCCCGGGTCGTGATACCACCCGGCACTAGAGGTGCCGCGGCAGGCAGCTGCAGAGGAGGGCCCGCGCGATAATCTCTAGTCCCGGGCTGTATCGCGGCCCGGAACTAGAGGTGGAGCTTTAGTACCGGGTCGTGATACAACCCGGGACAACCGCTCTCACTATATCATCTTCCACCCCCGAGAGCAGCTAGCCCTGCATTTTTCAGCTCGAGTTCATCTCCATTTTCTCCATTGTTTCCTCTCTCTAGCTCGAGTTTATCCCCATTTTTTTCCACGATTTGTCAAGATTAGCGGCACCCATCTATCCAAGGCTAGCAACTTGATCCTTTCATCCGGCATTGCTCATTTTAGCTCATTTCCTTACTAGCTTGGCTAATTTCATTTTTGTAGTGCTTGGTAGGTGTTTGATGAAATGCCTAAGTTAGGAATTTTATTTGTTTTATATGCAATTTGAGCTCAAATTAAAGTATGATTTGTGGGTTTTAGTGTCGTACCCGTCCTCACCGCCGTCGATCGCCCGCGCCGTCCCGTCACCGGCACCACCTCGGTGAGCCTCTTGTTTTTTATATTTTATTTAAAAAAACTTCGTTTTATGATTTCTACGCATAGTTATTAGTTGTATAATTTTCTTAAATTGTTTTTTATATGTATAGTGCCATGGTTTTGATATCCGTCCCCGTCGGCCCTCGTCCGGTCTATGATTCGGATGTGGTATACTTTTATAACTATTACTTTCATTTCGTTTTATGACAATTATGCCGACCAACTTGACATAGATATATTTTTATCTAGGAGGTAGTTGAACCGGAAATTCCAACCGACCCTATTGTCGAGTTTTTTGAAAAAAAAACAATGATTTGAAAGCAAAATTGAAAAGAAGTGAAGATCTTTATCTCCAATGCTTAGAAGAGAAGATGAAATTGGAGTTCAAGCTTGCCGACGTCGTGGATGCTAACGAGATCAAGATGGATGCAATGTGCTTGGATCACGAGATCAAGATGGATGCAATGCGCTTGAAGATTAAAAAAATTAGAAGTTATGCCATTAGTCAAGAGGCTTGGTATCATTATGTTGTTGGTTCAATAATTACCTTAGTTGCGATTTTGATCGCATTTGTTGTTGGATTTAAATTTTTTGGATAGTTGTATGTTGGTTTAAATGTATGTTTTATGAGAACTATGTATTACATTTGGTCACTACTCTACTTTGGTTTTAATGTGATGAACTTGTATTAATGAATAGCGGTGATTGCGTTTGACATACTTATATAATGCAGATGAGCCATCCATGGATGTACGCTGACCGACGCTCTACCGAGTACATGCAAGGCGTGCAATCTTTTCTCAATGTGGCTGAGGCAAACAACGGGATGGTTTTATGTGTTGTCCATGCCTTAAATGTCAGAATGAGAAGGATTACCCTCGGTCACAAACCCTTCACATCCACCTGATTCAGTTTGGTTTCATGCCCGGCTATAATTGTTGGACCAAGCACGGAGAAAGAGGGGTTATGATGGAAGACAACGAAAAGAAGAGAACGATGACAACTACATGTGCCCTGAATACGGTGGTAATGCAACGGGGGAAGCTGAAGATGAAGAGGTACCAGATGAGCCCATCATACATGATGATTTACGTCGGGTCATCGTTGATGCACAGACCGAAGTAGAAAGTGCACTTGAGAAGTTGAAGTTGGAGCGCATGTTAGAGGATCACAAAAAAAAGTTGTACCCAACTTGCGAAGATGGCAACACAAAGCTCGGTACCACACTGGAATTACTGCAATGGAAGGCAGAGAATGGTTTATCTGACAAGGGATTTGGGAATTTACTGAAAATAATGAAGCAAAAGCTTCCAAAGGATAACGAATTGCCTGACAGTACGTATGAAGCAAAGAAGGTTATCTGCCCTCTAGGATTAGATGTGCAGAAGATACATGCATGCATTAATGACTGCATCCTCTACCGCGGTGAGCAGTACGAGAATATGAATGAATGCCCGGTATGCGGTGCATTGCGGTATAAGATCAGACGAGATGACCCTGGTGATGTTGAGGGCCAGCCCCCAGGAAGAGGGTTCCTGCCAAGGTGATGTGGTACGCTCCAATAATACCACGGTTGAAACGTTTGTTCAGAAACAAAGAGCATGCCAAGTTGTTGCGATGGCACAAAGAAGACCGCAAGAGCGACGAGATGTCGAGACACCCGGCTGATGGGTCGCAGTGGAGAAAAATCGATACAGAGTTCAAGGAATTTGCACGTGACGCAAGGAACTTAAGGTTTGGTCTAAGTACGGATGGCTTTAATCCTTTTGGGGAGCAGAGCAGCAGTCATAGCACCTGGCCTGTGACTCTATGTATCTATAACCTTCCTCCTTGGTTGTGCATGAAGCGGAAGTTCATTATGATGCCAGTGCTCATCCAAGGCCCGAAGCAACCCGGCAACGACATTGATGTGTACCTGAGGCCATTAGTTGAAGAACTTTTACAGTTGTGGCGTGATGAAGGGGTACATATGTGGGATGAGTACAAACAGGAGCCATTTGACCTACGAGCGTTGTTGTTTGTAACCATCAATGATTGGCCTGCTCTTAGTAACATTTCAGGACAGTCAAACAAGGGATACAATGCATGCACGCACTGTTTAGATAAGACTGAAAGTACATATTTACGTAACAAGAATGTGTACCCGGGCATCGTCGATTTCTTCCAACGCAGCATCCCGTAAGAAAAGAGGCAAGCATTTCAAAGGTGCGGCAGATCGCCGGACGAAGCCACCCCTCCCTACTGGTGATGTTATATATGATATGGTCAAGGATTTAGAAGTAATCTTTGGAAAGGGTCCTGGCGGACAGTCTGTTCCGCATGACGCTCACGGACACGTACCCCTGTGGAAGAAGAAGTCTATATTTTGGGATCTACCCTATTGGAAACTCCTAAAGGTCCGCTCTGCAATCGATGTGATGCACGTGACGAAGAATCTTTGCGTGAACCTGCTAGGCTTCTTGGGCGTGTATGGGAAGACAAAAGATACGCCGGAAGCACGACAGGACCAGCAACTTATGAAAGACCCAGACAACCTGCATCCAATGAAGACGGATAAAGGACGTCTAAGTCTTGCTAGCTACGCTCTTACCAAAGAAGAGAAGGAGATATTTTTTGAAGTCCTGAGCAGTATGAAGGTCCCGTCTGGCTTCTCGTCGAATATAAAGGGAATAATAAATATGGCAGAGAAAAAGTTCCAGAACCTAAAGTCTCATGACTGCCACGTGCTTATGACTCAATTGCTTCCGGTTGCATTGCGGGGGCTTCTACCGGAAAATGTTCGACTACCCATTGTTAAGCTATGTGCGTTTCTCAATGCAATTTCGCAGAAGGTAATCGATCCAGCCACTCTACCAAGGCTACAGAAGGATGTGGTTCAATGTCTCGTTAGTTTTGAGTTGGTGTTCCCACCATCCTTCTTCAATATTATGACACATCTCCTAGTACACCTGGTAGACGAGATTATCATCCTGGGTCCTGTATTTCTACATAATATGTTCCCCTTTGAGAGGTTCATGGGAGTCTTGAAGAAGTATGTTCATAACCGTGCTAGGCCAGAAGGAAGCATCTCCAAAGGCTATGGAACAGAGGAGGTCATTGAGTTTTGTGTTGACTTTATTCCTGGCATTAAGCCGATTGGTCTTCCTGAATCACGACATGAGGGTAGACTGAGTGGAAAAGGCACTCTAGGAAGGAAATCAATAATATGTAGGGACGGGCATTCTTTCACACAAGCACACTACACAGTTCTACATAATTCCAGTTTGGTGGCTCCGTATATCCAGATACACAAGGATATTGTACGCTCCAACAACCCGGGATGGATGACTCCTTGATTACAAAGGAACACATGGAGAATTTTGGCGGTTGGTTGCAAACACATCTCAACAATGACAACATTGTCTCAGATGAGCTGTACTTGTTGTCTAGGGGACCATCTTCTACTATTTGGACTTTCCAAGGGTACGAGATAAATGGGAATACATTTTACACAAACGACCAAGATAAAAAGAGCACCAACCAAAACAGTGGTGTCCGCTTTGATGATTCAACAAACAACAATGGGCGAAAGGTCACGGTCACATATTATGGTTACATAAGCAGATATGGGAACTTGACTATGGACCTTCTTTTAAGGTCCCTTTGTTCTGGTGCAAATGGTTCAACCTGAAAGGCGGCGGGGTAAATGTAGACCCATTGTACGGAATGACTACATGGATCTCAAGAATCTTGCATACGACACCGAACCATTCGTTCTAGCCAATGATGTGGCTCAGGTTTTCTATGTGAAGGACATGTCTACCAAACCGAAAAAAAGAAAAGATAAGCAAGCGAATACATCAGCCGATGAGCCAAAGCGCCACATAGTTCTTTCAGGGAAAAGAACCATCGTGGGAGTGGAGGACAAGACAGACATGTCAGAAGATTATAATAAGTTTCATGAAATTCCGCCCTTCAAAGTGAACACTGACCCAAGCATAAAGTTAAATGAAGAAGATTGTCCATGGTTACGGCGCAATCAGAAGAAAGGGACACACACGAAGAAAAAGTGAAGACTTGATAGGGATGTTGTTGGTGATGTGTAATAATGCATTAAACTTTTATGTATAACTGTGTTCTGAAAACTCAGAAGAGAACTCTAAACATTGATATTTGGAAAACAGAAAATGGCTTTGGATTAGTTATTCAAATTCAAACACTTTTCATGCTGAATTTTTTGTCAGATTCAAAAGTATGCACAAGTTATTCAAATTCATATTCAAACACTTTTCAAATTCACTTTTGGGCATTTTGCGTGCAAAAATTTAAAATTTGGGCCCTTCACGCAAAAAACAGACCTCTAGTACCGGGTGGAGCCACCACCCGGGACCAGAGGTGCGTTTGCGCGCGCTGTGGGTCGCGTTTGCGAAAACACCTCTGGTCCCGGGTGGTTGCTCCACCTGGTACTAGAGGACCTCTAGTACCGGACTTTGGCTCGGCCCGGGACCAGAGGTCCCTGGGTATAAATTCCCAGGCCTCCATCCCGGGTCAAACCACGACCCGGGAGATCGAAATCGCGCCCCAGCGCCGCCGCCGCCGCCGTCTGGCTGCCAAAATCGCGCCTCCGCCGCCGGCCGCCGCGCTCCCTCGCCCTCCGACGCCGTCGCCGCTCTTCACCGCGAGGCCTCTGCGCCACTCCGGCCCTCCGCCGCGAGGCCCTCCGCCGCTCCGTCGCCATCGCCGGCCTTCGCCGCGAGGCCGCTCAGCCGCGAGGCCCTCCGCCGCCGCTCCGGCCTCCGCCGCAAGAGGTAGTTAATTTTTAGTTTAGTTTTTTTTAGTGTAATTTAGTGTTAGGCATTTTTGGGTTAGAAATTTTAGTTTTAGTGTAATTTAGTGTTAGGCATATATAGTGTTAGCAAATTTTAGGGTTAGAAATTTTAGTTTTAGTGTTAGGAATTTTTGTGTTAGTTAATTTGGTACTAGATGTTAGGAATTTTTGTGTTCGGAATTTTTGTCTTAGTGTTAGGAATTTGGTGTAGATTTGTGCTAAGTGTAGAAATTTAGTGTTAGAAATAAAAATGGATTAGGGTAGATTTGAAAGGTTAATGCATGTGAGAGGCGGAATCTATTAGTGATATTATTCGTGATGCATTAGGGTTAAATAAAAATGGACCCGAGCTATGTAACTGGATAAAGATGTATGAGCGATACTTTTGCATATTTGTAAAGTTCCCTACTTTGAATTATTCTGCTAATGCTATCATTGTTTTATTTTTCTTTTGTATTAGTTAAGCAATGGATGGAGATGGTCCTCCCTTCGAAAGCAGAGAAGGGGAAGAAGTGTTGTTAGACTTTATCCGGCAACCCGTGGATGGTGCTGAAGACAGTGGAGCAGAAGAATATGGCTCACAGTTTTTGAACGAGTCCTATCAGGGAATGGAGCTGGAACGAAGCGTCCAAGCGCAAACGAGCACAGAGTGCAATGACGACTTGCAAATTGGTGAACCCCCGCAGTCCGGCGAGGTATATTAAGCCTCTGTTGATCAGTCCGGCGAGGTATATTAACAAATGTTTCTTCTTTTTAGACCTCTGCATCGACCCAATCTAGTAAACGAGGCCATGCCAAAGGGTTGGGAACAGATGCGCATTTCAGAATTGATGTAGTCTCTGCAGATGGCAAACCGTTGGAGCCCCCGAAGAGCGCATTTAAGTTTGTGCATCAATGCGGAGTTGTTGTCAGGGACAATGTTCCGATCAGCCTTCAGGAATGGAATAAGCAAAAAAACATAGAGGGAGACAATTATTATGTCAGCATCAGAACTAAAAAAGTTCTTGGGAGAAGCTCAGAGCACATTTCACCCTGCCGGTGTTGGATTGTCCCGAAAGGACAGAAGCCATGACGAACAAAGTCAAGCATTGGGCTCTGAAGAAGATGGCTGAACAATTCAATAACTGGAAGAACAGATTATACCGTGATTGGGTCGAGAAAAAGAAAGCTCCAGATTTCACTGGAACACTAGAGAGGCAGCGGGCTCACTGGGAGGCATTTCTGCAATACAAGGATTCAGAACTAGCGCAGCAAAGATCGAAAACGAATAAGTTGAATGCAGCGAAAAAGAAATATCACCATAAGTTGGGTGGAGGTGGCTACGTAGCTGCCGAGCCTAAGTGGGATCTGATTGAGGCCACTATGCGCGAAAAAGGGATCATTCCAGTTACAGATAGGTGGCCCCATAGGGTCAGAAATTGGATGCTTGCTCATGGGGCGGAGTATGACGCATCAGGTGATTTAATAGTTGATGAAACAAAAGAAACTCTATACCCCGGCAAACAATTCTTGATGCAATCGCCGATGCTCATGAGGGAAGGTTTTTTCCCGATAGAGAATACGACGAGCTGTCAAAGGCCCTCGGTACTAAAGAAAAAGGAGGACATGTTCGAGGCTTGGGAGGTGCGACGTGGAATGAAGGGTTTCCCGAGGACCGTGAATCTTATAGAAGCCGAGAAAGAGCAAAGAGGAGAAAGGAGCAGGAGCATTCAGACCGGTTGAGCAAAGTAGAAAGTATGATGAGCGAACAACAGAAGCAACTAGATGAATTGCGGCGCGAGCGAGCTAGTCAAGGGGCAACTCATCAGCTGCAGTTGCAAGATAGTCAACGGAAAATCAGCGTGGCTTCCACGACGGTCGGTGCTGATGAGGCATCGAACCAAACCTACCCCGTGGATTTTATCACTGAGAAGACAAGTTGTGAGCTACATGAGGCAGTGAGAAACTTAACCATGAAGGCGGCGGACGGCTATGCTTTAACTTGTGAATCTATAGCACTGTATCGTGGCAATGAGATTCCAGATAGCTATGCTCGTGTCGGCGTGGATCAAGTTGAACCCGGATTTGAATCACTCGAACTTCAAATCCCTGGAGGTGATGATGAGAGGACACTAGGAGATGTCCAGGGTGGACTCATTCTATGGCCCAAGAAATTGATCAAGTTTCCAGGCTGGACATCAAGGCCACCATCGCCTCCTCCGAGTCGAGATGACGGCAGTGACGACCACCACGACATGAGTCCATCTCGATCTCCGTCGCCGCGTCAGCCGACTCCGCCGCCGCGTCAGCTGACTCCGCCGCCGCCTCAGCCGACTCCTCAGCCGTCTCCACCGCCTCCGCCCACTAAGGCTAAGGGTCAAAAGGGGGTGAAGACCGCCGCCATGGGTTCCCGACCCAAACCCCGACTTGAGCCCCTCCCAAAATACCGAAGGTTCCTCCCCGAGACCTTACGACATCGTCGTCGAGACGACACCAGTGCAAGACAGCGCGTGGCTACAAGCCGAATCGAGAAGACAGTTTGCGGACATGGCTGCGAAAAGAAAACCCCCGCCAAAGGAAGTATATACGACAGATCAAACAAAGTGGGCTACGGATTTTCTTACTCATCCATCGCAAATTTCGATAAATAGGCCAGATGACTATGTACATTGTATGAGGAGAACTCCCGCCTCCAGCGGGAAAAGAAGAAGAGAGGTTGCCCAGCTCGTTGAGCAGTCAAATCAGTCCATCTCCCCGCTCAAGGTGGCCACTGATATGGGCTCTGCGCACGCGGAGGATTTAGCTTACCACACACAATTTGCTGCAGAACTTGGTATTTCACTTTCTCAGCTGGAAGCAGAAGATCTCCCCTCCCTTAGGCCACCTGATAAATGGACATGGGAATACGGGAAGTCTCTACTGCCACCTGATCAGGTCGAGAATCTACCAACACAAATGCTAAGACTGCATAAATGGTACATGGAAGTCACAAAGCTAGATCGAAAAGTGCTCCTTGTGCAAGTTACAGATGAACATTTCAACGGTAGAGACGAGTTAACTATTTATCTTGAAGAACTCTATCAGTTATATCAGCTTGACGCCCTCGACTTGAGTATCGTCAGTACCTATTGTCTGTAAGTGATTCAATTCATTTATTTTCTAAAATAAAGTCTATAGCTTAGCTCGGTCATTACCTGTTCTCTAATTATGCTCACTACGCTATTATGCAGAATGAAGAGCGATGAATGTGACAGAAACGCATCTTTGAGATTGGGTTCATTGACCCAACCCGAGTTAATGAAAAAATGCTACGGGGCTACCACAAGGAAACGGTGGACAACTTGTTTAGGTCCATAGAGAGGCAAAATTATAAAAGGAAGATATTGTTTCTTTACCACTTGAGGTAAGAGTGTTACTGTCTTGTACACATTGGTTTTTCTTACTCGATGTTAAGTGTAACTGATTAGTTACTGACATATATAAAACGTGCGCAGCGACCATTACATTCTGCTAATCATTGAAGTTGATAGATCAGAAGTTGAAATCCGTGACTCATTGCGGTGGCCCGAAGAGAAGTACAAATATATTCAAGATGTGCTCCAAGGGTATTTTCAATCATTATCGTATTATATCGGTCTCTTTTGTTCAATTCATGAGATATCAAGTAACTAATTAATAACTCATTTATTCATTTGTTTGCCGGGCAGGTTTGGAAAGATTTCCAAGAGAGTACATCTGGTGATTTCAAAGAGGAGCTTAGTTTTGTTTACCCCAAAGTAAGTAATACGAGCTAGGTTCGCGCATTTCTTTAATTCAAATTTCAATACCATCGTCATACCATGCTTGATTAGTATTTGATTGAAATCTATTCTCGTAAAGTACTTGGAAAGGCAGCCACTGGGGACCAATTTGTGTGGATATTACGTCTGCGAGTGGATTCGCCAGCTGGTCTCTGAGCGGAACCCATCGACATTTATCGAAGTAAGTGAACAAATATATTCACAGTTTTGTTTTATAACCATCAATTGTGTTGAGTGTCATTCAGAATTTCTGTTATGATGATTGATATTCATATTGATCTCCCTTCTTTTATAGATGGATAGAATGCGGAGGGACCTGCAACTAAAGGACCGCTTTCGACCAATTGGAGAGGAAATTGCGGGATTTTTGATGAATTATGTCATAACACAAAGGGAAAATACAATGTCACCGATCAATAGACGGGCTCTAGTCCGACGATGATCTCCATGTAATCGAATAGACGGCGGGCTCTAGTCCCTATTATATATGATCTCTATGTAATTAATCGAATAGACGGGCTCTAGTCCTGGTTGTGATCTCTATTAATCAATTAAAAATGATCGAATTCTCATAAAGCTTTCTTTTATGAATATTTTGATATGCTATATGTATTTTTCTGATTTATAATTAATTAACCATATATTTTGCAAGATTAACCATAATATTCAACAGGGAAACGAAAAATCCAGAAGCTGCCACGTGGGAGAATCTCTAGTCCCGGGTTGTATTACCACCCGGGACTAGAGGTCCTCTACCACGCGCGCTGCCCAGGCCCCGCGTGGAGCTCTCTAGTACCGGGTGGTAGGCAACCCGGTACTAGAGGGGGGGGGGGGGGGGGGGGCCTCTAGTCCCGATTTCAGCGTCCCGGGTGGGAATCCGGTACCAGAGGCCCCTACCACCCGGGACCAAAGGTCCTGTTTCTACTAGTGATTGACGAGGAGTGCGAATGTCCTGAACTCGGTTTTCTTTATGGCTTTTGTTAACTCGGTTTTCCGGATTTGAAAACTGATTTGTTCCGGCAATTTAGGCGACTGGAAATTCCGAGTACCAGAAAAAATGGTCTTTAGTGGATCATCTGAGCTTTCGATAGTATTTCGCCTATAACACAGTGAAGCCTTGACCAGCAACCGAACTAGCACCTGCAGGTGTAACGCAATAACATATGTTGAGTTTACGATCGTATATCACCGGAAAGGACACACTTTAATTTGGGGCTAGATTACGTCTTTCAAGTGCCTGATTACTCATCCCTGGGCCATTCCATGTCACCAGATAAAATAGAGTTGTATATCCAGATGATTTATTTTGCACATGTGCACGTTGGCGTGTATGCACGCATGCACTAACCCGTTCTTAATTGGAGATTCGGCGATCCTGCGTGTTGGGGGGTTTATCCAACTGATGTGGCACTTTTCGTCCTGCGCACTAGCTGCTATATTTGTTATGGAAAGGACCTTCTTGTTCGATAGATATGATCGATATGATATATGCGGCTAATACGGCAAAGATCAGAACACATGATGGTTTGGGGCTTTCTTTCAGGCGTCGGCAGATCGATGACGATCATTAAGCTCATAATTAACGTCGATCTCCTTTCTTAGGCCATCTTTGACCAACGGGGAGGGATGCTTCCGCAGCTATATATATGTTGTCCACACATGATTCGTCCATTTTTCACCGAGCTGCTGCGATCGAATTTGTTTTCCAATTTTGATATTTCTAAGATGACTTAGAGATAACTATTTTTAGGTTGATGCTAAGAACCGTAAAATTTGATTATTTGAGATGTATAAAGGGGAGAGATTTTTTTGTTTTGTCACGGTGATTATCGACTGAGAACTAACTATTTCTAAGTCATATTGAGATGTTGTTTGTGCATGCATGAGTAGTAACTTATCGTATAACCCTAAAAAAATTACTCTGTTGTATATGATTTTCTAAAAGGCGCCAAATGTACTACTCCCTCCGTTTCTAAATATAAGATATTGTACGAGAGCGGCGTTTTGGCACCCGGGAGCATATGCTCCCGGTATTTTCGAAAAATAGAAAAAATAGAAAACTTTTCAAAAAATTCCGAAAAAATCATGCACGTACCTGACTATGGTACACACGATCGTGACAAATTTCGCAACGAAATGACATCGTGGCCGCCCTGCGCAAAAATGACAAATTTCTGACAGAAAATGAGATCCAAAATTTTGAATTTTCTGTCAGAAATTTGTCATTTTTGCACAGGGCGGCCACGATGTCATATCGTTGCGAAATTTCACACGATCGTGCGTGCCATACTCAGGTACGTGCATGATTTTTTTCGGAATTTTTTGAAAAGTTTTTCAAATTTTTTTATGCTCCCGAAAATATCGGGAGCATATATGAGCCCGGGTGCCAATCTCAATTTCCGATATTGTACCATTTTTCATATTCGCATGTATCTAGACACGTCTTAATAGGTATGTTCATCCATTTTGGTCCGTACCTAGTCCACATTTAAAATAGCTAAAACATCTTATATTTATGAACGGAGGAAGTAGATATGTGGTAGCTACCGCCCAAAATTTAATGTATCTTCTTACTAATATTCCCATAATCTAGTGGATAAGTTCCACACATGCATGCATGATATGCTCACCACCCGTGTTTTTAGTTCTAGTTTTTATCCTGTGAAAATAGTAATATTGATGTGCAACATTAACAAGCCAGTAATCCCATAACATGCCCGTATGCAAAAAAGTTTTAGATAAGCTTGGTTAGTGCACCACATTGTTTCCACACATGCATGGTGTGTTTAGAAGGACTCAGCACCAAATTACTACATATGTGCCAGCTAGCTAGCGTTGATAATTTTATGCATCTTCTCATTAGTTTTTATCTCAATCATATTCCAGTGGATAAGTTCCACACATGCACGCATGATATCCTTGCCGACACATTTTTTTGCTCTAGTTCTTATCTTCATGAAAATACCGAGTAACATGAACGGGAAAAATTAACGAGATAATCCCATAGCAAGCGCATATGCCACAAGGATTCAGATAAGCTTGGTTTAGTGCATGACATAATTTCCACACATTGTGTAACAACTAGCTAGCTTGATCGATGATGTCGCGGTCATCATACATCCCTACTCGTACGTCAACTAGATCAAAAGTGGCGTCTTATGCACGGTAATAATGCATGCCCAATATATGGTCAACATGCCCCATGTAGTTGGTAATAATCTGTTGCCTGCATGGCTGGAAACACAACTAATCTTCTTGTCTTGTGCATCCGGCCTTTAGGAACTGGTCTAGCCAAGACGTAGTACACTCAGGGGCGGATCCAGTGGGGGTGCCATGGGTGCCATGGCACCCCCACCAAAAATACAGATTTTTTTTGAACTACTAGTACTTGTGCCAATTATACGTGTATACTAGCTGAAAAATGCGAAATTAATAAATATTCGTGGTCAAAACTCCAGCGGACAGAGCAGCCCATCTAAGCGTCGCAGCCCAGTAAGCCCAATAGAGCAATGTCCTGAGTGATCCTGACGCTCTCGTCTCTTGTTGCATTGACCGAAAACTAGTAGAAACCTCCCACCAGTCTACAGCGGCGGCAGGACCTACCAAAAGTCCAAAATCGATCTCTGCGGCGGCGGCGGCGGGGTGCTGCAGCCAGCGACCGGCGGCGACGGGGCGTTAAACCACGGCGAGGTTTTCGGGCAAGCAGGTGCCGACAGCGGCTCGGGCATCAAGCACCCAGCGGGCAGCAGAGAGAGCCGGTGACCCGTGACTGGGTGCGCGGCGAACCGGCGACCCGCGACCGGGTGCACGGCGAACCGGCGACCGGCAATCCATCCACGGCCAGGATTCCAGGCAGTGCGGCAAGGCGGCAAGCGGCGCAGACTCGATTCAGTCCAGTGACAGGCAGCTTCTTCATTACTATCAGGTACCGCTCAGAATCCCTGTTGACAGGTACTCCCTCCGTTCCAAATTAATTGACTTTCATTTGTCATATTTGGACAAATGAAAGTCAATTAATTTGGAACGGAGGGAGTAGTATACAAACTGAATTTTCCTCTTTGTGTTGTACTGATTCAAGAATTGGTGTTGATTTTATTGTGCAGATTTTTTAGACTGAGAGTTTCAGACTTTGAGATATGAAGAGAGGTAATGCCATAATGTTTTTTTCGAGAAGCATGAAGCAAAGGTGAAAAAAATCTCCGACTGTGAGGCCGATTCGAATGGTTGAAGGGCTGACTGAAGGACAAGATGTCGCCGGAGAAGGATTAACGGCAGGTAGTGGAGCCGGAGGTTCAGCCTCCAATCAGGATTCAGTTCAGCCTCCAATGGAGCCGGAGGTTAATGTTGTGGTCTTGGCTGCTGCTGATGTGAATCCAACACCATCCTCACTCAAACTTCAGAGTTTAAATAGTTCAAATCCAATGCCTAGAAGTACCAGTAATAAATCAGTTTACAAAGCACATTAAGACCAAATTACGTTACTTCAATAGCCATTTTTGCAAATTTTAAATTTATGTGTTAAATTTATGATGCTTTTTTAACCAAATTTTTTAAGCTTGGCACCCCCGTTGATCAAATCCTAGATCCGCCACTGAGTACACTAGTATAGGTTAGTTAGTTTGACTTTGGCATGGCAACATAGCATGTAACTCCACTCGCACCGCAACCGTACTCGCCTTAATGGGGCATGCACTTGGATGGATAGAAATCAACCACGGCATATGATATAGCAGCCCTTAGCAGGCCTCACAACACTCCCGTGACAACAACCACCCCAACTGCCCACAACATTCAGTACTGCTCCAGTAGCTGCGAGGGAGACACATCGCATGTATTTTACTCTTGGGTAGTTTGATCGAGCTTTCCTGGCGAATGTTCACTTGTTCAGATCGGTTTGGAGTACTATGCAATTTACTAGCGCCTGCTGGTCACATCATTGACCCTGCAATTAAGCGGTGGAGTGAACACGTACCAGATAACCCCCAGACACTGTATATATATTTACTCTCATCTCAAGTCCGTCAAGACTGGGGCTGATATTGTCAAGTTTAATCTCCCCCACTTGTGCATGTTTTGTCCACTGCAGCTGCATGTACAGCTGATCTCTTGACTGACCTCGGGCGCTGTGCATGTGTGTCGACAAGTCTATGTATATATACAGAAGAGAAAACAAATGATCAGGCAGTGTGGCATCGTAATTAAGACCGTTTCAACCATCTCAAGCTCAACGATTCACCACGCCATCGTTGAGCTGGCCTAGAACTGGAAGACTTAGCCTGGCATATGCATGCATTGCGACGTACGTACAGTTATACAGTAAAGAATATGCTACAAGTGGCGGTAGCAGTACACCAGTACTGTCGGATCGAGTCGAGCTAGCTTGTTCCGTTCATCTTCGCCCCGTCTGAACGGGAAGAACTTACATGCATGCGATCGAATGACCTGGCTCTCCCGGCGGCAGGTCCTGATAAACAGAGGCCAGCCGGCCGGGAGAGCCAAAAGCTGACAGATTCCCCGGCGACCGTCGGTGGCCCGTCTTGTTTACCCCAGATCGCCGTGTGGTCGCTGTAAGTTGCCGCTGTTTATTTGTGAGCCTCATGCATCTCCGTCGTTTACCCGTGGTCAAACCGGCCAGGCAACTTGATGTTCCTCCTCCTTGACTTTTAGGCACGGTGACTAGCTCGTGGCCGGAAATCATGGAGCATTCCGTCTCAAAGCGCGTAGACTGACGAGGAGCAGTGCAGTGCAGATGTCCGGTGAATGGAGATGGGCCTGAGAGTGGAAGCAGTTCACAGCTCGTACAGAGTCTGTGCCCACGTCCTGGTTGCTACTGGACCGGCCCAAGAAGGTGAGTGTTTTGCTCTTTTTCTGCATTCTGTTATACGTCCTTTTGTTTTTGTTTTTGCTTTTGTGTTTTCTTTTCATGATTTCTTCTTTGTAAATACCGAAGTTTATAGGTTCTCTGCATTCCGTTCTACTATTTGTTTGTAATTTTAGGAAATTTTTATATAGGTATTTGACAAAGATGTAGTGCACATCAATTGTTCGTGAGTTCAAAAAAATTGTTCTTAAGCTAGAAAAAGAAATGTTCACTTGCTTTCCCATAGTTGTCCAAAGGTTTTAAAAAAATATTCACATGTTTAGAAATAATTATCTACAGATTCATAAAAGTTCTCGTACAATTTAAAATAATTGTTCACGTCTTCGATTTTTTTTCATAAAGCTCAAAATAATTGTGCATGTTTAAAAAAAATATTCACATCGTTTAAAATAATTATTCACTTGTTAAAAAAAGATTCACTCGTTACACAAAAAAAAATTCCCATGGTTTTGTTTTGAAATAAAAATAAATATACAAAAATCATGAAGAAACATAATAAAAAGAAATAAAAAATAGTTGTAATGTCAAATATGGGACGAAAGAAAAACACATGAAAAAGAGAGCTCACCCTAGCTGTCCAACTCTAGTCCGCGCCTTGGCGTCGCTCCGTTCAGCGACGTCATATAGGAAACGCCCTTTGGTCCACCAATCTGGCTTCGCAACTTGGTGAACCGTGTTGCTGGTGAAAGAGCATAATTTGCTCTTACTCATATTTTGGTGATGTTGACAATACAACATATGCCCCTAACTCCTTGTCTAAGTGTGATCAGGTTTATTCAAACATCTTCGTTAATCTCGCATCGAAAAAAGGAAGAGAAGGAGTTGTTTCTGTCTTCGGGCGGTAGTACCGCCCCTTCGGGCGGTAGTACCGCTGGGTGCTACTTGTCAAAAGTCAGGCGGCAGTACCGCTCGCGGTACCGCCCAAAGGAGGTTCTGACACCCATGTGCGGCACTGCCAGCGGTACTACGGGCGGTAGTACCGCTGGCTCTGTTTGGTCAGCGACGTGGTTGACCAACTCAGTGGCATTACCGCTCGCAGTACCGATGGACGGAGGCTCGGAAGGCCATGTGCGGTACTACCGGCTCTTCGGGCGGTAGTACCGCAGGCTCTGTTTGGTCAGCGATGTGGTTGACCAACTCAGTGGCATTACCGCTCGCAGTACCGCTGGACGGAGGCTCGGAAGGCCATGTGCGGTACTACCGGCTCTTCGGGTGGTAGTACCGCTCATGAGGTTTGGAGGCGCAGTCAGCGCGCTGGGTTGACCGTGGCGCAGAAGGTACCAGCGGTAGTACCGCCCTGCACAGCGGTACTACCGCTGGCTCGGGAAAAAGGTCTCAACGGGCAGATCTTTGTGAGGGCTATTTAATGCCCTCCACCTACCTCCAGCTCACTAGCTCGCCCAGCATTCAAGTCAACCATTAAAGCAAGCTCAAGAATCACTAGATCTCCCAATCCCTCCATCCAAACTCGTCGATCTTTGGAGGATTGAAGGAGAAGGCCCGGATCTACATCTTCACCAAGCCGATTTTCATTTCCCCCTTATTTACTTGAGGGCACCTTTGCTAGGCTTTCCTTTGGGAAAACCTAGCTTCTTGTTGTACTCACTTGTTGTCTTTGTGACAATTTGTAGCTGTTCGGGAGCCCCCAATCCTCTTGTGGGTTGTGCCCCGGATCGTTGTTGTAAGGGCTCCGGATTCCGCCTTGAAGGTTTCTGATAGTGGAAGGTGAACCAAACCTTTGTGGTGCGGTTCATCGGAGAAGAAGGTGACGCCTTTGTGGCGGTTGAGTTTTGACCTTCGTTGTAGCTCACACCTTTCCAACGAGACGTACTCCCCTAAAAAGGAGGAACTCGGAAATACATCCGTGTCTCCGCGTGCTTTCACTTCGGTTACTTCTATCCTTGTTTACCGTCTTTACTTGTTGTACCGTGCTTAGTTGCTAGCTTGTCATATAGGTAAATTCACCGTAGTTGCATATCTAGAGAATTTACCTTTTGTGTCAAGCCTAATTTGAAAAAGAACTAAAATTGAAGTAGCACCTATTCACCCCCCCCCCCTCTAGGTGTCATACCGATCCTTTCAATTGGTATCAGAGCCTCGGCTCTCTTGTTGGGCTTAACCGCCTAAGAGAAGTATGACAAGTGATGAGAACTCCACGAAGGAGCAAGCCGCTCCGGCATCCATGGCCGATCTCAAAACGATGGAAACATCATTGAAATCGTCCATGGATGTCAAATTTGATGAGATACGTGACTTGATCATGAAACTCACAAATGGCAAGGCTCCTTCGGAGACCATCACCCCTTTAGAGGAAAGGACTCCGCTAACTCCAATGACGGTGAAACCGAGGAGGAAAAGGAGAAAAAGAGGAAGGCTAAAGAAGCCGAACTTAAGAAGGGGATGAAGAACCGAACTTAAAAATTCCCCTCCATCCACATCCAAGACGGAAGGTGGGAAACCCGAGGAGTACCATGCGGTTTCTCATTTGTACTCTCCCGACCCACCTATCCCTTACACCCGCATAAACCCTTTAGGTCCTCCACCTAAGCTTAATGCATTAGCTTTTGCTAGTTGGCAACACTCAATGAAATCTCATGTCAACAGTTCCTCTATCGAGCTTTGGAGGATCATTCAAGATGGTTACAAGGTTGTGGATCCTAACAACTTGTCAAGAAGAGAGTGGCCGAGAAGCAACTCAATGCCTCCGCTCTCCACATGATTGAACTTGCCGTTGGAGAAAATGGCATGCATCACATTTCACATGTCTCCACCGCCAAAGAAGCTTGGGATTGCCTTGAGGTGGCATTTCTTGGAAATGAAAGCATGAAGAGGAATAGATTTGATGCCTTGAACAATGAAACCGAAGGCTTCTACATGCTTGATAATGAAACTCATGAGGACATGTATGGAAGACTCAAGATTCTTGCCAAAGCCTTTTATAATGTAGGGGCAACCTATGTGGATGATGCTTGGATCAAGAGGAAGTATGTGAATGCTCTCATGCCCTTCGAGCCCATTGAATTGAAGGCCATACAAGGAAGACACAACTATCTTCAAATGTCATCCAATGAAGTTATGCAAGAAGTCCAAGCCTCCAAGGTTGCCACCAAGAATGCTCAAGACAACCGTGCTAGGGCCATGGGAATGAAACAAGGTCCCTCACTTGCTTTGAAGGCCAAGGTGGTGAGTCTTGATGATAGTGTGGAAATTGAAGCATGCCCAAGCAACCTTCCTCCCGATGACTTGAACAAGCCCTCCATGGTCACATAGCTCTTGCAACAAGGACTTTTTGGCGTGACCCGGCCAAGGCAAAGGCTCAAGTTGATCTAAAGAACAATCCAAGTGGGAAGAAGGAGTTTGCTACAAGGATAAAGACTTGCTACAATTGTCATGACAAGCATCACTTCATCAAGGATTGCCCTTATGAGAACCGAGAACAACATGGTGGAAGGCTTGTCCCAAAGGATCACTCGAAGTTGATTCAAAAGAAGCCCGTTAGCAAGAGGAAGCCATTCTTCAAGAAGGCACCGAGAATTGTGTTGGTGGCTCAAGAAGAGTATCCTTCCGAAGATTCCGAAGAAGAAGATGAACCCACCAACGAGGTGGCCGCTTTGGCTATTGTCTCAACTCATCATCTTCTCTCTTTGAATCCCCCAATGAAAATCTCTCCATCAACAACGCTCGTTGCCTCATGGCTCAAGTTACCGAGGTATCATCTTCTACCCAAGACCATGCATGAAATAATGATGAATCTAGTCTTGTGGTTAAGAAAGAACTTTTGCTTTGCTTTCGATACTTTTGTGGCTAACTTGCAAGGTGAAGCTAAGGAACATGTTGAGTCTCTCTTGAGACAACTTAGTGGGGCCGAAGAACTCCTTGAAGACAAGGGAAAAATTGAGAGAGAGGATTCTCTCACCATAGCATCCTTGAATGCTTCCATAGAATCCTTGAATGCTTCTCTTGAAGAAGAGAGTGAATATAGAACTACTCTTGAGGAAAGACTTGAGTCTCTTGATGATAAAAATGATGAAATAATTGCTAAAATCATTAAGGATAGAGATCATGTCTTTGCTAAATATAAAGTGATTAAAAAGGAGAAAGTCGAATTTGTGGCTGCTAATGCTAGACTTCTTGAGGATTTGGAGAAGCTTGACAAGGCTCACAAGGCCTTGGAAAGTGAACACTCCAACCTTGTCAAGTCTCATGAGCAACTTCAAACTCAACTTTCTAAATCTACTTCACCTAGTACCTCTATTCTCTCTCGTGATCATGCAAATGTTATTGAGGAAAATGCTAGGTTGAAGGTGGATCTTGCCAAGGCCACTAGTGCCAAGACCTCTATTCCAAAGGTAAAGAAAAGGTTGTTGCTTATTTTTGAGCAAAAGCCACACAAAGGGAAGGAGGGTCTTGGTTATGTAGCCAAGGCAAAGAAGAAGAGCAACAACAAGGAGAACAAGACCAAGCCCGCACAAGCCAAGACTTCCATTGCGGGTGGTAATGCCACTAGGGGCAAGACCACTCGTAGTGACTTTGCGGGGCATAACAATCCCAACTACATTCTTTATGTTGATTATTATGGGGATGTTTATGCAAATATGTTGGTCCTTATGATGGTTACATTGATTATTCTATTTGGGTTCCTAAGACCCTTGTTGCTAACAAAAGAGGACCCATTGAGAAATGGGTACCTAAATCCAAGCAATGATTTCTTGTAGGACTATGCTTCCGGTGGGTCTAAATGGGTGGTTGATAGTGGATGCACTAGTCATATGACCGGAAGCAAGGAGATTATGACGGAGTTGGACCAAATATAAATCAAGCATCCGTCTCTATGGTGATAAATCAAAAGCTGAGGTAAAGGTCTCGGCAAGGTGGTAGTTGCAAAGGATATCACCCTTGTAAATGTCATGCTTGTCGAGTCCCTCGGTTACAATCTTATGTCCGTTCGTGCACTTAATAAGATGAATTTTGATGTCCATTTTACTATTGATATGGTGGTACTCTTGAGGAGCAAGACTCTAAAGGTCATGTTCGTTGGGTATGTTGAAAATGAGTTGTTTGTGGTGGACTTTTCGGGGTCAACCAACACTCAAGCAATATGCCTATTCGGAAAGGCCGACGTGGGGTGGTTGTGGCATCGCCGCTTGTCCCATGTCAACATGAGAACTTTGCAAAGTCTTCACAAGGGTGGCCACATTCTTGGACTAAAAGACAATGTTTCTTTTTCTAGAGATCGTCTTTGTAGGGCTTGTGTTGAAGGAAAGATGCATGATTCTCCCCACTCAAGCAAGACCATCATTTCATCAAAGAGGATATTGGAACTTCTTCATGTTGATCTCTTTGGTGCCGTCCTCAACCTAGTCTTGGTGGGAAGAAGTATTGTTTGGTGATTGTTGATGACTATTCAAGATTTACTTGGGTTTATTTCTTCAAGTCGAAGGATGAGACTCAACAAGCCGTCATCGACTTCTCCAATGAAGTTCAACGTCAACACAATGTTCCCATATTGGCCATTAGAGTGACAATGGCTCCGAGTTCAAGAACTACACCTAAATGAGTTTCTTAGTGAAGAGGGAATTCGTCATCAATATTCCGCTGCATATACCCCTCAACAAAATGGTGTAGCCGAGAGAAGAACCGGACTCTCATGGATATGGCAAGGTCCATGTTGGCGGAGTTTAAGTCTCCACTTTCTTGTGGGCCGAGGCCATCTCCACGGCGTGTCACTCATCTAACCGGTTATTCTTTCGTGTTGGAAGAAAGGAGACTCCTATGAAATGCTTACCGGCAACAAGCCCAATCTCCTACTACCGAGTGTTTGGTTGTAAGTGTTTCTATAAGATCAAAGTGTTCGTTTATCTAAATTTGAATCTAAAGCTTTAGAGGGTGTTTTTGTTGGTTACGGTGCCGAATCTCACACTTATAGAGTCTACGACAAATCCTTAGGGAGAGTTGTGGAATCTTGTAGTGTGAGTTCGATGAGAATGACGGCTCCCAAGTGGCGCAATTTCATGTTTGTGATGTAGATATGAGGAACCTCAAGATGCAATAAGAAGAATGGGCGTTGGTTTCTTCGCCCTATTGAGATCCATCATGAGCCTCCTCAAGCAAGTCAAGCAAGTCCAAGCTCCACTCAAGTGGAGACTCATCATCACAAGTTGAACCGGCGCCTACCATGGAAGCAAATGATGCACCACCCAAGAACAAGTTCAAGACCCTCCTCAAGTTGACCAAGTTGCTATGCAAGAACCAAGTTCTCCTATTGTTGATGCTAGCCAAGGTCATGACCAAGATCAACCCTCTCCTTCTATTGTTGAAGATGTGCAAAATGATGATCAAGGTCAACACTCCGGTCAAGACGGGGACTCAAATGATCAAGATGATCAAGTGATACCTCCAAGATCAATAGAGATATCGAAACCCGTCGTAGAAAGAGTTAAAAGAGATGGAATAAAGAGTCATTATCTTGAAAATCATTGGATGCAAGTCGCAAGGTTACCACAAGAGGTCAATTGGCAAGCTTTAGTGAGCATCAAGCACATATCTCCATGGTGGAACCAAAGAAAGTCTTTGAAGCTCTTGAAGATCCGGATTGGTTGGAAGCTATGCATGATGAACTCAATAACTTCAAGCGCAACAAAGTGTGGAATTAGTTGAGAAGCCAAAAGATTGCCGCAATGTTATAGGCACAAAGTGGATATTCAAGAACAAGCAAGATGAACATGGAATGGTTGTGAGGAACAAGGCAAGATTGGTTGCACAAGGGTACTCTCAAGTTGAAGGCATTGATTTTGGAGAGACTTATGCACCCGTGGCTCGCCTTGAGTCCATCCGTATCCTTCTTGCATATGCATCACATCATAATTTAAATTGCAACAAATGGATGTGAAAAGTGCTTTTCTTAATGGTCCTTTAAAGGAGTTGGTATATGTTAAGCAACCACCGGGATTTGAGGACCCAAACTTCCCTAACCATGTCTACAAGCTTGATAAGGCGCTCTATGGTCTCAAACAAGCACCTCGTGCTTGGTATGAGCACCTAAGAGAGCTATTGCTAGACCGTGGATTTGAAGTGGGGCAAATCGATCCCACCCTCTTTACCAAGAGGGTTAAAGGGGAGCTTTTCATATGCCAACTTTATGTTGATGATATTATCTTTGGCTCATCTAACAAAGCTTTTAATGATGAATTTTCAAAGCTTATGACCGATAGGTTCGAGATGTCCATGATGGGAGAGTTGAAGTTCTTTCTTGGTTTTGAGATCAAGCAATTGAGTGGAGGGACTTTCATCTCTCAAACAAAATTACCCAAGACATGCTCAAGAGGTTCAAGATGCAAGATGCTAAAGAGAAGAGGTTTCCTATGGACACCAAATGTCATCTTGAACTTAATCCAAAGGGTAACGATGTTGATCAAAAACTTTATCGCTCTATGATTGGTTCTTTGCTTTATCTTTGTGCATCTAGACCCGATATTGTGTTGAGTGTAGGGGTGTGTGCAAGGTATCAAGCGGCTCCTAAAGAAAGCCACTTGCAAGCGGTCAATAGAATCCTTCGATATTTGGTTCATACCCAAGGTTTGGTTTGTGGTATCCTAAGGGCTCCAACTTCTCTCTTGCCGGGTACACGGATTCGGATTGGGCTGGTTGTAAGGATGATAGGAAATCAACTTCCGGGGCATGCCAATTCCTTGGTAGGTCCTTGGTGAGTTGGTCTTCTAAGAAGCAAAATTGTATATCTCTCTCCACCACCGAAGCCGAGTATGTGGCAGCCGCTAGTGCTTGCACTCAATTGCTATGGATGAGGCAAACTTTAAAGGAATACGGTGTCCATTGTGACAAAGTGCCTCTTTTATGTGACAATGAAAGTGCTATCAAGATTGGTCACAACCCGGTGAACACTCAAGAACGAAGCATATTGAGATTCGTTATCACTTTATTCGTGATCACATTAACCGGGGTGATATTGAGCTTGGCTATATTCCAACCAAGAACCAACTTGCCGATATGTTCACGAAGCCACTTGATGAAGCAAGATTCACTTATTTGAGGCATGAGCTAAATATCGTGGATTCAAGGAGCGTGGCTTGACTATCTTGCATACACACCTATTTCTTGACTATCTATTTGGTTTAGGTGTAGGCATGGACATAGGGGGAGTGCGGTCCTAATCCATTGGACTATCCCTCCCCCCATTATGCCGACATTAAGAATTCATTTGCCTCTCTATATTCGTTCTATGAATTGTGAGCTTAAATGACGAGTAGTGGCGGTGAACCCAAGATATATCTTCGCGGTGTCACACCACATACACTCTTACATGGTGGCCTTGGCCACCGCCCTCCTCCTTATGAGGAGTTGATCTTATTTGGATCTTATTTGGGTGTTTTAGACCTTTCGCTTTGGGAGAGTGCTCAAATTTGGCCTTTCGTGTCGATTCTTGCATTTTTGGGCAAACTCTCTCTCTCTCCGGTTTCGAGTTCTATCCTAAGCCACAACCTTATCCTAAGCCACACTCCTTCTCAAATACCTTTTATTTCATGCTCTCGGCAAAGTTGATGGTCGGAACCGGTGACAAATTCTTTTACGGCTTTTTGGGCCATAACAAGTATTTGCCCCCTGGCACCGGTACTACCGGCCCCTGGAGCGGTACTACCGCTGGCTCGGGTGCCTCAGCCCCCAGCCAGCGCGTGGGACCGCTGTCCGGGCCGCGCAGGAATCGGGGGCGGTACTACCGCTGGATCGAGCGGTAGTACCGCTCGTGCAGTTTTTCTCAGGATAAGGGCTCGGGCGGATGGGTGAAAGTCAATCCTTTCATTTCCCCATCCGCCCCTCTCTCTCCTCCCGTGAAACCGCCGCCGCCGGCCATCCTCTCCGCCGGGATCGAGCTCCCCGGCCGTGGTTCTACACCCCCGGCCCCGGGACCTCTCGGGCATCTCTCCCCTCCCTCGATCCTTTGCCATGAGCACCAGTAAGCTCTCTCCCTCTCTCTCATCTAGTTGATGGATGGAGATGACTAGATTGCTTCCCCCTTGGTGTTCTTGACAAATTGGTGCGGTAGAGATGCAATCTAGGATGCCTAGAACCATGTGTATGAATCTTGTGATGAATTTGGCTAGTTTTGTAGTTCTCCATCTAGATTGTTGGATATGATTATGGATGTTTTTTTATGTTCATCTTTGAATGTATCACCATCTTGTGTCAAATCCAACCTTCCTAGATGTTGTACTCCCACCTAGCATTTGATTTCTCCAAGTTGTGTTCACTCGTGTTCTTGGTTTCCTATTCGTGAAATACTTGTGTATTACTCATCTCCATGCTTTCCTACCCCATGCTATTCACAGGTGGTTCGAGTGGTTCCAAGTCTCGGGGAAAGAAACCTAGGGTTGACGAGATGGACGCGGAGTTTGACCCCACAATGGAAGAAGTGTATGGTCCCCCGGTCACCAAGAGCAAGAAGGCTGCTCCGAAGAAGAAAGCTGCAGGCAACAAGAACAAGCACTTGACAGCGAGTGAAATGTCTGACAAAGATTACACTTCCTTGAGGAAAAGAGATCCATATGCAGTTGATCGAGTGAATTTGTCTTCTCAGTTTCGGGGCAACAATCCCTTCTTCTATACCCGCTTTCAAGAGGAGTGCTACAATGAGATACTTTATCGCAAGCCCAATGACAATGTGCTAGAACTGAGGTACATTGATATCGATCACATGGAAAGAAAGCCAGACTATTTTGGAGAAGCCTTGTCTATGTGCCATGATTTTGGGATTGTTCCTTTCATCACCCTCCAACAGAATTATGATGAAGCCCTTGTTTGCCAATTCCTTGCCACAGTCTATTTTGGCACCGAGGAGCCAAGGTACATCACTTGGATGTCTAAAGACAAGCAGCTCACTGCACTTTGGAGTGATATTGGCTCTATGCTTGGGTATGAAGATTTTGGTCCTCATTGGACCGATGCCCTCGATGAGAAGTACTTCCGGGTTCACCTCAATCCAAAGCCTTTGCCCAAGGATCGATGATCTTATTCCCCTCTACTTTTGGAAGAACTACACCGTTGGCAACTCGGAAGGGCTTTACCCTCCGTATGAGATCATGCATCGCATTTACCGGGAAACCATCAACCCCATGGTTGGAAATTTCGATCAAATTCACAGCTACCTAGTTACCTTGATGGTCATGACTCATCAATGAAAACCAAAGGGAAGAAACTAGATGTTATGGATTATCTTTGGAATGAGATTTGGAATGTTACCATATTCAAGAAGAATGCTTGCTTCGGCCCCTCATCATGAAGATTATCCTTTGGAAGTGGGCCAATGAGCATCCCGCTGTGGGCCTTAGTGACCCCAACACTTGGATCATCCACAAGCCCAAGCAACTCCGTGTCAAAGATCATAGCGAGAAGGTCAAGGGTACCAAATTTGCTAAAGGCAAGGACAAGGCAGCTGTAGGTGATGAAGGCCCCTCTCGGGCTGACTAGGAGAGTGGTTTCACTTGGATGGCTCGTCAAATGAAGAAAGTTTTTGGTGTGACCAAGGCTCTTGAGAAGCGTGCATGGGAACGTGAAGAGAAAGAGAAGCGTGCTCGTCAACTCGACATTCAACGTCGCCGTGATCTAGGTGAACAAGTTGCTTCCGGCTCGGAGAAGAACATTCCAACTTATGAAGAGTGGCAAGCGAAGAACTCCCAAGGCGAAATCTTCACTTGGTCGGACTATGAAGGTGATGAAGAAGAAGTGTCCTCTCGTCGTCGCCCTCGCCCCCCAAGCAACGAGTGAACCCGGGATGTTAGCATCGGTTTCTCTCCTTTTTGGTGTCTTGATGCCAAAGGGGGAGAAACATCTATTAGGTCTTCGAAGGGTTTTGCATGGGAAAGTTACAAGCTTTGCGTTTCTTGGTTTATTTTTATGAGCTTGTGAACTTGGTTTGCCGTTTTATGTTGTGAACCTCGTTTGTTATGCATGGTGTAAGACATGTTGAACTCTAAACTTTTATTCCCATGCTTGTTGTAGTTTGCTCTATATTTTATCTTTGCACGGTTTGTAAAATCTAGGGGGAGTGTTGATCCTATTTGTTGTGCATTTGAGCATTCAAAAGCTATCCTTGAGTATGCACACATATAGGGGGAGCTCCGTCTAAATTTTACAAATTGTTTGTGGCATATCGTTGTATTGTCATCATCCACCAAAAAGGGGGAGATTGAAAGAGCATAATTTGCTATTACTCATATTTTGGTGATGTTGACAATACAACATATGCCCCTAACTCCTTGTCCAAGTGTGATCAGGTTTATGCAAACATCTCCGTTAATCTCGCATCGAAAAAAGGAAGAGAAGGAGTTGTTTCTGTCTTCGGGCGGTAGTACCGCTGGGTGCTACTTGTCAAAAGTCAGGCGGCAGTACCGCTCGCGGTACCGCCCAAAGGAGGTTCTGGCACCCATGCGCGGCACTACCAGCGGTACTACGGGCGGTAGTACCGCTGGCTCTGTTTGGTCAGCGATGTGGTTGACCAACTCAGCGGCTGTACCGCTCGCAGTACCGCTGGACGGAGGCTCGGAAGGCCATGTGCGGTACTACCGGCTCTTCAGGCGGTAGTACCGCTCATGAGGTTTGGAGGCGTAGTCAGCGCGCTGGGTTGACCGTGGCGCAGAAGGTACCAGCGGTAGTACCGCCCTGCGCAGCGGTTCTACCGCTGGCTCGGGAAAAAGGTCTCAACGGGCAGATCTTTGTGAGGGCTATTTAATGCCCTCCACCTACCTCCAGCTCACTAGCTCGCCCAGCATTCAAGTCAACCATTAAAGCAAGCTCAAGAATCACTAGATCTCCCAATCCCTCCACCCAAACTCGTCGATCTTTGGAGGATTGAAGGAGAAGGCCCGGATCTACATCTTCACCAAGCCGATTTTCATTTCCCCCTTATTTACTTGAGGGCACCTTTGCTAGGCTTTCCTTTGGGAAAACCTAGCTTCTTGTTGTACTCACTTGTTGTCTTTGTGACAGATTTGTAGCTGTTCGGGAGCCCCCAATCCTCTTGTGGGTTGTGCCCCGGATCGTTGTTGTAAGGGCTCCGGATTCCACCTTGAAGGTTTCCGATAGTGGAAGGTGAACCAAACCTTTGTGGTGCGGTTCATCGGAGAAGAAGGTGACGCCTTTGTGGCGGTTGAGTTTTGACCTTCGTGGTAGCTCACACCTCTCTAACGAGACGTACTTCCCTAAAAAGGAGGAACTCGGAAATACATCCGTGTCTCTGCGTGCTTTCACTTCGGTTACTTCTATCCTTGTTTATCGTCTTTGCTTGTTGTACCGTGCTTAGTTGCTAGCTTGTCATATAGGTAAATTCACCGTAGTTGCATATCTAGAGAATTTACCTTTTGTGTCAAGCCTAATTTGAAAAAGAACTAAAATTGAAGTAGCACATATTCACCCACTACTAGGAACAGGGTTATCAGTGGCGCACCAAATTAGAATTCTGTGGCGCACCCCCAGAATTTCTGGGTGCGCCACAGAATTCTCGCCACTATTTTTTTTTCTGTGGCGCACCATGGGCGTGCGCCACAGAAATCCACTTTCTGTGGCGCACCTGGCAGGTGCGCCACAGAAATCCACATTTCTGTGGCGCACCAGGCTGGTGCGCCACAGAATTCTGAAAAAATTCAAAAAATTCCAAAAATTCAAAAAAAAATTAAAAAGTTTCAAAAAAAATAAAAAAATCAAAATATGAAATAATATGAAAAATCCTAATTATTGGAATTATTTTCAGACTTTTTGAATTTTTTGAACTGATACCTTCCCGCTAGTTCACCCATCCTCAAATTGCTCCAACCCTAGCATGCTTAACTTCTAAGTTCCACCCACTTCACCCACCCTTGTGCTACTCAAGTTCTTATTGATATATATATCATATGAATCCTCTTAAGTCTTGTATGTGTATATGTTATGTATATGTTATAAACGTGTGTTTTTAAATTTCAGATTTTTCAAAAACTTCTAAACTTTCAAAAGGAGATTCAAAAGTTTCAAAAGATCCAAAAAATTCAAAAAACTTAAAAAAATTCAAAAAATCCAAAAAAATCCAAAAAAAATTCAAAAAATCCAAAAAAATAAAAAAAAGTCAGCAATCTTCTTTGTTATACATTTCTGTGTCTTTTTTGAATTTTTGAATTTTTTTGAATTTTTTGATTTTGCTGCGAAAAATCGTCTGTTTGAAATAACTTTTTTTTGTTTTGCAATTTGAGGAATCTGTGAATTGCTGACCGGGTAAACCCGGGTGTGCACGAACTCGGATTTTTCTCACGATTTTTTTGATATATTATTTGCGTTATTTCGACGTCGTATGCAAAAGTTATGGCCGTTACAAGTTTTTTTTCCTGTTTGTTGCAGAAAAGGTCAAAATTCATATTTCAAAATTTCTATACCTACTAGACACTCAAACCTAACTACATGTCAAAGGATTCTATTTATTGAATTTTTTACCATTTTCTTTTACTTCCTGCGAGACAAAAAAGGCGATCCAGGGGGGTGGGTGGGTGGGATTTGAAAAAAAAAAAAAATCTGTGGCGCACCAAGCTCGGTGCGCCACAGAATGTCAGGTGCGCCACAGAATGTCAACTTTCTGTGGCGCACGTGCCAGGTGCGCCACAGAATTATTTTTTCCAAATTTTAACCCGCCCCCCCGGATACCTTTCTGTGGCGCACCTGGCCATGTGCGCCACAGAAATGTGACTTTCTGTGGCGCACTAGGCCTAGTGCGCCACAGAAAGTCATATTTCTGTGGCGCACCTGTCCAGGTGCGCCACAGAAATATGACTTTCTGTGGCGCACCAAGCCTGGTGCGCCACAGAAATATGCACCAATTAAGGGTGCGCCACAGAATGCAACCTACCTATAAGGGTTTTCCTAGTAGTGACCCCCACCCTCTAGGTGTCATACCGATCCTTTCAGCTGGCCACATACACTATACATCACCCGTTGCAAGTCCTAGTGTGTGCTCGCCCATGATGCAAATAACGCCGCCCATTTATGTGCAAAACAAGCTAGTAGTGAGAGGAGGAGGTGCCTTTGGATCAATTATAACCCAGGTTTCCTCGCTGATACTCTTAGGAGTGGTTGTAATCCTATCACATAATCAATAAAGCTCATTAAAACGCAAAATAGTGTGTGCTCGCCCACGTCGAAACCATAGATGGGCCGCAACCTTGTAACGTTTTTTTTTTTTTTTCCTTTTTCCTTTTACGTTTTTCTTTTTTCTCCGTTTCCTCTTTTGTTTTTTTCTGTAACATTTTTATTTTATCATTTTTTGTTCCTTTTTTATTGTCGTTTTCCATTTTTGGAAATACAATAATACATTTTTTGGAACCACTGGATATTTCTTTAGTAACATTGAATATGCTTTTTATGAACCATGAACATTTTTTGAACCAATCGATCTACTTTTCGGTTTACTATTATTATTATTTCAGTTCACACGGATTTTAGTCCCTTTTCGGTTCACCGGAATTTTTCGTTCACTATTAGTTTTGGTTCAATATTATTTTCGGTTCACCCGAATTTTAGTTACTTTTTCACCTCGTTCGGATTTTAGTTAACGACGACGCAGTGACGTCATATAGGAAATACCCTTAGTTCCACAAATCTGGCCTCGCAGCTCGGTGGACCGTGCTCCTGTCCACAGACACTATACATCAGCCGGTGATGTGCTTGTGGTGGATGGGCCGCAACCTTCTAATGCTTGTTTTTTTATTTTCTTTCTTCTATTTTGCTTTTACGTTTTTCCTTTTTCTCTGTTTCCTCCTTCTGTTTCTTTTTTCTGTAACATTTATATTTTCTCATTTACTGTTCCTTTTTATTTTCGTTTTTCATTTTTTGTAATACAATAATACACTTTTTGTGAACCACTTGATATTTTGTAATAACGTTCAATATTTTTTTATGAACCCATGAACATTTTTTGAACCCATCGGTTCACACGAATTTTAGTTCCTTTTTCGTTCACTATTATTTCTGTTTTCATCAGAATTTTTGGTTCAATATTAGTTTTGGTTCAATATTTTTTTCGGTTCACCCGAATTTTAGTTCCTTTTCACCTTGTTTATTTCATTTTTGGTTCACTATTATTACGGTTCACCCAATTAGTTCGCCCGAATTTTTTTTCTCTTGGTTCACCTTAATTTTCTTTGGTTTATTATTATTATTATTCACCTTAATTTCATTTCTTATCAGGTCTACGCGTGTGAAGGCATTTCAAATTTGTTCTACGGTAAAACCTTTCAAAGTAGACCCAGATACGAATATTTTTGGTTCGAGTTCATCAAATTTTATGTGACAAAAATCATTCATATATTTCTTCAGAAAATATAAATGAAGAGAATAAGGCTGCAAAATAACAAAGTAAGAAAAGGAAAATAAAGAAAAAAAGCGGAAAATAAAAATAAAACAAATGGAAAGAAAAAACATGAAAACGAAACAGCCCATAATGGGCCGGCCCACGCAGAGAGCGCCGGGGGCGATCGGGTCCACCAGCTCGCTTAAATTCTGATGCTCACGGGCGGGCGGGAACGGGCCGTGCGCGGGCCAGCCATTTGGCCACCTATACACACCCCATTTTCCAGATCATACACAACAGCCGCGACCTCTCCTCCTCCCAGATCTCCCCGGCCGTCCACCATGCCGTCGGCGAATGACCCGCCCGCAGCGCTGCCCCTCACCCTCGACCTCCAGGACTTCAAGGGGGACTTCTCCTTCGACTCGCTGTTCGGGAACCTGGTGGACGAGCTGCTGCCGGAGTTCCGCGGGGACGCCGCGGCAGGGGTGCCCCCGCCGCCCCTGCTCGGCGCTGCGCCGCCCGTCTTCCCCGCCGTCGACGAGCTTCTCGGGCTCTTCAAGCACTCCTGCAAGGAAATCGTCGACCTGCGTCGTCAGATCGATAACAGGCTCCAGAATCTGAAGAAGGAGGTGGCCACGCAGGACGCCAAGCACCGCAGGACGCTCGGGGAGCTTGAGGAAGGCGTGGACGGGTTATTCGATAGCTTCGCTAGGTTGGATTCCCGGATCTCCGGTGTCGGCCAAACCGCTGCCAAAATCGGCGATCATCTGCAGGGTGCGGAATCGCAGAGGGAAACCGCCGGCCAGACGATTCATCTCATCAAGTATCTGATGGAGTTCAACAGCACACCTGGGGACCTCATGGAACTTGATCCCTTATTCTCTGATGACAGCCGTGTTGCCGAGGCTGCTTCGATTGCGCAGAAGCTGCGTTCGTTTGCTGAGGAGGATCTTGGGAGGCATGGTGGTGTAACGTCAGCGGTAGGTTCTGCTAACGCAAGCCGTGGTTTGGAGGTTGCAGTCGCAAATCTTCAAGAATATTGCAATGAACTGGAGAATAGATTGCTGTCTCGGTTTGATACCGCGTCGCAGAGACGGGAGTTATCTACGATGGCAGAATGTGCAAAGATTTTGTCGCAGTTCAGTCGGGGAACCAGTGCTATGCAGCACTATGTTGCTACACGGCCAATGTTCATTGATGTTGAAATTATGAACGCTGATATTCAAGTTGTTCTTGGTGATGATGGTCTCCAAGCTGACTCCAGTGCTATAGCAGAGGGTCTCTCTATCCTGTACAAGGAAATTGCTGATACTGTCAGGAGAGAGGCAACTACAATAATGGCCGTCTTTCCTTCGCCAAACGAGGTCATGGCAATTCTTGTGCAGAGAGTGTTGGAACAAAGGGTCACAGTGATTCTTGATAAACTTTTGATAAGCCCCTCCCTTGCTAGCTTGCCTCCTATAGAAGAAGGTGGTCTTCTACATTATCTAAGAGTTCTGGCTGTAGCATATGACAAGACAAAAGAACTTGCCAAGGAGTTACAGTCTATCGGCTGTGGAGATTTGGATACTGAAGGTCTCACAGAATCCATATATGTTTCCCACAAAGATGAGTATACGGAATTTGAGCAGGCATCACTCAGACAACTATATCTGTCAAAGATGGCTGAATTGAGAGCTGAGGCAAAGCAACAATTTGAATCGACTGGCTCAATCGGACGTGCGAAAGGTGCATCTTTGGCTATCTCACCACAACAGCTTCTATCAGTTACCGTAGTCACCGAATTTGTTCGTTGGAATGAGGAAGCAATAACGAGAAGCACACTGTTGTTTTCCCAGCCTACTACTGTTGCAGCTAATGTGAGATCCATATTTGCATGCTTGCTTGATCAAGTCAGCCAGTATTTAACTGAAGGGCTTGACCGTGCTAGAGAGAGTTTAAATGAGGCTGCAGCTATGCGGGATAGATATGTCATTGGGACAAGTGTTAGTAGAAGGGTTGCCGCAGCTGCTGCTTCTGCTGCAGAGGCGGCAGCTGCTGCTGGTGAGAGTAGTTTTAGGTCCTTCATGATTGCCGTGCAGCGGTGTGCCAGTAGTGTAGCTATTCTCCAGCAGTACTTCTCAAATACTACATCACGTCTCCTGCTGCCTGTCGATGGTGCTCATCCATCTGCTTGCGAAGATATGGGATCGGCAGTATCTGTTGTTGAGGCTGCTGCTCACAAAGGACTGTTACAATGTATTGATACGGTCATGTGTGAGGTTGAAAGGTTGTTATCTTCAGAACAGAAGGCTACAGATTATCGGTCACCAGATGATGGAGCTGCACCAGATCACCGGCCAACAAATGCTTGTGTAAGAATCGTAGCCTATCTCTCTCGTGTTCTTGAGGTTGCATTCAGTGCCCTAGAAGGTTTCAACAAACAGTCCTTTTTGACTGAGCTAGGAAACCGCTTGCACAAGGGTCTGCTTACTCATTGGCAAAAGTTCACATTTGGTCCCAGTGGTGGACTACGGTTGAAACGTGACATTACTGAGTATGGGGAGTTTGTCCGTAGCTTCAGTGCCCCCTCCATAGATGAGAAGTTTGAACTGCTTGGAATCATGGCGAATGTCTTCATTGTTGCTCCGGAAAGTCTAGCTTCCTTGCTTGAAGGAACCCCCAGCATCCGGAAGGATGCTTTACGGTTCATTAAACTCCGGGATGATTACAAGACAGCAAAGATTGCTTCGATTCTGCAGAGTGTCATGTCCGAATAAGTTTCGCTTGGAGAATCGTGATATTAGAGCAGTCAGATACACTTTTCTGCTGCATATCAAGCGGCGGAATGCTATGAAATGCAGCAGGGTCCTCTCAAATCGATTTTGACCATCAGTGTCGCCTTTATAGCAGAGCTTCAGTATTATTTTAATTTTTTGGGTTCCCTTTGTTTAATTTTGTCTTCCTTTCTGGCTTGCAGAATTTGAGTTGTACATCATTTCTATTTCTAAGTGATTATTAAGATTTCTAAAGCCTGAGTGATTCTGAGTGATTTCTATAGCAGCGTCTTGCATTTGCAGATATTTTCCCTTGCTCAGCTGTTACCTGCAAAACAAGCTTTGGTCCCACCGCACGAGTCCACAAGTTTGTTCGATAATACAAACGAGGTAAGAATACAAAATGTGGTTCAAGTACTGTTACGAGCTACTTCCTACCATGAATTTTGGGAAAGTGCTATCTTTGGAGTTATCATCTACTCCGTACTACTTGTGCAGTAGTTTGATCTTAATTGAACTTTGGATGATATTGCTTCTGGACACATGTTCATATGTGTAGTCAGATTGAAACTGCAGGGCCTGCTCAATCGAGCCTGGGTGAGGGACAGTCAGGAGCATCGGACTACCCCATCCTCCGCCTAATCTGTGGCCTGTGTATTCAAGCGACACGAACAATCTCGGCCTAGCGCTATGAGCCTGGGTGAGGGACATTCAGGAGCACCTAGAGTCCGATTTGGGTTAGCGTGATTCATCGGTTGCACCATTGCTGAATTCAACACAAAGAGCTGCGGCTGCTCATGGAGGAGGGGAAGGCGGCGAAATTCAGAGGTGAAATATGAGGTTGCTCCCTGTTTGCAGATTTTCGTCAGGGTTGGGGACTCCATCTATTTGTACTACAGAGTACAGATAGAGATCACAATGGAATTTTTTAAGTCTCCAACAAACTCAGGGAAAATGGAAGACTGGCATACGCGTATAAACCTGAATCCAACAGAAGGTTGGCGGGTTTTCAAATACTAACAATCCATAGACAATATGTCAATCTTTGAGAAGCCAATACACGACGTAGCAAACAGACTGAATGATTTGAACAAACATGCTGGGATAGTCGTGTACCACCTGAATAAACTCCAGGTTGCATCAGCCGTTGCACACTTGATAAAAAAGCAACTTCAGACAGAACTAAACACCACCGAACAATAAAATTTCCGACAAGCTGATTGCACGATGAAGCAAACAGGCTTGAATGATTTATTGAATGAACAGCGAGACAATAGTTTATTACCCATACTAGAACACAACACAGTACAGGAGATAACTCCACTCCCTAACCATTCTCCGCAGACACGCCTAGAAGAGTCTCGCGTAAAGGATTTCAAATCAAGGGTTGGCAGGTTATCACGTATCAGTCGTTGCAGACTCCTGACAAGGCAATGTCAGATAGACAATCTGTCAATCTTCGACAAGCCAATGCACGATGTAGCAAACAGACTTAATGATTTGAAGTCCCTAGCAAACAGACTGGGATAGGCGTGTACCACCTGAATAAACCTTCAGGTTGTTGGGTCGTTGCAGACTCCTTGAGAAGGCAAATTCAAATACTACACAATCCACATAACAGTGAAAAATTCCTACAAGCTGACGCACGATGGAGCAAACAGGCTTGAATGATTTATTGAATAAACAGCAAGACAATTGTTTATTATCCATACTAGAACACAACACACTACAAGAGATAACCCGAGTCTCACCTAAATGATTTTCAAATCAAGGGTTCCATCCAGTGCTCCATGGAAAACCCATCACATTTGAATCAGATGCACAAGACGATTGAAATACAGCAACCAATTGGAGAAGTTACTCCTGACTCGTGAGCAGTATGACATGCTCAGAGCTTACCCTTGAGCCTCTTCTTCAGGACGTCCATGACGACACTGAAGTCGGTCTTCACACTGAACAGCGGGTTGGCGTACTTGCAAGTCATGTCTTGGATCTTTTTGTCGTGGTAGTCGATCTTGGACTGTGAGAACTTCGGATTTTCACAAGCAATGTGTAGAAAGACATATACAGTAATTTGGAGGTGCAACTCTGATACAACATACCGTCTATCACCCACCATCGGATGGGCAAACAAAGAACAGGTAAATCATGCAACTGTCTTGGAAACTCGCCAGATCCCAAGGAACAATCTACCTGTCGTTCAGTGGCTGATTCAATGGAACAACTTACCTCCAGATAATGCTAAATGGAAGGATGCCGATTTCATGAAGCGCATTTCCCATAATTCTTCAAAGAAACAGTCAGCAGTAACATCCCTATAGTCTGAAGCGTTAGGTGTTATCCCTACGACAGCAGTAACATCTTTCAGTTATCGTGTGGCCGCCTTCATCTGCATTCGGACTAGTCTTACACTGTCGTTTTTACTGTTTCCTTTCCCACCGTTCCGTTTACCTTTTCGCTAACAGCAGCAAGACTGAATGCTTTATAAGCAGGTGTATGTGCCTTGCGTGGGCTATTGATCAATGATTGTAAGAACAGTGTTCTGAAATTACAAAATATACCGCTGGGTCTCCTCCCTCACCAGGACGAACCCTAGATACAAAATTTCCCCTTCGAGTTGTTCTTCACAATTCTCACAATTCGTGTAGTAGATCGATCCCTGTCTGGGTCTGACAATGATTTGAAGTCCCTAGCAAACAGACTAAATGATTTGAACAAAAAGGCTGGGATAGGCGTGTAACACCTGAATCAACCTTCAGGTTGTAAGGTTATCAGCTGTAAGACTCTAAAATGGCAACTTCAAATACTATATCCACCGAACAGTGAAAATCTCCGACAAGCTGATGCACGATGAAGCAAATAGGCTTGAATGATTTATTGAATGAACAGAGAGAAAATTGTTTATTGAATGTAACACAACACAATACAAGAGATAACCTCACTCCCTAACCATTCTCCTCAGACACGCCTAGAAAAGTCTCGCCTAAAAGATTTCAAATCAATGGTTCCAATGCTCCGTAGCAAACCAATCACATTTGAACCAGATGCACAAGACAATTGAATTCCAGTAGCCAATTGGAGGGGTCAGCAGTAGCAGGGCAGGTTCAGAGCTTACCCTTGAGCCTCTTCTTCAGGACATCCATGACGGCACCGAAGTCGGCCTTCACACTGACCGGAGGGTTAGCGTACTTGCAAGCCATGTCTTCGATCTTCTTATCGTGGTAGTCGATCTTGGACTGCGAGAACTTCAGGCCATGCGCCGTGCTGACGACCACCGTGCGATCATTTGGCCCGATGGTGCGGTCTTCCCTGAGCTTGAACAGTGCCGCGAGCGCAACCCCGGTATGAGGGCAGGCAAACATGCCGGTGCGGTCCGCCAGAGACATTGCATTCATGAGCTCCTCCTCTGTGGCTTCTGCGACGATGCCATTCGTCGCCTTAAGCGCGACCACAGCACGGTCAACTGACACGGGGTCGCCAATCTGAATCGCGGATGCAAATGTCGGCTCGGCCACTTGTGGCTGGAACTCAGTCCACCCAGACTTGTAGTACCTGTACAACGGGTTGGCATTGGCGGCCTGTGCGCACACAAGCCGAGGCAGACGATCGACCAGGCCCAGCACACGGCACATCTCGAATCCTTGTAGAAGGCATATATGTTTCCGAGATTGCCTCCTGGAACAATGATCCAATCAGGCACCTCCCAATCGAACTGCTGCAGTATCTCAATGGCCGCCGTCTTCTGCCCCTCGAGCCGGAGAGAATTGAGGGAATTGGCAAGGTAAATCGGCAGCTCGGCAGTCACCTCCCTGATGAGCCGCATACAGCCGTCGAAGTCCGTGTCCAGGGAGAGCACGGTGGCGCCGTTGGCGATGGGCTGGATGAGCTGCTCGAGCGAGATGCGGTTGGCCGGGAGGAAGACGATGGCGGGGATGCCCGCGGCGGCGCAGTATGCGGAGAGCGCGGCGGAGGTGTCCCCCGTGGAGGCGCACCCGACGCCGGCGATGGGGCGGGAGAGCGGGGCGCGGCGGAGGCGGTTGACCTGGCTGACGAGCACGGTCATGCCGAGGTCCTTGAAGGAGCCGGTGTGGGAGATGCCGCAGTGCTTGACCCAGAGGTCCTTCATGCCGCCGAGGTGGTCGCGGCCGAGGCGCTCGGCCCAGAAGAGGTTGGAGTTGCCCTCGAAGAGGGAGACGATGTGGTCCGGGTCGATCCCGGGGAGCACGAACTCTTTCTTGGACCAGACGCCGGAGCCGTAGGGCCAGGTGGTGCGGCCGACGCGGGAGTCGAAGAGGTCGCGCCAGTAGGAGCCCGGGAAGCGGGCAAGGGCGGCCATGTCGTGGCGCACGTCGAGGAGGCCTCCCGAGCTGGAGCGGTACACGATCTCGTCCAGGGAGTAGCGCTCGTGGGGGTCGCCGTCGGGGCCCGGCGGGAACGGCTCGTACCAGGCGGAGAAGTCGTTGGTCGGGGAGCGGTGCCGCGCCGCCTCCTCGCGGATGTTCTCGTCCGCGGGGCGCCGGTGCTTGGCCGGGGCGGGCGCGGCGGCCGCGTCGGTGGCGCAGCGGAGGCGGTGGTGGGGGGAGGGGCGGAGGCGGAGCTGGGGGAGGGCGGAGTGGGGGTGGGAGATGAGGAAGGAGAGTGAGGGGGCGTGGGTGGTGGTGGTGGCCGCCATGGTGGGAGGAGCGGAAAGTTGGCGGCGGCGGCGGCGCTGCGGGGATTGGGAGCAGTGGGATGTGGACAGTGGAGGGGGAGGAGGGTTTTAGCCTGTAGCGAGCGAGAGGTGGATTTGCCAGCGGGGTAGGTGGAAAGTGGTAGAAACTGTACGGATGGACGGTCGTGATCTAGATTCACGAACGAGATTCTCCGACTTAGCCGAGGCTAATTTTGTGTCATTGACTCCACGTATCTCATCATGTGGGTCCCGAAAGCCAGTGACTCAAAGTCGGGAAGTAAAGTTTGAGACTCCACGTATCTAATATATCTGACGGCCGCCATTGAGATACAGTGCTCCTCCAATTTAAAAAATTCAAAAATCATATTTATGAGTTTTAAAAAATTCTGCAAATAAATCCAGGTGTAGCCAATACGATATCTCGAACAAATTGTTGATCTAAATATGTTTATTTTAAAATCTCTAAGTTTTACCAGATTTTGTTATTTTTGTGTGCCTCATATATAATGTATTTCAGATTGAAGTTATGCATGTTCATGCGATACATCATTGGCTACACCCGTGACTTTTTTCATAATATTTTGAGACTTATAAATATAATTTTTATTTTTTTGTATGGAGGGAGCTCGGGAGCAAAGAACACTTTCCGGTTCAATCATCACATTACATCTAACATGACATAATCTTGCACACAAATCTTGTGATTCTGACGGCCAGTCTGACAGCAACTGATCGAGAGTTGCCACCATTGAAGCAAGCATCTGCAGGTGCGAAGAACCATGATTCTTTTTAACAACCATGAAATATTCTTAGAAACTCCGTGTCTATTGTTTCGAACCGATACATATTTTTTAATCTCGTGAACATATTTGCTTTTAACCCCTTGAACACTTTGTAACCCATGTATATTTTTCTAACCCATGTGAACCTTTCCAAAAACAGTGAACAACTTTGTGAAATACATATGAAAGTTTTTTTTTTTGGATAATGAACAATTTTTTGAAAACCATAAAAAAATTCCCCGCTAAATATTTTAACCCACATGAAAAGTTTATTTAGCCCGTGAATGTTTTTTAACCTTGCATGGCTTTATTAACGCCATATTTTTCACAATTTTAGCATTTTTAAATCATGAAAACTTTTTAATAATAAAAAATTTAAAGGGAAAGAAGAAAGGAAATCGAAAAAATAAATGAAGATAAAAAACAAAAGAAACAAAAAAATGAAAATAGTGAAGGAAAAACAGAAAAATGAAAGGAAAATTTGCCAAATGTGTCAAACCATTAGGTCCCTTCAGGCGGCACGGGGACGTTGTGCCGCGTTGAGCGGCATATAGGATATCTGGGGTATGTCCGGTTATCCTCGCGTTTCAACTGATCATTCAGTTTTTTACCAAATATGGCCTTTATAACAAACTAATCTATCATATGGAAAACTATTTTAGAATCTGGTACCACGGCTCGGTACCGCATTGTGGACCAGCACCTACATGTTATCATGTTTTGATCTCATTTCATTTCCTCTGGTGGTTTTGCTCTTTTCTGGAAAAAGTTCTTTTCAATAGTTTTCTATTTCCAATGTCCCGAAACTTCCATGCTATTTTGTTTATGAAAAAAATGTTCTCTGCATTTTCTTAAAAAGGTTATCGTGCTTTTACGCCCGAAAAAGGACATGCTTAGAAAATTGTCTTGCATGAATAGGAACGCTTAACTGCCACCACTGTTGCTGGTAACAAGAACAATGAGAAAGTGGCATCATGGCATCCATGGGCTCATGGGCATGACCTATTATCTGACAATTAATGTCTAGTTCTCATTAGATGATTGCAGCTTCAGCGTAGGAACTGTTTTATCACAACAAAATCAATCTTGATACTGCCAATTTTTTTCCAATTACATTGCCATGTGGCTTTTGATGGCACTCGTGAGTCGTCGCCAATGTTCAATCTCTCCAGACTCCACGAAAAGTAGGGGATTGGACTGAATTTACACAACCCATGATTCACCTGTTCACTCATACTCGTTAGTATGGAGGAAATGGTCTAGTTAATCATCTATCTAATGTCATGAGACAGGTATTACGGAGTATTATTGTTTCTCCTTTCACTAGCTTAGCGAGCTAGCTCATTACTGACGGAGTTTGCTGTCTGTATTGTATTTCAGGCCTGCCAAGCTTTAGAGGACAGAGACAGACGGGGAGCTGGATCCATGGAGCAATGCCGAGCAGCCGAAGCCGGTTTGGCAGCCGGGGACGTTCGTTTCGTCGATCCTGGTGGCGGAGTACCAGGGGAGGCTGCTGCAGGACATGTCGGGGGTGCGCCAGGGTCGTCCCGCTAGCGTTCTGGTCGGCGTGCCCAGCGTACTGTGTCCAGGGTTCAGCATTTCGTTTTTAGTATTTCTTTCGCCCCTGACAGAGATTCGCAAATTTCGTGAAATTAACGAAATTTCGAAGAAAAGTTTTAGATATTTCGGCCAAATTCAAATTCTAGCGCTAAAAATAATTTGGCAAAATAAATGTAAAACTGCAGATTCGAACTCACAACCACGCACTGCATTGACCGGACACTCAGCCAACAGACTAAAGACAATCATGTGACTAATGCTTTATTTCTAGGTCTTATAACCATTGCGTTTTTGATATTTTCAAATTAAACCGAAATTTTTGAACGATGTTAGCTTTTCTCGCCCCTCTCCGAGAATCGTTAATATCGCGAATTTCTTCCGAAATTTCGACGAAATTATTTTCCCTGACTGTGTCACCCGCCCCGACACAGTAATGTGTCCTCCCGTCCGTCTTCCTCTTCAGCGGCAAGTTCGTCGTCCTGCTCATCATCACTATCAACTGGTCCGGGATCACGTTGCACGCGTGGTGGCACGGCACCGTGGCGCAACGAGCAGTTCTGGGTCATCGTTGACACTAGCGCGCGCACACCCGGTGGCGTTGCCGCAGGACCTCCTGACGTGATCATGTCCATGCCGGGCGGCGCCGACGACGGCGAGCAGGAGACGTTCGCGGAGCTATACGAACGTGGTGCGGTGGAGCCTCTTGATGGTGCCACCCGTGACCATCACGATGCTGAACACGGTGGCGACGGCGAGACCCCGGCGTGGAGCAAGCCGTTGGCTGGCATATTCTTCAGCTTCTGGGTGCTGTGTCACATATATTTTTAGATAAAGAGTGTATATTAATATCGAGGAGATACAAATTACACCCAGCCTCTGCAGCAACGCAATAACCAAAGCTATTACGGATGCACACAGCCGAAAAACAATAAGAAGAAGAAATAAAAAGAAAAGTCCCGCTACAGAGTTACAGTCCTTGCAGCAGCCGCACAACCACCACCAAGACAACACCTGATGTCCAATTCTTCAAAAGCAACGCCTTCAAGAAGAACGGTGCCAGGCACAACCAATTAAAGTCAGACCTTGGATTTTCACCCTGAAGATAGTCCTCGCTCTCAAAACAATGTATTCAGCAAGACCACTGTCAGGCACAACCAATTAAGGCCAGACCTTGGATTTTCATCCTGAAAGGTAGGACATTGGACTTCACGTATGTTGTCGCCCCCACTTACATGCCGCTGCTCCAAGTCACGAAACACATATACCCGCTCGCTCCTCTGCTAAACGAACACCACGTTAGCTCAAGGCACATGGCATTTTTCGCTAACACGATCGAACATTCGAACATCCTCCTCGTGTTACAACCATTAAATTACTAGTGATACACGTCTACCAGATATCATACTACTCCACAAGTGCGAACTGACCTTGCGATTTTTTTATCACTATTTGAGCAGCCACACTACAAGTGTGAACTGACCTTGCGATTATCTTTTCCTTTCCAAAAAATGTTGGACCACACCACACCGCGAACATGGACCAGGTCCAAGACCGGCAAGCCGCCAAGCCCGGTCTTGAGAATGAAGATCCATGCACAGCTACGTTTTCTCTGCAATTGAGATGCTCAACTAGTACGTCCTGGGACTTGAGTATAAAGCTCCGCAATTTGGGCATTGTTTGATTTGTAGGATTTCAAAATGCTGGACTAGGAATAGGAATAGGAATTAGATAGCAATGCAAGTGGAATCCTGAGATCACGGGATTGTTTCCCTTAGCTGTCTCGTTCCTCGGAAAGGAATGGAAAAAAGAGGTTTAACAGAATTTTTTCTTTCCTGTGTTTGCTGTAGGAATCAGATTGCAAAGCAAATTTTCCTTAAAGTTTTCTTTGCTATATTCCTGTGAATCAAACCCTGCTACAGTACAATTTCCTATAGGAAATCGTACAATTTTCCTACACAAATCCTATGAATCAAAGGAGGCCTAGTGTGTACCTCTACTTATGAGTATTTCCGTAAATACAATACAAGGCAGGCTCGTTCTTGAATGAAGCTCTACATTTTTCTTACTGTTCTTTCTCTGAATGAAAACAAAGCTCGGTCTTGAATGGACAGCCAAGCTCGTTTTGGTGGCAAGTATGAAAAACTAACAAGCTGACAGATTGGGGCCTTGGGGGAAAGCGCTCTCATGCGTCCCGGCGAGACAGCCTTCAGCTGCATGGCCGTCGGGTACATCAACGTCGACGTCGAGACTGTAAGTAGGAATGACATCAACATCATCTGTACGCGATACATTGAACTGAACCGATTTGAATTCCTGTGATGATAGTATGGCTGCAGAGGGCACTGCTCTGACACAGGAGCCAACGGCGTTGGTTACTAAACAAGTCTGTACATTTTCTTTAGGCTAACAAGTATGGCATCAATTGACTTCCTGCTGCAGAATCACCATGATCTTGATAGCTACAGAGACAACGATCCATGATCTTGATAGCTACATATACAAAGGGTTCTACCCGAATGGATTTATGCTGATCTAATTAAGCATTTGCCATTACACGATGATTCGGTCACCTTGATTAGTTACCATGGTGACCGGGACTTTCCTTTCCTCATTAAACTAGCTGTTGTTAACGGAGGTCGAGGGGTGTTACCGGCGGAGAAGCTGCTATTTATGCATGATTACAGACGCTAGTTTCCTGTAGTCTATGATGTGCGAGTGCTTGCGCAGCTTGTTGTCCCCGGTTTCACCGGCAGTCTCGAAACACTTTCAGATGAGGACAACCTTTGCATCCAACGCAATGGGGAACCTCTGAATCGATTCTTTAGCACCGTTGTTTCGTACTTTTATTATTGTTATACTTCTATTGTTTGATAAATTTCATTATTGTTAAATAGTTAAATAACTAACACACATAAAAAATTGCATGCTCAATCATTATAAATATGTACATAATGTCTTTGTACCAACCTTTTATACTTGAATAAACACTTTTGGACACTAAAATCGTATTTTATGTATTTTATGATGGTAACTAACATGAAATTTTCAATATTTTAGTTTGAAACATTTTAAATGAATCTTCATGGATCTTTTTTCCTTTAAGTAAACAAGTATAAATAACATCGAATTGGTATGTGATTTAATATGAACCACCTTATACATCACTTATGTAATAGTTTACATATTTGAGAATATCTATATAGCGTTCTAGCCTTCTAGGGTGTACGAGTCTAACAATATATATCATCCTCACTCTGTGGACATTTTCAAGATAAATATTCTTGACAAAAAGTGACCTAAGCTCCAAGACCTGAAAAGTAGAATCTCATAACTTTTCGATGTCGTTGATGGAATATGTACGTCTAATACATTTAATCGGAGGGAAGAAATAGTGTTTTTATAAAAAGAAAAAGTCACGTTTTGTTTTTTTATAGAGAAGTGCAGTAGCCTTACTTGGAAAATAAAAAGAGAACATAAAAAACAAGAAATAAGTCATTGTAAAAAGGAAAAAAGTAAAGGCTACTGAATTGAGAAGTAATTATGAAACACTATAAGAAAACACGGTTTGTTGCCACGGGAATTGCAAGGAAGCAAAATGGTGTTTGTTACCTAAGCTTCAAGTTATTGGGAAATGTATATTTTAGCAAAATATGTGAACTAAATCATCATTGTTTCTTTGGGACATAAACATATTTTAATTTCTCTATTTCCCCTTCGGTGAGTTAAGATTATTTATATTTCCATCTTTTTTCACTGACGACATCACATTTTCTGAAAAAACAGGTCTTGGATTCTGCGTTTCGGTATAAAATGTGTGACGCGAAATCGTCGTGGCCGGAGCTGTTGGGGGCACAGGCCGCGCGGCAAAGCAGAGGATCACGAGAGACCGGCCGGACGTGCAGGTGTCTGTGGTGCCCGTCGACACCAGCTCCAACAAGATCGTCGAGGTCCCCAAGATCGGCTAGGCAAGGATGCTCGAGTCTATCGATCGTTTCACTTTTTTTGAATCTGATCATGTCATGAATAATGTTGTGGTATGTGCTTGTTGACTCTGCTCGTAGCTAACATGACAATCGCAATTCGCAATGATGGTTGCCACCCTGCCAAAAAAAATGTTCATTGCTGCCAGTGCCAACGATAACCAAGCTTTATCAATTGTGTGATTTCCATAAGCCATTATTAGGTACGTGCATTTCATATATGAGTGGATTTTCATAGATGTAAGGAAAGAATAGATTCATAACGCCGTGGAAGTAGAACGTGATTGTTTGGGCATCCCTTCCTATCCCCGCTATCTACGTACTGTGGGATCGTGTATATAAACAGTTATACAAATGATGTAAGATAGCAAGATGCCGAGGTTTCGCTTCGGGGGAAATACATTTAAGTTTACATCTGTGCTTTCGTTTATCTGCAAAGGCAACCACGACATTGTACATCCTATTTTGGTTTTAGAATGCGTGCACTTGGAAAAGCTGTTTTCAAGGTCTCGTCGCTTCGGTGAATCACTTGAGCCCTGAGTCTGGATCTTTATAAAGCCAAAAAAGTAGTTTGTAGATACTCCGTTTCTTGAAGCTGCAAGTAGTCTGCAAGGAGTAGTTCTTAATAGGGTGAGAAACAGAGTATCTACATGAGATACTAGTAGTTCCGCACCAGCTTCAAGTGACCATCTCAAGAAAATGTCCCAGCTGCAAGCTCGTTGACGAAGCTGCTACCTGGCATCAGGCTGGCCGAAGCAGGATTGGAAACCTGGGACAAAGACCACGTGAGCCGGACTAGTGCTTAAAGCTTCTTGTACTCTTTCTGTACTCTTTCTGTTGCTTAACTTGCTGTCTCAGAATTCCGGTGCGTATGTAATTGTTACATCTGTAAAACCTTATTCTTTATTCTTCTATACAAAATGAAGCAGCGCTGCTGCTTCCGTCAAAAAAAAAATGTCCCAACTGTATCATGTTTACAGTGACAGCAGTTATGGCGGTTAACAACCTAACTGGGTGAAGAAAGCCTCAACGGCAAAACACGACACATGATCATAGTGCCAAAATCACCACCGTACCAGCTTACATTAAAAAACATAGGAGTTCCTAAAATATCATCTTTACCACAAAACAAAAAAATTAAACTCCCCTGAAGCCTGCAACATCAGAGTAACATCGACGCCAACTATAGGAGCATCGTATGCAGCCAGTCAGTTAAGCGCATTGGAACATTATAGATAGTATAAGTAGGTCTTCCAATCAACATCACAGATGTTATACTTATGACACAGTATTTTCCCATAGGATTGGACACAAATCAAGAGTTCAAAGTTGTTGGGCAAAACTAAAGTGCATAAACACGAGCGATTTTGTGAACTCAACTATTATATGGTTCAACAAGCTATTCATACATTACCAACTTTCATCCAACTACCAGTAAATATTTTTTAATTAAATTAACCAACAAGAGCAGCAAGCTTAAAGTGCATAAACACAGGGCGATTCTGAAACTCAACTATTATATGGTTCAACAAGCTATTCAAACATCAGCAACTTTCATCGAACTACCAATAAAACAGGCTAATTTAATCAACCAACAAGTGCAGCAAATTTAAACCAATGTTTCAGTCTATAGATCTTTAACAGCATATATATTTCATGTATTGCTAACTCTTAAATTCTTAAAAAACTTAAGCTCTGAAATGAAGTTATTTTCAGTTAATTTTTATTACTTGCATAGTCCAAAACTCCAAATACGTTCTATATACTTTCAGTAAGTATTATTATAAGAATAGTCCAAATATGTTATCAAGTAGCTAGAAGAAAATATTCAATGCTCAGTCATGTTTATATCACAATCAATCCAAAAGGTCAGAAAAACTTAAGCTCCGATGGTCCACTCGTCCTGGTACTGCTTTTTTTTGGACCTTAGTCCTGGTACTGCTTTGAACAGTCTAGTTTTCGGACCATCCAGCACACACCTCCAAAACACGCACTATGTTTCAAAGTTGTTAACTCCTACTCGGTTTCAGTATTATACTGAGTTTCAAAGTTGTTTGTAACCGAACAAACAGCAACAATCTAATGCATGAGGAAAGGAGAGGCAGAAAAACACATAGCAGACAAATGGTGCTCTGTAACTGTAAAGATTTTGAAGAAGAGCCAGGCAGGAATGCTGACGATACTTGAAATCTGTATTACACATACAACTTCCATTCCACAAACTAATATTATACTTCGTTATCAGACTTGCTACTTAACATTAGTAAAACAATCACTATGACACAATCCCAATGGTCATTGACAATCACATTTAATAGCATGCTTTATCATGTAAGAGCAAACATAATACTGAGCAAGATTAATCTCAGATGTGTGGAAGCTTCCTGGTATGCATATATGATCTTGTGTTCTAAACTTGACGTGAAGAAACAAAACATAGCAGCACGATGGACAGAAAATTCCATCTAACTAGCAGTAAATAGTTCAGTTTAATCTGTTAGAGAGATATTTGTATATTGTAGTTTTCCTATTAGATAGGGGGCTCCCTGCATATTTACACCTGTACATGTACTATATATTGTGGCCTTTGGCCCCGTGGAATACAAGTTGCGTATTTCCCTAACATGGTATCAGAGCTAGGGTTTTTTTTTTTCCGCACGTCGCAACTCGTGCTTTTCCTTTCCTCCTACAGATCCTCTGATTTCGTCTGCCGCCGGTCCGGCCGCTCCCGTCCGCTGCCGCCTCGGCTGCCACCGTCCCGGGCCGTCCACGCCTCGGCCTGCCTTCGTCCCAGCCGCTCCTGCCCGGGGCACTGATTTCGTCGCACTGCTGGTGGAGAGGTCGCACTGCTGGTGGAGAGGTCGTCGGGGCCATCGCCAGCTGCCGCCCGCTTCCTGCCGCTCCTTCTCCTGTCGCTGTCCCTGCTCGCGGGCCCGTCGCACTGCTGGTGGAGAGGTCGTCGGGGCCATCGCCAGCTGCCGCCCGCTTCCTGCCGTCCCCGTCCCCTGCCTCGGTCCGCCTTCTCCGGCCTCAACCGGCGCCTCCCGTTGCTGCTCCTCCGGCCGGCCGCCACCCGCTGCTGCTCCTCCGTCCCCGTCCGACCTTCGTTTCCGAGGCTTGCGAGCTGCTGCTGTCCGGCCCGCCTCTCACGCGCGTCGATTCTAAAGCTGCTGCGATCCCGGTTCCTCCTCGTCGCGTACTCCTCGTCTTCGTCTGCCTGTTCTCATCCGGCCGTGATCTGATCCAGATTGAGTTGACTCTTCCGTTCAAAAAAAAAAAAGAGAAAAAAAAATGTCTCTGTCTGCTACTGATCCTATTGGCTGTCCCGAGCTTCCGTCTCTGCTTGGTGCTCCTCCGCGGTACTTGTCGCCTATTTCGTCGTCTCCCTCGATGACGTCTGCATGCCGCTCTACGTCGACTCTCGCGGCTTCTGCCCGCAGTTATGGCCGCTCTACGTCGACTTCGTCTATGTCGACTCGCCGCTCTACGCCGACTATCGGGGCTTCTGCCCGCTGTTGTGGCCGCTCTACGTCGACTCCACTATGTCGACTCGCCGCTCTACGTCGACTCTCGCGGCTTCTGCCCGCAGTTATGGCCGCTCTACGTCGACTTCGTCTATGTCGACTCGCCGCTCTACGCCGACTATCGGGGCTTCTGCCCGCTGTTGTGGCCGCTCTACGTCGACTCCATCTATGTCGACTCGCCGCTCTACGTCGACTCTCGCGGCTTCTGCACATGGTTCTGGCTGCTTTTCTTCGACTCCTCGCGTGGCGTGTGCACGCACTTGTGACCGCTCTCCTTCGACTCCCCATGTGGCTACCACGTATTGATGATTGGTCCTCCTTGGCTGACGCATCTACCTCGACCTCTTCAGTGGCGTCTTTCACTGCGCGTGAGATCGCGCAACTCCGATGCCTGCTTGCTACTTGGGACTCTTCACCGACAGGTTCTGCTGGTTCTGCGACTGACTTTTCTGGCACCGAGAGACCACCTTCTTCTCATTCAGGTACATCCCCTTGGATTCTTGATACTGGAGCATCTTTTCATATGACTTACGATTCTTCCGCCTTGAGCTCTATTCGACCTGTCGAGTCTCCTGTCTCTGTTCGTACTGCCGATGGTACTCCCATCCCCGTTGCTAGTCGAGGCACTCTTAGCAGTCCCGCGTTTCATGTTCCTTCTGTCGCTCATATTCCTCGACTCACCATGCAGCTTTTCTCTGGTAGTCAGATTGTCGATTCTCGTTGTAGGGTCACTCTAGACTTTGATTCCTGTTCTGTTCAGGATCGTTGTACGGGCGCTTTGCTTGGTGCTGGCCCCCGACGCCATGATGGTCTATGGGAGCTTGACTGGCTTCGTCTTCCTTCCGCTGCCACCGCCGCCAGTCTCTCGACCCAGGTTGCCGCAGCCACCAGCTCTTTTCAGCAGTGGCATCATCGTCTTGGCCATTTATGTGGTTCTCGTCTCTCGTCTCTAGTTCATCGTGGTGTTCTGGGTCTGTCTCCGGAAACGCTTCTTTGGATTGTCTGGGTTGTAGGCTTGGTAAGCAGATTCAGCTACCATATCCTCATAGTGACTCTGTGTCCGAGCGTCCTTTTGATCTCGTTCATTCAGATGTTTGGGGTCCGGCTCCCTTCGCTTCGAAAGGGGGTCATCGCTACTATATTATTTTTATAGATGATTACTCACGATACACTTGGATTTACTTTATGTCCTCTCGTAGTGAGGTTCTCTCTATCTATAAGCGTTTTGCTGCCATGGTTCACACTCAGTTCTCTACACCTATTCGTGTGTTCCGTGCTGATTCTGCTGGTGAGTATATCTCCAAGCATTTGCGTGGTGTTCTTGCTGAGCAGGGCACTCTCGCTCAGTTCTCTTGTCCCGGTGCACATGCTCAGAATGGCGTTGCTGAGCGTAAGCATCGTCATCTTCTAGAGACTGCTCGTGCGATGATGATCGCTTCTTCTCTCCCGCCACATTTCTGGGCTGAGGCTGTCTCTACCTCGGTCTATCTCATTAACATTCAGCCTTCTGCCGCCCTTCAGGGTGGTATTCCTCTCGAGCGACTATGTGATCGCTCTCCTGACTATTCCATGTTGCGTCTGTTTGGTTGTGTTTGCTATGTTCTCCTCGCTCCTCGTGAACGCACCAAACTAACCGCTCAGTCTGTTGAGTGTGTTTTTCTCGGATATAGTGATGAGCATAAGGGCTATCGATGTTGGGATCCCGTGGCTCGTCGGATGCGTATTTCCCGGGACGTGACGTTTGACGAGTCTCGTCCTTTCTTTCCACGCTCGACCTCCTCGACCTCTACTGTGGAGGATCTCTCTTTTCTTACTTTTCCTGATTCTCCTCCCGATGTCCCTCATATTCCTCCTCCTCCTGATCCGGTGCCGTCTACTCCGATGCCTTCTTCTCCTCCTTCGTCGACGCCTTCTTCTCCTCCTGTCGCCGTCTTCTTCACCCTCCCCCCTCCGCCTTCTCCTGTTGCTCCTTCTCATCCTACTTTTCCTTTCTATTATACTCGTCGTCCACGTGTTGTGACCGAGTCATCTGATGCACCCTCTACTTCTGGTGCACCGTCTCAGCCGACTTATTCTCTTCGTACTCGGCCTTGTCCTTCACCTGATTTCTTTGATCCCGCTACCTATAGTGTTTCGGCTGTCCCAGAGCCGACTACGTATCGTGAGGCTGTTGTTCATCCTGAATGGCAGCTTGCCATGGCTGAGGAGATTGCTGCGCTTGAGCGCACTGGTACGTGGGAGATCGTTCCTCTTCCTCCTCGTGTTCGTCCTATCACCTGTAAGTGGGTCTATAAGGTTAAGACCCGCTCTGATGGGACTCTTGAGCGTTACAAAGCTCGTCTGGTTGCTCGTGGCTTTCAGCAGGAGCATGGCCGTGATTATGATGAGACTTTTGCTCCGTGGCTCACATGACCACTGTTCGGACTCTTCTTGCCGTGGCATCTGTTCGCCATTGGTCTGTGTCTCAGCTTGATGTTAAGAATGCCTTTCTTAATGGTGAGTTGCGTGAGGAGGTTTATATGCAACCACCACCGGGGTATTCTGTTACAGATGGCATGGTCTGCCGTCTTCGTCGCTCTCTCTATGGCCTTAAGCAAGCCCCTCGTGCATGGTTTGAGCGCTTTGCTTCTGTGGTCACAGCTGCTGGTTTCTCTTCCAGTGCTCATGACCCTGCGTTGTTTGTTCACTCTTCTCCTCGTGGTCGCACTCTTCTTCTTCTGTATGTTGATGACATGATCATCACTGGTGACGACCCGGAGTATATTGCCTTTGTCAAGGCACGTCTGAGTGAGCAGTTTCTTATGTCGGATCTTGGTCCGCTTCGTTACTTTCTTGGGATTGAGGTTTCGTCCACCTCTGATGGTTTCTTTATATCCCAAGAACGGTATATTCATGATCTTCTTTCTCGTGCCGCTCTTACTGATGACCGTACTGCTGAGACTCCCATGGAGCTCAATATTTCTCTTCGTGCTTCTGATGGCGATCCTCTCTCTGATCCGACTCGTTATCGACATCTTGTCGGGAGTCTCGTCTATCTGGCTGTTACTCGCCCTGATATTTCTTATCCTGTCCATATTCTGAGTCAGTTTGTTTCTGCTCCCACTTCGGTTCACTATAGTCACCTTCTTCGTGTTCTACGCTATCTTCGTGGAACGATCTCTCTTTGTCTCTTCTTTCCTCGTTCCAGCTCGTTACAGCTTCAGTCCTACTCCGATGCCACTTGGGCTAGTGATCCTTTGGATCGCCGTTCACTTTCTGCTTACTGTGTCTTTCTTGGTGGTTCTCTCATTGCCTGGAAGACGAAGAAACAGACCGCAGTTTCTCGTTCGAGTGCAGAGGCTGAGTTGCGAGTGATGGTCCTGAAGAGTAAGGCTTTGATACCTGCAAAGTAAACGGGATTAGGTTGAGACTCCAAGTGCAGAGTGTATAGTAAGTGGAAGACAGTTTTCCCCACGAGGGGTGACTCGAGGGTTTAATATCGAACTCTCGGGGAATCTGAAGTGGTAGATTTATCTTCTTATCCTTCTTTTGGTTACCTACAAAATAAGGTTAGATGTTTTGGTCCTCAACCTCACCTGTGGTTGTCAAGCACAAGGTGTAAGAATGATATCAGGATAGTTATGCAATGCAAACAAGAAATAAATATGCAATGATGGTGGATGCAATGGTAAATGATATTTTTGGGCTTTTGAATGATGTATGCAAGATGAAAAGTATTTTTGTATTTTCGGATTTAATGATGGCTGAAAATAGAAAAGTGGTATATGGTGTTGGAAAGGTGTTTCTTATGATTAAAAATGGACTGGGGTTCATGGTTTCGCAAATGCACTCTCTCTTTATAAAGTGGTAGACAATGGAACACACAAAGTTAACATATGAGATTGCAACACAGGGTTTGATAACAAGTTACTTAGATATATGGGCATCACGTCCTAACATAGAGATCTTTTGGTTATTAACCTCTCTTATACTCCACCAAGATGCGAACTAAATCATAACACCTCAGTAATTAAGATAACTCAGAGTATAGCATTAAGTATCATGACATGAAGTGAAAATAAGAACATGCTAGATCTAGTCATGGAGTAGTGGCAATGGTCACGCCCACATCCCCGGTAGCATGGTATTTTAGTTTATCCCTAGTGAGGTAACAAAGTAAGGTAAAGATACCAAAGTGGATCGCAGAACTTTCTCTCACGTTCACTGCACTAGCCACCCCCCGTTACTCCAACTAATGCACACGTTTCCCCACACACGCTCTCATAAACATGCTTGATCAAAACAAGTAGACAAGAACGGGGTACATAATATGCATCTATACTCATAACTGAAACAAACATTGCAATCTCAAACATATATTAACTCATAAATATCCACCACAAAGGTATTACAACGGTGACCGTAATCATGTTCAGCAGCTCATACGGTGCTAATTAGTGAAGCTCAAGAGAGGAGAGATACATAAGTTACTTCCACAAACCCATAGTCCAGAGGTGGACTACTCCCTCTTCATCATGGAGACGGTGGAGAAGTCGATGGAGAAGATGGAGACCACGCCGGCAGCGCCCCGCCGGAGTTTTCCCCCTCCAATCTGCAGCTCCTGATCTCCGTTTCGGTGTTTCTGTGTTTGTGCGGCGCTCCTTCCAGAGAACGTCGGGGGACCTTTTTTATAGTCGTTTTTAGGTCAAGACTATGTCGGTGGAGCGAAGATCGACGGCAACGGAGCCACGAGGGCCAAACGGGTGGGCCCCACGCGGCCACAGTACCTGGCCGCGTGGGCCACCCCCGTTTGGGCCTCGGGCCTCCGCTTGTTCGCTTCCTTCGCCCACAGGTCTTCTTCCTTTCAAATATTGACGCCCGTAAATTTCCAGGTGATTTCGTTGACGTTTGGGTCCCTGAAACAATAAAATAAGAAAACGGGGTTTTCTGCCTGTGCAGGGTTAATTACATAAAAATAGGAAATAAATGAATATTCCCAAAAATCATTATAAAACATTGATATAACCCTTATATGATGCAAATATGATTGGAATATAAGCAATTAAAGTGCAAAGTTCATGTATGCATTTCACATGCATCAGCGAGCTATGGCTCTTTTGACTGCTGAGGTGACTTGGTTACGGTGGTTACTTGCAGATTTTGGTGTCTCTGTTACGACACCCACGACTCTATTGTCAGACAGTACAGGTGCTATTAGCATTGCACGTGACCCGGTGAAGCATGAGCTTACTAAGCATATTGGCGTTGATGCTTCTTTTGTCCGTGCTAGTGTGCAGGATCAGATTATTGTGCTCCAGTATGTGCCTTCCGACTTACAGTTGGCGGACTTCTTCACGAAGGCCCAGACTAGAGCACAACATAGATTTTTCCTCTCCAAACTCAGTGTTGTGGATCCACCATGAGTTTGAGGGGGGTGTTAGAGAGATATTTGTATATTGTAGTTTCCCTATTAGATAGGGTGCTCCCTGCATATTTACACCTGTACATGTACTATATATTGTGGCCTTTGGCCCCGTGGAATACAAGTTGCGTATTTCCCTAACATAATCAACCAACAAGTGCATCAAGTTAAAACCACGGTTTCAGTGTATATCTTTAATTAAAAGCATACAGATCACGTATTACTGTTCCTTAAATTCAGACATAGGCCTCCAGTATTTCCGACAAATTCAGCATCTTCCATCAGAAATTTCAGGAATTGTACTTACAGAGAGATGACTATAGAGCCCTCCTAGTTTACATGACAAATAATAGAACTAGCCTCATTAAAATTGGTACTGGAATAGGTTCAAGAAAACAAAAACAAAAAAAAAAACGGTCCTAGCTTGCAGTCCATATAATACTTAATTAAGAAGAAGCTGCCTCTACATTTTTTCTTCTACAGCATAAAAAGGTGTGACACTCAAAAACAAAACAAAAATAGTACTGACTAAATGATTAAATCTGGGAGCTTTGAGTAGGATGCCACATAATGACAATATTTGTCACTCCACTTGAGGCCGCGGTGGTCTTCTGGTTGAATCACAGCAAGTTCACCGGTGCTTATTTTGTACAAACAAACCTTGTCCGCTGGGTTGTCCAACAGGAGAAGACCATCTCTCTCCACGTCAAGAGCGATGATATCATAGTCAAATTTCCAGGGGCGTGGGTCATACTCACAAAGGTTGTCCCTTCCGAATGCATGGCTCATGCTGAGGCGGTACTTGAGGCTCCACTCGTAAGGCTCATCAACATCAAGACTCCAAACAAGAATCGTACGAGCATCCTTCTCTGGCAATGCGTAGTGCAAGGCCCCCGAAGACTGGCCGAAGCAACCATGGTCAAACCTAGCCATTAAACCGACATCTTCATGCGGCAGCTCAATAATCCGAAGAGAGGGCGGAATGCCAGAAGTAGTTCCCTCCAAGTTCTTCAGTACTAGAATCTTATGCAAATCTGTCTGCACATGCAATGCTCCATCTATAAACAGGTGAAGTTGCGAAACTTTTATCTCAGAGAGGCATGATGTATCGTCCAGAAACCAAGTGGAGAAATCAGATGAGAACACCTGAAGTTTGACGGGGCCAAATGTCCAATAACGGGTACTCTTACGCTGAAAGTTGAAGACGTAGAACTTTGACGACCATGATGGGCTGAAAGCCAAAATACTCGTATTGTAAAAAGGGTCATAATCGCTAGGAGGGGTATCAGGGAGCATCCTCCATTCTTGTGTTGCCGGATTGCACACGATCAAACGGCAAATACCTAGAGGAGCATTGATGCTCTTGTACTTACAAAGGACTAGGCCATTGCAAGAATCCAACAGCTCTAATTGCTCATATTGTGGTAGGAAACTAAGAGCTTCATCAAATTCCTTATCATTGTGGGGCAGGCTAGCAAGTCTGATAGCAGGGTTATCACGGCGTTGGTAGAGAAGACCTGTCGGAACTTTCAGAAGCTTGCAGTAGTGGGGATCAGAGGAGAAGGCATGCCAGGCCTTGCAGACACATTTGAAGCGGCAAAATGACTTTAACGGCAGCCGAGAGAGGACCTCCACTACTAGATCATCAGTTAGCCTAGGAGCAGGAGAACCATTCTCAGGGTCCATGTCTTTATGGTAGTTTACTGAAAGAAAAAACTGATATTATCAGGATAGCCATGGAACCAGTTTTTAAATCATGGAGAAAAAATACATTGCAACATAATTTAATCATATGAAACCATATTTTACAGGGTACAAAGCAACGATTTAATCATTTAAATCCATATCAAGTTCAGATTTATTGGTATAAGGTAATCATAAAACATTAGTATACAGGCATACAGCAATAGAAACAAGGGAATGATGAATACCGCTAATTTGTTTTTAAGTTTGATTCAGTACTAGCAGCAAAACTGGATAACACTCTATAGATATGAAGGATTAGACCAAGAATTTGGTCACAACAGAAAGCTCTTAAAGGACCCTTGCACGTAGTAATTTATCTTCGCATCTAGCAGATTTCCAGCCATTTAGTGTTATGACTTATTTGTTTCAAGAGCTCTGCAGCTGTGTGTAAACATGAAAGAAGCAAAGAACATCATGAACTGACTAAGGATGTGTAGCTAATTAATCAGTTAGAAGTCATAACAAACTAGAAGCAGGGCTAATTGCACATATACGTACCATGAAGACAGTATACATACATCAATCTGGGATAAGGTAGTCAACAAAAATCAGTATACATACAGCAATATAAACAACAAAATGATGGAAACCGCCAATCTGTTTTTAAGTTTGATTCGGTACTAGAAGCAAAACTGAACAAGAGTGTATATATATGCAGGATTAGGCCAAGAATTCGGTACAACAGAAAGCTATTGGTAAAGGATCCTTGCACGTAGTAATTTGGTGTTCTTGCAGCTCTCCATGCATTCAATAATCAATCTGGTGTGACTCATTTGTTTCAAGAGCTCAGCAGCTGTGCGTAAACACGAATGTCATAAAGAAGCCAGGAAACCATGAACTGATTAACGATGTGTAGGTAATTAATCAGTTAGCAGCCATAACAAAAGTTAGCAGTCATAAAGAAGCCAGGAAACCATGATGCGTGATATTTCTTGTGTTGCGTGAGATTGTATGTGTCCTGTGGGGTGAACTTTGTATGTGTCCTGGGTCTCTGGTTTTTAATGACTGATATAATCTATGTGTGTTATTAAGTACTTAATCTAGTTGTGCTACTTGCATATGTGATTGTCTACTGCTTGTTTTAGGTGTTGCTGCTAATTTGCCTGTAACCCAAAGAAGAGGTGAGAGGAACCATCAGTGCGCTCCTAACCAAACATTCGAATATTGCAAGCACACAAGTGCAACCAAACGCCATGCTTGCATTTTTTTCTCTAAAGCGGTTAGCACTTTTGATGGCAACCAAACGTAGTGCACAACACGGCTCACGCTTCGCTTTTACAGGGCCATGCCCGATGGAGCCATGACATACTGGGCCAGAAAATAGGCCCGAGAAACCAACCACGCCCTGGTCGAATCATTCGAGCCCGCACTGTTTGCAACATGTTTCGTACGTACCATAAAGACATGGACCATCTCCCTGTGAAGGCTCGGTTGGGAACACGGTGCTTGCACCATCTTCTTGGGTGATGGCAGCTTGTACATCGTGCAACAAAGCTGCAATGCGTTGGGAGTTGGGACTGCATGGTTTTGAGCCATGTAGCAAAATTCTTGAGAGTTGCATCAACATCAGTGGCAAAAATAGCCGTGTGCTTGTCATACAGCCCTTGGAAGCGAGGTGGAACCTGTGGGGAAGCAAACAAGAAAACATAAGGGAAAACACTATACAGAAACCATGACAACAAAAAACACTAACTGATGCAGCTTTACAAAATGGCATATGTAGCAAAAAGAAATGTGGTAATGCAACTCCTAAAATAGTAAAAAGGCTTGAACCACACACGTACTGATTCCAGCATAATATATAATGCAATGTAGATTTTGAAAGGTAGTAATCTAACATAAATAATATGGGATAATAATGTATTTATTACATGTTTGCAAAACGGAGAAAAAAGTATATATAGCATTAGTAACTACTAGGTATGTAGCCCAGATTTCAGGAAAATTTAGCAAATCTACCATTGTGCTGACTGATGAAGCAATTAGAAGAAGAAAGAAGGACAAGATAGCATACACTGATGGTGGCACCACATGGTAACCCTGGAAGCTTATTAGTTATGCTGCTGATGCAAGAAATATGCACTGATGCATCATTTACTTGAAACAAAAAGAAGGAAACAGATAAATAAATGATGGTAGCATCACATAAGAACTATTGAAGCGTATAAATGTATAATTGCTGCTACTGATTAAGGCACAAAGACTAATGCAGAAAAACCATTAGTTAATACCTCAAGATCCTGGCTACTAGGTAATGACGACACACACAATTCGTTGAGAGAAGCTAATGGATTGACTTCTATGTTTTCGACAGTTTGGTTGACATGAGCTAACGCGTACGGCGTCTTGGATAAGTCGAGAAACTGCACAACACAGAAAAGGTTTTGCGAATGAGAAAGAACACAAAAATAAGCATCATATGAAGCTTTGCATATGAAAAAGGACAGATAAAACAAGTAGAGATTGTTCCAAGAAAACAACTTACAGGAAACGTGGGAGCAGGAGAACCATTCTCAGGGTCCATGTCTTTATGGTAGTTTACTGAAAAGCAAAATTTATAATGTCAGGATAGCCACAGGAGCAGTTTTTTCATCTTGAATACAAAAGACATTGGAATATAATTCAATCACCTGAAACTATGTTTTACTGGGAACAGAGCAGTTGCTACACGATTTAATCATTTAAATCAATCCAATTCAAGTTTAGATTTATTGGTATAAGGTAATCATAAAACATTAGTATACAGCGATAGAAACAACAAAATGACGGATACCGCTAATTTGTTTTTAAGTTCGATTTGGTACTGGAAGCAAAACTGAACAATAGTGTATAGATATGCAGGATTAGACCAAGGATTTGGTCACAACAGAAATCCCTTTGAAAAGGATCCTTGCACGTAGCTAGCAGATTTCCAGCCATTTGGTGTTCTTGCAGTTTGCATGCATTTAATAATCAATCAGTTGTGACTCATCTGTTTGAAGAGCTCAGCAGCCCGTGGGGCTTTTGCATCACAGTTTTTTTTAGATCAAAGCATCACAGTTTCATGGTGAAAAAAAGAACTAGCAGCTGTGTGTAAACACGAATATCATAAAGAAGCAAGGAGATCCTGAGCTGACTAAGGATGTGTAGCTAACTAATCAGTTACAAGTCATAACAAACTGGAAGCAGGGGTAATTGCACGTAGTACCTTTCATGAAAGAACCATGGGCTAATTGCGAACACTTGGGAGGTCATGAATTGATTAACAATGTTTATAGTTTGATGTATACAGAAACAGCACGGGTCATGAAGAATTAGACTGGGAGCACGCAAAGCTAATGGAATATCTTGCTCTAAAGTTAGGGTTTGGAATTTGGATGGATAAAAGAAATGCAGGATCGGTAGGGAGAGACATTTACCTGCTCAGTGTTGGGTTCGCACGGGGATGACGGCATCAGAGCAGCGCATCGGGCAGGAGAAGCACCGGCCTACCCTCTAGCAGTCTATAGCCTCTGCAAATGTTGTCTCAGATCCAATTCATGGCTAGCACATAGTAGGAACAGTGGATCGTGTCCTTCTCACCTTGCTGTACCAGATCCTGAACAGAACACCGAACAGAAGCAGCCGCAAGATTTCGGCGAGCGGAGAAGAAGCACGATCCTCTCACGCCGGCGTAAGGCGAGAGTTTAGAATGAACTGAGGGCGCTTTCTACTTTTCTCGGGGTGGTGGTGGGGGAATGAAGCGTGAGGAGAGGCAGAGGTCAGATGCTAGCGGTCGCAGAGAACTGCACCGGAGCAGAGGAGGTCTGGGCGTCTGGCCTTGGTCGTCGTTCCTTACAGCACAGAGAGGGAGCGCCGTCGAGGTCAATGGGGTGGCCGGGTCGCGGTGTGGGAACAGAGGGATGCTGCGATGCGGGGAGGTGCGACCAGAGGGAGGCTGCCGCGCCGGTGGGAGTGAGCAGCGCCGGCCACACGGTTGGCTGAGGCTGTTGCGTAGACCGAGCAGGGCAGATGGGTGCGGCTGGGTGGACCGAGAAGGGGCAGGGCGATGCGGAGGAGCTAGGAGGAGAGGGAAACGGCGCAGCGGCGGCGGGGTACGGTGGAGGGCCGGCGGGGCATGGGGGTGTGGCGCGCTGCCATGGATGGGGACTCGGGAACAGAGAAGGTGTGCGGGGAGGAAAGTCTTTTCTTTTCCCTTCGATGGAGTGAGATGCTCCTAAAAAAATTAAAAAAAAAATAGACGAACGCAAATTTAATCAAAGATTCAAATTTCATTCATGTTTGATTAAATATTACAAAATATTTGAATGAAATTCGAGCCACGCTCCTAGCCCTAACCCTAGGCCTACTCCTCCTCATCCCACCACACCTCGTCGTCGTTGTCATCGTGCCACGTGAAGCTCCGGGGGGTGGGGCGGCCAGAGCCACAACCACGGCCATTTACGCTGCCACAATGTCCGGATCTAGAATCGTTGGCAGGGGAAGCCATGAGAGAGAGTGAAGAGAGCGAAGAGAGTGTGCGGCGGCTAGGGTTGGAAGAGATACACTCAGAGTGAAGGGAGTGGGGGATCTTATAGGCCACCTTCGTGAGCTCTACGGTATGCTTCTTATGGCAACCAACATTGTTGAAATGTCAGTGTGCGATGAGGCCGTATCGGTGGTAACAAGGTCGAAAGCTAACTCTTACAATATGGATCCTCGATTCACCCGTTGCCTTTGCGGTGGGCCTGTCTACGGCCCAGTGCGGGCACATGCGGAACATTGGTTTCTTCCGTCGTCTAACTCGTGTCGTTTCCATGTAGGGATGTCGTTCTATACAAGTGAGGCCACTGTGTGGCTAGTCCCGTCCCACCACTAGCGCCCATACCGGTCGGCGGGACGAGCAGCCCATGCCGGTTGAGGTCCCAGGCGTCCTCAATGTTGACGGTGCGGCCACCCCGGCTTGGCGAGCTATCCGCCTCGTAGTTATCCGCCATTGCGAGCGACAGCGAGGTTGGAGATGGGGATGCGGTGGGAGATGGCGATGCATGCGAGGTGGGTGTGGTGTTCTGAGGCACGGCGAGGAGGTGAGCGGTGTGCCTGCATCCGCGTCGGCGTAAATGCATTACGTTGGAATGTCGCGACGTCAGCGCGTGTGAAAGGACAAAGATGTCGCCTAGGGGGGTTGAATAGGCGATTAAAACTTTTCCGGTTTAGTCTTGATAAATGCGGAATAAAACGAGGTATTTTAATTTAACAAGCATACAACCTAAAAATACTAGGTTCACCTATGTGCACCAACAAGTTATGCTAAGCAAGACAAGCAACAAGGTGATAGCAAGGTATAAGACTTCAAGCACGAAGGCTATCACAAAGTAAATTGCATAAGTAAAGAGCTCGGGTATAGAAATAACTGAGGCACGCGGAGACGACGATGTATTCCTGAGTTCCTCCTTTTTATGGAGTACGTCTCGTTAGAGGGGTGTGAGTTTCAAACTAAAACGCCACAAATGGCCTCACCCTATTCTCCGATGAACCTTGCACAAAAGCTCGGTTCACCTTCCACTATTGATTTTCTTTTGGGCAAAAATCGAGTCTCTTACAACAATCTTGAGGCACAACCCACAAAAGGATTGGGAGCTCCCAAGTGACCACAAAAGGTCTCAATCACTACAAAAGGCCTTGACCACAAAAGGTCACAAGAACACCGTCTAGGGTCTAACGACCCAAGAGTAACAAGCTCACGAACTTTCACTTGCACGAATCTTCGTGGAGAGAGCAAACCGATGCACAAAAGCAATGGCAAGAACACAAGAAGTGCTCAAGTCCTTCACTCTCAAATCCCACCAAAAGCAACTAATGCTTATGAGGGGAGGGGGAAGAGAGGAAGAACAAATAAGAACTCAACAAATGGAACTCCAAGATCTAGATCCAATGGGTTACCCTCACTTAGAGGAGAGATGGATTGGTGGAAATGTGGATCTAGATCTCCTCTCTCTTTTCTCTCAAGAAGTAGTAAGAATCATTGGAGGGATTGAGAGATAGCAAGATTTAGGAGGTCAACAATGGAGGACAAAACTTGCAAGAAAGGTTGGGTAACCATTGGGGAAGAAGGCCCCTTAAATAGGTCACCCAAAGATCCAACCGTCGGGTGCAGATTCACGCCGGGGCGGTACTACCGCCCGCCCCTTGGGAAGTTAGAACACTAAAACAGGCTGAAAACAGGCTCAGGGAGCGGCACTACCGCCCCGGGAAGCGGTACTACCGCTTCCGGTACCGCTGAAAACGGGTCTCGGTGACAAACCCGGTACCACGAGCGGTACCGCGGCGGTACTACCGCCCCTTGTAAAACAGCAGGAACACCAAATACCAAAACGGGCAAAACTTTCGCATCCGGACTCTGTTTTCGATGATCTTTGGCTCGTTGGAATCACAACAACGAGCTTTACATGAATATGCAGAGAAACATCATAGCTCAACAAGGGAGAATAAAACCAAATGGGGGAAGGTTAGACCTCTCGATAAAATAACAACCGGTAAAACCTCCAATACCAAGAACACAATAAGTTTTTCATCCGGACTTCGTTTTCTATGATCTTGGGCTTGTTTCGAAGATAATCGCAAGCTCTAAAATATTATGCATATACACATTATAGTCCATCATGCGAGGAGGAAACCAAAAGAAGAGAGTTTGACCTCTCTTAGAAAAGACAAACCGGTAAAACCTCCAACATCAAAAACTAAACAAGATATTCATATGAAATCCGTTTTTGATGAATCAGAGCTTGGCATGGGGATGACCCAAGCTCTAAATCCTCACATGGATAAAAGGTAAGATGATATGCCAAGTATGCAAAGGTTTGAGCTCTCCACAAATGTGCGATCAAGTTACTCACTTGAGAGCCCCTCTTGATAGTACGACATCTATCCTATAACCCGGTCTCCCACTAACACCATAAGACCGGTAAAATAGAAACCCTATAAAGATCATACCTTTGCCTTGCGCGTTCCACTTGAGCTAGATGATGACGATCTTGATCTCTTCAAGTGAACCACCTTACTTGATTACGCTTCGCTTGATGAAGATTCACATGTTGCTCCCCCATACTCCAATGTGGGAGAGCCTCTCATAGGAACATCTTCACTTGACCAATATCTCCAAATGGGTGGCAAGCTTCAAGCATAGGATTTCTTCGAGATGCTTCTCTTGAACTTGTAATTATGCTCAACTCTACACATGACCATTCTTCATATAAACCCTTGAATAGAGCATTGATCATCATGTAATCTTCTAGAGTCCAACACATGAACTCCAATCTTTTCCTATGGACAAGATCTATAAGAATATCTCAATGCAAACATTAGTCCATAAGGATTGTCATTAATAACCAAAACCACACATGGGGCAACACATGCACTTTCAACGTGGACTAGCGTGCACGCTGGCACCGACGCTATTGTGACGCGTGCTGGCAGGCGCGCCGCCGTCTGGGAAAACCTCCCCGGTGAGTGCACACCCTAATAAACACGGCACCGATGTTCTGTGTTTATGACAAGTGGGCCACGCCTGTCGGGGGGCACGTCCGGACAACGTCCGACATCCTTGGAGAGGCCCACTGCTATGTGTGTTTCTTGAGTTCGGACCCCCATAGGGCTTTTGGGGGCCAATTGGGGGGTGCTGGTGGAGATGCTCCGATTATAGTTCTATTTTTGGCGTAGAGAAACCGAAGTTGAGTGCTATTTTGGCACTTTGGTTTTACCTAGTGCTAATTTGGCTCTGTGTAATTTTAGCTATTCTCTCGAAATGAAGCGTGAAGAGAAGACAACATTCTCTTTATTCATTCTCTTCTCCAACTAAGAGAAAATCCGATGTGGCAAACAATAAAAAAAGACCAACGTCACCTCATTGTACATGTCTTAAGAACACCAGTACCGGATGTGCTAAATTTGGGTTTCAAATTGGATATTTCACTTTTGTCACAACATATCTGGTTCCGTTGACCATCAATTAATTATGTTATTTCAAATAATGGGAAAATGTAAGGAGCAATAAAAAAGACTAGCACTACCCGATGTGTTGAAGCAAACGGATTTCAATCCCTTATTCTTATTGTTTTGTTCTTCTGATCCCTTTGTTTTTCACTCGCTTAATTCGAAAGAACGTCTTCCGTACTGAAAATCCTTTGAGGTCCTCTTTGGATTGAAGGATTTTCATAAGAACATTGGAGGATTCCAATTCATAAGATTTTTTCCTAAGAAATCCCTTTGGATCAAAGGAATGACAACTTCAAAATTCATATGGATTGAATCCTATACCCCAATCCCAATCCCATAGGAATTGCAACATCCACTCTAAACTCTTTTTTACACTCATTCGCGTAGGATCGAGGCACTTTTCCTGTGATTTTCATGTGTTTCATCCAATGCACATTCCTGCAGTTTTTCTCTGTTTTACACATGCAATCCTACCAAAATTCTGTGTTTTCTAATCCCGCGATCCAAATAAGCCTTGAAACTGTTGGTCGTCGCATGCGGACAGTATCCGCAGGCATACTATTATTTCATTGTCGGTGCCGAACAAGCACGACTTAAGGCCAATGACAATGCACGTCTCTTAGCACGGTTTTATAGGCATTTTTCTTATGTGGCATGTTAGTTAATAAAGAGAGAGGGTGAGGTTGCAGCTTAGCTAAGATACAACCCTTGCACGTGGCCATAGACGAAAATAGAGTGTTTGTCCAATCATATACATGCATGAGGCTCAAATCATTAAATTAGAGACAACTTAACTGGAGTATCTAAAGTTTCCACGTCGGCTAGATACAATCTCTGATATCAATTTCCCAACACATTCTATTTATCATAGGTCCTAAAATTTAATGAGCAAAGGATTTTCTGTGGCAACTGGCAGCAGCTCCGACTTGCTAGGAAACAGCCACGCGAGAAGGTGATGCACACCGGATGGAAGAATGCATTAACTCGCCTTGATTCCCGTGACGATACGATGACCTTCTCTCCCTTCCTTAATTCTTCGTCCACGTCATTTTCTATCCTATGTGGCCAAATTATATACGATCCACGTTGGTGCATTGGAAGAGCCCTAAGAAACAACCATTATCACGGTTGTCTCTTAAAATTTTAACACTCCTATATTAACGTGCTAAGAGACGATGCATTGGCAGGCCGTAGTACATTATGCATGTCAGAAGGCGCTTGTTTGGTAGTCAAAGACGCCCCTGGCCGCTTACGCCCTGCACACCACATGGCATAAGCCTGGTCGTCTGGAGGAGCAACCAATGCAAGAGAAAAGTGGCGTCGCTCCAACAGGTATACGTGCCGCCAGTCGTCTTAGAGCAAGTTCAATAGTAGAGCCAACAGCCGGCTATATGAAACTGCCATGTCATAAAAAATTAGCCTTATAGTTAGCTCATACAATAGAGTTGGCTATAAACTTGACTATTAGGTTAGTGTTTTTTCAACTTTGTGTTTTTATCTCTTCTCGCATTTAATGCTTTTGCATAGGAACACACGTAGAGGCTGGCTCTTGCATGAGAGCCCACTCTATCTCTTTTTCCTTGTCTCTCTCCTCCACATAGGCAAAAGTGCCATGTAGTCGGGCTATAAGCCCACTATTGTACTTGCTCTTACGCAAAGTTGGCAAAATCTATGCCTGCTCCGTGCAGCTGGTTCCCATGTTAACCCAGGTAGTAGTACATAGTACTATAAATGCCATCTCCATCCACTTCGGAAACCAAAAGCAGGATCAGCAAACCAAAGCACAGGTGAGCACTTGCAACCAACGTATATATGTACTCTACATTTTTCTAGTACTAGTGTATATTTAGATTTTTTTTTTTAGATTTGTGTGTGCATGCGATTTCTATTGGTTTCGCTCGCTCAGAACCGTCGCCGTGGCTATTTTAGCTGCAAAGTTTCAGGTCTTGCATTTTGGGAAGATGGATGACGCAAAATCCTCTTGGCCGGAGCTGCTAGGGGCGCCGTCTGACGCGGCGAGGAAGAAGATCCTTAGTGACCGGCCGGACGTGCGTGTGGTCGTGCTGCCCGTCGGCTCCATCGTGGACGCCCAGTTCAACATCAAGCGCGTCCGCGTCTTCGTCGACTCCTCCGGGAAATTCGCCAAGCTCCCCACCGTCGGCTAGAGGCCAGAAAACTCGATGGATCATGTCGTTCAAGTGTGGTCGACATACATGATTCATGCTTTGCTTGCCCTGTGTATCAGCGAGCGATATTATCCGCGTACGTAACGTATCAGCACATGAACAATATTGTGGTCTTTTCGATTCATTGGAATAAAGTTTTTTTTAAGCTACACTATAGAGCAACCGCCCCATAGTAATTTATTAGCTCACCACAAACCAATAGTTACAAAATTTACAAAAGAGCTAGAGAAAAGGAAAAACCTACCTAACCACTAGCCAAATGTACAAACTAGGCTAAGGTAAAGCATCAAGCCAGGACTGAAAATTTGCAAGATATTTTGCTTTCATCCGATGCTTTAACAGGGACATGTCATACACAAAACCCCCCTTCCACATCCCACAAGTAGGTCTTTCATTTCTGAAAACTGCACCATTCCTCTGTAACCAGATGTGCCTACGCGCCACAATCAGACCCTTCTCCTCGCATGGTTCAGAGCCACCTGAATATCCTCTTCATCTGGCCATGTAATCTGTAAAGTTTATTAGTTGTGGACAGACAATGTTCATTTGCTATGCTTTGAAAACTAGTCCCGAAATTATTACATGATCGCTCGTTGTATGACAAATGCACACTACCTAGAGTTGATCAATGCTCAAAGCTACATAAAGACTACTCTCTCTGTTGCTGAAAGTAGGCCTATATTTTTTTTCATAAGTTAAACAGTGTGAAGTTTGACACTATTATCATTTACAATATATGTACATGAGAAGAATCAAGCTCGAGAACACAGCGTTGATCTGATCGAATAAAATGTCAATACCTTATAGGCATGCCTACAACACACACACCTGAGCTCCCGCGACCACAGGGACAGCGTGCCGCCGCCTCGCTGATCTCCCAACACTGGCCTCCTCCACCTCCACCTCCACCTCCACCCCGACCAGATCCGGAGCCCCCTTGATCCTCTCTCAAAGTACGGTGCCGCCATTGTCATTGTCACGATAGAGAGAGGCATATAGTTCCGCACCAGCTTCAAGTGACCATCTCAACAAAAATGCAGCAACAGTCCCAACTGTATCATTTCTACAGCGACAGCAGTCATGGTAACAACCTAACTGGATGAAGCAAGCCTCAACAACACAACACAGACACATGATCCTAGTGTGCCAAACCCCGCCACAAGCACCTGTTTTGTCACCTCCCTATTCTTATGTTAAAAGAAAGATAGCTCCTAAACCATTGCACATCTTTACCACAAAATTCAAAAATCAAACTCCCCTGAAGCCTGCTGTTAGACTACATGTACGGCTGAGATTAGAGATAGAATTAGGTTAATGACCTTCTTGTATTCCAAGTCTCTACCTACCCCATGTACTTCTATATATAGTCCCCGTGAGGGTCAAATCAATACACAACAGAAATTAGACCACATCGTGCACTTCGGCTGCGCCTTCCGCCGGGAGCATCACGCGCGCGGCTCCACGCGCACGGGTAGCGACTGGCCGGCGACATCTCCATCAGGCCTGAAGACAGCACATGCACAAGATCAACGCTCGCGCACTAGCTACACATCACTACGAGCAGAAGCGCACGCGTCGGAGGCGGCCACGCGCACGAGTCATCAGAATTGCATGCACGAAGCAGCTAGGCACTTCTGGCCTGGCCATGATCAGGTACGTACATTGCATAAAAAAAAAATATACGGCATCAACTCTGCTACGACTTCAAGTACTGGAAGACGTCCTCCCGCGCGCCGTCTACATTGAGCCGACCTATCTGCACTGCATCGAGCCGGAAGCTACACCAAGCCGACCATCTGCATCAAGCTGTACGACTACAACAACATCTTCGTCGAGTTCTACACCGCCAACACAAATCAGCGCCAAGGTCTACATCACGCGAGTCGAGCCACATGCCGCAAAACCCGCCGCCGCCGCAGATCCGCTGCCGCCGCCGCACAATGACACAAAAACCCGCCGCCTGCCTGCCGCAGCTCCCAAGCGAGTCGCTGCCGCACGCCGCCAAAAAACCAAAACCCCGCCGCCGCCGCAGAAACCCTGCCGCCGCCGCCCAAAAACTTCGCCGGCGCTCTGCTAGGGCGATCGCACGATCGCCTCGCCCGCCTGGTAAAAAACCCCGCCGCCGCCGCAGAAAACCTGCCGCCGCCGCCCAAAAACCCGCCGCCGCCGCAGAAACCCTGCCGCCGCCGCCTCAAAACCCAAAACCGCGCAATTTTTTTTGCGCCTTCGGCTCTATCGGCTACATCGACCGCGACAACATCAACCACGGCTACATCATGCTCGGCTACCTCGACATCAACATCATACACACGTCTACAACAACTCAAGAGCTCCAGTCAACAGCATCCACGTCATCGCTTGCGTCCATGACACTCCCGCTGTGACTGCGGGAGGGAAGAGAAGGAACCAAAAGGGGACGGCGATGATGACAAGGTGGAGGAGGTGACGGACGCGCATGACTTCTCCAGTCGCAATCGTCCGCTTCACTCCCGCTACGACTGAGGGGGAATGTTAGACTACATGTACGACTGAGATTAGAGATAGAATTAGGTTAATGACCTTCTTGTATTCCAAGTCTCCACCTACCCCATGTACTTCTATATATAGTCCCCGTGAGGGTCAAATCAATACACAACAGAAATTAGGGATTCTAAAACTTTCACACCTGCAACATCATAGTAACCGGTGACCTCCCCATGCTCGTCCTACCCCTTCCCTCTAGAACTCACGCAGTACCGACTTGGACTCCTTCGACAGTCGTGGCACAAAGGGCCAGGTGACCTCCCCGGGTCCCGACAAAAGGAGGGCCCAATAATAGTAATCCAATACTATTATCAATTACATTAATGAGGTTGTTAAATATTAAAAATACTAAAGGTTTGTGTGTGTACCACATATGTAAGAAAAAATAACCTAATCATTGGTGGCCAGTTTACTTAGGATGATACAAGTCATACAAGCCTTAATAACAAATATTAACTAGATTTACATAATTAATCAGTTGCGTGGAATTTTATTCCAGACACTTCCATGAGCGCTTTTTTACAGCAGATAGTGCCAAGTGCATTGTATGTGAGCATATCAGATATGCAAAAAAAAAGTATAATCCATTATAATTTTTATTAGTCGGTAATTACTATTAGCGATTCTATTTATATTCCCAATAGATAGTGTACACACTTGTCAACGTATATTGAATCTATAATAACTCGTATAACACATTTGACCATGAAAAAACCCAATAAAAAATCTTTCTAACAATTAGTTCATGCTCTGGAAGTTTCTACACGTATATGTATGATATATGTGATTAACAACTCATATACTAATAATTTGTTAATACATTTTTATACCATATAATTTAGTGATCTCTAACATAAATAATATATAATTTATGAAATATTAAAATTAACTTGATGAAGCAGATGACGTTACATAATCAATTTTAAATATAGAGCAGTGCGATTGTATTTCTAATCGATATACATTATAATTTATTATGGGGCTAACTATGTCAAATAAGTACCAGAAAATTATACTCGATAAGATGGTAGCATGATATAAATGAGTTTGAAGTATAAAAATTTAGCATAAAATTGCCCTGGTGGCACCCACACCGCGCGCACAGCCGCATTCCCTCAGCTCTTTGATCTGCAACAGAGAGATCAGGGAGATTTCGTACGACATCTTGCACAAAAGCTTGTTCTTCGTAGTCTCGTATGTAAAACATAGGTAGATGAATCGGACAATGAAACCGAGCATCTGATGGACATTTCCAATTCCTCTGTTGCTGGTAGCAGTCTTGCCCTTGCTGACATTCTGTCATGTGTTCAACGCTCTAGGATTTTAAAGAAGCATCAATGTTAACAAGGCATCCGAACCAGCAAAATGTTGTTCCCTAGTGCGTTCGATGCAGATTGTCGCCATTTGTAAACTTCTCGAGGCTGCTGGTGAACCCTGAGACGACAAGCTGAGCTCACAAACATCATATACTGCTGGAAAGTAACGCATGCAGTCATGCAAAAACAACGCCCTGTCCTCGGGCAACACACCTCGTCCTCCGGTGACAGCGAGCTTCATAAGGAAGGCGAAGTCACGATCGCCATGGAAACTAATCCAAGTGACAGAATCGTCATGGAACGAGAGATATTTGATCAAATCAGCATTCACCCACTCTGCAAGCACTACGTTGTCAGGCCATGGTGATTCTTCAGTAGAAAATCAATGGATGCATGCCTGGTTGTACTATACACTTCTTGCATTGATGTGCACGTTAACTTGGTAGGCTTCTACTGGCACGGGCTCTCGGCCTTTGAAGGCGAAAACCAATCCAATTTGGACGATGTCTCCATGGTTCACAAACTCCCTCAGGTCGTTGTACCATCTGTCGGAAGTGAAAGGACGCCTAGTGATGTCCGTGCTCGCGCTCGCAGCATACTTCAGGTCGATCACAGTGAATAGCCTGTCGGTTCTCTGCTTGAGGCTGTGGAACATGGAGTACGAATTCTCTCTCGTGACTGTCCCGACCTCAACATTCAAAGTAGAGGCTGTTGGAAATAATCCAAACCTTGTCGAGTTCAGTTAGTGCATGCAGATGTGTCTAGCTAGGATTAGGTTTCCTGATTTGGTTAGTTTGCATGTACGACGTGTGCTCATAGGTTACTAGGAGTCCAAGTTTGAACCTGAGCTAGCACTACTAGGTATTGTCGGAGTTGTAACCGAACTAGTATAGGAAATATGACCAGTGTTGCCATGTAAGTGAGTCCTAGAAGGATAGGAAGTGTCGGTGGTTTATCCTATATATGCATATACGTTGTAAGATTTATACAATAAAAGAGAAATAAAGAGAAAATTTAGAAGGTGCGACACGCTCCCTTGGCCGGAAGTTTTCGCGTGTGTGTTCATCTAGTTTTATGTGATCGATCCTTGGGCGAATTCCAACAATTGGTATCAGAGCGAGATCGAAAAATTGAAGCCACGCTTGCTTCGGGGAGGCGACCGTACTAGCTCCTCGGGGTGGGTGATCGTCGTTCCGCGGAGCGACATGGAGGAGATGGTAGGGGGCTGTCATCGGCAAGGCGTTGGAGGTGGATGATCGCTGGTGAGAGCGGTGGTGCCGAGGCGCGGTGCCGAAAACATCTCGTCAAGGAGAAAATTCACATGGTCTACCCCTTTCGTCACCGATCAAATGGGTAGACGACCCCGGGTCCACGGGGTCAGGATTTGGCCGCTGTCAGGGCGAGGAGGTGTTGGAGATTCTCCAAATGCCCTGTCGGCAGCTAGAAGGCGCATAAGCAGGACTCCTTGAACCTCAGGTAGTAGTGTACGTCAGCGACAACAAATATAGTGAGGCGTCGGTCCATCTCGGATGTGCATTAGAACATTATGTGTTAGCACAAAAAATGCCGTGGTGAAAAAACATTTTTGTCACCTGTGCAAAAAAGACAAAAAAAATGACTTGCATAAAAACATTTTGGTGCGTCCAGATTTGTCTTTTTTGCGCAGGTCATAAAAATATTTTTTTCACGTAACTTTGTGTGCTAACATAAAATGTCTTGACGTATATGCGAATTTTTTACTTTGAATTTTTTACATTTTCAAAATTGTTTTTTGGGTAGTGGGTGCATCTGCACCTACTACCCGAAGTGGATTTCCGAGGTAGTACGTGGTACTATAAATGCCATCTCCATCCACTTCGGAAACCAAAAGCAGGATCAGCAAACCAAAGCACAGGTGAGCACTTGCAACCAACGTATATATGTACTCTATATTTTAGATTTTTTTAGATTTGTGTGTAGATGCGATTTCGATTGGTCTCGCTCTCTGAGAACTGTCGTTCTGGCTATGTTAGCTGCAAAGTTTCAGCTCTTGCATTTTGGGAAGATGGGTGACGCAAAATCCTCTTGGCCGGAGCTGTTGGGTGCGCCGTCCGACGCGGCGAGGAAGAAGATCCTTAGTGACCGGCCGGACGTGCGTGTGGTCGTGCTGCCCGTCGGCTCCATCGTGGACGCCCAGTTCGATACCAAGCGCGTCCGCGTCTTCGTCGACTCCTCCGGTGATGTCGCCGAGCTCCCCACCGTCGGCTAGAGGCCAGAAAACTCGATAGATCATGTCGTGCGAGTGTGCTCGACATGCATGATTCATGCTTGCTTGCCCTGTGTATCAGCGAACGATATTATCCGCGTACGTAACGTATCAGCACATGAACAACATGAACAATACTGTGGTCTTTTCGATTCATTGGAAATTGTTTTTTAAGCTACACTATAGAGCAACCGCCCCATAGTAATTTATTAACTCACCAGCAACGAATAGTTACAAAATTTACAAAGGAGCTAGAGAAAAGGGAAAACCTACCTAACCACGAGCCAAATGTACAAACTAGGCTAAGGTAAAGCAACAAGCCAGCACTGAAAATTTGCAAGATATTTGGCTTTCATCCGATGTTTTAACAGGGACATGTTATACACAAAACCCCCCTACCACCTCCCAAAAGTAGGTCTTTCATTTCTGAAAACTGCACCATTCCTCTGTAACCAAATGTGCCTACACGCCACAATCAGAACCTCCATGAAAAAGGGATGACCAAAGCTTCTCCTGGCATGGTTCAGAGCCACCTGAATATGCTCTTCATCTGGCCATGTAATCTGTAAAGTTTACTAGTTGTGGACAGACAAAGTTCATTTGCTATGCTTTGAAAACTAGTAGTTCCGAAATGATTACATGATCGCTCGTCGTATGACAAATGCACACTACCTAGAGTTGGTCAATGCTCAAAGCTACACAAAGACTACTCTCTCTGTTGCTGAAAGTAAGGCCTATAACTTTTCACAAATTAAACAGTGTGAAGTTTGACAATATTTTTAGAAACACTATTGACATATACAATATATGCACATGGAGAAGAATCAAGCTCGAGAACAAAGCGTTGATGGAATAAAATGTCAATACCTTATAAGCACACACACACACACACACACACACACACACACACACACACACACGTGAGCTCCTGCAACCACAGGGACAGCGCGCCGCCGCCTCCCTGATCACCCAACGCTAGCCTCCTCCACCTCCACCTCCACCCCGACCAGATCCGGAGTCCCTCGGCGTCTTCTCTCAAAGTCCGGTGCCGCCATTGCCGTGGTCGCGATAGAGAGAGGCATAGTTCTGCACCAGCTTCAAGTGACCATCTCAACAAAAATGCAACAACAGTCTCAACTATATCATTTCTACAGTGACAGCAGCCATGGTAACAAACTAACTGGGTGAAGCAAGTCTCAACAGCACAACACGACACATGATCCTAGTGTGCCAAACCCCGCCACAAGCACCTGCTTTGACACCTCCCCATTCTTATGTTAAAAGAAAGATAGTTCCTAAACCATTGCACATCTTTACCACAAGATTCAAAAATCAAACTCCCCTGAAGCGTGCAACATCGTAGTAACATCCACGTCAGCTACAGGAGAATCATATGCAGCTAGCCAGTTAAGCGGTTAAGCCCATTGAAACATTATAGGCGGTTCTGCTAGGACAACAGCACATATGTATACTTATGAAACAAGTACTTTCGCACAAGAGTGGACAAAAATCAAGAGTTCAAAGTTGTTGGGCAAAATTAAAGTGCATAATCACAGAGCGATTTTGGAAACTCAACTATTCTATGGTTCAACAAGCTTATTCAAACATCAGCAACTTTCATCTAACTGCCAGTAAATAATTCAGTTTAATCAACCAACAAGTGCACCAAGTTTAAACAACTGTTTCAGTGTATATCTTTAACAGCAAATAGACTTTTATGTATTGTTGTCCCTTAAAATTAAGACATAGGCCTCCAGTATTTCCGAGAAATTCAGCATATTCCGTCAGAAGTTTCATTAAATGTGTTTGCAGAGAGATGGCTGTAACAGAATACATAGCGGTTCCTAGTTTACATGATGACATAATAGAGCCAGCCTAGTTAATATTGTTACTGGAATAGGTTCAAGAAAAAGTAATGGTCATAGCTCATAAGTTACAGTCCATAAATACCACTTAATTGAGAAGAAGCTGCCTCAGGATTTCTCTTCTACACCATAAAAAGGTCTGACCCTAAAAAGACAAATAAAGATAGTAACGACTACATGATTAAAGCTGGGAGCTTTGAGTAGGATGCCACATAATGACAGTATTTGTGACTCCACTTGTGGATGCCGCGGTGGTCTTCTGGTTGAATCTCAGTAAGTTCACCGGTGCTTATTTTGTACAAACAAACCTTGTCAGTCGGGTTGTCCAACAGGAAAAGACCATCTCTCTCCAGGTCAAGAGCGATGATATCATAGTCAAATTTCCAGGGGCGTTCGTCGTACTCACAAAGGTTGTCCCTTCCGAATGCATGGGTCATGTTGAGCCGGTACTTCAGGCTCCACTCATAAGGCTCATCAACATCAAGACTCCAAACAAGAATCGTACGAGCATCCTCCTCGGGCAATGCGTAGTGCAAGGCCCGGAATATTGGCCGAAGCAACCTAGGTCAAACCTAGCCAGAAAACCGACATTTTCATGTGGATACGCAATAATCCGAAGAGAGGGCGGAATGCCAGAACTAGTTCCCTCCAAGCTCTTCAGTACTAGAATCTTCTGCACATCTGGCTGCACATACAATGCTCCATCTATAAACAGGTGTGGTTGAGAAACTACTGTCCTAGAAAGCCATGATGTATCGTCCCGAAACCAAGTGGAAAGATCAGACGAGAACACCTGAAGTTTGACGGGGCCAAATCCCAAAGAGCGGGTACTCAGTCGCTGAAAGTTGAAGACATAAAACTTTGCCGACCATGATGGGCTGAAAGCCAAAATACTCATATTGTAAAAAGGGTCATAATGGCTACGAGGGGTATCAGGGAGCATCCTCCACTCTCGTGTTGCCGGATTGCACACGATGAAGCGGCAAATACCTTTAGGAGTACAGCTGCTCTTGTACTTACAAAGGACTAGGCCATTGCAAGAATCCATCAGCTCTAATTGCTCATACTGTGGTAGGAAACTAAGACCTTCATCAAATTCTTTATCATTGTGGGGCAGGCTAGCAAGCTTGATAGCAGACTTCTTACGGTGCTGGTAGAGAAGACCTGTCGGAATTTTCAGAAGCTTCTTGCAGTAGTGTGGATCAGAGGAGAAGGCAAGCCAGGCCTTGCAGACACATTTGAAGCGGCAAAAAGACTTGAAGGGCAGCCGGGAGAGGACCTCCACTACTAGATCATCAGTTAGCTTAGGAGCAGGAGAACCATTCTCAGTGTCCATGTCTTTATGGTAGTTTACTGAAAGGCGAAATTGATAATGTCAGTATAGCCATGGAAGCAGTTTCTTAATCAGGGAGACAAAAAAGACTAACATAATTCAATCATCTGAAACTATGTCTTACTGGGTACAAAGCAGTTGCTACATGATCGTTCAAATTCATTTCAAGTTCAGATTTATTGGGATAAGGTAGTCAACAAAAATCAGTATACATACAACAATATAAACAGCAAAATGATGGAAACCGCTGATCTGTTTTTAAGTTTGATTCGGTACTAGAAACAAAACTGAACAAGAGTGTATATATATATATGCAGGATTAGGCCCAGAATTTGGTCACAGCAGAAAGCTATTGGTAAAGGATCCTTGCAAGTAGTAATTTGGTGTTCTTGCAGCTTTCCATGCATTCAATAATCAATCTGGTGTGACTCATTTGTTTCAAGAGCTCTGCAGCTGTGCGAAAACACGAATGTCATAAAGAAGCCAGGAAACCATGAACTGATTAACGATGTGTAGGTAATTAATCAGTTAGCAGTCATAAAGAAGCCAGGAAACTATGATGCGTGATATTTCTTGTGTTGTGTGAGATTGTCTGTGTCCTGTGGGGTGAACTTTGTATGTGTCCTGGGTCTCTGGTTTTTAATGACTGATATAATCTATGTGTGTTATTAAGTACTTAATCTAGTTGTTTTATTGCATATGTGATTGTCTACTGCTTGTTTTAGGTGTTGCTGCTAATTTGCCTGTAACCCAAAGAAGAGGTGAGAGGAACCATCAGCGCTCCTAACCAAATATTCGAGCATTGCATCTGAGGAGCACACAAGTGCAACCAAACACCATGCTTTCATTTTTTTCTCTAAAGCGGTTAGCACTATGATGGCAACCAAACGTAGTGCACAACACGGCTCACGCTTCGTTTTTACAGGGCCATGCTCTATGGAGCCATGACATACTGGGCCAGAAAATAGGCCCGAGAAACCAAACACGCCCTTGTCGAATCATTCGAGCCCGCACTGCTTGCAACATGTTTCGTACGTACCATAAAGACATGGACCATCTCCCTGTGAAGGCTCGGTTGGGAACACGGTGCTTGCACCATCTTCTTGGGTGATGGCAGCTTGTACATCGTGCAACAAAGCTGCAATGCGTTGGGACTGCATGGTTTTCAGCCATGTAGCAAAATTCTTGACAGTTGCATCAACATCAGTGGCAAAAATAGCCGCGTGCTTGTCATACAGCCCTTGGAAGCGAGGTGGAACCTGTGGGGAAGCAAACAAGAAAACATAAGGTAAAACACTATACAGAAACCATGACAACAAAAAACACTAACTGATGCAGCTTTACAAAATGGCATATGTAGCAAAAAGAAATGTGGTAATGCAACTCCTAAAATAGTAAAAAGGCTTGAACCACACACATACTGATTCCAGCATAATATATAATGCAATATAGATTTTGAAAGGTACTAATCTAACATAAATAATATGGGATAATAATGTATTACTCCCTCCGTTTCGAATTATAAGTCGCTGTGCAAACATAGGCAAACTTTTGTCACGTTACAAGATTTTTTCGTTTTCCATTTTTACCCTCCCACCAACCGCTCTCTCCCTCACTCGACCGCTCTCTCCCTCACACGGTCACACCGCTCTCTCCCTCGCCTCCACGGCTCCGCCTCCCCGTCGTCGGCCCGTCGCCGCGCTCACCTGCGCACTCTCTTCCTCTCGCCGTCGTTTCCCCCTTGCCGCCTTGCTCCCCACCACCCGCGTTCCCTATTTTTCTCGCACCCGGCAGCCCTATTTCTCTCGCAACCGCTACCTGAAGGTCAAAGAATGGATTTTCATCCGCCGGCGACGTGCTGCTGGCGAGATGGCGCTCGATCTGTGCGCGCCGGCGATAGATCTGCCTGACCGTGGCCTGCTACTCGCTCTGCCCGTCCTTCTTGAGGTGGTCACCTGCGCGCGAGCTCCGGGCAGGCGGAGGAGAGGATGCGGCGAGCTCCGGGCAGGCGCGGCGACCTCTGAGTCCATGGACTCCCTCACCTGAGCTCGGCCTCCCTCACCTGCACCCATGGCCTCCCTCACCTGCGCCCATGGCCTGCTCTCCGACGACACCATGGAGGCGAACACGCGCTCGAGTGCGTCCGCGAGCCAAGCCTGCGTTCTTCGTCGCGCCCGTGGCCTCCCTCACCTGAGCCCGGCCTCCCTCATCTGCGCCCATGGCCTGCTACGCGCTCCGGCAAGGTACGCGTCCTCCTCTTTTTTGCTTGCTGCTGCAGCTAGTTGCTCCATGGCGTAGTTGTCCTCATGACTGATTGCAGTAGATTAGTGATTGTAGTAGGAGTTGTACTTGCTCCGAATGTTGATTAGTGCTTGACTGATTGCAGTAGATTAGTGATTGGAGTATGAAATTTTGCTGATAAACTGAAATTTGATAAACTGAAGTTTGGGTAGCTCTGTAGTGCAAGCTACTGCTTGCTCGGACGATCTGCAGTTTCCTCTCTGTATGTGTAAGAGCAGTAACAAAAATTTGATTGTTTGTGGTTGTAGTAGTACTGCTCCATTTGAGTATCTATACTGCTCCATTTGGAGTAAAATGCAGACTTGTGTGTATTTCCTGTCAGTACTCCTTTTGAATTTGGAGTAGTGCATGAATAACTTGGGAGTATTTCTGTGCTTGTTTGTGCTTGTAAAATGCAGTAGATGGTGGAGTAAAATGCAGAATTGTCAAATGAAGTACAGTATTATTTATGCTTGTAAAATGGAGTATTACTGTGCTTGTTTGTGCTTGTAAAATGCAGTAGATGGTGGAGTAAACTTGTGAAGCATTTGTTCTGCTAATCATAACTGATAAATTTGCAAATTTAAGTGAAACTGAAGCATCATGTATAGAAGTATTTGTAGCAGTAGTGCAGCTTGATTGTACTCCTGCAAGTGAGCATTGATTTGTGTAGCAAGTGCAGGTAAACAGCAACCACTGATTTGTTCAGTTGATTTATGTAGCAAGTGCACTGCTTGCAGCAGTAGTGAATTGCTTGCTGCCAGAAATATTTAGACACAAATACACTGCTTGCTTATTGTCAATACTGACCTGGGAGTTGCAGTAGCTTTACTGAAGTGCAGCAGTGCTTGCTTGGTTGCATATGGGGTAGCAGTAGCTTTACTTTAAGTAATTTGATATCTGTGCACACAAATTGTTTGGTTGTATGCTGATGGTTGTGTCAAAAACTTTGGTGTTAGGCCAAGGCCTCGATGGATTCTTTTGGCCAATATATACATGTGGTACCTTGAAGCATGGATTCGTTATAATGTGTTCAGATCTTAGTAGTGTTAGCAATAGCAAATGCTTGCATTACAGCTTAAATAAACTTCGATGATTTCTTGTGTTTGAGGTGGACTGAAATTTAGACCGGGCAGTACCATTGCTGCTGATGATTCTGTTGTGTTGCAGGTGATTCCCTCTAAGGCTGGAACAAGTGGGAGGCGCTGGGACGAAGAGGATCTCGGCGAGGCGTTGGGACGGCGAGGGTCTTGGCCAGGCGCTGAGACAGCGAGGATCTCCTGCTGCCCCGTGAGGATCTGGGTGAAGCGAGGAGCTGGGCAAGCACGGCCAACTGCTGCTCAGCCCGAGGGTGGGGCGGCGACAAAGAAGCCGGCATGCTCTGCTCTCCTAGCCGGCGTGCTCTGCTCCTGCTGGGTGGGAGATGGCGTGTTTCTGTTCCGGCGACCAGGAACCAGAGGAGATGGACCTCTGGTGGATCCCGGGCGTGCTGCTGGTGGTGCTCCCGCAGTCGAGCAGCTGGATCCTGATGGCGACGCGAGGAGTGGGGCAGGGAGGAGATAGTGGCGCGGGGAAGAAGCACGGCGAGCACACGAGCACGGATGCGCGCCTGGAGGTGCTCGCGCGCGAGGGATCTGGGCTGCACGGCGGGGACGGCGGCGATCTGCGCGAGGGACCTGGGCTGCACGGCGACGGGGGCGATCTGTGCGAGGGACCTGGGCTGCACGGCGGCGATCTGCGCAAGGACCTGGGCTGCACGGCGACGGCGGCCGTGATCTGCGCGAGTTGAGCTGGCTGCACGGCGACGGCAGCGGCGATCTACCCGATTCAAAATTTAGATCTAAGTGATCGGTTCGCTGGCATTACTTCGGGAGGGTATCAGATGTAATTAAATCCAACGTTGAGGGTATATATGTCTTTTCCACGATTTTCACCTGGTCGGAACGTGGCTAGAACGACTTATAATTCGAAACGGAGGGAGTACATGTTTGCAAAACGGAGAAAAAAGTATATATAGCATTAGTAACTACTACTCCCTCCATTTTTCAATATAAGATGTTTTAGGTGTTGCACATGTTTTTTAGATACATACTAAAGTGGGTGAACATACACACTAAAAAATGTCTACATACATTTGTATACATGTGAATGTGGACAAATCCTAAAACATCTTATATTTAAAAACGGAGGGAGTAAGTACCATTGTAGCCCAGATTTCAGGAAAATTTAGCAAATCTACCATTGTGGTGACTGATGAAGCAATTAGAAGAAGAAAGAAGGACAAGATATACACTAATGGTGGCACCACATGGTAACCCTGGAAGGTTATTAGTTATGCGACTGATGCAAGATATATGCACTGATGCATCATTTACTTGAGACAAAAAGAAGGAAACAGATAAATTAATGATGGTAGCATCACATAAGAACTATTGAAGCGTATAATTGCTGCTACTGATTAAGACACAAAGACTAATGCAGACAAACCATTAGTTAATACCTCAAGATCCTGGCTACTAGGTAATGACAACACACGCCATTCGTTGAGAAAAGCTAATGGATTGACTTCTATGTTTTCGACAGTTTGGTTGACATGAGCTAACGTGTACGGCGTCTTGGATAAGTCAAGAAACTGCACAACACAAAAAAGGTTTTGCGAATGAGAAAGAACACAAAAATAAGCATCATATGAAGCTTTGCATATGAAAAAGGACAAAAAAACAAGGAGAGATTGTTCCAAGAAAACAACTTACAGGAAACGTGGGAGCAGGAGAACCATTCTCAGGGTCCATGTCTTCATGGTAGTTTACTGAAAAGCAAAATTTATAATGTCAGGATAGCCACGGGAGCAGTAGTTTCATCTTGGAGACAAAAGACATTGTAATATTCAAGTTCAAGTTCAGATTTATTGGTATAAGGTAATCATAGAACATTAGTATACAACAATAGAAACAACAAAATGATGGATACCGCTAATTTGTTTTTAAGTTCGATTCGGTACTGGAAGCAAAACTGAACAATATGGAGGATTCGACCAAGAATTCGGTCACAACAGAAATCCCTTTGTAAAGGATCCTTGCACGTAGCTAGCAGATTTCCAACCATTTGGTCTTCTTGCAGTTTCCAATTTTCCATGCATTTTATACTCAATCAGTTGTGAATCATTTGTTTCAAGAGCTCAGCAGCCCGTGGGGATTTTGCATCACAGTTTCATGACCAAAAAAAAACTCAGCAGCTGTGTGTAAACACGAATGTCATAGAGAAGCAAGGACATCCTGAACTGACTAACGATGTGTAGCTAATGGAGTACAAGCCACAAACAAACTGGAAGCAGGGCTAATTGCACTGCACATAGTACCTATCATGAAAGAACCATGGGCTAATTGCGAACACTTGGAAGGTCATGAACTGATTAACGATGTGTAGAGTTGGATGTATAAAGAAACATCACAGGTCATGAAGTATTGGATCGGGAGCACGCACAGCTAATGGAATATATATCTTGCTCTAAAGTTAGGGTTTGGATGGATAAAAGACAAATCAAAAGGCAGGATCGGTAGGGAAAAACATACACCTGCGCAATTCACGGAGAAGACGGCATCGGAGCAGCGCACCGGGCAGGAGAAGCAGAAGCCTACCTACCACTGGCCTCCCCTCTAGCAGTCTAGCCTCTGCAAATGCTGTACAAGTAGGAATGCTCAGATCCAATTCATTGCTAGCGCATAGTAGGAACAGGGGATCGTGTTCTTCTCGCCTTACTGTACCAGATCCTGAGCAGAACACTGAACAGAAGCCGCCGCAGGAATTCGGCGAGCGGAGGAGAAGCACGATCCTCTCACGCCGGCGTAAGGAGAGGGTGAAGAATGAAATGAGGGCGTTTTCTCGGTGGTGGTGGTAGGGGAAGTGAAGCGTGAGGAGAGACACGGGTCAGATGCTACCGAGTGGTCAAATATTCACTAAATATGTTGTTTTTTGTCAGGATGATTCTTCTTTGGCGTAAGGTCGATTTTTTTACAAATATGGTCCCCTACCCAATTTTATTGCCAAAACTGGTCCCTGCGAATTTTATTGTCAAAACTAGCCCTGCCGAGATGACACGTCGACTTTGCGCTCACGCTGGGCGTTCGGGTTACCCGAAAATTTCGGGACGGGTAATTCGGGTTTTTTGAAATTCGGGTTTTGAAAACTGACACCCGTAATTTAGGCAAAATTATTGAAACCCGAAAATTCGGGTACCCGATATTTCGGGTTCGGGATCGGGTTTTTCCCGATTCACCCGAACAGGAGCATCGCTCAGAAAATTCCTTCGATGTGGCGGAGCTGTAGCTATAGGAGGAGGACGCCATGGAGATGGAGCGGCGCGGCGCTGCCCCAGCAGGCCAGCACGCAGTTGAGGGAGGCGGCCGGCGCAGCGCTGCGTTCCACCACAACACGCCGTCGACGGAGGCAGTCGGCGCGGCGCCGCATCACGCTGTCGAGCTGCCGGCGCAACTCCTTGCATCACGCCGTCGCCGGAGGCGGCCGGCCGGCACAACACTGCTCCTTGACGCTCTCAAGCAGGGGCGGGGGTGGTGGGATGCGTGCGAGCCTGGGAGGCGTCTGACCGCGTCGGAGGCGGCGGCGACCAGGTTGGGGCATGTTCGTGTGCGGCGTGCGGGACAGAGAAAGTTAGGGTTGAGCTGAGCGATTGTGGAGTCGAGGAGAAGATGGGCTTGCGACGTAGTGATGGGCCTTTGGGCTGTTGCCTGTTGGGATGTGCGGGAGTCTGTGCTGGGCTTGGATTTCGTACATAGTTCGGGATATTCGGTTTGTTCGGGTTTCGGAAGTAGAAACCCGGATTTTGCAAATAAAATTCGGGTTTTTCAAGTTGATACCTGAATAGGTGCTCGGGTTTTTCGGGTCCGGGATATACGGGTTCGGGTCCGGGTTTTTCGGGTTCGGGATTCGGGTATCGGGTTTTATGCCCAGCGTGACTTTGCGCCAGCTCAGTTGGCGGGAAGGCACCTTCCGCCACACCATATGGCGGAAAGTGACATGTCTCGCCAAGTGAGTTCGTAGAAAGTGGACGGCAGACGTCTTTCCATCGACTGGTTTGGTGGAACATCACTTCCCGCCATCTGAACTGGCGGGAAGCCGGGAAGTCCACGTGTCATCCCGACAGGGCTAGTTTTGATAATAAAATTCACAGGGGACAGTTTTGACAATAATAATGGGCAGGGGCCAGTTTTGTAAAAAAATCGCGTAAGATCCATGTAGACATAAATTTGTCTTGTCTCCACCTATTACAAATAAATTTTGATATGAAATACTTATCCAAAATTCTAATTCTGCCTTGATCTTTCTCTGTCTTGAACCCATACCCCTATAATGATGGTAGAGTCAGGGTGGCTCCAAAGCGGAACTAGGGGTGTGATCCCTTCAGCCGGCGCGGAAATGCCGCCCGTCTGCAACCAGCATGAGCAGGCACTGGTTTTTTTTTTTAACATGGAGTAGGCATTGGTCAGCAACATTGTCTGTAATCTTGGACGTTGAGGTCAAGACTGTGACAAGACAGAATTCATACTCCATGTTTCGAACATCAGGCACAGCTTCAAGCACAGAACCGACAAGCTATGCATCGTGATTGACCTTGAGTATGCTGCCAGCGCCAGCACTTATACCACTAAGCGTCCTTACAGTTCAGACGATGGTACATCGACATAAGGGATTGTGTGAACCATGGGGACGTCGTCCAGATTGGATTGGTGTTCGCCTTCGAAGCCCGAGAGACATGCCAATTGAAGCATACCAAATTGATGTGCAGATCAATGTAGGAAGTGGAAACTACAACCAGGAATCAATTAATTTCCTGCTGAAGAATCGCCACGATCTTGACAGCTACAGAGATAACGGGGTGCTACTGAATAGATTTATGCTGATCTGATCGACCATTTGCCTTTCCATGATGATTCGGTAAACCGGATTAGTTATCATGGCGACCACGATTTTGCTTTCTCATGAAACTTGCTGCTAGCGGAGGACGAGGGGTGCTACTCGTAAGATTAAATTATTATTGTGACACATTTAAATAACTAAAACTTATAAGAGCATTCATTATCAATCATTATTAAGATACACATAATTATTTTATACTAATCTTTTGTACTTGAATAAACACTTGTGGGCACTAAAATTATATTTTATGTATATGGTGGTCACTAATGAGATTTTAAATAATTTAGTTTGAAACTTTTTAAATGAATCTTCATGGATCTTTTTCCCTTAGGTAAACAAGTTCAAAGGACAACATTTAATTGGTTTGTGATTTAATATGTACCGCCTTATATATCACTTATGTAATTGTTTGCATATTTGAGGATATCTGGTTTTTGGGTGTACGAATTTATAAATATCATCCTGATTGTGTGGACATTTTCAAGATCAAATATCCTGGGGAAAATGTGACCTAAGCTCCAAGACTTGAAAAGAGGAATCTCATGCCTTCTAGATGTCGTTGATGGAACTTGTACGTCTAATTCATTTAATCAGAGGGAAGACATTTTTTTTAATGGGTTTATTTTATCAACAAATTTTCACTTTTTGTTTTTCTCTCGAGAAGTACCATGAAACCAATGAAAAGTTTTGTATTCATGCATTACAAATTGGATACTTGGCAAATAAAAGGAGAATCACAAAAACAAGCAATAATACACTGTAAAAAGGGGAAAAAAAAGTAAAGGCTACTAAATTGAGAAAGTAATTGTGAAATACTATAAGAAAACACGTTTTTTGCCATGGGAATTGCAGGGAAGCAAAATGGTGTTTGTAACCTAAGCGCCAAGATATTGGGAAATGTATAATTTAGCAAAATATGTCAACCAAATCGTCATTGTTTCTTTGTGACATAAAAAAAGAATTTGATCTCTCTATTTCCCCACCAGCGAGTTAAATATAATCTATATAAGAGTGAAACATGCAGCTATAGTTTAACTAATTAAGCTAGTATCCGAGTATCTTGGTGGAAAGCTCAAGCAACGGTTGAAGGGAGCTGGGTGCAAACTTCCTTGCGAATAGGGAGCATAAATCCGCTCGCTGCCCATTATACATGCACCTCTCCTTCTCCCCCTTCTTTCCTGCCAACCTCTCAAGAAACTCCTCCCCCACATCCATGGCCCCAAAGCTTGCTGGGTGGGAGCCACCTCGCGACCAATCAACCCACGTCACGCTCCGGTTAGCGATTCCGTCGGGTGCCTCAATGGTGAGAACAGTGGGGAGATAGTGCTCATCGACGTAGCACGACGGTAAGCAGGCTTCCTTGAACCTCGGGTAGTAGTGCTCGTCGGCGACAACGAAGATAGCGAGGTGTCGGTCCATCTCGAACCACTGTGGGCCCTTGCGCCATTGCCGGAGAGACACGGTAGGGGCGAGGCCGATGCGGGGGTAGCGGCCACGCCCGTAGCGGCCCGGGTCATCGAATGCCCCGACGAAGCTGTGACGCGAGCGAGTCAGGTAGGCGTGGATGGCAGGAAGAGGGTGGAGAGGGATGCATGACTCGGAGAGGAGGACGAAGCGCTCGTTGGCGATGTCTAGGAGTGCATTCGCGAGGAGACGACGCTCCGCGTCCACCACGCTCGCCTCACCCCACCATGTCGCCTGCAAGATATACATATAAGATTGTTGTGCAAGCAAGAATATATTGGAAACACTAATAGAATTACAAACCACAAAGAAATGATGGTGAGAATTCTAGCTAGTTCTAGTGCACACATTTTGCAATTTGTTAATAATGTACAAAAACAAAAACAGGAAGAGGATATTTTTCAAAATAGATGACATGAAGAAGATTCTTGGCCATGACATCTTTGATGGACAGGGACACGATGGTCATTAACTCTCAGCCTCTCTCTTTCGTGTCACACTCTGCCGCGGCACACTTGTCATGTGTGTTGTTCAGACTGAAGAGCCAGAGAGGGGTCACATCGTCGTAAGTGTACCGGTGATGATCCGTCGGATTCCAATCGGACGGCCGAACCATTCATTGAGGGAAAAAAAAAAAGCGAACTTTGACCGCAACCCAGAGCTGCTAGGTGACGTGTTGTGCCGTACCTTGCTGGGTACCTGCCGACGGTGGAACGGCGACGACGGCGGGAAGTCAAGGCGGTACCCCGGAGTGGTGTGCACGTACACCGAGAACAGCCCCTTCCCACCGGTGCCGTTGAAGAATCGCTCCCACAGGGGCGCCAGCGGGAGCGGGCCGCGGGTGAGGAACAAGAAGGCCACCTTCCCCGGCGCCGACGGCCGGCGCGGCACGCGCCGCCGGGGCTCGAACGACGCCGCCCACAGCAGCTCCTCGTCGCTCATGTTGTGCCACGCGCTCCGAGCCGCCGGCCGCGCCCACCACCGCTCCACCTCCACCTCCTCCTCCGCGCACGGCGCCGCGAGGAGCACGTTCGGCATGGCGAGCGTCGGGAGGCGGTAGTAGGAGACGTCCCCGCCCCCGCCGCCGATGACGAAGAGGATGAGCGCGGCGGCGAGGAAGCCCGTGACCAGCACCGCGAAGAGGAGCGCCGGCCTGACGACGAGCTTCACCGGGACGAAGCTCCTCGGCGCCCTCGCCGTCGCCTGCCCGTCCTCGCCGCCGTTGCTGCTGCTGTCGATCACCACCGCCCCGCTCCTCCTTCTCCCAGCATGCTGCTCCTGAGCTCAAAAAATCCCAGCAAAAACCAGAGAAACTCAGACAAGAAGCATTCGCGAGGATCGATCGATTCTAAATGGGATGGGATCGCGGATGCGCACGAGCAGCAGAGCAACAGCGGTTACTGATCGGAGAGAGGGCGACCGGTTTGTGGGGGAGAATATCAGCAGTAGAATAATTAAAACTAATGGATCAGACGATCAGTAACGGCTGATCAGTGGGCATCCAAGAAGAAACGCATAAAGAACATCGATTCGCTAAGCTTCTCCTTCAATTTTACAGGGTCAACCCATGCCCGTCCAAGAACAGCAAGCAAGCACCCAATCCACACTGCCAAAATTACGGAGGGAAATGCAGAAATACCATATACTTGCTATCTATCCAATTAAGAAAGAAAAGATACTGCTGCTAATTGAAGATTTTCAATCTAAGGAAAGGATTTGGGATTCGAGACCTTTCGTTGCGGGATTTGCTTCAGCTCGCTTGGGGATGAGGAGCTAGGGGCTTCCAGTCCCAGAGAGAGGTGTCGTCTTGTGCAATCGATCAGCAACGGACCAACTGACGCAGCACAGGTGGTGTGTTGGCAAGAAGAACCTTGTCCTCCTCTTCGGGCTTCGGCGCGCGCGATGTTCAGCTACCCGTCGGCGAGGACTCGCCGCTCCGTTGTCGCAAAAGGTTTGTCCGTGTGGTTGGACCGACAAGGGGGAGATATCTCCACAGAGAAAGATATCACTCGTGTGTACTGTATTCTTTCTTGTGGTCGACGAACACGTGGCACGAGTATGGATAATTACGCGGGCACATGCTGAATTTTGATGTACACAAGTACTGTTTACAATGGATGGATGTCAGCGTTAGAAAAAATACAATGGATGGATGCTCCTTTCAAAAAAAAAAAAACCTCTCCGTTCATAAAAGAATGTCTCAACCTAGGCTAAATTTAAATATTACTATACGCTAAATCATGTCTATATACATATAAATTTGGGCTATGTTAAAACATATTTTTGTGTACGAAGGGAGTAGTACAATGAGTGATACCAGCCTTCTCTTAAACATGATACGTTGGGTTTTTACTTAGTTGTAGGAAAGAGAATAAACAAATAAAATGTTTCTCTTCCCCTAGCTAAGCGATGTTCTCTTAAAAGTGTTTTTAGGCTTTTCTCTTATAAGTTAAGAGAGAGCTATTCCTACATTGTATCATATATCTTCCCTTATCAACATAATTTCACACTAAAGTTAATAAATTCTCTTTAATTGTAAGAGATGACAATAAGAGATAACGCATTGTATGGCTGACATTTATTTCCTTCTCTACATGACGCGGAGGGCGAGAAGACTAGCCTTTTCTAGCATTGTACACCCTAGTATTTTTCCGTGAATTTAGGAGTTTCGTTAATCACATATAGCTAGGGTTATCACAATTAGGATATCAGCGATGAAATCTCGGATATATGCAACTCGACCCTCTAGTCGCCGAATAAGTCTTAGAGATGTACTTCCTTTGTTCCAAATTAAGTGACTCAGACGCAACAGAGATTTCTCACTCCCGGATATCGGCGATGAACTTTTTTTTAGATTTTTCAAAAACATATCAATAGGATTTTTATTTTTTCAGTAGACAGAGCCAAAAGTATTTTCCAAACAGATGCAAATTTTAATACAAATTTGTACTAATCTACATCACTTAATATGAAATGAAGAAAGTCCACTTTCTGTCCTTTAACTTTGGGAAAAGTTCACTTTTCCTCCTAGAACTTTGTTGTTGTGTTCGTGGACTTTCTTTATTTGAAATGAAAGGAGTACTTAACTTTAAAGAACGACACAAGTCAGCTTCGATGTAGTGAAATATGAATCATCCCTCGTGTAAGGCAAAATAAAACAATGGATTTGGCCAAAATAAATAAAGTATGTTTTTCTTGTTGCTAAAGTTTTGCTTACTAGTTGAGAGAAGCCATCGTTATTTAACAAACTGCGCATCAATAATGTAGCAAAGGATATATAAACAAAACTATTATCTAAATAGAGGGTAAAGAGACAATAAGAATTGATATTTTTCATGCGGATGTGGTCAGTCTGTAGCCAATGATGTACGGAGTATCCTACTATCGTGCAAAATGCTAGTGTATTTGTTTGTATTCTAAACTAAACAAAAATGAATAAATCTAAAAAACATGTTTTGCAATGTGTACTTTTCAACATACTCAAATCCACACTTTATTTATTGGTTTTTGTGTAATTTTGAAGTATTTTACATTGATTCTTTTCCATGCTTGCAGTGCAAATTATTAATTGCATCCAGAACTTTTTTTAGAAATCTTTAATTGTTACAATTAGGTCACCATTTTGACTTTCCGATGACCTATATGTCTATCAAAAATATAAAGCCTGCGAGAGAGAGCAAATATTAAAATAATTTGAATTGCTTATGTACAACCGTAAGATTCTTTTCCAGAAACACGCGAGAATCATAAGATTATGTGTCACCCTTAAAACGATTCAGTTAAGGTGAACCTCCACAATATATGTGAATGAGTTCACTTTTTTGCATATTTTTTATTGCTTACGAAAAACCATAAGATTTGTTTTCCAGAAACGAGCGAGAGTCATAAGATTATGGGTCACCTTTACAAAAATTCACTTAAGCTGAATCTCCCACAATGCTTAAGAGCATCTTCAGTCAGAGCCCCAATATCCGGGCCCCAAACTGTCCGCGGAAGCGTCCGCGCGGACGACCCCCATAGTTGGGCTCCTACAACCACATCCCCCAAAATATTGTCCCCAAACTCATGCAAGTCATGCAACATCGATCCGATACATACCGGATCCAAATTACAAAACATAGAGGTTCAAATTCAAATGAAATTAACAAAGTTTAACAAGTTGTCCGATACAAGAATGAGAAGTGATCTCTTCTTCTTCAAGTCAGCACCGGCTCCTCCTCCTGCGTCTCCGCGTTTGCAATCCTCTCCGCCTCCGCCTCCGCCGCCAGCGCCGCTTTCTCCTTCTTCTCCTTGCTCGCGAGCTCGTGTTGGTGCTGCTTGCGGTGCCACGTCCGCCGCGCCAGGGTCTCCGGCTTCAGCGTCGAGTCCGCCGCCTGCTCAACGGACTCGGAGGATGCACCCTTCTCAACCGAATCGATGGCTCCTTCTGCCTCCATCCGGATTTGCAGGTGGACGCAGTGGGAGGAATGAAAATTACCGGCGGGAAGTGGAGGTGGAGAAGGGGATAAATGAAAGTGGCCGGCGTCGAAATTTGGTTTGAAATTTGGTGGAGCCGCCTTGCCAGATCCGACGTGGCGGACGCGTCCGGGCGGCCCCAAACCCGCCCTACATATGGGCTGGCTTTGGGGTGAGCCGGACTGCCCGGACGTTTGTGGAGGTTATGAGGGCCGCTGTTGGGTAGCTGATTTCAGCCCAAACCGCGTCCGGGCTGTCCGTCCGGACGTTTACGGAGGGTTTGCCAACCGTGGTTGGAGATGCTCTAAGGATAGCTTAAATTGCGGCTAACTATCGTTTTGTCCCCCCCTCCCCCACCCCACCAACCACCGATGAGCATAAAAAAAATTATGAGTAGCTCCTAAACAACTAGAGAAGGAGAAAACAATAGAAAGCAACAACAATTTGTAACCGGAATGATCTGACCAAAAATTCACTATAATCAACCATTTGACAACAATAAGCCCTATGCAGGTGGATCCACACATGGCTGGCTAATACGACCACTGCCTTCTCCGCCTTGTCGCCCCAGCCAGACTTCTCGAGGAAGTAGACGTTCCCCTCGCCACCAGTCTCGTACTTCAGTGCCTCCTCTCCTCCCCACGGGCTCCCCTTCAGCGTCTCCACGTACATGCGGCCTTTGTTATGCATCGTGTCGAGCTCTCTCACGGTGATCATGCCCCACCGACAGCCGAGCGTCTCCCCCTCCTATGCGGGCATCACCAGCGGGTTGTTGAATGGGTGGTCGGTCCCGTACCTCCCCGTGCACACGAAGCCCTAGGTTCTCTCCACCCTCTGCAAGAAGCGGAATCCCAAACCCCAAATCGAATCGAGTTTTCCCATTTCCGTTTTCCTCGTCCCTGTGTCAGCCAGCCTAGCTTAACGGCCGCCTCGCCGACCTCGGCCGCCGCACCCCAGCCCAACTCGGTGGCCATGGAGGCGAACGGAGGAGACCACGGGCTGGCGGAGCACGCAGGAGGCCACGGGCTGGCGGACGGGGGAGGCCAAGCCCCGGCCATGGAGGCGGGCGGGGCTCTCGGAGGCCACGGGCTGGCGGAGCACGCGCCGGCGGACGGAGGAGAGCAACCCCCAGACATGGAGGCGGTGGGGGCGGCGAACACACCCGAGGGCATCCAAGCCCTCTCCGTGGTCTTCCTCCGGTTTTCGGGCCAGGAGATCGCCCGCTGCCGCACCGTCTGCACGCTGTGGCGCGACACCGCCGGGATGGAGCCCTTCCGCCTCCTCCACAGCGAGCATGCGTACCGGAGGCCCATGCCGCTCTTCTACTTCCAAGACCCCGACCTCGTCCGCATCAACCTCCGCACCGTGGACATCCGCCCAACGGCGGAGCCAGGGGGGGACCAGCAGGGGCCCCGGCCCCCCTAACATGCAGAATTTTTTTTATGACCCCCGATTAGTTGTGCACTGAGTTGTGTGTCATAGTCTATGTCCATCTCACAAACATGAAAATACACGTACGTTGTTCACAGAAAATCGCATTGAGTAGCTTTTTAACTATTCCACCCGTTCTTTCAACGCCAATAGTCTGCATGCTGCATGCCTGCATGTGCTTTTCTTGCTGTAGTTTCTCTCCCCTCCCTCTGTTCATCAATATTTTAAGCCGGAAGCACCTAAACCCAACCGACCAAGCCCTTAATCACCTCTGTTCTTGGAGCATGATGGAAGATATTTCACTTTTGATCTGCTGACTTGCAATAGTCGTCTGTAAAAGACGAGTTTCTAAGAGATGGCTTGTTGTTATACACCAAGAAAAAGATTTCAATGAATTTTCTAAATTATTTATGAATTCCACTCAATTTTAACAGCAAAAATATCTAATCATATATTTTTTGCCGGCAAAAAAATCTAATAATATATTTTGCCGCCATGCTAACTCTTGTGTAGCTGTCTTAATATTTATTAACATATTTATAGGGTATAATGGTACATTTTTTGTCTAAAAAATCTATATATTCCACTCATTTTTTTTGCAATTTAGAGTTGTGCCCAATTCTCGGCCCCCCTTATGTTTATTTCCTGGCTCCGCCACTGCATCCGCCACCGCGTGTCCCGGCCCGTCTTCCGCTTCTACCGTCCGCCCAACCACGACAGGTTCAGGGTACACGGATCCTGCCGCGGCATCCTCCTCCTGTCCTCCGGAAGCAACCTCTACGCCTGCAACCCTTGCACGCGCCGCTGGGCGCACGTCCCGCCGCTCCACCTCGACTACGACATAGTCGCCTTCTACGTCACTGGCGCATACATTGATGGAGATTTTCAGTGCCAGGTGCTGTACCATGACCGCCAGGAGCCTGATTGCAGCTATTTCCTCTACACACTGGGCACAGAGGGGCCGGAGGAGTTTGTTCCTTGGGGCTTACTTGGTCGCCCGGGTCCGAGGACGACGATGTCCTGGATCATGTGCTGGCCAACGGCATTGAGCCCTCTTACAAACTCCCGCCATTACTGATTGCCGCAGGCTGCCCGAGACAACACCAGCATCATTCGGTTCAACAACATCTACGGAGAGTCCTTCGACTTGATTCCTCCTCCAAGCATCCAAGTGGACGGCACGGACGTTCCAGTCGAGGGCGGCCAGCTGTTTGAGATCAATGAAGACCTTGCCATGACAGTCATATCCCCTGCAGCAGTCAATGTTTGGGTCCGAAACAACATTACTGAGCTGTGGAACCGCCAGTATCAGATCCTTCTACCGGTGGAGGTCATCAGCATTAACGACGGCTACCATCACAATGGAACCTTAAACTCAGCCGTGTTCGCCGTGGCCCAAGACCGAACTGATCTCGTGCAGTGCCCACGCATCCTGCTGCAATGCGACGCCCAGGGGGCTGTGCTCAAGTGTTACCAACTTGTGACCACTGGACCTTCCTCTCGAGACACACAATCGAAGAAAACCTCCTTCTACACCCAACCATTCTCCCGATGGAGGGCACTGATGCTGATGGTGGCGACCTGCCTTTCTTGCAAAACCAGTAGTATGCCGTTGACGGTCAGTTTTTGATGGAAAATAGCACCTGCTCGTGGTTAATTCTGAAAGGTATATCTGTGTGTTTGTGATTAGTTTCTCAGCTTAGGGAAGTTTATGAACTCAGTGCATGTAGTTATCACTTCATTTAGTTAGTAGCTGACCATGTTACCTATGAGATGGCTTCATTGTGGATGAATAATATCATGTCGGCTGTCGCCTATCTATGCTACTGTGCCATCTTCCCGTGGTCAATGTGCATTCTTAATTTTTGATTACTTCCTCCGGTTATGGAATTTTATCTACTCAGTGCGTGTGGTTGCTGCTCCATTCAATTGGTAGTTGGACTTTGGGAATAACTGTGTTTTCTCTGTTACTTGCTTTGTGATATGCATAAGATCAGGTCTGACATGTTCTCCCGTGCGTGCAATGATGTTTGGGAAAAAAATGTGTTGAAGCTTGAACTGCTTGCAAGCGTATGTGCCCAGTTTTCACCTTACTCTCCAAATACTTCTGTAAAATTTGCATCACATATGTGCCTATTCAGTCACTGTTTGTTTGCGAAGAGAAGATAATAATGTGTTGGTCTCAAAATAGAGGATACTGTATTGTGTACTCGTTATGTTACGCCTAAGCATTGTGGTTCATGCATGTTCTGCATTAAACCATGTTTCTGAACATTTTGTAGATTATGAGTTTGTAATCTTCCAGGCTTTCAGCATTTCATTATCCAACAACCTGTGTTTGACTTCACAATTGGTAATTGCATTTGTGATAATAACTATGTGATGACTGATGATAGACCTCTCTTGTTTATAAGATAATTTCAAAGTGTTGGACAGTAGTACCAGGTATGACCTGCTCTCCAAATACTTCTGTAAAATTTGCAAGTATCTGCAGTCATACTATGAAACTCTGAACAATATGGTCATCTATTTGACTAATAAATATTAAGATGCCTTAAATAGCATGATCAAATTTCATTCTGTGTCTGTAGCAAGCACTCTTTCATTTGCTTTGAATGCTCTCATTTTCTCCTTTAGTCAGGCCACACATGCACACAATGCATAATAATGGCGTGACTAAAGGAAATAGTGTAGAAGTGCTGACTGACTCAACAGTCAACACTTCTACACTATCACATTACCAAAATGACGATGTTGCAGGTCGCTAACATGCGAGCAACCTACTAAACAACATATGTAATTCCTCTGAAGTTACGAGTTCGAGTTGCAGGTCGCCAAGCCAACACATATAAAGTATAAAGCACTACTAACACACAAATTGTGTTGAAAAACCGATGCTTAATATGACAAGCCTATATGACCCTGGAACTACTATAACTAGACGATGTATCAACAGAATGGAAACCGTCTTGTTCTGCCCATAGGAGGATAACATGCCAAGCTTTCCTCATATAACATAGGAACAAGCGGCAATATCTCACCATCCAATCTACTTAGCTCCCCCACTGACTGGTCTTCAGAGAATGTCAAATTATCCCCTTGACAGACTCCAAGGTGTCTCGCACTTGCTACAAGCGGCACCTGGTCAAGCGAATACATATTCTGCATTGTTTGCTTGGCCGGATCATACAGACCTATTTTCCTTCCGGTGTTCAACAGGATCCTCCCGTCTTCCGGATCAACAGTTAACGGCACAACAACATTTTTTCCGAGAGAATAGTCAGGCGATGCTTCCAAATGGATCATACATGCTCTGCCCCATCTGCCACACTCTAGCCTCCATACATCTAAACTGTTTGTCACTGGATCTGATAGAACAGCACACAATGCTCCCTGAAGCTCCACCACAAATGCACGACAAGGGCTAGTGCTACTCCATACCGCGATGCACGAAGGGCAAGAGATGGTGTCGAACAACTTTGTAGCAATGTCGAAAGATACGATGGCCCGTTCATGGTTCTTCCCAAGCCTTGGATCGCTCATCCAGTACAGAACACCTCCAACATAGGCAGGCAGCATGTCGTTCACAGGCAGAGGCGGCGGCGGCAGCGGCGGCAGCGAGTAGTGATGGGAGGATTCCCCGGAGTTACACCCCCGCAGCGCGCAAACGACTTATATTCACGAGAGTTGAAGTTCTTCTGGTGATAAATGATTTCCACTATATTGTGCTCACAAGACAAAGGGTTGAAAGTCAGACCAACATTCCTGTTACCAACTGCAAATGCATGATGTTGTAACGGTAAGTGCATCTGCGGTCCCCTGTTATTGTAGGCCTTGTGGAAACCTGTGACTGGGTTATAGAGATAGTCATCTGTCTCAGTGCTCACCAGGTTCATCCCGTGGCATGGTTTGGAGCAAACCACCTTTTTGTCAAGCAGCATACAATGACTAGGTGCTTCACGAAGCCATGTATCTAAGGGAGCAAAACTGAACGCCGATTGTCCAGTGCCCTTGCCCACAAGCATGAGCTTTGGCCTTTTCCCCATGTTCTTATGCTCAGAGTATGACTGAATGAAGCTTTCACTCTTGATCAACCTGAGCCACTGCTTGCAGATCAATTTGGACTGTATGACTGATTTAGCTGGCAGGCGGAATAGGATCTCTTTAGCCGCCTTAGTCACAGTAGATGACAAGACTATCTCTTCATCTGTTTTATGCACTGGAGCAAGGCAATCTTCAAATAAACTGAATCCTGTCAACGTGTTTGTCTCGGTGACCGAAAGAATGATGTCCAGAGTCTGAGTACTAAGGTCATAGGTGTAAACCGTTTTTCGAAACTTTTCGTGGACCTTGTGCTTGCAAGTAGTGATAACTATCTTCTTCGCTGACTTGCCATTGTCAATAGAGCCAATAACTCTCACGGTCAGTGGCTCACACAATGCTCTTTCCAAGACATGCCCTGGTAAATCGATTCGATGATCCAACGACCAATCACCAGAGTTATAATCCAGCAGTCTCCAAATCTCCAGAGTGCTGCCATTAGGGCCATCACGAAGGTCTCGGACCAGACACAGCTGGTTATCCATCTCCACTAACTGCTCTGCTGGTGCGGGGAAGCACAGTGCACGTGAAACGGGAAGGAGGGCTTTGGGCCAAAATTGGATGCCGGGAAGGAAGGTGATCGGACAGATCTGAAGGTCTCCTCCATGACAGAAAAGTATACAATGGCGTCTCTTGGTAGTTTGATGACAAGGTGTGGTTCGATCAACCAGTGCAGGAATCCGCTCGCAAACACGGGTGCTAACCTCTTATATGCTGCATTATACAGGGCAGAGATTGCAAATTTGCGCAGCCCAAAGGGCACCCCTCCTGCAGCCGGCCTCCAGCAATCCCCATGACTGCCTCCAGGCGTGTACACCTCACACCTGATAGTATCCTGATCATGGGACCGGCGCATCCCATCGATCAACCTCACCACCTTGTATTCCCTTGTCCGGGCATCGAATCCCAATCCAGTACTGATCTTGTGTGCCACCGCCACATCAGGGGAAGGTGGAAGACGTGCAACTGCCCGTGTAGCTGCATTACAAATATAGTGCACCTTAGCAAGAGAATCATACAGGAGGGTGAGGCCATGGCACGATGCAGGTGTCAGCACTTCCACCCTATTGCCACGAGCATAGTCCAAGGGTGAACAGCAGCTCGTTGTCTATGGGCCCTGATGACAGTGAGCACGAGTACGCCGCCGTGGCCTCAAATCTTGCGGTTGGTAAGAAGTGCAGCAGCTTCAGCGGCACCCCCACTGCCCTGGTGATCTCCCGGTGGAGTCTGCAGAACTCCGCGGAGGAGAGGAGCGCGGCCCAGGAGCGGCAGACGGCCCGGAAGCGGACTACGGATTTGATGGGAAGCCGCAGAAGTATGTCCATCACAATATCCTCTGGAACCGAAGCCCTGCAGCCGGGCGGTACAGCCTTCCGGCGCTTGCTGCTCAGCATTGCATTGGTCTTCTCGCTGTTACACACCATCATGTATGTCGTCATCACCCCCAGTGCCTGCTGCTTCCAACTGATCAGGTAACTGGGAGAGAAGATACGGTCTGCAATGAAATCAGCACAGAGAAATATTTTCATTGTTTGTATATCGAAGCTCGATTCATATGATCAGCAGGAGTGGGTTTAAACTGAATTTCAGTTTTACTTTCAATGCTCTTATTTTACAGGCTGATATCCGTTTGTTGAAGCTAATAGATACGCAGAAGATGCAAAATACACTGAAGGAACCTGGATCCTGTTCCCTTAGCGATTATAGTACATACTAGTACTAATTTTTGATGGGGTATTACCCAGAATAGATCGATCATGTTCAAGATCTTCTACAGTAAATTTTAGTTTGACTTCCAGTTCTTGTAGTTAACAGCCTGCTATTTGTCAGTTCACTGAAGCTATCATGTACACAAAATATATCAGGGACTTGGATAGTACTACTATCAATCAGTGGTAGTAGTATAGTACAAACTTAAGGCGGGGATCATGTTCCCCTCAGTGATTACTACACAAATAACAAATTAGTACTATAATCAGTTGATTGCTGGGGGTCAATCTTGAGTATGGTCGGATACGATTGTTCAAAGCAATAAATAAATTAAAGAATCACCGGAGAGAGAGTAATCCAAAGAAAGGAAGCGAGGGCCGCCTTACCAAGCAAAAGAAGGAATCGACGGCCTCCGGGAAGAAATCGGTCTTCACTGCAGGTCTTTGTGATACTACTAACGAACCGGGGGAATCGGCGGGCAGAACTGCGGATGGATCTTCTTCCGGCGAGTTATTCGGCGGGAGGAGGAGCGGCGGGTTCTTTTGTTCTTTTTCCTCGCGGGATTTAACAAGGAAAAGAGATTTATTGCCAGGTCGAGTGCGGTCGAGGGCTGATCTGCCAGGTCGAACCTTCAGATGTCCCCGAAGGGACGCCAGGTCGAACCGAGAGAGGGTCTTGTTTGCATATGTGCCACGGTCTTGTTTTTTTTAGATTTCCGCTGCTCGGTGACAAAGAAGCAATCGACCGATTCACTTATTTTGTGCAATTTTACTAAGGACCCGCCTAGGTCTTGGTCGACTCGGTTTCTTTCTCTCCTACGGCAACCCCGTTGCTACCACTGGCTGGACCACCATCTTTCCGTCCGTGGTCGACGCGTAGCCACGACGCCTCGCCGTCCCACCGTTCCGTAATCTCCCCCTCCGCCTATCCTCTGGTCCATCGCCATCCTGGCATCCATCTAAATCCCCGCGCCCCGATCGCGTCTTCTCCGGTGCCCCCACCCACCAAGTTAAGTTACTTGTTGTCGTCAACTGCTCTGACTTGCTCTAGTCCTCGTTGTCGTCGCGGTCAGCCGCATCGTCGCCATCGCCGATGAGGAGGCCCGCCTCATACTTTCTCTCTCCTCCTCTCGATTTGGTACACATGCCCCCTCACCGCTGTTCTCGTAAATCAGTGTCTCCTCTCCTCCCCACGCGCTTCCCCTCAGTATCTCCACGCACCTCCGGCCTTTGTCCCGCATCGTGTCTAACTCCCCCATGATGAGCAGGGCCCGCCGGCAGGCGAGCGTCGCCCGCTCCGCCGCCGACATCACCAGCGGGTCGATGAATGGTGGTCCGTCTCAAACCTCCCCGCGCACACGAAACCCCATCTTTACTCGACCCTCTGTGAGAAGGACTTGAAGTCCATGCCCTCCGCGGCAGGGATCCCTACCACGAAAGTACAGGTGCAAAAGAACCAGCCCTCGATCCCTGGTAGCCCGTTGCCGCCGCCGGCCTTCATTGCCACGTTATGCGCGATGTTGGCGACGAAGAGGCGCGCGACGTCGCCATGCTTGGCCAGGGCTCCTGCTCAGCGGACAAGCGGCTCGCCAACGAACACGCAACTCACCCAACTAAACACTTCATCCAACAAATAAGTAAAGTATAATTTTCTTGTTGCTAATCTTTTGCTTAGCAGTTGAGATTAGCCATCTTATATTCAACAAACTGTGCATCAACAATGTAGCAAACGATATATAACAAAACTATTGTTTAAAGAGAGGGAAAGAGGCATTGATATTTTTTCGTAAGTACGCTTGAATCATAAAACCAAAATTACGAGTAGCTCCTAAGTAACTGGGGAAGGAAAAAACAACAGAAAGCAACAACAATTCGTAAGTACGACCGGAAGATTCACGGTAGTCCACCGTTTGACAACGGTCAGCAGGTGGATCCTTCAGTCACACCTGGTCTCCCTTGATGAAGGAGACGACGGCGTCCATCTCCTTCTCCGCCTTGTCGCCCCAGCCGGATTTCTCGAGGAAGTAGACGTGCCCCTCGCCGTCGGTCTCGTACAGCAGCGCCTCCTTCCCTCCCCACGCGCTTCCCCTTAGCGTCTCCACGTACCTCCGGCCTCTGTCCCGCATCGTGTCGAGCTCCCCCACGGTGACCAGAGCCCGCCGGCAGCCGAGCGTCGCCCACTCCTCCGGCGGCATCACCAGCGGGTTGATAAACGGGTGGTCGGTCCCGTACCTTCCCGCGCACACGAAGCCCCAGGTCCTCTCCACCCTCTGCAAGAAGGACCTGGCGTCCGTGCCCTCCGACGGCAGGGGATCGCTGCCACGGAAATACGGGTGCAGAAGCACCATCCCTTCGATCCACGTGCCGCCGGGCCCGGGCAGCTCGCTGTTTTTGCCGCCGGCCTTCATTGCCACGTTGTGCGCGATGTTGCCGCCGGCGCTGTCGCCCGCGATGAAGAGGCGCGCGGCGTCGCCGTGCTCGGCCAGCCACGGCTCCTGCCCAGCGGGCACGCAGCTCGCCAGGGTCCACCTGAGCGCGGCCCACGCGTCGTCGTAGGCGGCGGGGAGCGGGTGCTCGGGCGCGAGGTGGTAGTCGACGGACACGGCGACGACGCCGGCCGCGGCCACGAGCGCGTTGAGGAAGCGGTGGTGCACGGCGGAGAAGGCCGAGTGGACGGCGAAGGCGCCGCCGTGGAAGTAGACGAGGACGGGGAGCTTCTTGGAGCTCGGGATGCCCTTGGGCAGGTAGAGCCGCGCGGCGAGGCCGGCGCCGGCGTCGATGACGACGTCCCTACAGGTGACGCCGGTGGCGGCGTCCACGCCGGCGTCGACTCTGGACAGGCCCATGAGACGGTGGACGCGCCCGCTCTTGTAGCGGACTAGGAAGGGCGAGAAGTCGAACTCGACCTCGGTGTCCAGATCCATGGCCAGAATCGCGTTCGAGTTGTGAAAGCTTGCAGTACGCCTGAATGCCCTCGACCTTCAGGGGACCCCGACTAAAATAACTGATCCAGTGGGCACCGAATTAATTATTTCTCTGTCCCACCAGCTCCAATCTCTTCACCTCGGATGAGTCGCATCGCCCATGGTTAACCCGCGGAAGGAGCTGCGCGTTTATGTATTATAAGCTTATAAGAGAACCACCAAAGAATGGCTACAACACCACACACACCAAGACCCGGCCAACGGCTACAACACACTCCTACAACGCCCATGGTTGTCGTATCACGCTCCGAGAATGGAAGACTCGGAGCATGTATGTGTGTATTTCCTGAATTTCTCCCAACTGTTATATATACTCGTTATTATCCTCGCCACATTAGCAGCTTATCACATGAAAACAGACAATCTGAATCAAAGAACAAACAGTTGATTGTGCAGTATATTCTCTAGGGAATATTGATGCAGACTGTAATTTTACAAGATTTTTGCTACGCCTTCAATCGAAGACGTGAACAAATCAATTTTCGATTTGGGATACTACATATATTCACTCAAGGACAACTGTCCTTTGTGTTCTGTGCGGCTGCCCGAATGATTCTAACCTGAACAAACTAATTTACACTTCAGTGTGGATCTCTGCCACGTCTAGATTAGATTGTTTTTGTATGTTCAACATTTCTGGTGGCTGTGGACATGGAGTGTTCACAAAGATCGCGCTCTTGTTGAATCCTTCGAGTAACATTATCCGCACTGCTTGCAAGGCCCTCATGAAGGTGGAATCAAGCTGCAAGAGGTTGGGGGTAGACAGAGGAGTCAGATGATGTTTTGGTTGTACGGACTACGGACCAACAAATTGTTTCAGCTTTCGAGTTTCCAGACATCACGGAGTGCTCAAGAGAATGCTTAATGCAGATTTCGACACATCAAAGTTGAACTGTTAGGTGTACTTCTGAAAAATAAATGGGCAGTGCAATATAGTACTCCCTCCGATCCATATTAGTGGGCATAACTTTGTCTAAATTCATATGTATCTAGTTAAGTATTTAGACTAGATACATGTATATCTAGACAAAGTTGTGCCCACTAATATGGATCGGAGAGAGTAATAATAGACCTCTTTTTGTTCTTCCTCTGTGAACGCACGTAGAACAAAACCGATGGCGCCCATCATTCCAGTTGGTCGTCCGATTCCTGCACAACAATCGGGATGTTATTTTCAGATTCATCACCTGAAGAACGAAAGAATTAAATAAGTGGTGGTCTGGCATACCAATCCTTAGACGTGGAAAATCACGGTTTTCTTTAAAATGGTGGATGACGCTTCTCATCCTGAAACAATCATCATATGTTCAAGTAGAGCATAGGCAATGATACCAACAATACTTGACATTAGATCAAAGCAGAAGCCATTTAAGCTCAGTGTACTACTTTGGAGCCTGCTACTGTTCATCCTATTGGTGCTAAGCCCTAAACAATCTATTTCTAAGAGAAGACCACTACTGCATTGCAGCACGTCCTAATTACATAAATACTAGACATGGATGTTTGCTTTAATGATATCAACCCAGGATAAAACATGCCTGCAGAGTTTTAAGACCTCGAGCACGACAAGTTTGTATTCAGTTCATAAGAAACATCTCATCCGTAGCCCTCTCGACAAAAACAACGCCAACTTCAACCCCGCCCTTGCCGCTGCGTTCAATGACTCCATCCGCAACCTCGCCCTCTTCGAGCTCCCTCTCCTCGACCGCCTCTATACCTGGTCAAACAAACGGGATTCTCCCGTCCTTGCACGGCTTGATCGGGCGTTGTTTAACCAGGCTTGGAACTCCGCTCTCCCAAACACCTCGCTCACCTCGCTCCCCCGTCCCACCTCCGACCATTTCCCCCTCCTTGTCACCGCTACCACCACCATCCCACGCACTGCTTGCTTTCGTTTCGAAAATGCTTGGCTCCTTGACCCCATCTTCCTCCCCTCCACACTGCCCGCCTGGTCCACTCCTCAGCTGATCGCCGATGCGGCCGGAGACCTGGCTGCCCGCCTGAAATTCTTCCGCTCGGCCGCCAAGGTTTGGAAACGCTCCCACCGCTTCAACCCTTTACTAGAAAATAACTGCAAGTTTATCATCGACCTTCTTGATCTGTTCGAGGAAACTCGTGTTCTCTCTGGTGCCGAGCTCGCGCTCCGTGTGCTCTGCAGGTCGAAGCTTGAAGCCCTGATCCTGGATCGCGCCGCCCGGTGGAAGCAGCGTGGAAAATTCCGTGCGATCGTTGAGGGGGACGAGAACACCCGCTTCTTCCACGCGCGTGCCTCGCAACGGATGCGGCGAACTGCATCCGTGCTCTCGACCTCGACGGTGCCATCGTCGTCGGCCATGACGCCAAGGCGGCGGCGCTGCACGGCTTCTACCTCAACCTGCTTGGCCGTGCTCCGCCCGTCGCGCGCGATTTCAGCCTGGACGAGCTCTACGATGGGCTGCCAAAGGTGGACGGGGGCCTGCTAACTGGGCCTTTCTCGGTCCAGGAGATTAAGGCCGCTGTCGACGGCATGGACCGCTCTAGCGCGCCTGGGCCCGATGGGCTTGGGCCCAGCTTCTACCGCGCCGCCTGGGCCTCCGTCGCCCCAAGCCTGCTTCGGCAGTTTGAAGATTTCCACTCGCGCGCCGTGGACCTGGAGCGCATCAACCGCGCCCACGTTGTGCTGCTCCCCAAGAAGATGGGCATCCTGCCGCCGTCGTCCTACCGCCCGATCTCCCTGCAAAACTGCTCGGTGAAAACCATCTGCAAGGTCCTCACCGCCCGCCTCCAGCAGCAGATTGGCAAGATCGTCGCCATGGACCAGACCGGCTTCCTCGCCGGGCGAAGCATCTCCGAGAACTTCGTCTACGACACCGAGCTTGTGCAGACTTGCTTCCGGCGGCGAACCCCCTGCGTCGTGCTCAAGCTCGACTTCGCCAAAGCTTTCGACTCGGTAAGTTGGGCGAGCCTCCGGGAGATCATGCTCACCCGCGGCTTCCCGCCTCTGTGGTGCGATTGGTTGGACTCGATCTTCGCCTCGTCGCGCTCCGCCATCCTCCTCAACGGGCTCCCCGGGAAGTGGATCCGCTGCCTGCGCGGACTCCGGCAGGGGGACCCCCTGTCGCCGTACCTCTTCCTCATCGTCGCGGACGTGCTGCAGCGCCTCATCTCCACCGACGACGTTCTTCTCCACCCGCTTGTCGACGACGCGCCGTGCCCCGTCCTGCAGTACGCCGACGACACACTCATCATCCTCCGTGCTGACGAAGCGTCTGCTCGGCGGCTGCGCCTCCTCCTCCAGCGCTTCGAGCGTGCCACGGGCCTCTGCATCAACTACGGCAAGAGCACTCTCGTGCCCATGCATGTCGACGCCTCCGTGCTCGCCGATATCACCGGAGTCCTGCAATGCAAGGTTGAGGGCTTCCCGCAGACGTACCTTGGGTTGCCACTGTCCGCTGAGAAGCTTCGGCTGGCCGCTTTTGCCCCCCTCATTGCCAAGGTCGACAAGTACCTCTCCGGGTGGCGCGCTCTGCTGCTTTCTCCCGGCGGTTGCCTCGTTCTTCTGAACGCCGTCCTCGACGCCCTGCCTGCTTATGCCATGGGTGCTCTGACGCTGCCCCCCGGCGTGGTGGCCGCCCTGGACAGGTTACGGCGTGCTTTCCTTTGGGCCGCGGTCGATCGTGTCACCGGCGCCCAATGCCTCGTGGCCTGGGATTTCGTCTGCCGCTCCAAAGCTGAAGGCGGGCTTGGAGTGCACTCGCTTGTGGACCAGAACAAGTGCCTGCAGGTCAAACTCCTCCACCGCCTCCACACTGCCATCGACGAGTCCTGGCCGCGTTGGGTCTGGGCGATGATGGACGGCGAGCCGCTCGACGACGTGAAGCAAAACTCCACCCTCTGCGGGGCGCATTGGAACGCGCTGCTGCTCCTCCTCCCCCTGTACCGCTGCATCTCGCGCGTTCAGCTGGGAGACGGGCGGCGTACCGCGTTCTGGCTGGACTCATGGCTGCCATCCGGCCCTCTTGCGCATGCCATGCCCGAGCTCTTCTCCCACTGCACCAAGCCTCACGTCACTGTCCGCGGCGTCATCGACAGCGGGCTGGATCCCATCTTGGTGCCGCGCCTCTCCGCCAAAGCTGACGCCCAGCGCCGCACCCTGACCTCCGTGCTCGCCAGCACTCGGCTGACGCCTGACGCGGACTGCAGAACGCTCCCGTTCTGCGGCGGCCCCGGCGGGAAGCTGCGCTCCTCCTCCCTCTACAAGCTCTGCACCTTCGGCGGCGAGCAACCTGGGTGGTACGAGTTCGTCTGGCGCAACCACGCACCCTCCCGGGTTCGTTTCTTCGCCTGGCTTCTTGTTCAAAGCCGGGTGCAGTGTCGTGCCAACCTGCTCCGCAAAGGTATCCTCACCGCCGCGGAAAGTGGCTGCCCCATCTGCAACGCCCCGCTCGAGACCGCCAACCACCTCTTCTTCGAGTGCCCATTCGCTCGCCGCTTCTGGCAGCCGTGGGCTCGCCCCCCTCCGTGGCGTGCAGTGTGGCTCTCGCCGCACACTGCCCGCTCCCTGCGTCTGCTCCGACCCAGACCGCCTCGACGCTGCGCCTCCTCTGCCTATGGCATATATGGAAGCACAGGAATGGAGTAGTCTTCAACAAACTTGCTCCCTCCCTCGCTCTGGCCCGGAAAACCTGCCGTGACGACGCGGTTCTCTGGCGCGCCCGTCTCCCCATGGATCGTCGTGCCGATGTTGATCTTTGGCTCACCTACCTTGCTCCTTGAGCGGCCTTAGTTCGAGCTCGCCCACTCTGCGGCGATGTCTCCCCCCCCCCCCCCCCCCCCCCAGCTGTACTCTTTCTGTCCGGCAAAATAAGGGGTTTCACCCTACCTCCCCTGGGAAATAAATGAAAAATTCAGGTGGGAGCCTTTGTGCTCTCCCCGGTGAACGCTCTAAAAAAAAAAGAAAGTAACGATGAAATCCTGAACAGTGGGAAGGAAATAAGTTAGATAAGTACCCATTATGCCCACCATGTCCCCCCCTTCGGCAGCAGACGTAATTTCGCAAAGGGTAAGTCAAGATCATCATATATCTAAAAGGAATCATAGAACAATTTTGTGAATACTTAAAACATGAACAAAGTATCAACTCAAGAACAATATTTACCAAAACAACTTGATTAAGTGGTATCTTGAAATATGAAACCAGCTGGCCGACCTGCACAGGGCAGTCCTATTCAGTAAACAAGGACTAGCAGATAGAGTGATTTGAATCTGTATTAGGGTTGTTGTACTTACAGACTCACCACTTGCATTCATAAAAGTCTGTGGCTTGGCAAGCATTACAGGGACATCACCAATAAAGCCTACAAATCACCGCAAAAAAACTAAAACTTATAAATAGAAGGCAATAAAACCAGCGATGCCTTTTAATGTTAAAAAAATCGGCCGATATGCCGATTAATCGGCCGATTTATCGTGAATCGTGGGGTGACCGATAAGATTATAGCATATCGGCCGAGTTTATCGCTGGCGCCGATTTTTCAGTCTGACAGCCGATTTTTGGCCGATTTTTGCCACTTATCGGACGATTTATCGGCCTGACAGCCGATTTATAGGACGATAGTTTTGTAGAACTTTACATTAGCACGAATTTTGCCCATTTTGTTGATTCAAAGGAAAGGAATAATTGTTGCACTTATATCCAATACTCCAATGTAATTTTTTAGCATAGCATATTTTAGAAATTTTAGTGCCAAAAGTTGACATTTTCAAGAAACTTAATAATTGTAGTATCTCCTGAGGTCTTACATTCAAGCATCGAAAAAAATCTAAACTTATTGTGTTCTTATGTATGTAACTGAGAGTTACAGAACAATTTGGATGCAGTTACTTCTTATAGTACAATAGCTGAACATATTGGGTGGAAACACCTAGTGCCTCAAGGTAATTAAGGAACCTTTCTCAAGAACATAGTGCAATTACAAATGATGGGTTTACACTTCATATCCTTCTAAACCCACCTCTGAAATAAAATATAGAAAACAACCAGAATGGGATAATGCTAAACAACAACATTCAGTTGTGCTGTTTGACAGCAAAGTTCGTCAGGTACAAAACTATTTGATACCAAGAGTTTAACATATGCAACCTTCTTTGATTAGCTTTGTACGCATAAATAAGCAAGTAAAAAACAAGCTATCCAACAACAAAACCACCGGCAGAACAACCTTTTTTTTATTAAAAATGGCAGAACAACCTAAACATAACCAAACAATGAGCTATACATAAGTTGAGCAGGTCACCATCTATCTTCTTACAGTGATTAGTTGTAAATAATACCTCCAAAGTACAACTATTTGGCATCGCTGCAGTTGTAAATCAACAAATTTTGTGTTGAAATTACCTTTCCCAACCATTGCTTTGAAGTGCTTAGTGCTGATAGATATCCCCTCAGCTTCTGCAATAGCATCAATCATCTCAAACCCAACCTGTATGCAAGAACAAAATGATAACAACATAATATAGTCAGATACCGTAATTTGGAGTAAATTTTAGACCACATTATTCAGGAGCTTTCTAATATTCTCAACTGAAAGTCTGAAATACTGACAAGTTAGGATACACAGTTATCTGAATGCCAAAAGTTCATATGAAGCAACCAAAAAGACAATTAGTCAGATTAATCTGGACTACAGGCTGAACAAAATTATTCAGGAAATTTTATTATTCCCAACTGAAAGCGTAGAAAATTCCAGGACAGTACAGCCAAGAGCTAGCTGAAACCAGGAGTTCTATATCAAGCAACCAAAAAGGCAACATCTTTACCCTGAAGAAGAGATTAGAATCAAGCCGAAGAACTTTCTCAATCATGTAACATATTTCTTGCGGATACATTTAAAATGGATCCAATGAATATCAATTTTCCACACTAAGATTTACGATTTGCGTCATGATTAACTAGGACAGACGCTACCAGCTAAAAACGCACAGCTCCTTCAGAGTTCAGACTTCAGAACACAAGCTAAGCGGGACCGAAATAGAGAGATAGAGCGCACAGTCTTACGTTGTGGCGAGTTCCCTTGTACATCCTTCCGGGGTTCCCGAGCCCGACGAACAGCCACGGCTTCTGGGCTGCGCCGTCTTCGCCGGTCTTAGCCGACGAAGAGGTTGAGGATGAGGCGGCGCCGCCGCTAGCGGTACCATTCGACGCCATGCTTCTAGGGATTGATCGAGCGAAGGAGGTGCGACGGAAGGCGAGGCGGGCGGAGGCGGGGACGCCGGAGAGAAGCCGCATCGCCGCCGTTGTGGTTCCCCCTATAAAACGGGTCCGAGCTGTCGGGTCTGAATCGTACACGGTATTCCACCGGCTTTTTTCCGTTGACCAGTTGACTGCTCGACCAACTATTGGGCTGGACTTCGGCTAGACTCCATCTATTTGGGCTGATCATATGGCAAGAAAAGAAGCTCAATACACGAAATCGAAATTTCAAGAACTAAGAATTCATTTCTTTAGCTAGATTTTTTTCAAGGAGATCTCACGTATACTTTTTTTTTTTGAGAACACAGTACAACACAGACGCTCACAAATACGCACATACACTCACCCCTATGAACGCACGCACGCACACCCTACCCCTATGAGCACCTCTGAAGGACTGAGCCGGCAGATCTTGAGGTTGACGAAGTCACCACAGGCGCCTCGCTGTTGACGGGCACGTCACCTACCACTGAAAGAATAGCGCCGGATAATCCTGGAATAAATCCAGGTAAATGCAAACGCCCATGCCAAGTCTAGGACTTGAACCTGGGTGGGCTGGTTCCACCACAGGGAACCCAACCATCAGAGCCAAGCTCCGTTTGCGAGATCTCACGTATACATCAAGATGTGTTCTACATAACTGTAAAATTGTGTTCAAAATACTCACCAATAAAAGTGTGGAGGTATAAGCGGACAATACATTTGCTAGGGATCTATAAAACTGTATTTTTATATATAACCCATGAATGAGGGTGTTCGTGTTTTGGCTTCTGGAAGATGAAAAGTGCAATCGTAAAAAATATTTGAAAAATAAAAATATACAATTCTCTTGACATTGTTGTGTCTTTTACATGTCTCCAAAGTCTCATGGGGAAAAGACACATGTTTTGTCCTTTGAAGACAATGCTGTAAAAAGCGATTTCGGAGCACCAAATGAGTATTTTAATGGTCACATAACTTGTAGCCACCATAGCAAAGAAAATGGTAATAGCGTAGCGGACGGCTACTCATGCATACTTCTTTCCCATTACAATGGCATCGGCTAATACGAAATTTACAAATAGGAAAACGATGACAACCATGACTTATATGGCGTATTTATGGAGTGGACTATATTTTTTTTCTCGATAAAATGTAGTAGTAGCTAGGAGGAATACTGCTGTCCTCTGTTGTGCCTCTCGGTGCTGAGTCTGAAGAGCCTTTCGGGGCGGAGCTGGTAGCAGAGCTCCATGTAGGCGGAGAAGAGCACCCTGTCCTTGGCGCCGGTGCGGTGCTGCCTGGTGTGCGCGCAGAAGAACTTGAGCTGGTCCAGCGTGCACAGCCCGAGCGTCTGCCCGAGCAGCAAGAACACCCAGTTGATCCGCTCCTTGTCCGGCGATATCACCGGCCGCAGGCTGTTCCTCTGCCCGCACCCGTCGCAGTCCGGTATCTGGCTTGAGGGGCGCAACCACGCCTCGGGCGCGCGGTCGTCCATGTCCTGGACGTTGCGGAGCACGAAGTTGCGGATCTCCTGGAACTTGGACGCGATGTCGTAGGAGACGGTCTTTCGGGTGTCGCAGCGGCAGCAGTGGACGTCGCCCTCCACGGAGGTGATGCCGAGAGCGGAGAGGTAGGAGATGGGATGGTGGATCCCCACGCGGTTGGTCGCCCACGGAAACGGTGGGCTCGCGAGTGGTGGAGCGGCGACGGTGCCCGGCTGTGTCGGAGAGCCATTGGTGATGCGCCGCCGAACTGGACGGTGCGCGGGACGTGCGGGCGGCGAAGCGCGCGGCGGTGGCGCCGGAGAAGTTCCCGTCGCGATGAAGGCCGCACCGCCGCACCGGCTGCAGCAGGAACCGGTCCGTCCGCCACGAGGTTCAGGGCGGCGGCCGGCGTGACGTGAATGCGCGAGGAAGATATCAGCTGGACCGACGCGAGTACTCCCGTCGAAGAGCTGTTGCCAGCATCCAACAGCGAAGAAGCGATCTTGGCTCCGGCGGTGAAGAAGGCCGCGCCGGCCGCAGGAACCGGTGCTTGCGCTTGCGGTGCGAGGTTCACGGCGTCGGCCACCGCGGAGTGCCGCGGCACTGGTAGCGCCTGTGCGATGGTGACGCTGACGCGGGGCTCACCTTCCAGCGACGGCTTGGGGGTCGCGGCGCCGCCGCTGTAGATGGATCCGAGGGACAGCTCCCAGATGAGCTCGTCGTCGCCACTAGGGCTCATCCTCTTCTTCCCCATGGATCGGAGCTCAGAGATGCAGTCGGCCGGTGAAGGAAGGGAGAGCTTTTATACAAGTAGTCGACGGACGCCTCGGGGAAGGATCGAGGCGACGGATTGGTGGAGGTTGAGGTTATTACGGCGGGAGAGGATCGGATTTTTCAAAAACATGCCGCGTTCACATCGCTGCCCGCGAGCGCGGGTTCAGATTTTTACGTGTCCAGTCCCTACATTCATGTGCATTAGTTGAGATTCTTATCACTGAAAAAATTACAGGTATAAGTAGATATGGATAAGTACCAGAGCGTGTTCACATTCTTAATCCGTGTACATGCCGTTCCAACTGCCAATCGTATTAACTGCGCGCGCGGAAAACACTTGCATGCATGCGCGCGCTGGAAACTGTGCTGAAGATTCACGTCTTGTTCTTCAGTATTCATGCATGTCTACCGGAGCAGCAGTAGTAAAACCGTGTTTCATTTGCTCGTGTGAGCACGGTCCAGCCCCGGAGTTAGCACTCTACTGGTTCACTCTGCACTGATTTAGACGATGGTCAAAGCAAGCCGCCAGCCAGAGAACTCGAACTGTTACTGGCCTGTGGAAAGTCCCCGCACCCGTTTCAGCGCAACAGAGAGGAATGCACTCTTGCAACGTGACAGCAAGGCGTACGTGGTCAGCCATCTTCTTTCACAACAGCAATTGCATCTTTGCAGAAAACAGAGACAGAGCTATGAGCCTATGACACAAGAGCAATTGTCTCGAGAACCAGTGTTTTGTAGAACGAGCTACATGTACTACCCCGTTGTTTTTAATAAAAAATCGAAAATGACACTTAAAGGTTTAAATGATTCAGAAAAATAATCCTAAATTTAGATAATGATGACTTCTACCCCGTTGCAAAAAATCAATGTTTGCAGAAAACAGAGACAGAGCTATGACACAAGAGCAATTGTTTGCAGAAAACAGAGACATAGCTATGACACAAAAGCAATTGTCTCGAGAACGGTGTTTTGTAGGACGAGCTACATGTAGCCCGTCGTTTAAAAAAAAAATCAAAACAACACTTTAAAGTTTCAAACAATTCTAAAAATAATCCTAAATTTAGATAATGATAACTTCTACCCCTGTGCAAAAAATCAATGCAAAATATTTTGTATTTTGGGCTGTGTAAAAATGAGAAATTTCGAAATTTGAGGTGGCGAACAATGCATATTTTGATTTTTTTTCTTCAGATTTGTCAAGATTTGTCATTTTCGTGTAGGCCAATACAAAATATTTCGTGTTCACAATTTGCAGCACCTTAGAGTACTTCATTATTAACCTCTACAATTTTTCTCCGGATTTTTTGAAACTTTAAAATGTTTATTTGAAAAATAAAAAACAAGGCTACATATAGTCCGGGCTACAAAATGACTTTTCGTTCTCGGGATGCATGCAGCGGGAGATATTGTGATGATACCACATTGCTTTATATACCCTTCTCGGATCACGTGTCAATATAGGGACCAAAACCGCAACATATTACTCACTTTATTTTTATTTACCCTGTGCTCTGGGTTTAAAGTTTGACTCTTGAAAGTGTGGCCAGTTAGACATGAAAAGCTATCAACATTTATATTATTAAATGCAAATATTATAAAAATATATTTTATTATGATCCTAGTAATATTAATCATATAATGTATATGTTGATATTTTATTCTATATATTTTGTCAAGTTTGGATTTAAATTTATTCAAGATAATTGTGGACAGAGGTAGTATATCAGAGGAACTTTACAGGAGATAGAAATGGGGAGATCAATCCTTTTTTTTCAATACGAGTTCACACGTGAAGCATGTTCCATTACCAAGGATAATAGAACATGAGTTCAAGACAAAACTTAAATAAACATAAACGAGGTAACAACAACATGAGTTTTAAGGAAGGCGTGCTCATCATCAGGAAGAACACGACTAATCTCCTAAGAGTTTTACTCCGAGAGGCGGGATGCATAGAAGTTACAAGTTTCTAGCTGATGGCAAACACATGCCAAACCATCAGACATGCGAAACAAGTTTTTGGTTTTTTGCCAGTACAACTTGCAGCAACGCTCTAAAAAAAAAAGGCAACCTCCAAGACCCACCTTCTTCACCAATATCTCCTCAGAATTTCACTTTTGATTCTAGCACTTAGCTCATTCTTCCATATCATCATCCCCTCCATCTTCATCAATGGGCAAGCTTGATCTCTGAGCTACTTCATGCGCTCTCACATTTATCACTAGACTAATTAGTTCGTGGTGGTTAGAGCGTTTGTTTTACCAGTGAGGTCTAGAGTTCAAATCATTACCAGCGCACGGCAATTTTTATTTTCTTTCACGAATCATCACCAGCGCACGGTAATTATATACGAGTATGTTTTTTTTTTTTCATTTTTTTTTTTTGGGTTCAACAAAAAGTACCGGAAGTAAAGGACCAGAGGCCAAAATATAAACTGTGATAGGGTTTTTTCTGCAAAAAATATACATGGTTCTTCTCTCCTGGACCCACCGGACGCCACGTGGACAAAAAAAATTGTGCCGGCCAGTTTGTGAACAATTCACTCATCTCGGACTTTCACATTTTGCAAGTTGAGTGACCAACTCACTCATCTTACTAAAGTTTAGTGACCGTCGGTGCGTTTATCTCTATAGGATTTGCGGCCGCGCGCAGACACAATGCACTGAAACATGTGCGGGCTGTAGTTCGTGCCGGCTCAACACGAAGCACTGAAAACCTCAAATGGGCCGTGGTTCGCTAGTTCGATCCGTGGTGTAAGCCCAACGGAGCGATCCCTGAGCTGCGTCTAGCGTCTTGTTCATGGGAGGATCTTCCCAGCGACGCCCGTCTCAGGCAGCGCCAGCGCCGTCTGCCACTCCTGGCGCTGCGCTCTTGCGCGCCTCCTGCCCCCCAAGGCCCCGACCCAGCTCTCGTGAGACGGTTGCAATCCTAACGCGTATGCCCGCCACCGGCACCGCGCCCTTGCGGCAACCGCCCCATCCCAGCCGCCGGCGGCAACCACTCCTCTTCGCACCCTTGCAGCCAGTAGGTGCCATCTGCCCTGGGGTATGTGTTCTTGCACTTAGACGGAATCACGGGAGCGGTCGATTTCCTTGTGTAATTTTTTTTTTTTGAAAGCCTGCGTACATCAGAGAGTACCACATACATCGTATGAAGTACAAGAACAAGTACAGAAAGCCAACGCAAGGGAACAGAGCTAGATCAAGCACCAGCAACTCGGCCGGCGATGAAGACGAAGACCGCTGACCTCCTTCTTACCACGGCCTGAGGGCACCTCCTTCCTTGAAGATCACCGCAGAGCCCGTCCGCCGCGCAGCGACGGAGCTTATGCTGATGAACGAGTACGGCGAGCACCCTCCCGCTCCAGCAACACCACCTTGCCGCAGCCGTCTTCGTCCCCAGCGCTGGCAGAAGCCGCGAGGCTCGCCCAGCCCTGAGTTCCAGCCTCCGAGTCCTCCAACGGAGCTCCACAGCGTGGAGATCGACATCCCCGCCGGCCGGCAAGGAGGAGGAGGAACCGGAGGAAACCGAGAGATCCGGAGATCCCCGGCCACCAAAAGCCGCACGCGCCACGCCAGAGCTCCGACCCCACCTAGCCACCGACACCATCGCCACCTCCACGACGCCGCCGGCGGGGTTCCTACCACAACCTACACTATGTACAGGCCGGGATCCGGGGATCCCCCACCCTCCCGCCGCCGGAGCGGCCGACGGAGGGGAGGAATCCCGCAGATCGCCGGCGAGCGAGGTGGTCGGGGAAGGAGTTCGCAAAAAGTCGCCTCTCCGATCTACTGTAGATGGAGAGAAGAGCGGTCGGCCGAGCTCTGATTGATTTCCTTGTGTAATTATGCTAGGAAGGAGTTCAATTTCGGATTGGATTCAGACCCGATAAAGGAACCCTTTTTATTCCGTCCTCGTCCTGACTCCTGAGGTGTTGCAACAGGGATCGGAATCGGAGATCCGGCAAGTTGTCTGCTTTGTTGCGCCGGTCTGCTCCTCGCCTCCTCCGTAAATAAACTCGGCGCCTGGCAAAAACTTCAGTTTGGACATGAAGAACAAGAAGGGGTCTCGCCGCAGTAAAGCCGCAGCAGCTCGCCGTGAAGTTTCTGGAGGAGATAGGCTCAGCAAGCTGCTGGATGACATTCTACTCAACATCCTGGAGAGGTTGGACACGCTAGATGCCTTAAGAACCTGCATCCTCTCGAAGCGAATGCTGAAGCTCCCCACCATGCTCGCGCGGTTTGACATAAACATTGCTTCCCTTGTTCGTTACCATGACATGGTATCCCGTGGGTTCAAGACTTCTGACGTTGCACGGTACAACGATGCTATTGCTGGGGTCGCGGAGAAGGTCTTGAGTGCAAGGAATATAGAGATCCCCATCCGAATTCTCAAGGGTAGATTCTATTTGAGGCTTGGTGGATGTCTCTCCATGGGCAGGGCTTTTGCCCGCACCATGGCAACACAGAAGGTCGACGAAGCTGAGTTTACACTGATGACAGAGAAGAGCTGTCCAAGATGCACTCAAGAAGATCTACTCTGCTACGGGAAGCTGTTCAATACCATGTTTGGTGACTGCCCAGGCGCGTTTGCTGGCCTCACGCGCCTGTGGCTGCGCAATATAAGGTTTGCTGAACAGGACATCTCCAACATCTTCAGCACCTGCAATCGGCTGCAATCTCTGCGTCTCTCCCACTGTGACGCAGGGGTCGGCTCGATGCTGCAAGTAGAACATGCTCAACTCGTTGAACTAAACGTTGAGCATGGAAAATTTGAGGCAGTCCAGCTCAACTATCTACCAAAACTCCAACGACTGTACTATACTGGTTGGACTTACTCAGAACCCAACCTGAGTTTTGGTTATGTCCCGCAGCTTTCACAGCTAAGTCTCGTACAAAGGGGTATTAGTTTTTACCAGAATCTCCGGTTAAGTCATCTCCTTGCTAATGTTCCCTCGAGGATAAGCGACCTGCATCTGGATTTTAAAAGTGAAAAGATTTGGGTTGTACCAGAATGCCCGAACCTGCTTGCCCCTATGTTTTCCAAACTACGGGTTGTGAATCTAGTTAATCTTCCTGAAGGATGCGATATCGCTTGGACCATGTTCATTCTTGAAGCTGCACCCGCCCTGAAGGAGCTATGCATCAGGGTTTGGGATCATTGGTGTAAAATGGTGACAGACAAGGAATTCAGAAAGAAAAATGGTTACTGTGAGAAAGCAAACGTGGAGTGGCAACCATCTGCTTTTGATTTCAAGCACAAGAATCTGGTTAAGCTCACCATCTACGGCTTCCAACCTGATGAATACTTTTTGCAGTGTGTTAGGCGTGTCTTGAAAGTTGCGGTGAACATGGAGCAGATATCTCTGCAAGACAGGGAGGCGTACGAGCGCTGCGGGAACTTGGATCCCAGCATCAAGGTTTCTCCTTCTAGATATCCACGGACTTTCGATGAGAAGAATATGTTGAGGGAGGAGATTACTAAGGAGTTACGGATGGTTTCACCTGCTGTGATTCACTTCGAGTCGTAATAATTGAGAATAAGAGGTGCATGCCATCACTATATGGTTTAGAGTGTGTGTTTAAAAATAAGATGCATGGTATCATGATTGAGTTATGGAACTCTAAATTAAGTACTTGTTTTACTCTTTAGATCTTGGCCGATCATTATACTCCAACACTCCCTCTCAAGTCTATGCTCCTTTGGAGTCTTGACGTAGGCAGCGGAAGCGGGGGAAAGCCATAATGATTTATTGCATTAGTTTGATTTTGAACCCTAAACCTCTGGTTGAAAGTTGCATGCAATTAACCAATCAACCCATCAGCCCGAACTAGTGGAAAGGGCTAGGCTAGATATTTCAACAGTCACTTCTACCGAATTGAGTGCTGTACAGTTGATGAACTATTATGATTCTCGGTTTTTGCAACCACTTAATCATGTGCTCTCCAAGTAAGCGAGTAGTACGACCTCTCTATCAGCTCTGATGCTCTAATCAGAATACTTTGGCTAGATATTTCCCCCAACGAATTGTGCTTGTCGATCTTCTCTAATTGTGCTGAACAACTTACACTGCATGATCAACTGCTTTATCTTGTCTATGTACCTGCTCTGAACTTAACCTGCAGTTTTGAACTTAACCTGCATGGAACCACACAAAATTATGCTTCACAGTTCCACCTTGAGACTCTATAACCATGTTTCTGATTCAGCATTGCTACTTCAACATTTGTGTGAGTACAACGGACTGTCATATCTGTATGATTTACCTTGAAACGCTACAGCCATGTTGCATGCAGTGCCTTAGGAATACCGGATCTTTGGTGTTTCTTATAGTAACAACTGAACTGTTCAGTTTTCTCCTCCTTAAACTATTTGCTAAATTCTTTCATTTTCATACTTATTCCACTCTTTGCTAGAACGATCCACAATACTTGTCAGTAACTCACCAGTTATGGGCCAATTTCCCCAAGGAATGGTCCTACTTTATATATTAGTGCCACACTGAACCTGTAATGCTTGCGTTTCTGAATATACACAAATCTTGGTTATAAGCTGCATAAAACACAACTAACTTGTCACTGTATATTATTCCATCTTTTTAACACGCACACGCACAAATATATAGTATAAGGGATAAAAAAAGTCTGCATCAAGATAAAGAGCTGTGATTATTCGTCAAATCGGTTTGACTCGTGAACCAAAGTCAACCAGCTTACTGTTGAGCTCCCTCATCCGAACGGCTTCTGACTTGCTCCCTAAACAATAATACAAGGCAATTTGACTTTTTTTGTCATCACGGAATTTGTCTGACAGTGATGACATTTTCAACTATTTGACTTTGCATTGCATGAACTGCGTTGTGGTTGGGTGCTATATATGAGATTTGGTCAACGATTTTTATAATGTCAAATGTTATCAATGCAGGGCCATGTTCACCATCTACAACAGCATATTCGCAGCATATCTTGCAAACACGAAACATGTCATTTCACCCAGATTACAGAGTATTTCCTACAAATCTCTCTACAGCTAACCATGTCAATCTTTATTTTGTGTGCGAATGTAACCATGTTCATTATCAGCTGCAGTCCATGTAGACACAAATCAAAGGATACAGATGATTGCATACTACCAGCTGGAGTCTGAAGAGCCAATGTTTCTGAAGAGCCAATGTTGCGATGGAAGAGTGCCAGATTTCAGATCTGTCCTTTGCAGCAACAACCCAAACTGAGCTACTGGTCGAAGCACAACAACTAGCACAAAGATTACAACTTAATCTGTCCGCCAAACTATAGGTTATAACAATGGCCTGAACTTGGACATGATGTGTGTTTGCGGAAAGCCAATCTGATGTGGCGTGTAGTGTTGTCTTTTCTGGAAAAAAATACTAACATCTTGGTCAATTATGCATAAATTATAACTGAGTCTGTCACTGGTTGAATGACTGAATCAGTTTGACTCATGAGCTAAAGTCAATCAGCTCCAGCTCAGGAGCCGTAAGCCTCAACCAAGCAAATGCCTCCGTCCAAACAATCCCTCCTGACTCACCTCACCAAACCATACTACATGGCTATTTGACTTCTTTTTCTTATCACTGAACTTGTCTTGTAGTGCTGATAATTTTAAACTATTTGACTATGCATTGCATGAACTGTGGTGCAGTTGAGGTGCTATATATAAGCATTAGTCAAATATTTCTATACTATGAAATATTATCAGTGCACATTACGTTCATCATCTACCACATCAAATCTTGAAAATAAGTCATTTTACCCGGATTCTGCAGCATTGATTGCAAGACACTCCATCGTTACAGCTAACTAACCATTTTTCTACCTGCTAACATACAAAAGCCAGCAATTGCTGGACCTTTCGAAAAAAAAAAACTAACCATTTTTCATCTTGTGCTCTGTGAGACCAGAAAGCTACAATAGTAGATTGACAGGTTTGGCCAATTCTGCAAACTAAAATTTCTTTTGGTTTCTGAAGGCAGCGCCAACGCGTAATGCATTTCCACTACGGAGCTGTGAAGGTGGTGCCGCGGTTTCATATCAGTGGTTTCCAGTAGCTGCACAAACTTCAGAGCTACTGGTCGAAGTACAGCAACTAGCACCATGATCAGCAGTAGTTAAGCTTTTCCAAGCTATTGTTTATATGAATGACCTGAACTTGGACGTGAATCCTGAAGAAAGTACAGCAAGTGGTTGCAGGATAAGAGTTTCTTACGGGGCCTCCAATGCCGAGTTAAACAGGTGTTTCGCCGACCTTTGGAGTAGTAAAAGAACAGCGTCCTCGGAACTGAGTCAATTAGCACTAATCTTAAGTGACTCCTTAATTAAACAAAACATAGTGTAAGCTTGTTCCAGGTTGGGGTATCCATCAAGGCTGTTCAGTGTAAGAGGGAACGAGAATTCCAAAACATTGTTTGCAGCACTTCTTTTTTGAAAAGGAAATCCATCAAAAAATCATTGCATGGATGATGGATGGTATGTATCCATTTTCGGGAACAACATTGAACCAAATAATTGTTGCAAAGACATTTGATAAGATATCTGAACCCCGTAATTGCAATGCACAACCCTGCATGTTTAATGATAAGTTTATAATTACAAGCTTGCCTGGTCTTCCAATATTCTAGTCATTGTGAGAAATGCTGAAGATAACGACGCATAATAGCACCAGATAAGATTTGCATGGAGCCTGTTCAAGGTGAGCTGTGCTGCTAAATCAAGATCAAGAAGCAGGTCCTCTGCAGTAACAGTGCCGCATATATGCAGGTACCTTGAAGCTTCTCATTTCTGTCGTCCAGTGCTGCTGAGTATACCAAACATTTTTGCGGTATGAAAATGTTTAAGCTGAACATTTGTTAGACAAACTGATTTATTCAATGTTGCTAGAAAGTTGTAGCCCCAATAGCGAGGAGTTCTGTATATAGCTGCTCAATATGACTACAAATTTTGGAAGAAGATTCAGTGAACATTTCTATTTCTAAATATGCGGTTAATACCAGATATATTTAACTAACAAGGGTAGAAGTAATTTGCCCTGAAATATTCAAATAACACATACATGTGACAATGCTGCCAAAAAATTTAGTAAGGCAGTCTGTGTTGTTGTATTGTTACTGCCATCATCAGAAATAATAATAATGATTTGTACAGTTCTGTTTAGTTGTGTATACCACTTTTTCAATTTTGAACAAATTTACAGACTACTCTTGCCGCTACCGCTTATTCCAAAAAATGCACATATTTGTGATTCCCATGTGTGCGGCATCATTCAAACTGACTGACCCAATCGAATCAAGCAAGAACATTCCCGAAGTATGCATATTTCCATCAGCAATTAGATTGGTAGTCAGAGTCCATCAGCTTCGACATTACAGATCATAAAATGGAATGCCAAGAGATAAACTTTTTTAGAACTTCCATAATTATTTCTATCTTTTTCTGAGATCTTCCATTTCTGATCAAGAAAATAAACAACAAGGATGCGAACACCCAGCAGATCCTCACGCACATCCTTGCCATTACAGGACTTAGGAGCAGTACACCAAAACTTTACATCCAAATTAGCTGTCAGCAACAAAACCTCTGAACTAGCCTATGTACACACACACACACACACCCACCAAAGGATCGGTTAAGCCTAGCTAGAAACAAGAACCAGATGTAGAACATAACACCTATGGTAGGGTCAGAGCAGATGAGAGATGGATGATCTAGTCATGGCAGCAGAGGAGCATGACGACGCATCGCCGGATGATGTAGAGCCTGGCCTTGTGTTGCCTCAGCATCCTGCTAAGTCCTCCTCCTGATCCCTTGTGCTTCCCATGGCTCTGAACCTTGCTGTTCATCCTGAGCTAGCTAGCTCCTGAACAGAGATGATTACTGAGCTTGGCTGGGTGGGCTGGGAGGCTCTCTTCTGCTACTGGATGGATCTTCCTCTGCGGTGGTTGTGGCCAAGTGTGCAGCTCTTGCCGTGCTTATATAGCAGGGAAAATGGAAGGACTACTCTCTCACATGATCCTCACATCGTTGCCTACTTGTGCCTATAAAAACCAATGAGAAGCTAGGTAGAAGAGAGCTACATCTTGTAAAATTTTAAGGCTGTATGATTTTTTTTTTGAGATAACTGAAATATGATGGACAAACTTTGGCATATGTTTATCGTTGGAAAGAAGTTGAAATTACTTATAAGTACCGAACCAGAGTCTCAAATGGAATTTGGATTCCATATCCGATAGCACTGAAACAATTCAAATCCTGTTCATTGGATTAAGAAGTTGGGGCATGACTGCAGTGTTCAATTTTATCAAATTGCATAGAGCGTGCTATTACCATCACTAAACTATTTTTGGCCGTACGTAAGGCGTGCAGGTCGGTCAGAAATCCGTTGGACGTACAGGGGTAGGCGTACTTGTTTATCGTGGTCAAATGCATCTGAGCTAGCTGTTCGTGCAGTTACAGCCGGAGCTAAAAAGAAAACACGATTTACAGCGTACAAATCCGCATTTGTCAGGTCGATATGTATCAGCACTACTACAGAAACGATTTCCAGTCCCTGGGATGCATGACCGGGACTAATCAGACACACATATATATAAATATATATCCTAGAGCTACACTTGATACAATCAGCTGGTAGAGTAGTTCGTGAGGGGGCATCAGACAAAAATATCTTCTCCGACCAGTACTCCGACGAGAACTCTGTAGCAGATACGTGATGGAGCTGTCCGATCCGCCTGTCCAGCCATGGCCAGAGCCAGCGTCGAGCTCGGTTGAGGGAGAGACGCCCTCGCGCTCCATGTGATCTCCCCGAGATCGCCGTACCGTCCACCACACTGGCACCCGTAAATTAACTAACGACGACGGCAATAATACGGTAGGTTTTTGGCGGCCTTTCCGTCGCGCGAAATCGCAGCTTGCTTTTGCTTAATGGGGCGCAGAATCTGAGCATGTGGCTGGTCAAATATGATTGTATGACCCCGATCGAGCAGATAGCAGCGATCGGCAACACGGCTCCCTACTTAGCGTTGTGGTTTCCCCAGCGGGGTTGTTTGCCAGTTCATCACTAGTAGGAGAAGAAAAACCAGTTGTTTTATCGAAGAACGTCCAAACAGCTACTCCCTCCAATTCAAAATAAGTGTCGCAATTTTGAGTAGTGAAATTGTTTGCTTAATTACTAAGTACAAGTCTGTGTCTTTTGCCTTTCTCTGTACAGTTTTTACTGTTGGCGCAATTTCGGTGCCCCTTCTCTAGTACAAATGACGCGCACTTAGGAGCGTGTTCGAGGAAAAAAAAAGAGAAAAAACTAAGTAGAAGTCTATTTTATATTAAAAAAACATGTTAAAATAACTAGTAGTTTTTTATTTGATTTAAGATTAATATCTTGCAATTTTTTCAAATATATTAATATCATGACATGTTTTCATGAAAATAACATCGTATGCAATGCGGGCGTCTTATGTCACGGAGGGAGAGATCCCTTTTATTATCAATACCCATTTGAAAAACACGAGTCAAACATCTGATATTAATTTTGATCCGAGCTGCCTATTTTTTTTACAAATTACCACCCATTGTTTGTGAACATATGTGATACCCTCTCCTAATAACACTTATAATAATAGCCTCGTAATGCCTATTAATTACTCTAGATTTACATATACATGAGACGAGATGTGTGTTTGTTTTGATGCTAACATTTTTTCTAACTGTATTAAGTTAATTAATATAAAAAATGTCCATGCATGTCTTTGATCGACAAATGTCCATGTAATTACTTAAACAATTACCGGGAGAGAATCCCCACCTTGAATATATATCTATCTTATTTAGAATTCTTGGAGAATGTACTTTTATTTAAAATGAAAATTTCACCTGAGATCCACAAAGGCATGAATCATTTCTTATGTGTTTCTAATATGTTTACTTAAGATATATACTAGCTTCTCGTATAAAGCGTGCAAATTACATGCTCTTATAGTTTTCTTCCACGTCAATGATTTTCAAGGTGCAAAGCACATGTTATTGAATTTTATTTTAGTTAATTGTTTTTATATGCTAAATAATTGACGTGCATAGTTGGGATAATAGTTTAGACTGCCGTTCATATAGAATCTGTTAACTAATATGCTAATAAAAATCCCTTCTTTGTTTAGATTTCATCTGCATGCAATGCCCCAATAGTATCGGAAGCCAATATAATCGAACAAGTATTAAACCTTTTTTCTCTGCCTGTGCAATATATTTGGCTATTTGCATGTACGGACTCATACTCCGGATAGAAAACCCAAAATACATACCAGCTTTGGATATCTCTACAATATAATACGGCTTAAGGTGTCCGTCGTACGTCGTCGTATTTTTCAATTAACCCCCTCAAAAAGTTGGAAAACGACCCGCGGTCCATCAAATCATCCACCTGATCCCCTGCAGCTGCATCCTCCCTCGTCGCACCTCACCGACGGCCAATCCAGACCCAAGGGCGTCGAGCCGTCGACGGCTTGCCCCAACCCGCTCCATCCGCCGTACTCCCGTGCTCCACCGCGCGAGCTTCGCCGCCTCCTGGCCGTAGCCATAGCCCCTCGCCTAGGCCGCCTCACCAACAGACTCGAGTCTCTGTCCGCAACCACAATCGGCAGCGTCGATGCATGGCCGGGTGGGGGCGCCCGGGTGGCGACTGTCGGGGCAGCCGTGGGGCGTCGGTGGAAAGCGGTGTCCGACCTGCGCCGCGCTGGAGCTCAAGGGCCGCTTCCTGAAGGAGTGAGTGCGGAGGTGGACGACGCCTACTGCCTACATGGCTACATCACTCTGGCCGTGAGCGCTGACTACCGGAGACTACTACCGTAATCTTGGAAAAGCAATTATTCCAGTCTGGTCTTCATCCGCATTTGGTTCAGACTATTCTATAAAGGAACATTTCCTTTGATTTCTACTACAACTGCAGGTGCCTATTAGGGAGCCTATTTTGAACAATATAATGCCACATCGTCACTGCCTGGTTAAGATTAAGTACATGTATGTTTTACCCATTTAGAGCCGAAATTCATATATTTAAGCAACTCAGTATGTCCAAGTGCAGTATCAGTTCTTATTCAGTTTGAGTCAAAGTTGAATTCGACTGTTTATATGGTCAAACCAACATGTTTTCAGAGCAAAACATCAGACATAGCTACATACCCTGGATTGTCAAGTACACAGGGGCGGCAATTGCCTCTTAACATTTTCTGATTTTTTTTAGCAGCAATCATCTAACAAATTAATCCGACTCTGATTCATTTGTGCTACACACTCTTCACTTTGTTCCAAATCTACTAGGTAACCTGATGCGGCGCATGCCGCGCCCTTTAGGTTAATTTGTCTGGTGGAAATCATTATTTGGTACCGTTAAAAAATATCATTTTTTTTGTTAACTAATCTTGAAGATTAATGAAATTTTGAAATCTGTCAGAATTTGTTTTTTTTGGACGGTCTAAAATGCAACGAATTTGAAGTTTGAAGAGAAATGTATATATGTATGTTCGTTGGAATAAAAAGTTTAGAACATATTGCTACAGTAGCTACAGTGACCGGACACTTCGCGCCATTATATATAGTAGGATAGTAGTTAGTTTGTAATATCCGGGGAACGCAAGGACCTTTGCGTAAAAGAACCACGCGTTTTTATTCCGGGAGGCTGATATATTTTTTTTTGGAAAACGCGTGGCCTTTTTTGCAAAAAGTGGCGAGCGGGGCTTTTTTCCAAAAAAAATTATTCCAGAGGGTCGATTTATATTTTTTGGCCGGAAGGCCGATTTATAATTTTTAGGAAAACGCGAGGGTTTTTCTGCAAAAAATGGCCAGCGGGCAAAAAGTGGCGAGCGGAGACTTTTTTGCAGGAAGTTTTATTTCGAGGGCCGATTTATATAGGGTGATATACATCTACTTGTGAAATGGAAATTCAAACGGATGACCGAGTGCGACGAATTGGACAAAATTTATCAAATGTTTGTGCGAATCGGGATCGAAATTAAGGAGCTAGACTCGATCAAACTCGAAACCGATCACGGGATTGAAACCTACTCGTCGGCGCGCATATATTTCATGTATATAATTTTCGGAGAACGTTAAGTTTTTTTTTCTGAAAAAAGATTACAGTAGCTCCGCACTGTAGCTCGCACTGTAGGCACTATATGTACAGTGCTACTGTAGCACGCTACAGTGCGCGGGACTCTTCAAGCTATTATATATAGTAGTGATGTCTATGTTTACATGAAAATATTGTCTGCACTAGATTTATTCTGGGTGCACATTTATTGGAGCACTCAAATTTGGTTCTAGATTTATTAGTTGCCCCGTAGCAACGCACGGGTATTTAGCTAGTAGAGGAAACCGCATCAGCGGTCCTAGTTCTTTTCCCGCATCATCAGTTTGGTCCCTATTCTTTAAAACGGAACATCGAGGTCCTAATCTTATTTAGATGCTTCACGCCAGGTCCTAAACCGGTCTGACCCGCGTTGACCGGTGCCACGTCGGACGTTGGTCGTTACGCGGGCGTTTTCCTGCGGCAGGCTGATAGGAAATATGCAAATGAACCCCTACAAGTTGTCAGCTTCTTATTTCTCAGCCCTTAGCTCTTCTCCCAGCTCTGTAAGCTCTCACGCCACAAAATGAAGTAAATATTTTGTATCCGAATTCAAATGAATGTTTTATCTGAGTACGGCTCCAGTCCAAATTTAAATGATGTTTTATCCGAATTCAAATATGCACCACTTGACATCAACTCGAGATCGTTACAGCACAAGATAATAACTTAATAGATCGAGATCGACTCGAGAGTTTACAATATCGTCTTGTTTCAGCCAAAATAAACAACTGCCAGCACAAGTGCACTGTAAACAAGTTTGCACTTAGACGGTTTGATTGAAACCAGAGCTACACATGAGCATCAGGTTTCTGTCAAACCAAGCCAAAATATGAACGCAAGTTATCCAAAATATACAGATAAAACATCTCCAAAATATGAACTAGCATTCCCTCAACTAAACATCTGGGACTTGGTTCTCTTTCTTCTTTGACACTTGCTGCTTCTTTTTCTTCTTTAAACCAAGTGTTTTGGTAGGTGGTCTTGGAGGTGGGAGCTCATCTCTGCAGCTGGCAATGAATTGACTCTCGGGTAGAGGACCTGGTGGTGCAGTTTGAGATTGTTGTGTTGCTATTGCCTGCAAACCAAGTGTACATGAGAATTCAGCAAGAAAAGATAAATTTAATACCAAACAATTGACTCACTTGTTCCTGTAGAACATGAATCACACTAGATGACGTGACACTGTAACTCATTGCAGATTCCACAATACTAGCTGTTGCACTTGTAGCCATCTGGTGTACTATCTTTTTCTGAAACAAATCACAGAAATGTGAGATATAGTAACCATGTAAGGACAGATCAAGTACACAGATGTGAGATATAGTAATCATGTAATGTACCTTGGCACTACTCTTTCTTTTCACTGGCATTTTCATTGGAGGTTGTGCATGTTGTGATGTAGCTGGTGCATGTTGTGGTGCTTCCTGTGGTGCTTCTTGTGGTGCATATTGTGCTGCAGCTGGTGCAAGTTGTGCTGCAGCTAGTGGTGCTTCTTGTGGTGCATATTGTGCTGCAGCTGGTGGTGCTTCCTGTGGTGCGGCTGCTTGTTGTCCTGCAGCTCTACCAAGTTCTGAGCTCCATCGCCTCCGGTCATCACCGGAAGAGCAACGCCGCCGCCAGGTCGTCTCGAGAGTCGCGGGACAGAGACGCTCGACTGGATGCGTACGTACGACTGGATGCGTACGCTGAATGGGTACGGGTCTAATTGCAAAATTACACCTCCGGTCGTTAACCTGCGTGGACCCCATGTCCGATGTGGCATCAGTTAACCGGACTAAGACATGTTTAGGACCTGCGGTGAAGCATCTAAATAAGATTAGGACCTGGATGTTCCGTTTTACAGAATAAGGACCAAACTGACGATGCGGACAAAGAAATAGGACCGCTGATGCGGTTTCCTCTAGCTAGTATGAGTATAAGACGGAGCAATATCATCCTGTCATCACGCATTATAAAATGGGAATCCCCCAACTTGGCGACAACATAGACACGGAGCTTGGCTCTGATGGTTGGGTTCCCTGTGGTGGAACCAGCCCACCCAGGTTCAAGTCCTAGACTTGGCATGGGCGTTTGCATTTACCTGGATTTATTCCAGGATTTTCCGGCGCTATTCTTTCAGTGGTAGGTGACGTGCCCGTCAACAGCGAGACGCCTGTGGTGACTTCGTCAACCTCAAGATCTGCCGGCTCAGTCCTTCAGAGGTGCTCATAGGGGTAGGGTGTGCGTGCGTGCGTTCATAGGGGTGAGTGTATGTGCGTATTTGTGAGCGTCTGTGTTGTACTGTGTTCTCAAAAAGAGAATATATTAATACGTTCCAAGATCCGACCGGACAGTTCCTAAAGCAAAAGCCTCTAGCCTGGCCAGCCACTCCAGTCCATCGTCACGGAATTATTCTCACGATCTTTGGAAGAATCATGCCAAAACGAACATAATACACTAGAGACTAGACAGGCAGTTGGGAATCTCATGAATGGAAGACGCTAAGCTACTGGAAATAGGCATGTCCTTATGGACGGTGACCCAAGCTAGAGTGGCCTTTTTTGGTTGTCCAGAAGGCGATTGTCCCCTGGAGCGTCATCGGAATCCGTTGCTACTTGTGTGTGAGAGAAAGGTTAGCTTCTGCATGTGCTTGTGGAGCTAGCGTCAGCTCCCCACTTCCTGCAAGGGTCATATGCCCCCATCGCATCAGTTTTTATAAGCTCAAGTAGGCAAAGATGCTAGGATCGTGTGAGGGAGTAGTCACTCTCACCCATTGAAAACTTCTTCCTATATAAGCATGCGAGCGCTTGATTCTTGCCCACAACCACAGCAGAGCCAGATCCATCTAGTAGCAGCAAACACAATTCCTGCTCGCCGAGCTACCTCAATCACCATCTCTGCTCAGGATGGACAAGGTGAAGGCCAGCCATGGGAAGAACAAGGGGTCATCAGGGCTGAGCAGGATGCTGAGGGAGCACAAGGCCAGGCTATACATCATCCGGCGATGCGTCGTCATGCTCCTCTGCTGCCATGACTAGCTCATCCATCTCTGATCTGCTCTTCCCCTCACCCTAACATAGGTGTTCTCTTCTAGATTTGGCTCTCGGTAACTTCTAGCTAAGCTTGACAGATTCTTTGGTGTGTATATACATGGGGTAGTTTAGAATATTCAGATTTTGGTCTTGTGTAATGGTGCTCCTAAGTCCTGCAATGGGCAAGGATGTGCGTGCATTGATCTCTGTTGGGAGTTGGCATTCTTTGTTGTGTTTTTGCTCCAGCAGAAATGAAAGATCTCAGAAAAAAGGAAAGAAATTTGAAATATCTCAGATAAGGTTTATCTCTTGGCATTCCATTCTAAGATCTGAAATGTTGAAGCCTGATTATTTTGGGTCGTTTACTAGCTATCTCTATCTCTACTACTCCCTCCGTTTTTTAATATAAGATGTTTTACCATTTGTCCACATGCACATGTACACAAATGTATGTAGACATGTATTAGTGTGCATGTTCACTCACTTTAGTATGTATCTAGACAACATGTGTAACACTTAAAACACCTTATATTAAAAAACGGAGGGAGTATATAATTGCGGCTAACGACCGTAGGTACGTCGTACAATCCGGAGAAAAAACCACGATCGGGGAAAAACCGGTCATACCGGCCTACGCTAAAAAAAAACCGGGTCAAACATCGTCTCCCACGGCCGTCTCTGAGACGGGCACTAAGAGCATCTCAACTCGCGGCGCCCAAATGACCTAAATGGTCGTCCAGACGAGTAGCAATGAATAGGCGGCGTCGCTCCCACTCACGGCGCCCAATTAAAATTGTGTAAACTTAAAATACGAGGAATTTCATTCAAATTTTAGGAGATTTTACAAATTTGAATGAAATTTAACAAAATTTAAACCTAAACTAATCTAATGATGGCGGTAGTGCTCAAACGCGTTGTAGTCGTCCTCCTCTTTGACGCGGCGGCCGCCGCCGGTCCCTGCTCCGTCATTCTCCTCCTTAACGTGTCGTTGGGCCATGCGCCGTGGTCGGTGAGGTCGAAATAGGGGACGCCCATCGCCTTGGCGTGCTCCCGCACCGACCACGCGCAAGCATCCGGCAGGGGAGCGCTGTCACGTCGTTGCGCAACATGGCGACGACGGCTGTCGCGATGTCATCGTCGTCCTTACAATCATGCGCCTGCATTAGCTCGAGGAGCAGCGGCGACAGCTGCGGCTCCTGCTTCATCTTCATCGGCTCCAGCTTCGGCATGCGTAGCAGGGACGAGCGGGAGCGGGAGGAGGTTTCTGAGCGCGAGGAGGAGGAGGTCGTGCGCGACGTGGAGGATGCCACCCGCGGTGCCCAGTGGCTGGCCGGGGGGGGGGGGGGTCGAGGAGGAGGAGGCGTCGGGGTCTGAAGGAGGGATCCTCCGTTGCGGATGTGGTCGAGGACAAAGGCGAGCGTGCGCCCCGGCACGCCCCAGAACGCGTTGCGGCCGGCGGCGTTCTTGTCCCGTGGCGGCGCTCCTGGGCCGTCCCAGCGGTTGATCTCCTCCTCGTACTGTCGGCGAAATGCCGCCTCGTAGCGCGGGACGTTCGTCGGGTTCTTCGGAACCCACCGGGGATCGTCGCGCTCCTCCGGCGTGAGCTCCCTCCATTAGTGGCCGATGACAGCCGCGCGGAAGTCGCGGTTGGCGATGGTGAGCTGGTGCGGCACTGGGATGCCACCGACGGACAACGACCACTTCCCCGATACGTGCATGTCCAACGGCGCCGGATAGCTATTGCCACGCAGCGCGTGCGCCTACTCGACAAGGAGGGTGCGCGGCGTGAACCGTTTGCCGCCGCACATCAGCTCATTTTTCACACATCACATGCCCGCAGTGATAGGTTGATATCCCAAAGAGGATGTGAAAGCAGAAGAGTTAATGAGGATGGTGAAAGTAAAATTTATTTTTGCTTATATTAAGAAAATAAGTTTTTGATTTTCAGCATATATGAGAGCTTAAATAGGGCGTTATTTTCTAATCAAATATATTGGTAGATGCAACAGATAGCTATTTTTTTTTTCAAGTAAGTATATAACTTGTTTTGGTATGCACCATTCCAGCTTGGTATCGGTTCACAAACAATGTTGAGCAGTACAAGTTTCCATCACAGAATATTAAAACCACATTGTCAGTGCGGAAAAGTGTGGATATCCTTATTGAATTATTCGTTGGATTTAATGAGAGATTATTAGCTAGGTTTTTCTTCATATTCATATGATGACAAATTATAACATTTGCCCAATAACACCTATAGTGCTATGTAACCTTAATGTTTTCGAAAATTATTGACATGTCATGCGAAGAAAGAAACTTGAGAGGCCGTGGCAGACGAACATGCATTCAACTACCAAATATGTTCACAACTGCATATGACGGAAATATAAAAAAAACAAGTTAGATCATATATTAAAAAAAAAAGTATTATCCCGTAGCAACGCAGGGTAGTATGCTAGTGGTTTGTTAAGTCAGATAAGCATCATTTCAAATTTTCTTACTTTAATCAATTTCATAATTAACCCTGCAATGTGTGTTAACAAATGTGATACCCTCTACTAATAACACTTATAATTATAGCCTCGTATTACCTCTTAATTACTCCTTTTTTTGTATATTGGAGAACTTTTTTTATTGCTTACATGATTTGTTTCTACAATGTATTAACTTTTTATAAACCTTTTGGTCATGTGTTTGATCTTGAGAGAGCCATGTTATTTTAATTTCTCGAACAATGTATTTTCATTTAAGATGGAATTCCACACATGATCCATAAATCCATGGTTAATTTTGTATGTGCTTATAATACGTTTGATGTTAGATATACTAGCTTGTCTTAAAAAGCATGCACAGCTACATGTTTTTAGAGCGTGGACAGCACGTAAAAAAAAATCATATTAATTTTTTGGTTGAACATGTTTTGTACGTGCGCTTAGTAGTCTGGAAAAGAAAGTTGAGACTGCATATTATAGTCAATTCATATACATTCAATTAATTTTCTTATAAAATTGCTCCTTTGTTTAGGTTATCTCCACGCAAGGCCCCAGCAGTAACGTTTGAGATAATCAAACAAGTATAACTACTATTCCTTTTCTCTGCCGGTGCAAAAAAAAAATATGTCTATACGCCCGTACGGACCCATACTACTAACTAGAACGATACCCCGCGCGTTGCAGCGGTTATCTCTGAAGAAAACCTAGTAAAATATATAAACTTTTGAAGTTGACTATAGAAATGCAAAATTTAGTTGATCATAACAATTGAGAGGCTAAATTGTATGAGTATTTTATACTTTGAAGTTCGTTATGGTTCAGGGGTGTAACTGATTGATGTTGATTGATGTAGATAAAGTGAAGTCAGCGGGTTAAAGAAACTGATGATGTGGATGGCTTGCATGAAGATGCCATGCAAATTGCCGCATAATATGTCTAAAACTTTTTGAGTGGTGACATGTAGAAGAGCACATAATTTCGAATAATAGTTCCAGGATTTCATTATTGAAAATCTTGGCGAAAAAATCATTTGACTGTCATAACTGATTCTGGTATTCCGCTTGCACATTATTTAATTATTTTTCGATAAAGGGATCTTTATTCTTTAATCTTTAAGTATTATACCCGGCCTCTGCATAGTTAGGATGCACACAGCCCTACCAAGTTCACATGTCTCGAAACAACAAAAAATAAAAGGCGAATTACATATCAAAATGAGAAATTGTAGAGACGCCTATGACGGTGGTGGTGGAGGGCCAATCCGGAAATTATGCTGCCACCCATGCTGGGAAAAGAACTCCCTCGCCGCAGCCTCCAACCGAGAGGACACCTCCAGAAACAGGTTGCGGTGCTCCACACGCTGTAGGGACGACCATGATCGTAGCGTAGCCGTACACCGGTAGATAACCTGCATAACAAAAGTATTGTTATCATTAAAAACCTTGTCATTTCTATTTAGCCATAGCGACCAAATGACGGCAATCGCTCCCACCCTAATAAGAAGTTTGAACCTAGAGTCCACACCGTTTAGCCAGCAGCCGAAAATATTCGCAACGCTACGTTGCGGGAATAAGGTAGAACATATCTGGATGGCTGACCATATAGATCTAGCAAATTCGCACTGGAAGAATAAATGCTTAATTGTCTCATCATGATGACAAAAGACACATTTTAATTCCGTGCCAATTGCGTTTGGCAAGGTTATCTTTTGTAAGAATTGCCCCTCGACGAAGATACCATGCAAACACTTTAATTTTGAGCGGGATCTTCATCTTCCAAATTTTCTTATTATTATCGACCGGGACACAGGATGGATTAACGCCTTGTACATAGAATCAACTGAGAATATACCATTCTTGTTGAGCTTCCATAAAAATTTATCCGGGCCTTGTGTCAGCTGGACCGAGTCTAGCCGCAATAGCAGAGCATTCCAAGATGCTTGCCTATGACCAAATAAACTTATTCTGAACGGAACATTCGGTGGGGAAGTTCCCATCACCTTAGCGAGCGTGTCACCTTTGTTCCGCATAATATTGTACAAGGCCGGATATTGTTCTCGGAGTGTGGTTTGGCCTAGCTAGGTGTCCTCCCAAAACCTAATTTCCGAACCATCCTTAATAGAGAAAAATCCATGCGGGAAGAAGTACTTCTTAGTGGCCATAAGACCAGCCCAGAAGTGGAAATCACCAGGTTTCCAAATAACCTGAGATAACGCTTGAGATCCCACATACTTTCTTCTGAGAAGGGTTTGCCAAACACCATATTCAGCAAGAAGCTTGAAGATCCATTTACCAAGCAGGGCTCGATTCTTGACCTCAAGGTCATGAACACCGAGTCCTCCTTGGTCCTTGGACAGCAAACCACACTCCACTCAGTGAGTCGATATTTTTTTCTCACTATCACCTTGCCAAAAGAATCTTGATCGGAAGTAATCCAATCGTTTAAGACTCCTTTCGGAAGTTGGAAGAAAGAAATCATATATAGTACCATGTTTGTTAGTACTGAGTTTATGAGAACTAATCTTCCTCCCAAGGATAATAGCTTGCCTTTCCAGCTATTTAAACGTATTTGAAATCTCTCCTCTACCAATTTCCATTCAGCATTTGTGAGTCTCCAATAGTGGATCGGAATACCCAAATAGTTGATAGGAAACTGGCCTTGCCCGCAGCCGAATAAATCGGCATATAACAAGGCATTTTCTTCGGCCTCACCAAAGCAAAACAATTCACTCTTATGGAAGTTTATTTTTAGACCCGATAATTGCTCGAACGCGGACAAAATGAGCTTTAAATTTCGAGCTTTCTCAATGTCATGTTCCATAAACAGAATTGTATCATCTGCGTATCGAAGAATGGATAAGCCACCATCAACGAGATGTGGTATCGCACCTTCAATTTGGCCATCACCCTTTGCACGTTTAATCATAATTGCCAGCATATCAGCCACTATATTAAATAGCATTGGCGATAGCGGATCACCTTGTCTCAGCCCCATTTTTGTCTGAAAGTATTTACCGACGTCATCATTGACTTTAATGGCTACACTTGCTCCCGAAACAAAGCTATGAATTAACGCACGCCACTCTTCAGAAAAGCCTTTCATTCTAAGTGTCTGCTGAAGGAAAGACCATTTAAATTTATCATAAGCTTTTTCAAAATCTATTTTCAGAATTACCCCATTCAACTTTTTTGTATGTAGTTCGTGAACTGTTTCGTGTAGGATTGCCACCCCATTTAGGATGTTCCGTCCTTGCATGAAAGCAGTTTGGGAAGGACGAACCACACTGTTCAACCGAATCGTAGCGACTTTAGTGAATATTTTAAAACTAACATTAAGAAGGCAGATAGGTTTGAACTGTTGAATCCTTTCTGACTCGTTAAGCTTAGGTAATAAAATTATTTCAGAAAAGTTCAACCGGAACAATTCTAATTGTCCATCATGAAGACAGCTGAACAACTGAAGGAGATCGGCCTTGATAACATCACAGAAGTTCTGGTAGAATTCAGCCGGAAAATCATCAGGCCAAGGGGCTTTGTTGTGGTCCATTTGGAAAACCACCTTTCTCACTTCATCATCTGAATAGAGGGTAGTAAGTAGGTTATTTTCCTCCTGTGAAACCTGGGTATATCATTTGTTCGAGGCTCGTCCTGCGAGAAGTTTCCTTCCTCGGGTGCTCCGAACAAAATTTTGTAGTAATTAGTAATGTACGACTTTAGATGCTCGTGTCCCTCAATCGTTCCCTCATCCTGTATCAGGGAGTGAATACGTTTCTTCCTATGTCTATCATTGGCAATACTGTAGAATTATCTAGTATTCATATCCCCTTCCAGTATGAATTGGGCTTTAGAACGTTGATACCATTTAAGCTCCTCCTCACGCAAAAGTTTGGCTATCGCGCATTCGATTGACTCTTAAGCTCAATTTCTTGCGGGGATAACAAACGAATTTCTGCTAATGCCTCGAGCGTATCAATAATTGCGGAGAGTCACACTTTTTATTTTTTAAGTAAACCTGTTGTATGCGTTGCCTAGCCAACGAGATGTGTGCGTAGTGCACGAATCTTGTTGTTCCATCTCTGGATAGGGGTAATTCCGGCAACAGGTCTTTCCCAAATTGTTTTAACCATCTTATTTAATTATGAAATTACATACCAGGATGCTGCGATTTTGTTGTTTTAACGCTAAAAAAAGATGATATGATGTAGACAACTTGATGGGCAAAGAAAAGGATGATGTGGATGCTTGCATGGACAATAAGTAATGATGTTAGTCGGATTATGTGGACAATTGACTAGTTAAAATAGAAAGTGATGTGGATGGCTTGCATGTTGAGACTGAAAAATATTACTTAGAGAGTTTTGTTTTATAAGAAATATAGATAGCCCAACAAAATTTCTGAACGAACATTATCATCATGGCGTCGCGCATTATAAACGACGATCCTCCAACTTGGCGACCACATAAACATAAGCATATACTATTATATACTATGTTTCAAGATCCGACCGGACAGTTCCTAAAGCAAAGGCGTCTAGCCTGGCCAGCCACTCCAGTCCATCTTCAAAGAATTATTCTCGCGATGTTTGGAAGAATCATGCCAAAAACGAAGCAATACACTAGTCGAGCAGGTGGGAATCTCATGAAAGAATCGATTGTTGGCATCATCCTTATGGACGGTGACCCAAGAGTGGCCCTTTTTGGTTGTCCAGAAGTCGATTGTCTCCTGGAGCTTCATGGGAATCCGTTGCAGCTTGTGTGTGAGAGAAAGGCTGGCTGCTGCATGTCCAAGTGGAGCTAGCGTCAGCTCCCCACTTCCTGCAAGGGGCATATGCCCCCATCGCTCTCTACCCAATGTCTCTCTCGCATCAGTTTTTTATAAGCTCTAGTACGCAGAGATGCGAGGATCATGTGAGGGAGTAGTCACTCTCACGGCTCACCCATTTGGAAATTTCCTTCCTATATAAGCAGGCAAGCGCTTGACACTTGGCCACAACCACAGCAGAGCCAGATCCATCAAGTAGCAGCAAACAGACTCCCAGCTCTCCTAGCTAGCTCAATCGCCATCTGCTCAGGATGGACAAGGTGAAGGCCAGCCATGGGAAGAACAAGGTGTCGGCAGGAGGAAGAGGGCTGAGCAGGATGCTGAGGGAGCACAAGGCCAGGCTCTACATCATCCGGCGATGCGTCGTCATGCTCCTCTGCTGCCATGACTAGCTCGTCCATCTCTGATCTGCTCTTCCCCTCACCCTAACATAGGTGTTCTCTTCTAGATTTGGCTCTCGTTAACTTCTAGCTAGCTAGGCTTGACAAATTCTTTGGTGTGTGTACGTACATGGTGTAGTTTCAGAAAGATGTAGCTGACGGTTTGGATATTCAAGTTTTTGTGCTCCTAAGTCCTGCAATGGGCAAGGATGTGCATGTGTTGATCTCTGTAGGGAGTTGGCATCCTTTGTTGTGTGTTTTCTCCTCCAGAAATGAAAAGTTCTCAGAAAAAAAAAGAATTATATATGAAAATCTCAGAAAAATGTTTACCTCTGGCATTCCATTTTAGGATCTGAAATGTTGAAGCATGATTCTGGGTCGTTGACTAGCTCAAAGGCGTGGATATTAGAAATTCTCGGTCATATCGAGGTGGAATTTGCAATATTTGCCCACATTTTTTTCTTTCAAAATTCAGATAGTTGTATGCCCAATCAAATAGAACTGTACATGTACTGATTACTATTTCTCAAGATGACAGCAATATTTCCACGATGCTGGCTACTCTACTACGAAATTTAGTAGCATTGTCCCAATGTGTTCAATATGCCAGGGAAATTTACTTGCATTTTCATTAGTTCAATAGTTCTTACATTAACCTCACAATAGGAACGGAAAAAGGTTAACTGAATCTTTTGTCAAGTTTACAGTTACTTTGAGCGACTCGACTATAAAGTACACAACTTCTTGCGGTTGGGGCTAGTGACTTTCTAGCAGCATTGAATAAATTAATTTGTCAAAGAAAGCCAGATTTAAATTTTAATACCACAAAAATGAAGGTAATATCCAGTAGCACTGGACAACAGATATGAGGGTCTTCAAGGTACCTGGATACATACAGCACTATTGCTGACAATTATAACTTATCCATGAAGACATGCTTCATAATTCATTTCAATTGAAGACGGTTCAGCTATCCAAATATCTTCAGGGCAACCATTTGGTTCAGTCTTGCTCCTTCAGATGGATACATGCTATCCCAGCAATGTTATTTGATGGAATTGAATTCCCGTTCCCTCAGCCTCAGGATGCTTTGTTTGATTGAGAAGTCACTTTATTTTACTGATTTTGGCTCGGTTCTAGACACGCGTAAAAGCCGTCACATTGGAGGTCGCCTGTGAAATGCTTATCCTGCCTTCCACTTGCTGTACTCTCTTCAGGATCCACGTCCAGGTTCAGGCCATTCATGTTAACTATGGCTTGGAACAGCTAAGCTCTACTAACATTGGTGCTAGTTGCTGTGCTTCAACCAGTAGCTCTGAAGTTTGTGAAGTTTATACAAAACCACAGATCTGAACCGCAGAACTCTCTACTCTCACATCTCCCACAGCGGCATCGTATTGCCTTTCAAAAACCGATTGAAAATTTAGTTTGCAGAGCTGAGCTGACCAAATAGCAATATGCAATCAGGCATCTGAATGAACCGTGCAATGCTGTCAATATAGCATTGGCATTTTCTGGTCTACAGACCATAACCAGTAGCAGATAATGAACATGGTTACTTAGTCGGCTGTCGAGAGATTTGCAAACAATGATGCACGATCGGGGTGAGATATGATGAGGATTTGATGCTGCGGATAATGAACATGATGTGCACTGATGACATTTCAGTGTCAAAATCTTTGACTAAAGCTTATATATAGTACCTGCACCACCGTTTTTTTAATCTAAACACTTGCACCACAGTTCATGCAGTGTGAAGTCAAATAGTTTAAAAGTATCATCACTATCAGACAAATTCGTACATAAGAAAAGAAAGTCAAATAACCCGGTGGTATAGCTTGGTGGAGGCAAGTCAGAAGCCATTGTTTGGATGAAGGAATATCATTGGTATGGTCGGTCAGGACTTGTGGCTCCTGAGCTGGAGCTGTCTGACTTTATTTTTGTCAAACTGATTCAACCAGTAATCACTGTGTAACTGGCTCCTGACTACTATGTACTCATTGTTGCAGACATTTCATGATTCCCCTTGCATTTAGCTACTCTGTATGTTAGACGGGCTATAAGCAGGTACAGTGATACTGATACATCTCTTGTGTCATTGTGTGTCAAGGATTCAGTTATAAATTATGTACAGTTGTAGGGAACTGTCCGTACTGAAATAACCAAGACCTTTGCAGTTTCAGAAAAGACGAGCATTGCACTCTACAAGTTCCGACAAACAAGCTCATATAAGGAACACGGCTGCATGAGCATCAGGCATTGTAAAATACCCCCCAACTTGACGACACCAAACATGACTACACGAGCACATATTACATTCCAAGATCCGACCGGCAGTTCCTCAACGAAAGGCGTCTAGCCTGTAAAGCCTGGCCAGCCACTTCCGTCCATCTTCACAGAATAATTCTCGCGGATCTTTGCAAGGAAACTGCCAAAAACGAACAAATATACACTAGACAAGCAGGAAAGATAATCTTATGAATGGAAGAAGTTAAGCTGGTGGAATTAGGCATGCTGATCGTGGATGGCTTCGGTGTAAAGAGTGGCCCTTTTTGGCTGTACAGAAGACAGATTGTCCCCTGGAGCGTCATCGGAATCCGTTGCAACTTGAGAGAGCTGCTGCATGTGCCAGTGGAGCTAGCGGCAGCTCCACAATTCCCACAAGAGGCATATGCCCCCAGCTCTCTACCCAATGTCTCATCATCGGGTTTTTACACGCGCAAGTTGAGAGGATCATGTGAGAGAGTAGTCCTTGCCATTTCCCTGCTACATAAGCATCGCAAGCGTTTCACACTTGGCCAAAACCACAGAAGAGGCACCACACCCTCCTGCTCACCTAGCAAGCTCAGTCACCACCCTACCTGTTCAGGACATAGCTAGCTAAGGATGGACAAGGTGAAGATCAGCCATGGGAAGCACAAGGGATCAGGAGGAGGAGGGCTGAGCAGGATGCTGAAGGAGCACAAGGCCAGGCTTTACATCATCCGGCGATGCGTCGTCATGCTCCTCTGCTGCCACGACTAGCTCATCCGTCTCTCTGCTCTGCTCTTCTCTGACCCTACCGTAGGTGTTAATTTATAGATAGGCTTGACAGATTCTTGGTTGTGTGTGTACATGGGTAGTTCAGAAGTTTCAGATAGATTTGCTGACGGTCTTGATCTCCTGAAGTGGCTCCTAAGTCCTGCAATGGCAAGGATGTGCATTTATGGATCTTTGTGTGTTGGCATCCTTGTTGTGAGTTTCTCGATCAGAAATGAAAGATTTCGAAACAAAAGGAAAGATTATGAAAGCTATAAAAAAGGCTTATCTCTTGGAATTCCATGTTATGACAACATGATTCTTGATCTCCGACTGCCTACCTAAATGCAAGTACAAATGCGCACCTTTTTGGGAACGTTCCTACTTCATTAGATAGGATCAGTCGCTTGAACGTTTTCAGAAACATTACATTTCCAAGAGAGAAATTTGCAAAAAGCCACTACATTTGGGGGTAGGGTTTTAAAAGACCACCAAGATGCGATTTTTTTCTCAAAAACCACTATTATTCGGTAACAGCGTAACAGAAAGCACTAATCAGTCATTTGGCGCACGCTAAGTGAAATTCTGATGCGTGGACCACCGTGTCAGGATGACATGATTAGGGTAATGTTCATAACCAGTTGGCCGTTAACGGCGCCCGCTTGTCTGAACCCACTGTTCGGAGAGGCCGACCTTAGCCAAAGTTGGCGGGCTAGCGGAGGCGGCCCAATGCTCGACTACTTCTGTGATGAGACGACTCGTACCCTATGGCGACGGCGGCCTGATGTCAACAAACTACGTGTACACCAGCTCGTTGGGATTCGAAACGCAGAGTGTGTAGCAGCGTACTTTTCCCCACAAATTCACTCGAGCTTAATATCGAACTATCATGGAAATGCTATAGATCCCTTTCTTCCCCTATTCTAGCAACCTACAAAAACCAAGTAATTTACCTATGTACCCAACTCCACTGTGGTAGTTATCAAGCAACACGGCATATTGAAAACATAATAAAATAATAAGTAAAAAAACAAATGCAACCACGACTAGAAAAGTAGCATTATTGAAGGGAAACAATTTGTGTTAGTGAAACTACTGAGTCCCCTACAATAGCGCGTGCTAGAAATGTGTGGTTGCACTAAAACTAGGATGCAAACTAAAGGTGCAACAATGTTATAAAAGTGTAGTTAACTGCTATTTGTGATCAAAATTTTAATTGCAATACTTGTGGTTTTTTGAAAGAAAAAACTAACGAACAAATTATTCATAATCTTGTAGAAAATAATGGCATGTTGCTTCATGTAAAAATGGTGCATTGTCACATCGGTTAATTGAACATTCCGCGGTAAATATACTTGAATTTTTGTTAGTTCAAAAAATTTGATGGTAAACTTTTGTTTCGACACTTTGTGATCCGTGATGTAAAAATTTCCATGACGAAATATGCAATAAAGATGGATTTATTGATAGTTTTATCTTAATATGAAAATGGTTCAGGTTGGCGCTTAAGCTCCCCCCCTCCCCCCCCCCCAGAATTCTCAAACAGAAGATGCATGTGTGCATCAATTGATCCAAAGGCAAATAGGGAAAAGGAAAGGTTAATTCACTCTTTTCTCAACTTTGTTAGAATTCAGTGGGCTTGGCCTACGCATTTTCAGAAAGTCTAAATAAATCTCAGATGGTCATGTGTGGCAAGAAAATTTTCAAAGTATGAAGAATATCAAAAAATGTATACTTTTATATGTCAAAATAATTTATTTTCATATTAGTTGAACATGCTTGTATGTGGATGCTTACTTTTTTGGTGAAAGTCTTGATATTCTTTGAAATACTAGATATAGTAATTACATCATACTGAATAAACCCAAACACATAAGTTACATCAAAGACCTTTAAAGTCCCCCTCGCTTGTTCCATTATTTGCATCTTGATGTTTCTCCAAAACTCTGGTGACAGATCTATGGTTGATGAAACCCGCATAAGATGGAAGAACCTCGAAGGTTATAGAGATTAGCTTGAGTCATCAGCCAGCAATCTCACGGGTTTTGAAGAGTTCGTCTGCGTTTTCCACCATAGTACATCAAACATGTTGAAGAACCGAAGAATGTTGAATCTGCATGTTATGTCTGAAGACACACCCCTGGCAAGGTAAATTGTTGAACCCCTGATTTACCACGATGCTGTCATGGAAGACCCTCATGAGCGCAAAAGAATAAAACGTGGAATCATTGACCGCATCAAACTTCACATCAATATCACTGACTCCATTGTTAGCGCAGGTCGAAGTTATGGACAACGAACCAACACATTTAGAGCAGACGATCCAAAAGACCAAAACATCACAAACACTCTGTGATATCAACCGCATCGTCCAGGATGGCCATGACGATTATACCGGACGGGGATAGAGCCGTGAAACTTTGGCACCAACTACCCAAAAAAGTAGCGTCAAACAAAAACAGATTGCACTCCATTGCAGGGTGGCAGATCTTCCCTCGAGAAAAAGGGGCCTTGGTGACTATTCCCCTATTTGCTACTGTAGGCTGCTAAAAGTCTAGACTGGGCGTATTATTGACTCCTATGTCATGGTGACTCATATACTATCAGTTAATTTGTTTGTGACTATGCGCCGGGGGCTTCGCCTCCTTTTGGAGAAAAAAACCATTTAATTTGCTTATATTTTTTTCTTTGTTTAGTTATCATGAAAAGTCCCAACTATATCATAAGCTAATACTCCCTCCATTCTAAACTAAAACCACGATAAGAATTATAAAACGGAGGTAGTATATCCAAACTGAGTATTAATCCTCCCTTTTCTATGTCGATGCAATATCTATCTATTTTCATGTACGGTCCCATACTCGCAAGTCCTAATAGCCCAACAAAATTATTAACGAGTGAGTACAAAAACAAAAGGTACATACCAGCTTGGATATCTGGTGGAGCATATCATCATGTCATCACGCACTATAAAATGAGAATCCCCCAACTCGGCGACGACATAAACATGACCATATTGAATTCCTAGATCCGACCCAGACAGGACAGTTCCTTAACGAAAGGCGCCTAGCCTGGCCAGCGACTCCCATCCATCTTCACAGAATTATTCTAACGATCTTTGGTAGGAACGAACAAATTTGCACTAGGCAAGCAGTGGAATAATCTCGCTAGTGGAATTCGGCATCCATTTCAAGATATTCTCCTCTTCCAGAAATGAAAACATGCCAAAAATTGCAAGCCTTAATTTGTAGGTAGGATTATCTTGCACGACACACAAGAAGGAATCCAGAGGAAGAATCTAGTGGAATTAGGCATCCTGATAGTGGATGGAACCGATGGATTCAGTGACCCTTTTTTGGTTGTCCAGAAACGATTGTCCCCTGGAGCGTCATCGGGATACGTTGCAATGAGAGAGAGAGGCTACCGCTTGTGCCAGTGGAGCTGGCTGCAGCTCCCGGCTTCCACAAAGGGCGTATGCCCCATCTCCCTCTACCCAATGTCTTATCATCTGGTTTTTATATGCGCAAGTAGAGAGGATCATGTGCGAGAGCAGTCCTTGCCACTTGGCTATTTCCCTGCTATATAAGCATCGCAAGCGCTTGACACTTCGCCACAACCACAGCAGAGCCGGCAGATCAATCTAGTAACAGCAGAGAGCCTTCCTGCTCACCTAGCTAGCTCAATCGCCACCCTCCCTGTTCAGGAGCTTTCTAGCTCGAGATGGACAAGGTGAAGATCAGCCATGGGAAGCAGAGGGGGTTGTCAGGAGGAAAAGGGCTGAGCAGGATGCTGAGGGAGCACAAGGCCAGGCTCTACATCATCCAGCGATGCGTCGTCATGCTCCTCTGCTGCCATGACTGATACAGCTCTGCTCTGCTCCTCTCTGAGCCTAGGTGTTCTGTTTTTGATTTGGCTCTTATTAGTTTCTAGCTAGGCTTGACAGATTCTGTGTTGTGTGTATGTGTACATATGGTAGTTCAGAAGTTTCAGATAGATGTTGCTGACGGTTAGGATATTCAGGTTTTGGTCTCGTGTAGTGGTGCTCCTAAGTCTCTGCAATGGCAAGGATGTGCATTTATGGATCTGCTATGTGTTGGTATCCTTGTTGTGAGTTTGCTCCAACAGAAATGAAAGATTTGAAAAGAAAAAAGAAAAAGGAAGGATTATGAAAGATACAAAGAAAGGCTTATCTACTGGAATTCCGTTTTATGATCTGTACAGTTGAAATATGATTCTTGATCTCTGACAAGCTACCTAAATGCTAGTGCAAATATGCACCTTTTTGGCACACATTGCCTTCTAAAAAATGTGCATTTTGCGAATTTTGCGGTACCGGCAACAGTGGGGTGTAGATTTGTCCAAAATTCAAATAGTTATGTACACAACCAATTAAACTTGTATACCTAACAGTTATTATTCTCAATATGGCAGTAACATTTTTGCGATGCTTCAGTAACAAAATGACAGCATTGTCACATGTGCTAATTGAATATTCCAAGGTAAATTTACTTGCATTTTCGTTAGTTACATTTTGTGAAATTTGCAGTCGCATTGAGCGACTATATACATGACTCCTTACTCATGGGGCTACTGCCTTTGTGGCAGCATTGAATAAATCAGTTTGTCAATATCACAGAGCAGTTGGTATACAGAGCAGCACTGGGTAACAGAAATGAGAAGCTTCAAGGCACCTGCATACATGGAGCATTGTTGCTTCTTGGTCTTGATTTTGTAGCAGCACAGCTCACTGTGAACTGGGACCTTGCAGATCTAATCTGGTGTTGTCATGCGAGTCGTTATCTTCAGCATTTCCCACAATGACTACAATATTGGAAGACCAGGCAAGCTGATAATTATAAACTTATGCATGAAACATGCAGGATTGTGCATTGCCAAATATCTTTTCAGCAATTATTTAGTTATTGTTGCTCCTTAGAATGGATACATGACATCCACGCAATGATGTGTGTTGAATTTCCTTGACGATAATAAGAACAGTTGTCACCATTAGTCTCGAATTCCCTCTCCCTCTTGAACTGAATACTGAAACGCCTTGGTGGATGCCTCAACCTGAAACAAGTTTACTTGAAACTTTGTTTAATCAAGGCGTCACTTTTGTTTAGTGCAAATGGGCACGGTTCCGAACACGATGTTCTTTTATTAGTCCAAAGGTCGGCCAGACCCCCATTTAACCCGCCATTGGAGGCCGCGTAAGAAACGCTTATCCTGCACCACTTGCTGTACTTTCTTCAGGATTCACGTCCAAGTTCAGGCCATTCATGTAAACTATAGCTAGAAACAGCTTAAGTACTGCTAATCGTCAGGCTAGTTGTTGTGTAGTTACTGGAAACCACTGATCTAAAACCGCAGCACTACCTTCACAGCTCTTCAACAAGTAGCTCCAAAGTTACTGCCAATCGCCGTGCTAGTTATTGTACTTGGACAAGTAGCTCTGAAGTTTGGACAGACTGTTCTGCCACCGCAGCACTCTACCTTCACAGCTCCGCAGTGGCGGGCATCACGCGTAGGCGCCATCTTCAGAAAACGAACGAAAGGTTAGTTTTCAAAACTGTGCAAACCTGTCAATCTAGTGTTGTAGCTTACTGGTCTCCACTCTCCAGACCATAACCAGTAGCACAAGACGAACATGTTGAGTTAGCTGCGACGATGCCCGAGAGCGAGAGTATTGCAATTAATGTTGGTGAAATGACTGTGTCATGAGGCAAACTGATTCAACCAATAATGAGAGCTCTGTAAGCGGCTGTGAACTCCTCTGTACTGTTTGTTGTAGACTTTTTCATGATTACCCGTTCATTAGCTACTATATGTATGTTGTCAACACCTAGTTTTGAAATCCATCTTGCACTACATGGCGTTCATTAGCTACTATTTGTATGTTGTCAACACCTAGTTTTGAAATCCATCTTGCACTACATCCACATGCCCTTGATGGATGGCACATTTCGATTGTTCATCTCGGATGCTCAAATAGGGTTCACGCTGCTTCAAGCGACGGTACTAGGTAACCTGGCCACTGGCGCGACCCATTAATTCACCCCTTTATTTATAAATCTCAAATTCGGTTTATTATTCTATATTTTTTTAGAAATATTTTCATTCACAAATTTTAAAAATAAAAGTTCGTGCATCTCAACATAATTGTCTGAATAATTTTGAAAATATTAATATATCAAAATCATTAGTGGTTATGAAGATAAATATTCATATATATTATACTAATCATGGTGGTAGCTACACACAATGCCATTATATGGCGACGTAAGCCGTATATTTCTGTTCTAGCTTGATATTCTGGTAGAGCACAGATTTTTGGTGTACAAAACTTGTTTCACAATTTTTTTTTAAAAATAATTGTTGGTCGTCATTTTTTAAGGTTGCATTGTGAGTTGAATTTTCTGTTGACTTTGGAAAATAATCATAACAACCGGGATATGATTTAAAAAATTTCTAAATATTTTTGGATAATCCTATCAACTCTAATGTTGAGATCCCCCACCCCATTGAGTATTCTATTTTTTCCGTGACGTATAAGGGCCGATCAAACTAAGGTGTATAGTAACCCATGCGAACAATTGGTTTCATCCAATATTTATAAAGTTGTTCATGCATGTAAAAATATATGTTCACAAAACATCTGTAAAAATAAACTCGAGAAAATCACAGATAAACAAAAAGAATCATGTATGAGTGCATGTTTTCTATAAAAAAGGAAATTCAAAAAGAAAGAAAGAAAGAAAGAAAGAAAGAAAGGAGAAAAAGGTCAAAAATAAGAAGGAAAGGAAGTTGAAAAAACAAATGAATTGAAAATAAACAATTTAGGCCTGCCCTCGTTGGGCCAGCCCACTCCAAAGGCAGAAAAGGGGTACGCGTCGGCTACCCTACGTCTCCCTCCCTTGTCCCGCCGGCCAGAGCTCCCTCCGCCGCCCTCCCTAAACCCTCCCGCAGTCACCTTGCCCGACCGTGTCTTCTATCCCCGCCGCTGCCGGATTTGAGCCGCCTCCGCCGCCACCGGATTTTACTCCATCCCACTGTGCCCGAGCCACCGCCGCCGCCGCATACACCAGCCGGGAGCTCCGAGTTGAGGATGGGGAAGGCGAAGAGCAAAGGCGCCAAGTTCGCCGCCGTCAAGAAGATCATCAGCAAGAAGACCATCAAGAAGTAAGCCGCCCCACCCCTTCTCCCAGTCCGTTCCCCTACGATTTCCCGTTCGTGCGGCCTCAGAGCCCTGAACTTTGCGTTGCTTAGGTACAAGGACGATGTGCTGGATCCCAGGAAGAAAGACACCGAGGCGGAAAAGCTCGGCCGGAATGTGTGAGTGCCTGCTCGTGGTTGATTTTGGGCTACTTTATTATTTTGATTGGCCACTCATTTTGATTTTATCATGTTGCTTGGGTGGTTGTGCTGGCAGGCCGCAGGTCTCCTCGGCGTTGTTTTTCAGCTACAATATGGCTCTCGGGCCGCCGTATCGGGTTATTGTGGATACCAACTTCATCAATTTCTCCATCCAGAACAAGGTCCGTCCTTTTGGATTAGCCTGCCTTGTTTTGTTTCACCTTTATCTGAAGCCCCGTGTGATCTTCAACTGCACAAAGTATTCAGTGTTTAATAGAAGCTCTCTCACAACAGTAGTAGATAGATAATTTCAGGTTTGCATTCATCAGGACTGAATCATGGGATGACGTTTTTTTCTTTTTATTGGCAAGTTAAGATATACAATACTAAATGGCACATAAGCTAAGTCATGTGCAACAATAAAGGTAACAATTTGCGTGTGTCATGTGGTGTACTGTAGATCCACACGACAATGTAAGAAGTTTCAACACTAACCTGAAGCTACTAACTCTTACCAGATAAGAAAAGCACTATGGGCAGCTAAGAAAAATGGCCAGGATAACTTGTTATATTGTGATTAGATGTAGGCCATTAGCCTTGGTCATATGCTTTGCTAATGCTAATGATGTCTCGTTTAAGTCATACTCGTCTTCATGCATAGGGCATTATCTTTGTGACTGATGCTTCTTTTCCCCTATGCAGTTGGATCTGGAGAAAGGAATGATGGACTGCCTTTATGCCAAATGTAAGCTTCTAGCACCATTCTCTTGCTTGGAATTTTGCTATCCTTTTGATGTCTATTTTGTACTGCACATTTCTTTGCCGACAAATCCAGCCTTGTTATGAAGGTACCCCCTGTATCACGGACTGTGTTATGGCTGAGCTTGAAAAGCTAGGACAAAAATATCGTGTGGCTTTGAGGTATGTTCATGCCCAATAATTTTGTATTATTTGATGAAGCGTCTCTCTGTGTGTGATCAGTGTTTGATACTGTTCATTTTTTGTCCATTTTAAAACTTATATGTTTTCTGATTATCTCTGTTACAGAATTGCCAAGGACCCTAGGTTCCAAAGATTAGCATGCACACACAAGGGGACATATGCTGATGACTGTATCGTTGACAGAGTTACTCAGGTAAAGTTCTGCCTCCTTGAATTACCTTTTTTCTAGTTGAAGTACAGGTAACAATAACATACTGCTGCATTTAAGAGGTGACACAGCTCATTTTAGCATACTCCCTGTATAATCTTCATAAATTTGTCATTCATATTAAGACAATATCCTTTTGGTGTTGCAAACTTTCAACTAGAATTAATTGCAGCAAAGATTTGAATTTTTGGGTTTCTTCGCTCCTTAAAGTTCAAGACTGTAAGACTTTATTAATGTTTAACACAAAGTGACACTCGTTCCCTTTTTTCGGGAGAGTTGTTAGTTCATTTAAAGTTTTTATTCCTGTCCATTTATATTTTCTTTCGAGAAATCGGCAGGAGCTCTGCCGTTCAATTAGAAGAAAGAATCAAAGTTTTACAAACCTGGAGAGTACCCTAGGGCTCTCCCCACATCGGCTTGAGGATTACTCCCGAATGGAAAAACTACTAGACAAATGCAAGCGGATGTCATCTAGGGTGAGGTGCGCAACATCCGTGTAGGGCTTGCGTTTTCCTTCAGAAATCCGCCGGTTCCGCTCCTTCCAAATGTTCCACCAAGTATATATTAGGTTTCCGCTACGCTCCCGTTTCATGTTGTTTGATGGCAAAGACAAAAACTTTTCCCACCAGCCGTCCAGAGATTCGAGTTGGCTAGACGTGGGTTTGGGGGGGCTGCCCCAGGGCTGTCGCTATCATCCTCATAACTGCGCCAGAGTACGGTCATTCTTTGCATAGGTGAGCAACAGTCTCGTTTTCCGACATGCAAAGATGACAAATGGGGTTGTGCCATCCCCGGACTGCCAGATTTTACGCAGTCAAGATTCTTCCGTGGAGAACAAGCCATCCAAACAACTTGCATTTTGGGACAGCTCGAGCCTTCCAGCACTTGTCTGGCAGGAAAGGTGGAAGCCTGCCGGCAAACTGGATCTGATAGGCTGAAGCAGCGGAGTATTGCCCTGATGGAGTCAGGTTCCAGGAGATGGTATCTGCGCGTTCGGGGTCTGTTCCTGGTTGCTGAAGAAGGCACCATAAGTCCACGTATTCAAACAGCTGCTGGGGAGAGGTGAGTCGAGCCACGGAGGTGATCCATCGGCTGTCTTGCAGTTCGTGGTGAATAGTTCTGTTTTTCCTGGTGGCAATCTTTAAAAGCTCCGGTGCTCTTTCGCAGAGGGTAGATTCCCCGATCCACTTGTTGTTCCAGAAACTCGTCATTTGACCGTCTCTGGTGGCAATGGTTGTGCAGGCCCGAAAGAGAGCCATATCAGCGTTGTTGCATGGAAGCTCAGATCCAGCCCAAGGGCGCCCCGGGTCCGTCCACTGGAACCAAGGCCATCTTACTCTCATGGCCCTACCGAACCGTTCCAGGTCCATCACTCCCAACCCCCCCCCAACTTCTTTGGGTCACACAGAGTTTTCCAATTTATGAGAGAGTGGCCTCCACTAGCATTCTCCGCATCGTCGCCCTTCCAAATGAACCCTCTGGCATATCTTTCAGTTTTCTTCAACAGCCACTTTGGGAGTGGCATAACCGCAATGTGATAGATTAGAATGGCCATGATCACGGATTTTGCAAGCACCACTCTCCCGGCACGCGTAAGGTTCTTTCCCTTCCAACCCTGCAGCCATTTGATAACCTTATCAGTGAGGGGTTGGAAATCGATTGTCCGAAGCTTCCTAAAGTGTAGCGGGAGACCCAGGTATCTGCCTGGGAAGGCAGCAATTCTCGCCGGGAAGACCGCTGTGAGGTCACTCATGTCAATGCGCTCGCATCGAATTGGGAAGATTTCCGTCTTTGTTAGAAATTTCTTTCATGAATAAATGGGTTCCGCGTGTGAGGTGGGCCTATTAATACCTATTAGGTGATCTGTACTCTTTGTTGAAGCTTCACTGTTTTCTTGTGTGCACATGCATATATCGTATTAAGTGCATGCTATTGTGCCCATGCTAGTGCCATGCCTTGGCATGTACTACCGTTGTTGCAAAATATACATGATTTCCTCGAAAGCATGTAGTCAGACTTCTCTAACTTTGATCACTAATTAAAAAAATGGATTTGTTAGACAGAAAATGTTCGTTAGATTAGTCCTGAAAAATGGCTTCACAATATATTTTTTTATAATTATTTACGTACATGTTCTTACAAAAGTCCGGTCAAATTTACTTCAATTTGCTCACATGTAATGCATGCTTTATTCCTTGGGATTACATAGTTCATCTCCTGGTCCATAGTCAGTTTTGGCTAATGTTATCTTTTATGTCAAACATTGGATTTAGCAATTCGTAACCACATGTTTTCTGTAACAGCACAAATGCTACATCGTTGCCACTTGCGATAGAGATTTAAAGAGGAGAATAAGAAAGGTATATTTACAGCCTTAAATCCCAGCATCAGGACCTAATATCTCAGAAATGATGCCCTTACGCTGATTATGTTGTACATGCTTTCAATTTGGCAGGTTCCTGGTGTTCCAATCATGTATATCACCCAACACAGGTACTCGATAGAACGACTCCCTGAAGCCACGATTGGCGGAGGTAATATATTCTTGCCCTGTTGGTAGTTTCTGTTCTTTTTTGTGCTCGTGGTAAATCCTCGACCTAAGGAATGTGCTAATATCTTATGCAGCACCAAGAATCTGATCTTCCCAAATCCAGAGAATCAAAGGAACATGTCTCATGGTCGCACTTGCCCAAGATCCTGGAATTAGGATGGCTAAAAATACTGTTTGTGCTGAGTTGAGCTAATTGTAATCATTTCCAAATTTTGTACCGACCTCGTGAGTATATTTTTCCATAAACATTTGAAGAAACTTTATAAGAGGGGTTCTGTTTAGTTATCTTCCGTCTTAAACTGCAGTTTAGCCAACTTTTCCCAGCTTTCTTGGCGTTGTTGATGTTGGTGTTGAGTTGTGGAGTCAAAACTATGTGATATGTAATTTGTCCCTATGTAACATGTACGTGAGTGTGGTTATATGGTTCATTACTTCGGCATGTTGGGGTTCTTGGGGAAAGATCACTATGATGAACTGAGCATTGAAAATGACCGGAACCAGTACATATTAGATCGAACCAGACAGTTCCTCAGCGAACGGTGCCTAGCCTAGAGGCTGTTGTCCCCTGGAGTGTCACCGGAATCTGCTGCATGTGGCTGTATTGAAAAGGACCGGAACCATATTACATCGGAGATCCGACCGGACAGTTCCTCAGTGAAAGGTGCCTAGCCTAAATGCAATTGTACCCTGGAGCGTCACCGGAATTTGCTGCAACTTGAGAGAGGGTGCTGCATGTGGCCGTGGAGATGGCAGGCTTGGCAGCAGCTCCTCCCTTCCTACAGAGCCACATAGGTATATGCCCCAAGTCTCTTGTCTCTACCCAATGTCTCATCAGGGTTTTATACGCGCAAGTAGGCAGAGTTGTGGGAGGATCATGCGTGTGAGAGTCTGTCTTTGTGCCGTTTGGCCATTCTCATGCTATATAAGCATGGGCAGTACTGCACACTTGGCCACAACCACAACAGAGGCAGATCCATCTAGTAGTAGCAGTGGAAGAGCAGAGAGCCTCCTTGCTCCCTTACTGTTCAGCCAGGATGGACAGCGAGGTGAAGAGCCATGGGAAGCACAAGGGGCCAGGAGGAGGGCTTAGCAGGATGCTGAGGCAACACAAGGCCAGGCTCTACATCATCCGGCGATGCGTCGTCATGCTCCTCTGCTACCATGACTGATCCATCTCCGCTCTGCTCTTCGCTGTCACTACAATAGGTGTTTAGTTCTTCATCTGGTTCTCGTTTCTAGCTAGGCTTAACAGAGGTGTGTGGGTACATAGGGTAGTTCAGAAGCTTGTGGTTCTGACAGCTAATTTGGATGTTCAACTTTAGTTGTGGTGCTCCTAAGTCCTGCAATGGCAAGGATGTGCATGCACGGATCTGTTGTGTGTTGGATCCTTGTTATGTATTCGCTCGATCAGAAACTAAAGACGTCGGAAAAGGAAAGAAACAATTATTAAGAAAGTTCTCAAAAAGGTTTATCTCTTGGCATTCCATTTTACGGTCTGCACTGTTGACGCCTGATTGTGAGTCTCTGACTAGCTACCTAGGTGCTAATGTCAATATGCATCCTTTGGGAATGCTCTTACTTCATTCAATAAGGTCATTCGTTTGAACGATAAATTTACTTGCATTTTTGTTAGTTCAATTTATCTGATATCAACCTCATATTTGGAAGGGTTAATTCAATCTTCTATCAATTTTGCAGTCACTTGAGGGACTATACACACGACACCTTGCTCATGGGGCTACTGGCTTTGTAGCAGCATTGAAAAGATCAGTTTGTCTAAGATATAACCAGCTTTCAGTTATAAAAATAGAACTATTAATCATTAGAAATTTAATATGACACAAATGTTAGGTGTGACCAGCAGCACTTGACGACAGAAATGAGAAGCTTCAAGGTGCATGCATACATGAGCAAGCTGCAGATGATCGACCTGCCTCTTGGTCTTTATTTTTAGAAGCACAGTTCAGTGTGAACAGTCCTTGCAGATCCCATCTGGTGCTACTTACTATACATCGTTATCTTCAGAATTTCTCATAATGACCAAGCAAACTGACAACTATAAAATTATCACTAAACACGCAGGTTTGTGCATTGCCATCTAAGCGTTTCAGATGCCTTACCCATATACCTCCCAGAAATTGTTTGGTTACTAACTTAATGTTGCTCCCAATGATGGATACATGCAAATGACGTTTGATGGATTTCCTTGCCGATGATAAAGACAGTTGCAACCATTAGTTTGGAATTCCAGTTCCCTCTTGAACTGAACTAGTAGAAACAAAGCTTACATGAAGCATTGTCTAATTAAGGAGCCACTTTAATTACTTTAGTGCAGATTGGCTTGGTTCCAAACACGCTGTTCTTTTAGTATTCCAAAGGTCGCCAAAACACCCTGTTTAACGGACCATTGGAGGCCGCGTAAGAAACGCTTATCCTGCGGCCACTTGCTGTACTTCCTTCAGGATTCATGTCCAAGTTCAGACCATTCATGCAAACTATATAGCTTGGAACAGCTTAACTAGTGCTAATCATGGTGCCATATTCTGTACTTCGACCAGTAACACTAAAGTTTGGAAACCACTGATCTGAAACCGCGGCACCACCTTCACAGCTCGTCAGTGGCAGGCATCACGCTAGGCTAGGCGCTGCCTTCAAAACCCGAATGGAAGTTCAGTTTACAAATTTGACCAGACGGAGATATGCAATGAGGGGTTATCTGCATGAAATGTGTAACCTGTCAATTTACTATTGTAGCTCACCATACTTTCTCCAGATTGATGTTCTTGATTCATTCGGTTGGATCAGTCAGTTTGAATGATTTTCCTGCACATGGCATCTTAGAAATTGAAAGCTGCATTCAATCTTTTGTCAAAATTTCATTCACATTATGGGACTATACATAGAACTCCTTGCGCATGAGACTACTGGCTTTCTAGCAGAACTGGACAACAGAAATGAGAAGCTTCAAGGTACCTGCACACATGGAGAACCGTTGCTTCAGAAGTTCAGATGACCTGCCTCGGGTCTTGCTTTCTGAGACGCACAGCTCACTGTAAACAGTGTCCGCTTACGGATGCTTTGGCTAGTTGAGTCACTTCAGTTTAGTGCCAATTGGCTCGGTTTAGTCACTTCAGTCCGTCCAAGGGACGACGAAACCCCGTTTAACCTGCCATTGGAGACGGCATAAGAAACGCTTATCCTGCAACCACTTGCTGGACTTTCTTCAGGATTCACGTCCAAGTTCAGGCCATTCATGTAAACTATAGCTTGGAACAGCTAAACTACTACTAATCACGGTGCAGTGCAAGATGCTGTACTTCGGCCGGTAGCTCTGACGTTTGAGCAGATATATGCAACTAGGTATCTGCATGAAATATGCAAACCTGTCAAATGTCAATCTACTATTGTGATAGCTTTCTGGTCTCCAGATTCCAGACCATTACCACTTACCACAGTAGCACAAGATGAACATGGTTAGTTAGCAAGTTCAGTGCCGCGTAAGAAACGCTTATCTTGCGGCCACTTGCTGTATTAAGGAGCCACTTCAGGATTCATGTCCAAGTTCAGACCATTCATGTAAACTATAGCTTGGAACAGCTTAACTAGTGCTAGATTCTGTACTTCGACCAGTAACACTAAAGTTTGGAAACCACTTATCTGAAACCGCGGCACCACCTTCACAGCTCGTCAGTGGCAGGCATCACGATAGGCTAAGCGCTGCCTCCAAAACCCAAATGGAAGTTTAAGTTTACAAATTTGACCAAACGGAAATATGCAATGAGGGTTATCTGCATGAAATGTGCAAACCTGTCAATCTATTATTGTAGATCGCCGTACTTTCTCCAGATTCATGTTCTTGCTTCATTCGGTTGCATCAGTCAGTTTGAATGATGATTTTCCTCCACGTGGCATCTTAGAAATTGAAAGCTGCATTCAATCTTTTGTCACAATTTCAGTCACATTATGGGACTATACATATAACTCCTTGCCCATGATGCTACCTGCTTTTTAGCAGCACTGGACAACAGAAATGAGAAGCTTCAAGGTACCTGCACACATTGAGAACCGTTGCTTCAGAAGTTCAGATGACCTGCCTATTGGTCTTGCTTTCTGAGACGCACAGCTCACTGTAAATAGAGTCCGTGCTTACGTGATTCTTTGGCTAGTTGAGTCACTTCAGTTTAGTGCAAATTGGCTCGGTTTAGCCGTTTAGTCACTTCAGTCCGTCCAAGGGTCGACGAAACCCCGTTTAATCTGCCATTGGAGACGGCATAAGAAACGCTTATCCTGCAACCACTTGCTGGACTTTCTTCAGGATTCACGTCCAAGTTCAGGCCATTCATGTAAACTATAGCTTGGAAGAGCTAAACTACTGCTAATCACGGTGCAGTACTTCGGCCGGTAGCTCTGACGTTTGAGCAGAAATATGCAACTATGTATCTGCATGAAATATGCAAGCCTGTCAAATGTCAATCTATTATTGTGCTAGCTTTCTGGTCTCCAGATTCCAGACCATTACCACTTACCACAGTAGCACAAGATGAACATGGTTAGTTAGCTGTAACGATGCCGAGAGGCTTGCAATAAATGTTGTAAGATCCGGGTGAAATGACTTATTTTACGAGATAAGATGAGGATTTGATGCTATAGATGATGGACATAATATGCACTGATTACATTTCACAGTATCAAAACCTTTGACTAAAGCTCACACATAGCACTTCACCTGCACCATAGTTCATGCAATGTACAAGTCAAATAGTTTAAAAGTAGCATCACTACAAGACAAGTTCAGTGCCCTCAAAATAAATACAACACAAGTTGAGTGATAAGAAAAATAATTCAAACAGTATTGTTTGGTGAGGTGAGGCAGAAGCCATTGTTTGCATTGAGGAACACCGAAGCGTTTGGTCGGTCGGGGCATGCGACTCCTGAGCTGGAGCTGGTTGACTTTAGCTTGTGAGTCAAACCGATTGAACTAATAACGTCAAGGATACATTCGGTTATACTTATGCAGAACAGAAGGACGATGTCCGTACTGAAATAACTAAGACATATTGCATTTTCAGAAAAGACAACACCAGACTCGACAGCACAGGATGGCCCTTGATGGATGCATGCCTCCTATGGGTCGCCTTAGTTCAGGCCATCGTTGTAATCTATACCTAGGTGGCCAGAAGTGGTACGTAATCCTTGTACTAGGTGTTGTACTTCAACCAGAAGTTTGGGCTGTTTCTGCAGAGAACATATCTGAAACCTGACACACTTCCTTCATAACATTGGCTTCAGAATCCACAGGCATAAGATGGGCATGGTAGTTAGCTGTAGAGAGATTTGCAGGAGATGCTATCTGATCGGGGTGAAATGACATGTTTGCACGATATGGTGAGGATATGCTGATGTACTTGATGAACATGGCTCTGTATTGATACCAGTTGACAGTAGAAACATCTTTGACCAAGCATCATATATATAGCACCCAACCGCACCGCACTTTTTGCAATGTAAAGTCAAATAGTTGAAAAGTATCATCACTATCAAACAAACTCGGTGTTTTTTTTTTTTTGCCAGGCAGTATTATTTAGTGAGCCAAGTCAGAAGCCGTTTGAATGAAGGAATATCAAAACTGGCTCCTGAGCTGGCCGACTTTGCTCACGAGTCAAACCGATTCATTCAATAATCACAACACTTTACTGATATTCATTGTGCGTGGCTGTTAACCAGAGGCACAGTAATGTACTCGCTTGTGCCGTTGTGCGTCATAAGTATGAAAATGAAAGCATTTCACAAAGAACTTTTCTATAAAGCGTAATATATTTAAAGGACACTTTGTCGTAACAGCAAGTACAATAAGTTACAGTCAGTAGGCTATAAGGAATTAAATAGTATATTTGTACTTACACGGAGGAGAGAGGAGAGGAAAGAGAATAGAAGCGGGCTCTCATGCAAGAGCCAGCTACAACACGTGCTCATAGGTAGTTTGTGAGAGTGAAAGGTGAGCCATGTCTTAATAAAGTAACACGTTCTTATAGCTAACTATTGTACAAGTTGACTATAGGGTTGGTTATATATGACGTGGCAATAGCTTATAGCCAGCTGATGGCTTTACTATTGCACTTGCTCTAAGCCGGTTTTGAGTGCAAGTGACTTTTTTTACAAGGAATGAATTTGATGGGTCTTGAAACTGCAGTAATGAAGTGGTGCATACAATTTTACAAAGAGCACCCTATAGAAAGGAATAAATTACAACCAAGTCCTCAAACTTTGCAAACCGAACCATAGCAAGAAAATCAGAAACGCGATCAAGTCCTTCATCTTCGCCGCCGCGTCTGCATGACCTTGACATCTGTGCTTTAGCAACGCTGCCGGGAACATGGCCACTTGGGGCGCTGCATTCGATGAATCTCACACCGAGGCCAAAGATCCTCCATAAAGACAACATCGCTAGGAGGAAGAGCAATGAAGAAACCAGAGCGCGGGGTGGCCTCTCTAGCCCGAAGTACATCGGTGCGATTCATGGCACATTTTGTGCCACCCCCTGGCAAGCTCAGAACAAGAGGTGCGTAGGGGGCGGAACATCCGGGACAAGTTCCAAGTGTCGTTACTTTCGGTACTAAGAGTCGGTCCAAGTGTCAGGGTATTCCAGGGAGGTACAAACTTGGTGCCACCATCCGGGGTGCCCGGAACATGAGCGACGGAATGGTCGTATGTGTAGAACCTCGGTAGAACAGGGTTTGGAGCAGCAAAACTTCGACATATGGGTGGACGGTGAACTCTCTCTACCATAGGAAGGCTATGGTGCATGTGTGGATGTGTACGTGATTTAATTTCCAACACATTCTGAAGCGGATACCCTGTTGATAATACAGTTTACGTACGACTCAAATACGCAACTGAAATACCGGACAACGTCTCCTTTCTCGTATCACCTCGAGGGATCTCCAACCATCTTGTGCCATATTTGAATATGCCTATTATGCTCAAGCACATAGCGGTCCGCTAATCATATTCATTAACATCAAAACTAGCAAAAAAATATTAGGGAGGGAAATTCCCTTTCAGCGACTCCCAACCTCATGTCGCCACGGCATGCAAAGCGTCATGAAGCCTCCCGAAGCCCCATCACCGGCGTCGGCCATCTGGCAATGGAAACGGATAAAAAAAATACAAGGAATATTTGTGTTGGTGTAAGAACTAGTATTTTGTGCGGTTTTTTGTTTTTCCCATGACTCTGTCTCAAAATGTATGTTTCATGCTCGACCAAATATAGGCTCAACTTAGACGACATTAGCCTCCCAGACTCAGCTCGGCCGCGTATATTGTTTTACAGTTTCTATTTTCTTTGATATTTTATTTAGTCCCTTTTGTTCCTTTTTTCTTTTTATATTTTTGTTTTACTTTTTCATGGATTATGTGATATTTATCAACTTCACTAAATAAATTCACACTTCAAGAGAGGTATTTACATGAGTCACAAAAATAATCGTTGACATACGTAAAACTATTTGTATATTAATATCCTTACTGTATTTCTTCTATTTCATAATAAATGTTCATGACTTTGAGAAGAAATGTCGACTGAAAAAATATTCATGTGTTTCAGAGTCAATGTCCATCGCTTTAAAAGTAATGTTTTGTATCTTAAAAAATATGAATGTGTTAGCGCCAAATAATGGAAAATAAAATGGTTATATCATTTGCCCAGGGCAAAACCTAGTCTCTAGGAGGATGGATTGATACCTTTTAATTTATTTTGTTAATTCATGTATGTACATATTATTTTCCCCTATACATTAAAATGACGCAGTAGGGGTTTTCCCTTCTGCTCTTTGCATAAAAAAATCAGAATAATATATTAAGCGTACATCATATAAAAATAATCCGTTCATGTGTGTAAGAATAGATGTTCATGTATCTCAAAAACAAGAAAAGAATATTCTTGATTAAAAATTTAAGGGTGCACATTTATTCTGTTCCCAGAAAGCCAGTAGTACCATGACTGATTCCATATGATCTGGAGATGGCGCTCCTCTAGTCATTTAGTGAGATCATTCTCCAAGATTCTGTTAGTTCTTTTGTTGACAAATCCATTATTCCATATCCTTTAATCCGAAACTGCTCTGTAATATTGTCACACTTCCGTGTGACCCACATATATTTAGGACTCGTCTATGCCTCAGGCGACTGAGAATTAGCTAATTCTCCCTTATTTTGCCAAAAAAAATCAAATCTATAAAATATTCACCATCTTATGTATATTTGTTCATCTAGTACCAAAAAAGGTAATATTATAGCATTCAGTTTTACAAGTATGTTCATGCAGATCTGAAAATCACCCTGATGTGATAATTTGTTCAGCACAAGTGTAAAATGTTATAGTTATTGTTAAAAGAATGAAATGTTGCATGGACCTCATAATCTGCCGATCTGAGATTTACCTGATTGTTAAGCAACTGAGAATTAGCAAATCTCTCTGTTTAATATACTCGTCAAGTGGGCCTTTTGGCCCCTGGCCGAAGCCTTTCCAAATAGAAAAACATAAGCATTCCCATCGACTAGGAACATCATGGTTACAGTGGCACAGTGTGGCTGCCTTTTTTTTGGTAAAGAAATGGAACTTTCAGTTCCTAAGTACATATTTATATGGTAATCTTTCCATCTGAATATTACCAAGCATGAATGCAGTTCTCTGATATCGCCAAATGCGCACAACCGTTCAAACAACTAATCGAACCGTATGAACCGATTCCCAATCCTTAATCATGCCTCAATCGATCAACAGCAAAAGTCACAAAATGGAACAGCAAGAGCTAGACAACCCTTTTTTTTGAGATCTTTCATATTTCTCTTTTTTGAGGCATTTCGTTCCCATGGAGCAAAAACACAATACACAACCAAGATGCCAACACCGTACCCAGCACAGATCGATACATGCGCATCCTTGCCATTGCAGGGCTTAGGAGCACCACACCACACTGCCAAACTCGAACCCAAAGTAACTGTCAGCAACTAATTACCCCTGCCTATATGTACACCAAAGAGATTATCTGTCAAGCCTGCACATCCTATGAACAAACAACAACAAGATCGAAACACAAAACCTAGATACATGTGGCCGGACAGAAGAGCAGCGGTGATGTAGCAGGGGCAGAGTCGCGGAGACGCCGAGCTTCAGTCATGGTGGCAGAGCAGCATGACGACGCATCGGCGGATGATGTAGAGCCTGGCCTTGTGCTCACGGAGCATTCGGCTCAGGCGCCAACCTCTTCCTCTTCCTCCTCCTCCTTCATCTTCTCCTCCTCCTCTTCCTCCTCCACCGCCTCTTCCCTTTTGCTTCTCTTGGTTCCTCACATCGTTCATCCGAGCTGAACTCGAGGGCCAGAGAGCCAGGTGGGCTGGGAAAGGGAACCTCTCTTCTCTAGCGGATCTGACTCTGCTTTGGCTGTGGTTAGTGCAGACCATTTGTCAGGCTTTTATAGTAGGGAAATGGACAAATGGCACAAACACAGAGAACCTCACATAATCCTCACATCTTTGCCTACTTGTGCATAGTATATCTTAAGACTAGTCACAATGGGGAGTAACATAGGAGTAACATCAGTGTCACATAGGCAAAAAATCTGATGTGGCGGGTAATTAATGAGGAGAGAGATGATTGTGGTAACTAGCTATGTTACCATAACATCACACATTTCAAGGCAAGATGAGTGTATAACCTATTAAATATGACACTACACACATGTTACTCCCCACTATGGAGGTAGTAACTTAGAGTAGTAACATATGCATGTTACTAGTCTAGGTTACTCCCCATTGTGACTAGTCTAAACCGATGAGTGTATGAGAGAGAGGCTTCAACGAGATTAATGGTAAATTGATCACTAAAAATACATAAAAAGGGTTTTTCAGAATTCTTAAAACATTTACAAATACAAGTATTCATTCTACTATGTGCTTGCATATCTTCATAAACAGTTGAAGACAATAAATCTATCTTTAAAATAGAAAAAAAAATAGGAGCAAATTATTTTCATAAAAAGATATATTGTGCTCGAATTGAGGCAAAAATATGTCATTCATCCTAATTTTTGTTTTGTTTTTACACAAAGAGCCAAAATGTCATTTCCCTTGAAATTTTGCGTACATCCAAAGGACCCATTCACTTACATGCCATTCCTCTCGAGATGCCTATGTGGCAACATAGCAGGTGCTGAGTGGTGAGTTGTGCTCTCTTGACAGCTTCGGAGCTTCCTTTTGTCTTTGTGTTTCGTGTCCACGACGGTTTGGACGGTGGGGCTTGGTGCCGCTATGGTGGTCTGCTTTGCTTGGCCGGCTACGGCAGAGTCGGAGTCGTCGGCTCATTGGATGACGACGATGGTGCTACGGTGATGTCGACGTGTAGCTTCTCGTAACTGTGTTTGAGTTCAGATTTTTATGTGCCGTTGTGGTCTGGTGTTTTAGCACGGTTTTTCTTATTAACTGGCAACTCTTTTTCCTATAACTGATATCAACAAAGCTCTTTCTTTGGCCAAAAAAAGTTGTGTTGAATTTTTTTTTTCAAATAGCAAAAAAATATCCACGACACAAAATAACTATTCCAATGTTGGCAAAAAATATAAAACACGCTGGCAAGTTACTAGCAAAATAGAGCACTATGTGGTGTGTATTTCATCAGTTCCAGTGGCGGAGGCAGGGGAGGACCAGCAGGGGCCCCGGCCCCCCCTAACAGCATGGATTAGCTACTAATAAGCATATGAACAGTGCAGATTTTATGCCTTTTGCTCTAACCGGCCCCCCTCGACATCCTAATTTCACTGATCCTGCCTCCGCCCCTGATCAGTTCCTTCTGCAACTGCATAGCTACATTGAGATGAGGGGACATGTTTTAGCACTTCTTCATATATAAACAGCTCAATGAGTCAGAATATTCGACCAAGACAAGCATAGATTATGCATAATATTTATTGTATAGTTGAATGTATAAAATCCCTTAAAACTTTGGTTTCACGTGAGGAGTCATGGAGCGCAATGCATTTGTGGTTTTCAACTGTCGCATTCCAAGGTCCTTACAAACAAGTAATAACACCTAATATAATAAAACGCACAAATTACTTATTGTTAATGAAGCTACACATTAAATGGTCTATAGATGCTAAAATCTCTCATGACTTCAAAAAAAATCTCTCATGACTTCAAGCATTGCCACTCCACCTCCACGGGCACATGCATAAGCATGCAGGATGCACGATGCAACGCACACAGCAGAGCAGCGGCACCAATCTGTCAAATTCTCAATTTGTGCGGGTTCCACGCTCCAGGGGACAAATCGCCTCTGAGCTCGCCCAACACCAGGTCCCTCTTGACCATAAGCAAATCGGCTCCATGAACGGGATTCATTCAAGATAATCTCACATGCTACCTGGAGCTCGACGTGTTATCTTGGAATGGATTATGTATGTGGAGGAGAACGATATGGATGAAAAAGCGCAGCTGGTGGATGGAAAAGTGCAGCCGGTAGATGGAAAAGCGCAGCTGGATGCCAGGCGGGACTCCCGTTGAGGAACACATGAGTTTGGGATCCTCCTCCCGGTCGGATCTCGGATGCATGTATCCTGACATCATGTGTGCTAGTTGCTAGCTTCTGTTTGGCTGTTTATATCTCGATCTCACCAAGTTGGTCTAGGTGATCATCATTTTATAATCAATCATCTTATGGCGATAATGTTGTTAACTGGGAGATCCAAGCTTAGCTGGTACTTTTGAGTATTATAATGACATTTTTTTCAGTTCTATAATGGCACTTTTTAGTTCTGCAATTGCACTTTTTGAGTTTTATAATGCATGATCTCTCATGATAATAGTGTTCAGTGGGGCCAAGCTTGTATGACACCCGTACATGCAAGCATTGCACACAGGAAAATAACTTCCAATATATTCGGAGCCTTGCAGGCAGGTATGAAGATAGAAGGAAAATTTTAAACGAAATAATTATTTGCGGACGACCTTCCTGTTGAGTAAAAATCGCATTGTTTCCGGTTGGTTTACGAAGTGTCAAAGACTGCCCAATTTGATTTTCCTTTTCTCCTTTTAGACTAACCACAGTGGGGTATAATAGATAATATCATGCATTAAAAACCTGACGTCACTGTAATTAATGATGAAAGGGGATAGTGGTACATACGTAGATACTGTAATGTAACATATTCCAGTACCAAATGAGTCAAGAAATCTAATAAATGCAATCTTACATGATACTGCCCGCTTAAACATAGATTAGTATCATGCGTGATACTACTGCATGTTACTTCTCACTGTGAGCAATCTTAGAGCATCTCCCCCGGCGCGCCCAATAGAGCGTCCGTTAAAGTTGCCGGACAGGCGCTGTTGGGCGCGCCGGCAGCTGTTGCCGCCCATTGGGAGGGCGCTCCCAATAGGTTTATCAGGGAAAAAAAAAAGACTACAAATTCATTGAAACTTAACATATTTCATTCAAATTCGATAGTTTATACAATATTCAATAAAATTTAAACTAAGCCTAATCTAATGGCCGGTCCAGTAGCCGTAGAATTGGTCCCAGTCGTGGTTGGCCACCGCGTCTTCGACGTTCCACGCGCCGGCCACCTGCTGCGGCGGCGCGTCGGCCGGCTCCTCCACCTCCTCCTTCACCGGCGCTGTGGGAATCTGGACCTCGGCGTCGAGGTCGATGATGTTGTTCTCGACGCAGGACCAGTGCTCCGTGAACTCCCGCGACGCCGGCTGGACCGTGTCGTATGAGAGCTTGGTGGCGATTTCCAAGTCCCGCAGGTACATGGCCTCGGCCTGCTCCTCCGTCAGCGGAGCCGGCGGCGGCGTTGCGGCGATCTTCTTGCCGCGGGACGAGGACGTTGATACGTCTCAAACGTATCTATAATTTTTGGTGTTCCATGCTTGTTTTATACCAATTGCTACATGTTTTGCATCTACTTTATATCACTTTTATACATTTTTTGGGACTAACCTATTAACAAGATGCCGAAGTGCCAGTTCCTGTTTTCTGCTGTTTTTGTATTCCAGAAAAGCTAGTCTGGAAATATTCTCGGAATTGGACGAAACTACACGGGAGTCCCTATTTTACCAGAACTCATCTGACGGACCAAAGAGCAGACGGAGAGGAGCCACGTGGGCCCCACACGTGGCCAGGGCGCGGGCCCCCTCTGCGCGCCCAGGGTGGTGTGGGCCCCACAGGCCTCTCCAGCCGCCGCCCTTTCGCCTACTTATTCCCCCCGACGCGAAAACCCTAAGTGCCTGAGCAAATATCCACGAAAAGTTCCAGAGACGCCGCCGTCGTCAACCCTAGCTCGGGAGGGTTCAGAACCTCTTCCCGGCACCCTGCCGGAGAGGGGAATCGTCACCGGAGGCTTCTACATCGCCATGCCTGCCTCCGGAGTGATGCGTGAGTAGTTCATCCTTGGACTACGGGTCCATAGCAGTAGCTAGATGGTTGTCTCTCCACTTTGTGCCATCATGTTTAGATCTTGTGAGCTGCCCTACATGATCAAGATCATATTATTGTAATGCTACATGTTGTGTTTGCTGGGATCCGATGAATATTGAATATTATGTCAAGTTGATTATCAATCTATCTTATATGTTATTTAAGATCTTGCATGCTTTCCGTTACTCGTAGATGCTTTGGCCAAGTAGATGCTTGTAACTCCAAGAGAGAGTATTTATGCTAGATAGTGGGTTCATGTCTCCGTTTAACCTGGGACAGTGACAGAAAGTTCTAAGGTTGTGGATGTGTTTGCCACTAGGGATAACCTAACGATGCTATGTCCACGGACATATGTGTTTGTTTACATTACGCACTTTACTTAATGCAATTATCCGTTGCTTGCAACTTAATACCAATGGGGAACTCGGATGACAACCCGGCGGTGGATTATTAGTCATAGATGCTGTTGGATAACGATCTATGTATTATGTCGTAATGCCCAATTAAATATCATAGTAGTCAACATGTCATGTATATGCATTGTCATGCGCTCACTATTCGTCAATTGCCCAGCTGTAATTTGTTCACCCAACATGTTAGTTATCTTTTATGGAGAGACACCACTAGTGAACTGTGGACCCCGGTCCATTCTTTTACACTGATTAAACAACCACAAACTGCAAACTGTTCCTTTTTCATTCTCTGCAATTTAATACTCATTTTCCACACCATACGTTTAATCCTTTGTTTTCAGCAAGCCAGTGAGATTGACAACCTCACTGTTTCGTTGGGGCAAAGTAGTTTGATTGTGTTGTGTGCAGATTCCACGTCAACAGTCCAGACTCCCATCAACAACACTATTTTTCTGGCGCCGTTGACAACCTTCTGAAGAGTTGCTGCTCCTACTGGTTCGATAACCTTGGTTTCTTTCTGAGGGAAAACTTGCTGCTGACTACATCATACCTTCCTCTTGGGGTCTCCCAACGAACGTGTGTTTCACGTCATCAAGCTATTTTTCTGGCGCCGTTGCCGGGGAGTGGAAGCACTTCGGTTCAGCAGACTCCTATCTCCCTTCGACGCCTATTTTTCTGGCGCCGTTGCCGGGGAGACAGCAGTCTTCTGCAAGGGGAGTTTCACGCTTCCAATCTCTTTACTTTGTTTTTGTCTTGCTTAGTTTATTTTATTTTATCTTGTTTGCTTTCAATTATCAAAAACACAAAAAAATTAGTTACTTGCATTTAGTTTATTTTCAGTTTTGTTTTCTGTTAGTTATTATGTCTAGCTCTTTACTTGATATCAATGGTTACTTTCCTTGAAACTAGTCCTATGGCTGAAAACAACATGAGAGAGCTTTATGAAATTTATCTTGAGTTGGGACATGAAGTGTTCGAAGAGAAGATTAAAAAGCCTATGGAACTTTATTTGCATAACAATCATGATAGTAGCAATGTTATTAGCATACATTCTTTGAACACCATTATTGCTAATGCCATGGAAAGCTCTAAGCTTGGGGAAGTTGGTTTTGATAAAAATGATATTTTTAGTTCCCCAAGCTTGGAGGAGGAAGAATGCTATACTTTTGAATGTCATGATTCTATTGAAATATCTCCTTTTGATAAATTTGAAGTAAACAACCTCCTTGACTCAGTAAAAGAGGAAATTGCAGAAAGGAAAAATGTGCTCCCTAATATTATATATGATAATGCTCTTGATGATGGTCCTATATTGCCTAATGATATTAATTATACTATTATTGTCAAAAGTGGGTTTGATAACCCCACTATTTCTGAGCTTAATAAAAATTATGCGTTTATAGATCATGATAAGAATGTTTTATGTGATATCTATATTGTTGAGTCTATTCATGATGCTACTGAAAATTATTTTGAGAGAGGAAAATATGGTTATAGAAATCTTCATGTTATTAAATTTCCTCTCTTTGTCATGAAAGTTTTGAGCTTTCTCTTGTGTTGCTTTTATATGATGGTTTTTTAAAACCTACTGGTTATTATGTGAGAGGGAGACACGGTTTCATATATCACAATAATATTAAGTCTCCTCTCTTTATGTTGAAAATTTTAAAGTTGCACTTGTTTTGTCTTCCTATGCTAGTCACTTTGTGCTTCATTTACTTGTTTTCTTACAAGGCTCCTATGCATAGGAAGAGTGTTAGATTTAAACATGTTTTATATATGCTCCTTGATGCTCTCTTTTATGTTTCAACTCTCATCTTTATGTGAGCATCATAAAAATCACTATGCCTAGCTAAAAGGCATTAAAGAAAGCGCTTTTGGGAGGCAACCCATTATCTTTTATTTTCAGTATTAGTCAAGGAGTTTGTTTACTTCTGTAGCAACTCCTTTGTATCTTTATTTTCTCGCATTGTTGTGCCAAGAGTAGCCTCTAATGATAAGATGATGCTTAATTTTGATTGCTGCGCAGAAACAGATTTTTGCTGTTCACTGTACGAAATTCCTAAAATCACCAGATTGTTAAAAAATCTGAAATTTTTGTGCGTAATCTTTATGAATGTCTGAAACTTTCATTAGTTCAGAGTTTCTCGATCTGAGCGTCGTAAGTGCCTCGAAAAAATTCGTCTTTGCGGACTGTTCTGTTTTAGACAGATTATGCCTTTTTATTTTTCGCATTCTCTCTTTTACTAGTGTTGAGTGAAATTCTTTTTTGGGTGGAAGAGCTTCACATAACATCAGTGGCTGTAGCTAATGTTTAAAGTAACAAATCATATTGCGTCTTTACAGAACATGTGAATTTTTGATTATGCACTAACCCTCTAATGAGATCTACTTTGAGTTTGGTGTGACGGAAGTTTTCAAGGGTCAAGAGAGAAGGATGATATAATAGGATCAAGAAGAGTGAAGAGCTTAAGCTTGGGGAGGCTCCCATGGATCTCCCCAGCATATTTCAAGAAGACTCAAGCGTCTAAGCATCCCCTTCTTCATCGTCAAAATTATCAGGTCATCTCTAGTGAAACTATATTTTAATTCTTTCACATCATATGTGCTTTTCTTGGAGCGTCTGTGTGTTTTTATTTTCAGTATTGCACTTTTATTTTCAATAAAGCTTGACTGGACCCTAGCATTCTTGATTGGGAGAGAGACACGCTCCGCTTTTTCATGAGAATACTCCTATTCTTCACTTATATTTGTTGAGTATTCATATCTAGCGCTGTTCAGCTTTTAGCTCTTGTTTTCATGTATCTCTTGTCAGAGCTTTCTTTTGTAGAAAGTACTCTCTTGCTTCACTTATATTTGTTTGGAGAGTTGATGAAATAAATTGATTGGTGTTTGGTTGGTTCAGAAAATGTTGCATGTGGTAATTGGTATAAGGAAAAACTTGCTTAATCTTGTAGATCACTAAAATGGATAACTTGATGCTTGTCAATTGTTTTGAGTTAACAAGTAGATCATGATTAAATTGTGCACATGAGTTAAGCCTATTAGTGAAGAACTACCGTAAAGCTTGTTGAAAATTTGGTTTGCATCAGTGGTACCTCTAAGGTCTAGATATTTTCTAATAACAGGGTTTGGTTAACAAGGAAGACGGTATGAAGTCTTATAACGTTTGCAATATGTTTGTCATATAAAACTTGGTGTACGGGTTGATATTCTTGTTTGCTTACATAACCTTGCTAGCCTAAACTCTGTACTGAGAGGGAATGCTTCTCGTGCATCCAAATCCTTGAGCCAAAATCCATGCCATTTGTGTCCACCATAACTACCTATATGTGGTATTTCCTTGCCACTCCAAGTAAATTTTTCATGTGCTACCTTTAAATTATTCAAAATGTTATTATTCCCTTTTTGTGTCAATGTTTACTAGCTCATGAGGAATTAGTGTGGTTATTCTTTATTCTATTTGTCGAGTGGACTTTTACACCTGGACTAGTGGCATATACATCCGCTTATCCAATAACTTGCAAAAAGAGCTGGCAACGGGGTGCCCAGTCCCAATTAATTACAACTTTAACCAATTAATTCTCTTCACACTTTTGCCCTGATTCATCAGTAAGCAATGACAAACAGTGAAATACCTGAATGTGTGTAAACCAAAGAGAAAGAGGGATGATCTGCCTTGCTGGTAGAAATAACGTCCTTCATGGGAGCCGCTCTTAAAAGTCCGTTCGACAGGTAGAATACTGTTCTCACCCGCTACCATTCGTTGACAATTAACAAACACCTCTCAAAAATAGATACTCCTCCATGGTATGTGATTGATGGAAGGCACCCGAGGATTCGGTTAGCCATGGCTTGTGTTAGCAAGGTTGGGAGGAGTATCAAATATTTTATGCAATCTCTATATGCTTTCAAAAACCTAAAAGCTCTAGCACATGATTTAATCCCTGCTTCCCTCTGCGAAGGGCCTTTCTTTTACTTTTATGTTGAGTCAGTTTTCCTATTCTTTCTGTCTTCCACAAGCAAACACTAGTGTCAATTTGTTACAACATGCGTTATATGCAATGTATTGGACTTGTTATACTACTTTGTGTTGACAATATCCATGAGATAAATATGTTGAAAGTTGAAGCAAATGCTGAAACTAAATTCTTCCTTTGTGTTGATTAAATACCTTTTATTAGAAACTATTGCTTTATGAGTTAACACTTATGCAAAACTGTTTGATGCTTGTCTCGAAAGTACTATTCATGAAAACGTTTAGCTTGTGTGATTCATTGTTTACTCATTATCTATTTGATAGCAAATTATAGACCATTGACTTGGATCACTTCATTCATTTACATGTGCCTTGCAATATTATATGATCAAGATTATGATAGTAGCATGTCACCTCAAAAATTATCTTGTTTTTATCGTTTACCTACTCGAGGACGAGTAGGAACTAAGCTTGGGGATGCTGATACGTCTCAAACGTATCTATAATTTTTGATGTTCCATGCTTGTTTTATACCAATTGCTACATGTTTTGCATCTACTTTATATCACTTTTATACATTTTTTGGGACTAACCTATTAACAAGATGCCGAAGTGCCAGTTCCTGTTTTCTGCTGTTTTTGTATTCCAGAAAAGCTAGTCTGGAAATATTCTCGGAATTGGACGAAACTACACGGGTCCCTATTTTACCAGAACTCATCTGACGGACCAAAGAGGCGACGGAGAGGAGCCACGTGGGCCCCACACGTGGCCAGGGCGCGGGCCCCCCTCTGCGCGCCCTGGGTGGTGTGGGCCCCACGGGCCTCTCCAGCCGCCGCCCTTTCGCCTACTTATTCCCCCCGACGCGAAAACCCTAAGTACCTGAGCAAATATCCACGAAAAGTTCCAGAGACGCCGCCGTCGTCAACCCTAGCTCGGGAGGGTTCAGAACCTCTTCCCGGCACCCTGCCGGAGAGGGGAATCGTCACCGGAGGCTTCTACATCGCCATGCCTGCCTCCGGAGTGATGCGTGAGTAGTTCATCCTTGGACTACGGGTCCATAGCAGTAGCTAGATGGTTGTCTCTCCACTTTGTGCCATCATGTTTAGATCTTGTGAGCTGCCCTACATGATCAAGATCATATTATTGTAATGCTACATGTTGTGTTTGCTGGGATCCGATGAATATTGAATATTATGTCAAGTTGATTATCAATCTATCTTATATGTTATTTAAGATCTTGCATGCTTTCCGTTACTCGTAGATGCTTTGGCCAAGTAGATGCTTGTAACTCCAAGAGAGAGTATTTATGCTAGATAGTGGGTTCATGTCTCCGTTTAACCTGGGACAGTGACAGAAAGTTCTAAGGTTGTGGATGTGCTGTTGCCACTAGGGATAACCTAACGATGCTATGTCCACGGACATATGTGTTTGTTTACATTACGCACTTTACTTAATGCAATTATCCGTTGCTTGCAACTTAATACCAATGGGGAACTCGGATGACAACCCGGCGGTGGATTATTAGTCATAGATGCTGTTGGATAACGATCTATGTATTATGTCGTAATGCCCAATTAAATATCATAGTAGTCAACATGTCATGTATATGCATTGTCATGCGCTCACTATTCGTCAATTGCCCAGCTGTAATTTGTTCACCCAACATGTTAGTTATCTTTTATGGAGAGACACCACTAGTGAACTGTGGACCCCGGTCCATTCTTTTACACTGATTAAACAACCACAAACTGCAAACTGTTCCTTTTTCATTCTCTGCAATTTAATACTCATTTTCCACACCATACGTTTAATCCTTTGTTTTCAGCAAGCCAGTGAGATTGACAACCTCACTGTTTCGTTGGGGCAAAGTAGTTTGATTGTGTTGTGTGCAGATTCCACGTCAACAGTCCAGACTCCCATCAACAACACTATTTTTCTGGCGCCGTTGACAACCTTCTGAAGAGTTGCTGCTCCTACTGGTTCGATAACCTTGGTTTCTTTCTGAGGGAAAACTTGCTGCTGACTACATCATACCTTCCTCTTGGGGTCTCCCAACGAACGTGTGTTTCACGTCATCAGACGTCCCCGGCTCGAGCTTGACCTTAGCGCGGGGCGCGCTCGTAGGCGGCGCCGGCCCGAAGTCACGGATGGTGACGCCGCTGTTCCTGGGCGGCGCCGACCATCCGGGCTCTTGCTTGATCTTGATCCTCCTGCCGCTGTTATTGATCAGCGGCGGCGGCTCGATCTTCACGAAGCGCGGGGTCATGGGTGTCGTGGACCGCGCGCTGGAGGAGGACGACGAGCTCGACAGCATCTGCCAGCCGCCGCCGGAACGGTGGCTGGGGGCGTCCCAGCCGTGCTCCCGCATGACGGTGTAGAAGTCGCGGCCCTCCCACCAGCGCCGCCTCCAGGCGGCGTTGTTCTGGTAGGGCCGCATCGTCCCCTCGTGGTCGTCGACCTCCGCGTCGCGCTGTGCCTCCAACAGTGGTCGCAAGTTGGGGTTGTCCACGTAACCAAGCGCGCTCATCTGCCAGCCGCTGCCGCTGGGGAGGCGCATCCCGGCGGCACGGGGATGTGGTGGCGGTGGAAGAACGCCGCCTCCTCCTTCCGGAGGCAGGTCTTCACGCCGCCGCTACCCGATGCTTGCCCGTTGTGCGCCATGGTCGCTGGGGGAGAGGAGCAGACGGGGAGAGGAGAAGAGCGCGGCGGTGGATGAGCGAGAGAGGAGTGCGGCGGTTGAGGTTAGCGACGGGTCTTTATAAGACGGGGGAGAGGAAAAGCGCGCGAACGCGGCACGGGAAGGAGGCACGGCGCGAACGCTCCCCATTAACGCCGGCGCCGGTTCCCGAGGCGACGTAACTCCGGCTACGCGCGTCGGGGAAGACGGGGCTGCGCGTCAGAAAACCGCTACGACGCAATAAATAACGCTGACCGGACCGTTGGGTCGCCGACGCGTCGGGCCCGCCCGTCGGGTTTGGACGAGCCGCACATTGCCACGGTTGCCGACGCGCCCGCTTATGTCCCTAGAACCTGGGCGCGAAGCGGAGTTGCCGGACGCTCTATTGGGACGCGCCAGCAACTTTTTTTGTATTGGACGTGCCGCTAGGGTGTTTTTTGCTGCCGGCGCGCCCAAAACATCTATTGGGAGCGGAGTTGGGCGCGCCGGTGGAGATGCTCTTACCTTCTTCTAGTTGATAGTTCACCACTCTGACTCGACATGGCAGGCCCGTCGTGGAAAGTGCGCTAAGAGGGGGTCAGGTTGACCACCACGTCGGATACATGCGAGGATACACGTAGCAACATGCACACGCAAATGTTCTCTCCTTAACTTGTGTTTTCGTACGACGGAGAGGACACATTAACCTACCGCGTGCATTATTGCCATTGTTAATTCACGGGTCAGCCACGGTAATGACGATCTTGGAAAACCACAAGTTATCACATGCATGCCACTGCAAGGGATGCTTCGTTGATTCTGAACAAAGCTGTAGTGTGGTACTAGCCTACTAGGCATGCACTGGCTCATATGATCATAAGCTAGTCTCATCGTTGGTTAGCTATAGGTTAATCATACATGGGCTCAAGGACAGCTCCCCTTGTGTTCCAAAGTCTCTACGGGAGAAGATATCTTTGTATAACACCTGAACAGCTGAACTAACTACGTGATGGCTTTGATTAGGTGTAAGATATGTGTGATTAGTGATGAATGCTATCTAATCCTAGTCGATCATCCTACAGACAAGAAATCATATCTAGGAGACCGGAGAGCAATACTTAATTCTTACCACGCTGTCGGCGCGCTTTTCCAAGCCTATGTGTATCTTCACTTTGCCACGTCGGCACCCGGTTTGAGAGAACATGCACTGATTAATCGCCGAAACACCAAGAAAGTTGAATAATAAGAGAAGCAAGTGCTTCTCGATCGAGAGATAACGCGATCAGCATATATACCTGGTGATCGCATATATGATGTTGAACTGTTCGAGTAGAGAAAATCTAGATCTCATTTCAACTTTTTTTTTTTCCGAAATGGGGGCTGGCTCCGGCCTCTACATCAAATCGATGCATATGCGATTCAAAGTATATGTTGTGTTTTTTTACATTAGAGAGAACGGACGGTATATGTATGCCATGTGGCTAGTTAATAGTGCAGTCGTGATTTCGTTTCAGCTCATGCCCGATTGCACGAAAAACGGCCCACTGACGTTTTTTTAGGCAAATTCTCTGACGTTTGACCACGATAAACAATCACATGCGTGCGACCATGTTCTGGCATGCATGTTGTTAATTAGCTTGACATTATGACTAACGGCCGGCCGGGTTTCCATTCGACCGACCTGCACGTATGTACGGCAAAAACTAGTTTATCCTGACGCAGCGGACTATTTACCGGTTGATGATAGGACACATGGGCTGCACCTTTTGTTTTTGTAGGACATGGACGGCACCAAATTGATGAAAGGGGTCGAGCATGTGCACTGGCAAAAACAAAATCCCTTGACGGTACCCTGTTCGTACCAGTTGGCATGGCTGGCTGCGTTTTCTAAAATTTAGCAAAGATTATACTTCGAATTTTGAAAAACACGAAGATTTTCAGGCAGTGGATGATAAGTCGGTTCAAGGCCGAGGCTGGGCTTAAGGTGGAAGAGGCCTGTCCCTGCAAGGGCTAGAAACAAGCCCGGTTAGAATCACAAGATGCTTTCTCACTGGCTCATTTTCTGGCCCATTTGGTTCGAGCCCGGAAAATTGGGTCAACGGTGATGCCATCAACAAACTTTTCTCATCTGTTCCAAGAAAAAACAGTTTTCTTATCCTCAACCGAAAAGAAACAAATTCTTCCACTGAACCAAAAAAAAAACATCCTTTCTACTATCCTAGAAAAAAAGTCTTATTTTAAGGCTCTGGAAAGAGAAAATAACAGTTCCACATAAGTACTGATTTCTATGGCACATTTTTTTTCGAGGAAAGGAGCTCTCCTCAACATGGGACTTCCTACAAACCACCATCAAAAGACAACACAATACAACTAAACTTTTTTCAACAGGCTTATACTTTCACAGCATAGGATCATCTGTAAGGCTGAGAATCATAAGACCTCAACCCCTCTTCCTGTGAAACACTTGAGCGGCCACCAGATAATGTATTCCCATTTCAATTGTAACTCATGTGTGACTGGAAAAAAAATTCAGTTGCAACTATACCTGGCAGCCCGGCCTGCAAATCTCGGGCCGGGCCGGGCTTAGCAAAAGCATGGATTTACGAAGTATTGGGCCTAGTTGGGCTTTGTCGGGCTCGGGCCAGATTTCTGTGGCCCGACTGTCGGGCCGGGCCGAGCTCGGGCCTGGGGTTTTCTGCGACGGGTTTTTTAGACCCGGCCCGAGAAATGTCCAGGTATAGATACAACTCATGTGCAACCCACTGTAAATATCAAGCAACTCATGTGCAACCTGTACGTGACTGAAATTCTTTTATTTGCAATTCATGTGCAACCCACTTTTAAATTTTAACCGAGAAAATCTTATTTGCAACTATTACACCACACGAACCACGAGGTCACTCTAACGGTTCTAGAGATGAATGAGTTTTAATTAAACTCTCACTCTCAAATGAGAATTAGCAAAACCGTTTTTTTTAAAACTTCCCTGGCCATTGTAATTTCCTTACGCAGTACTTCAGCGAATAGTGGCGCGTAGTTTGCATCCCAGATATTTTTTTTATCAGGGCACAAACTCATCCAATAGTCCCGAGTCAATCGCACCATGGGAACTGGAAGAGAGATGAGTGAGAGAGGAGAGCGCGCTCGTGCCCATGAGCCCACCGCCGACGGCCGCTCCGGCCCCGGCGGCCACCAAACCGCCGCTCACCACTTGATGACGGCGCCCACCCACCCTGCGGCTGCCCTGGCTTTGGAGCGGGCGGGCACGAGATCGTTGGAGATGTCGACGGAGTCCCTTTCTTCGTCAGCGAGCTCTGCGAGGCGCGGTCAATCGGTGGAGGTTGAGTCCGCGGGGGTCGCGGTGGGCGGGCGGCGCAGCCAGATCTGGCGCAGGAGCGGCGTCCGGTGCAAGATCGCCTGGTCTGGCTACAGCCCAAGCCCTCAAGGAAGACGCTTTGGCGGCGGAGGAAGCAGGAGCAGCGTCGGAGGGAGGCTGCGGTGACGGGCCGGCGGCCAGTTTCTGCGGGGCTCGCTGATTACCCCCAAGAGCAGGGGATCACTATAGCACCTCTCAATGTGGAAGTAAGGTATCGATCCGCAGGAGCAAGAAGGAAAAGTTATCTATTCCCTACGACTAAAGTGTCACAAGTTTTAGTTGATTATGCACTAAACAAGTTTAAGGAGCAAGGTGGTTGATTTGATGGATGGAAGTTTAATGTAACCAAGCAAGAATGTAAAAGTGTCCCAATCCTCTTCAATGCAAGAGGACAAGACAAATGTTTTCTCTTATAGGAACAATGGACATGGGTTCATGGGTTCACTTAATCCTCTCTCTCTCATCTATGGTGATTATCATGTTATAGATAAAGTACACATAATTGTCATGTTTTAATGGTAGCTTTTATAACGGCTATATGTCCTAAAACACATAGTTGAAAGAAGTACTCATTTGTGTTGCTAGGTCACCCTGTAAGGCTAGCGTGGTTGCTCGCACTCCCACATCATACTCTTTCTTTTTACCCCCAGATAAAGGATGTTGGACGGTACTGTGTCACTCAATACCTATGCCTTCTGTCACATTGGCCACCCAGTACCCACATACATCATACTTCATAATGGATAATATTCTAAACACTAGTGCAATGATTCATATTTCGTGTGTGTGACCACATCTCTCTCATCTATCTACACTTGGTGGTGTCAATCACCTCATGATAAAGATAAACAAGGCATTATGCATAAATCAAACCATCACATGCATCATAGAATATCTCCAAAGTATGACAAGTCATAAAAGATCCAACACAACAGTAAATGCATAACAAATATTATCTCACACCACAATCCACATGGGAATTACATAGATGACCGTAATCATGTTCAGCAGCTCATACGGTACTAATTAGTGAAGCTCAAAGAGAGGAGAGATACATAAGTTACCACCACAAACCCAAATCCAGGGGGTGGACTACTCCCCTTCATCATGGAGACGGTAGAGAAGTGTTGGAGAAGGTGGAGACCACCCCGCCGGAGTTTTCCCCCTCCAATCTGCAGCTCCTGATCTCCGTTTCGGTGTTTCTGTGTTTGTGCGGCGCTGCTTCCAGAGAACGTCGGGGGACAATTTTTATAGGCGTTTTTAGATCACGACTAGGTCGGTGGAGAAAAGATCAACGGCGGCGGAGCTCCGAGCCCAAAATAGGTAGGCCCACGCGGCCAAGATTTTAGGCCGCGTGGGGCCCTCTCATTTCCAGCTGGTTGGGCTTCTGGCCTTCATTTTGAGCCCATTGCGTTCGTCTCGAAAATTCTGAAGCGTGCTCTCTGACCTTGCCCTTTTTGGAGTCCCGAAGCTCCCGGAAAGTCTGAAACACTAAAAAAGACGTTTTCTGGAAAACAGGGTTAATTCCAAATAAATGGGAAAACTATGAAGTATTCCCAAAATCATTATAAAACATTGATATAACCCTTATATGATGCAAATATGATTGGAATATAAGTAAAATAATGCAAAGTTCATGTATGCATTTTACATGCATCAACATCCCCAAGCTTAACCCATGCTCGTCCTCGAGTATGAAGGTGATAAAACTAACATGGACTTTGCAATTTAATACTAACAATGGATATCAAAGATGATTGCTACTGCTACATAGAGTCAAATGATTCATTCTTCAAAGGAGTAGCAATATGCAAAACAGTTTATGAAGTGATATCAAGTATTCAATCAAGGATGTTCAATGATAGTTCACAAAGTGTAACATAACAGATAGTAGTATGGACATTCTTACTTTTGCATACATGTGGTCATAGAGTGATGATGAAAATCTGAATATGATGGTGGACACTTTGGAAAGATGATAAGTGAGTAGAGGTAAAGCATGCATAAGTTTCATCTAACCTCCAAACTCTTCTACTTAAGTTAATGATTGCAATGTGGTAATACTTGGTGTCAAGCTCTCATTCCCCTATCATAGCATCTTGAATGATTATAGTTTAATGTGAGAGCAAATATGAGTAGTGTGCTTGACAAAGTAAAGGTTGGTGTCTCATGCCCCTTGAATACAAGTACCTACACCATGATTACTCAACTTGGGAAAAGCAAGTTCAAGTTATCTATCATTGTAAGTAATAATAGTATCATCAAGAGCGTCAACTGGGGTACCTCTTGTCCCAGGATATGGAACAAGCCCATATCAAAATGACAAGACAAACAAACAAGATGAAAACCTCAACACCCTTTTTATTTACCATTGGAATAGCTTTTATTGTAAGGTGTGTCATAGATAATTCACCATAGCATGTAAGTAAATTTCCACCATGAATAATGCATGGCTTAGATTAGCGGCCCAGGCGTCTCTCTAACCATTTATACAAACTCATTTAAACTAATTTCCCCTTATTTCACCATGATAGGCATCCATAAACAAAAGCACATGATATCAACTAAATGGAGCATGTTGAAAGCTTTGCATGTGACAGCACATATGGGCTAACTCCCAACCTCGACATTTATCAAGCCACTAGCATCATAATCTTAATCACAATGGGTCATGTTTTATTATAGCAATGATAGTAAAAATGTGCATCAAGTTGTGAGAGCTATATAACCAACTTTTCCCATGGCAATCAATAACATAATCATTTTCATTCAGAGGTATAGATAACACAAATATCATGATGAACATACTCGGAATAGCATATAGCTAGTAGGTAGATATGGTGGACTCACTGGAATAACTTTGGTTGAAGGTGTTGGAAACAAGTTTTACTTGTTGGAATGTTTGGGCTAGCAAAAGGGAGAAAGTTGACCATCTAGATGCATGCATGAGTGTCCATAGAACTAACTAATCCATGTTAAACAAGTAAAATAACAATCAGCATCAAAACATGAATAAGTGATAGCTCTTAAAAAGATTTGCAAATATTACTCATAAACAAGCTCATGAATCATGCAACTATATGTATCATTAAAAATCAACTCAAACATCCCTTTTCCCAATTTTATAAAAGCATCCAACATATTTCAACCCATATTTCCAGTAGCTCTCCCATATATAAATGATAGTGTGGTGGTCTCTCAAAACAAATCAAACCAAAACAAAACAAAAGACGCTCCAAGTTTATGCGATAAAGTGTTTCGATCGAAAAACAGAAGTTGGACGTGTGCAAACCGAGAGTGTGTAGGTCCAGTGGGGTTGTCTTCACATCCCCAAGCTTATGGTCTTCACCATCCTTGGATAGCTCTTGGTGCATCTCCTCCAATCCCTGTGAAAAAACTTCAAAACACCGTTTCTCCCATTTCTTTTCTGTGGGGTGCATTAATAGTGATAAACAAATAGGTTTCTTGCTGCATATAATCCTTGAACAAAAATTCATATGAGATGTCCAGAAAGTGTATAATGTTGTATGCCTACTCATAAACTCAATTGGATCAAAAAGATTCAACTTAAAAGCTCAAAGCATGCATCAAACAAAATGGGACAGAATCTGTCCAGAAAAACAGCAGCAGCAAAACGTATTTTTCTACCCTACCAAACTTTCTCGAAAAATTCCGAAAAAATTCATGCATACAGAGGATGAAAAGTTGCAACTACAGTTCAAATATGAGCTCATTCGGAGTTACAATAAAATTAAAAATCATACCGTGCACTGACTCGTGCAGGAATAAAATCTCCGAACTCAATAAGCAACTTTTCAAGACCAAAATGGGTAAAACTTGGCACTTTATTAAAAACTCCAGAAACTAACTAGACACAAAATCTCTTGTTACAGCAAGAGGACACAAAGAAAAATCACACACAAAAATAACCGGGTTGCCTCCCGCAAAGCGCTTTCTTTATAGCCATATAGCTAGGCTTCTTACTTGTTGTTTATTGAAGATGAAGCTCATGAGGGAGCTTAAACTTTGATGTTCCCCTCTTTCTTGGGAAGTGTTCCATGCATAATACCAGGGTCCCATGTTGCTCTCAAACCGATCAAAATAATAGTCAAGTTGAAACCTGGTTGAGAGAAAAATAGAACACAAAAGTAATAACAACGAAGTCTAACTTCTTTCTATGCATTGGCATTTTGTATATGAATGAAGTTTTCCAATGCATATTAACAAAAGTTACTTGCAGCCCATAATTATTAGTAGCATAAAGAGGGTTCTCATAACCTCCTCTCTCATAATAGTTGCAAGTAGTAGAAGTGTATTTAATCACGTAACCAATAGAATCTTCCAACTTAGATAATTTGGGAACATAAAGAGAGTCATTAAATTTATTTTGGAATTTATTAGCATGCTTCCCTCTTTCAAAATAGTTGTTAAGATCAATATCAAGTTTAATATCATGGTTGCAACAAAGATTTGGAACTAAAGATAATTGCAAACCACATAAGTATTTCTCAACATAAGCAAATTTCTCCTCTATGGTGTAGTTAGGAGAATTCAAGAACATAGCAGGACTCTTATTAGTAAGAGTATTTTCACAAACAGCAGTATATCATTTTTATCCTCACATAAAGTAGTAACAAGTTCTAAACATGGAGGATTATCAATAAGCATAGGACCATCATCTAAAGCATTATCATATAACATATTTAAGCAACACTCCTCATTATTATCAATAAGTTTACCAACAAAAGGTTTTTGAGTTTGAGTGTTACTATCATATGTTGATGGTGAAGTTGGGGATCCAACTCTTCATTCTCCAGTTGTTCTTTTTCAGCATCTTCTTGAGATTGCATGGGCATCCCCAAGCTTAGGTTTTTGTCCTCTTCTTCCTGCAAAATATTAGTTCTTTCCATGGCAGCAAGAGTTAACTTTTTACGTTTAATAGCATCTGCTCGAGAAAAGAAATCATCAGCTTCTTGTAATATTTCCTCAGGTATATAATCAAACAGAAAACCCATAGCAAAAGTAATGAAGAACTTACAACCAAACAAGTTTAAAGGAACCTCCCCAAGCTTAGATGTTGCAAGATATAAAACAAGTTAAAGAGACCTCCCCAAGCTTAGTCTAGTGCACACAAGAATAGAAACTTAAGCGCTACGCTCCCCGGCAACGGCGCCAGAAAAGTACTTGATTACCCCCAAGAGCAGGGATCACTATAGCACCTCTCAATGTGGAAGTAAGGTATCGATCCGCAGGAGCAAGAAGGAAAAGTTATCTATTCCCTACAACTAAAGTGTCACAAGTTTTAGTTGATTATGCACTAAACAAGTTTAAGAAGCAAGGTGGTTGATTTGATGGATGGAAGTTTAATGTAACCAAGCAAGAATGTAAAAGTGTCCCAATCCTCTTCAATGCAAGAGGACAAGACAAAGGTTTTCTCTTATAGGAACAATGGACATGGGTTCATGGGTTCACTTAATCCTCTCTCTCTCATCTATGGTGATTATCATGTTATAGATAAAGTACACATAATTGTCATGTTTTAATGGTAGCTTTTATAACGGCTATATGTCCTAAAACACATAGTTGAAAGAAGTACTCATTTGTGTTGCTAGGTCACCCTCGTAAGGCTAGCGTGGTTGCTCTCACTCCCACATCATACTCTTCTTTTTACCCCCAGATAAAGGATGTTGGACGGTACTGTGTCACTCAATACCTATGCCTTCTGTCACATTGGTCACCCAGTACCCACATACATCATACTTCATAATGGATAATATTTAAACACTAGTGCAATGATTATATTTCGTGTGTGTGACCACATCTCTCTCATCTATCTACACTTGGTGGTGTCAATCACCTCATGATAAAGATAAACAAGGCATTATGCATAAATCAAACCATCACATGCATCATAGAATATCTCCAAAGTATGACAAGTCATAAAAGATCCAACACAAAGTAAATGCATAACAAATATTATCTCACACCACAAAATCCACCATGGGAATTACATAGATGATAGTAATCATGTTCAGCAGCTCATACGGTACTAATTAGTGAAGCTCAAAGAGAGGAGAGATACATAAGTTACCACCACAAACCCAAATCCAGGGGGTGGACTACTCCCCCTTCATCATGGAGACGGTGGAGAAGTCGTTGGAGAAGGTGGAGACCACCCCCGGAGTTTTCCCCCTCCAATCTGCAGATCCTCATCTCCGTTTCGGTGTTTCTGTGTTTGTGCGGCGCTGCTTCCAGAGAACGTCGGGGACAATTTTTATAGGCGTTTTTAGGTCACGACTAGGTCGGTGGAGAAAAGATCAACGGCGGCGGAGCTCCGAGTCCGAAAATAGGTAGGCCCACGCGGCCAAGATTTTAGGCCGCGTGGGGCCCTCTCATTTCCAGCTGGTTGGGCTTCTGGCCTTCATTTTGAGCCCATTGCATTCGTCTCGAAAATTCTGAAGCGTGCTCTCTGACCTTGCCCTTTTTGGAGTCCCGAAGCTCCCGGAAAGTCTGAAACACTAAAAAATACGTTTTCTGGAAAACAGGGTTAATTCCAAATAAATGGGAAAACTATTAAGTATTCCCAAAATCATTATAAAACATTGATATAACCCTTAGATGATGCAAATATGATTGGAATATAAGTAAAATAATGCAAAGTTCATGTATGCATTTTACATGCATCACTCGCCGGCAAGTGTTTCAAGTGCCTGCAGGATGGGCACTTCAAGCGTGGCTGCGTCAACCAGCAGGTGTGCATACGTTGTGCGGAGGAGGGTCACGGTTCCGGCGGCTGCAAGAGGCCGCGCAGCCCTGACTCGAAGGAGGAGCTGCGGCTGAGGGCGGTGGCCGCGGTGGCGATGCGCATGAGGGCGGCGGGGGCCGCGACTACACAGCCTGGTGGACGGGGTCAGGGTGCGCCTGCTGCTAGACAGCCTGGTGCGCCGGACCTGCGTACGCCTGCTGGGCAGTCGGGGCCTTCGGGCTCAACACCGATAGCCCCTGGTGCGTGGTCGTCGCGTGGACAGGGCTGTAGCCCGGAGGCTGGGCATGCTGTTCGACAATGGGAGGAAGAGGTGAGACCGGAGGTGGCCTTGCCGCCGCCATGCATCATTCGGCGCACGGCGAGGATGGAGGACATGGAGAGGCGTCTCAGCCTCGCTTTGGTGGCGCACGTTGGCGGCTCTAGGCCGCCGGTCTCGCGCGACCAGGTGGAGGATGCGCTTGTTCTCAGTGCTGGGATCCCGCGCGGCACGTTCACGGTGCACTCGTTCAAGCCGGAGGATTTCCTGGTGGTTTTTAACTCGCCGGAGCATCTTCGGAGTGTGGCGGCAAGACCTTTCGTGGAGCATGAGCAGTTCAAGCTGTACTTCCGGTGGTGGACGAGGCAGGCGCAGGCGACGCATGTCAAGATGCGTTCTTGGTGCAGCTGGCGGTGGAGGGCATTCCGCCGCACGCCTGGGAGGTAGACACGGTGCAGATTTTGCTTGGGGCTTCATGTTCCATTGATGCGGTGGCACCGGAGACGGCAAGCAGGGAGGATCTGGGAGTTTTTCATGTGGATGCCTGGTCTAGGAACCCGAGGACATTCCGCCGATTCACAAGCTCTGGGTGCCCGAGCCAGCAGCTGGGGTGGAGTTTCCGCCGCCGGCGGACAGGAACAAGGAGCTGGGGCTTCTGATGTACCGTGTGCTCATCCATGTTGAGCGGATTGATGAGTTCGTGTTCCTCGAAGATCCCTCCTTTGGTCCGCGAGGTTCGCCGGGAAGTGACAGAGACGGCTTGCCGGAGGAGGACAGATATGGACATGACGGGGAAGGCTTCTGGACATCCAACACGTGTGTTTGGGAGGCGGGGGTGCCAGACCGTCGGGGTCCCTTTGCTGGCGGCGGCGGCCGCGGCGGCGGCCATCTCCTGGCGCGCCATGCGGGGGCTCGAGGACGAAGCAATCTGTGCCGTACGATTGACGCATGCCGCGGCTAGAGGGCCCGATCGTGCGCAGGAGCAACACGACAGGTGCTGGCGGGGCCCGGGGAAGAAAGGAGCTCGTGGTCTACAGACCGCGTCTGCCCCGATCCGAGGCCAGCAGACAAGGCTGCTGCGGCGGCGACAGAGGAGCATGAGATGGAGTCTGGAGTGGAGCTGGGACCGCAGTTGGCAACGGTGACTGCCACTGCGGAGAGGCCAGCTGGGCACTCTGATAAAGAGCAGCAAGAGGATGCAGTGTTGACTGCTTTGGCTGCACACGATGAGGTCACACTGCCGGAGCCAGAGGGCAGCGTGCCGTTGGGTGTGGAAGAGGCCTGCTCGCCGCTGGACAAGCAACAGGGCTCGTCGTGTCGCTTTGAGGAAAAGGCAGGGTTGGCGGTGTCGCGATCTGAGTTCTTTCAGGTCTCTTTGTCCGAGTCATGTGGATCGGTGCAGGCGATGCTAGGTGACTTTTGCGCGCCAAGCAGAGGAGCGGTGGTTGCAGACACGCTGGAGGAGGGAGAAGTGGACAGTGCTGAGTTTGTTCAAATTTTGCTGTCAGGCTCGGTTGGCACGCGATCCGGCACCCAGTTTGAACCTGTCTTGGGCCGGGTGGAGTTGGAGGCCTCAAAGGAGCCCAGCTCACAGGCCCAGCTGGAGTTGAGCTCGCAGGACGGATCGATCCAGCCTCTGGTTTCTTTCCACGGGCCCAACAAGTAGATGCAGGGGATTTTTCTGGATCGTGAGACCCGCACTGCAATCGACAATGGCGAGGAGGCGGCGATGGGGAGAATGCGGCGGTTCTGTGCGGGGATCCTCAAAAAGCTCGCGCCACCCCTTCTGCGAGAGATCCAGGCGTTGTTCCCCCAAGGGAGCCAGATCTAGTTACCCCTCGGCGGGTCACGCAGGCAGTTGGAGCGGGGCAGTGCTCGGTGGCGCCGTCAAGGAAGCAGAAGAAGCCTTCGGTGGCAGATTTCACATTGCTGACAGCGCTCGGGATTGTTCAACCAAGCTTGGATGTGGATGACTCTGCGATGCAGGATTTCCGCGGTCTGTTTGATTCCCTAGTGCAGGAGCAGCATCTGACGACGATGGCGGCTATCTTTGGTAAGTCCATGCCTACAACCTGTTCGGAGCTTGACCGAGGGCTGGGGGGATTGCGGCGCAGTGATCCTGCCCGCATTGGTGTTGCTGATCCTAGGTTCTTGATGGATTACACCCCAGAGATACTCAGTTTGAATGCCAGGGGGCTTAATGCTCCTGGTAGGAGAGATGCAATTCGGGAGTTTGTTGCCATGGTTAAAGTGAATTTGGTTTGTATTCAAGAGACAAAGATGGAGATGGTCGATACCTTTGTGGTTCTGCAGTGTTTGGGGCCGACTTTTGATGGCTTTGCATACCTGCCGGCGGTTGGAACTAGAGGTGGGATTTTGGTGGCGTGGGATACATCGGTGATCAACCTTTCTACGATCTCGATGGACTCTTTCTCGCTTAATGCTGAGGTTCATTCTGTGGGGAATGGCAGCTGGTGGATGACGGTAGTGTACGGTCCACATGCAGTGGAGGAGAAGGTTCAGTTTCTGCAGGAACTGGCGGAACGGAGATTGCTTTGTCCTGGGCCGTGGATGCTAATTGGAGATTTCAATCTCATCCTTAATGCAGCTGATAAAAACAATCTGAATTTGGACAGGAGTATGATGCGCAGATTCAGGGAGTTTGTCAGCTCGCATGAGCTCAAGGATTTATACCTGCACGGAAGGCAGTTTACTTGGAGTAATGGCAGAGAGTCGCCCACCCTCACTCGCATTGATCGAGTGCTGGTTTCAGTTGACTGGGATTTGGCTTTTTGGCGGCGCCGATTGCTGATCATGCGGCTTTGCACTTATCTCTTAGTGCAGGTTTCCGACCTAAACAAAGGTTCAAGTTTGAGATGTTTTGGACAAAACTTTCGGGTTTTTTGGATGCAGTCAAAGAGGCATGGATTTGTGACCCCTGGATTGATGATCCCTTCAAGCGGCTGGATCATCTTTTCAGGTCTACGGCAGCAAAGCTGCAGGCTTGGGGGCAAAAACTGTGGGGAACATTAAGCTGCAGCTGGCGATGGCCAACACGCTCATTCTGAGATTTGATGTCGCGGAGGAGTCTAGAGTTTTGACAGAAGAGGAAAGGTGGCTCAGAAACACTTTAAAGATGACAGTGCTTGGATTGTCATCTCTAGAGAGAACCCTAGCCAGGCAGAGGTCTAGGCTGCGTTGGATCAAGGAGGGAGACGCAAACACTAAGCTATTCCACTTGGTGGCAAATGGAAGAAGATCCAAGAACTTTATTGCAGCTGTTCAGGTTGAGGGTCAGCTGCTAACTGAGCAACAGGAGAAAGAATAGGCTTTTTATCAGGCTTATAAGGACCTGCTCGGACAAATTAACACTAGGGAGCACACTATTGATCTATCTGCTCTTGGTCTGCTGCCAAAGGACCTTCAGGAGTTGGAAGTTCTGTTCACTGAGGAGGAGGTAAGGCAGGTCTTCTTTGACTTGACAGCGGATAGAGCACCTGGGCCGGATGGGTTCATCGGCGCGTTTTATCAGAAAGCTTGGAGTATTATAAAGGGGGATATCATGGCCGCGGTGCTCAAGCTTGCAGTGGGGGATGGCAGAGGTTTTGGCAAGCTCAACAAATCCCTAATTACTTTAATCCCCAAAAAAACGGATGCCATTTTAGTTGGGGATTATAGACCTATCAGCTTGGTGCATAGCTTTGCTAAGTTGTTTTCTAAGCTGCTGGCAACTAGGTTGCGTCAGAAATTGGGAGAGCTGGTACGTGCTAACCAGTCCGCTTTTATTATGGGAAGAAGCTTGCATGATAACTTTATGCTAGTGAGACAAGTGGCGAGATCGATCAAGAATAAGAAGAAGAAGGGAGTGTTCCTTAAGTTGGACATTTCTCGAGCTTTTGACACTTTATCTTGGTCTTTCCTTTCGGAAGTGCTCAGGGCTCTAGGGTTTGGGGAATTATGGCTCAAATGGATCTACATTCTCTTATCCACAGCCAGCACCAAAATTCTAGTCAATGGAGTGCCGGGCAAAAGCATTCGCTACGCCAAGGGACTCAGGCAAGGAGATCCGACGTCCCCACAGCTGTTTGTATTGGTCATGGAGGTGTTGACCCTGCTATTTCTGAAAGCTGAGGAATGTGGCCTGCTGTCTGAACTTGCAGGTGCAGGGGTATGCAGAGAGTGTCGGTTTATGCGGATGATGTAGCTTTATTTATCAAGCCAGAAACTCAAGATATTGTGGTCACAAAAGTCATCCTTGGTGTCTTTGGTGGGGCTTCTGGACTCAATGTTAACAATGCAAAATCCTCGGCGATTATCATCTGTGGAGAGGCGCAGGATGGCATAAGAGTTAAGCATATCCTGGGCTGCGAGCTGGGTCAGTTTCCATGCAGATATCTGGGACTGCAATTGTCCACAAAGCAGCTTACCAAGGATGAATGGCAGCCAATGCTCGATCAGGTTTTGAATTTGGTGCCTGCCTGGCAGCGAGGCTTGCTACAACGGTCGGGCAGACTTGCCCTAATCAAATTTGTGATCATGGCAAGACCAGTTCATCATTTGTTAGTAGCTGAAGCACCAGTGTGGCTGCTTGAGGAGGTCAATGCATGGCTCCGAGCTTTCTTTTGGTCTGGGGAAGAAGAAGTCCATGGGGGAAAGTGTTTGGTAGCGTGGCAGCAGATTTGCAAGCCAGTGGCATATGGTGGTTTGGGTGTCAAGGATTTGCATCTGCAAAGTCTGTCCTTGCGTGTCGATGGGAGTGGTTACGGCGCACTGACCCTTCTAGACCATGGCAAGGCCTTCCGATGATGGCTGACAAGGAAGCCTTCCAGGTTTTCAGAAGATTTGTGGAGATTGAGGTTGGAAGTGGAGCCAGCACACTTTTTTGGAAAGACAATTGGCTGCGGGGGAGATGTATTCAGGAGCTGGCACCTCTGGTGGTTGCGGCGGTGAGCAAGACCTGTGTGAATGCAAGAACAGTGCAGGAGGCTCTCCTTGAGCATAGCTGGGTAAAGGATGTGCGTGGAAGCCTGTCGGATGAAGGAATTGTGCTGTGTATATTTCTCTTCGTATCGCTGTGCAACTTTGATAGGAATGCTGCAGCCCCAGACCAGTTCACCTGGACTTGCTCACCGACAGGTAGATATAATGCTAGAGACACCTACAGAGCTTTGTGTCGTGACTTTGAGAGAATGGAGGGAGCTAGATGCATTTGGAGAACCTGGGCGCCACTCAAGATCAAGATTTTTATCTGGCTGACTCTCAAATTCAGATTGTGGACGTCGGATCGGCGTGTGCGACATGGTCTGCAGGATGAAACTTCGGCCTGCTATACTTGTTTACAGGAGGAGGATACGGTTACGCACATCTTCGCTGGCTGCGTCTATGCGAGAGAGGTGTGGTACCTATGTGCCCAGCGACTGAAAATGTGGAGGTTGGGCTGCCTCAGCTCACCGATACTCTGCAGTCCTGGTGGTTACGAGAGCGACGCAGATTCAGCAAAAAGGATAGGAAAGGCTTCGATACTTTTGCTTCGCTGGTTTGCTGGAGATTGTGGAAGCAGAGGAATGCTCGAGTTTTCCAGGACGTTCGGGGCAGTACTCTGTGGTTGGTCTTGTGGAGCAGATCTTGGCAGATTGGAAGCTCTGGAGAGATGCAGGTTTGGGAGTCAACAATTCTTTTGCGAGAGTAGTTCATTAGGAGAGTGGTGGTGTTGGTGTGTGGTGTATATTGGCATGCTGGTATGGTGACGCCTCTGCCAGTTGTATAATGTTTCAAACCCTTCTATAAAACTACGGTACGCAATTTGCGTACTCTCGAAAAAAAAATCGCACCATGGCTTACGGCCTGGCTTTGCACCAACCTGAGGAGTGAGGACCAATCCTAGCCACCAGCTCGCTCAAGGTGATGCTTCTCTCCTCGTCCATCTTCCCACAGCCACAATTAATCATCACCCCATTTCCTTGGGTATTTTTCCAACAAATAAAATCTTAACAGAGCACCTCAAAATTAACAGATTTATAACCCCAAATTCTTGACGGGATATACATCATAGAAGAAACTCTGTTCTACGGTCACTGACATGTGGGTCCAATCGCACGCTTGGAAATTTAGCACGTATTTCCTGGAGAAACAAATCAAATTCGCACAGTGTGGGAGCCCGCGCCGCGGCGCCACTCCTATCTTCAGCGAGTGACAGGTGGGCCATCGGCCACGTGGCACATAATCTGCTCCCACAACCTCGTGACGATAACTCGAAAAACAAAAATGGCGCACGAATAAGTAATGTAACCGCATTTTCGAACCACGGAAAAAGATAAAAAATAAGAAAAGGAAAATGGCGACGAGCAGCAGCCTCGGCCTCTCCACCTCCTTCCTCCCCGGCCACGACACCCGCCTCCGCCGGCGGCCGGCGGGGATCCGCGCGGCGTCGTTCCGGCCGGTGGCGGAGCTCGGGGCCGAGGTGGGGCGGCAGCTGGTGGAGGCGGTGGGCGTGGGGCTGCCCTGCACCGTGATGGCCTGCGGCGACGTCATCTACCGCAGCACGCTCCCCCACAACGACGGGCTCACCATCACCGCTCCCGGCGCCGCCCTCGCGCTCGCCACGGCCTCCTACCTCTGGGCCACCCCGGGGGTCGCCCCGGGCTTCTTCGACATGTTCGTCCTCGCCTTCGCCGAGCGCCTCTACCGCCCCACTTTCCGCAAGGTGCCGCAGACTCCACGAGCTCCGAGCCCTAACTAGTTTGTGCTTCTTCGATTGATTCTTGGTAGTATCGTTTGTTTTTGGCAGGACGATTTCGTGCCCGGGAAGAAGCTTGGCGAGGGCGCGTTCGGGGTCGTGTACAAAGCGTCGCTGTCTGACCCTAAAGCCGCGGAGAAGGTGAACACCAATGTCTCCTACTTGTTGCATATGCATGTTTGGCCTTCAATTTTTGTAGAATTTGGGTAGCCGGCGGCTGCTCCTTGCATTACTGGAGAACAGGGAGCAACCAGATATAGTATTGAAGTGGTATGGAGAAGTTTCTCATGACAGAAGTGAAAATGTGTCTGTGTGCGCATTGTGACACCCTCATTCAGTATATGTTGTCCTGGTCTGTTAATCGATTGCGTAGTTGTTGCTGAAGCAGAATTCAAAGGTACCAGGTGGATAGCTAAAAATGTCTAAAACCCTGTCAAAATTTTGCAAAACAAAGCTTCTGAAGTAGTAGTACAGCTTATTCACTTTATGTGTCAGTTAAGTGGACTCTAAACCAGACATACTAATGCAGACAACTTGTTTTGTCTATCTTCAAGCAAGGTGCCGTGGTCGTGAAGAAGGCAACAGAGTATGGCGCGGTAGAGATATGGATGAATGAGCGTGTCAGGAGGGCATGCGGTAGTAGCTGCGCGGATTTTCTTTACGGCTTTCGTGAGGTATATATACTCTCGGTTCAGTGCTGGAGCTTGTTTTGTTTTGCTAGTATTTGATTGATTCCTGAACTCACGATGCGCTTTGTTTCCTAGAGCAAAGCCAAAGGTAAGGGAGCTGATGAATACTGGCTTATTTGGCGCTATGAAGGCGAGGACACGCTTTCTGCTCTCATGCAAAGCAAGGAGTTCCCTTACAATGTAAGTGGGTCAGACTTGAAGTGTAGCTTGTAATCAGTCAAGTTGCTTGCTCCCATTGACTTCAGTTAACCAGTTCTTAGCTTTAGCATGCTATTTTGTTATTGGCATAAACTGCCGGCAGTTAACTGATTCCAGCAACTCATGGTTAGACCTCAGTTATATTTGTCAACTGGGTTAACCTACTGAGCTGCACTAGAAACTTGCAGTTATCTCACCAGTTTTCGCCACCTCTCGCGTGTGTGGTAAATAAGCTGTTATATTTGTCTGGAGATGTGCTACCTTACTGGTGTGTACTTGTGTAGTGAAGCTTTTGAGCTTATATGGGTGATTAGCTCTAGGCCTCTAGTTTATGATGAAGTACTTAGCTGGATAGATTATAGGAACAGAAGACTGCTGTTAGTAAGAACAGTTTGATAGGTTCCTTTCGTGAATGCCATCTTTTCATTGCATGACAACCATTTCTTCGTCTCATATGTTTGTAAGGGGACAGATTAATCAATGTAATGCATTGTTAGCTTGATAGTTCCATAACAAAAAAAAACTGTGCCTTGGTGCATTTTTGATAGTTCCAATATGTTCGCGGTTGATCAGGTTGAGACAAAGATTCTCGGAAATGTTCAAAACTTGCCAAAGGGGATAGCGAGAGAGAATAAGATTATTCAAACGGTGATGAGACAACTCTTGTTTGCTCTTGATGGACTTCATTCGACTGGGATTGTTCACAGGGACATAAAACCCCAAAATGTGATATTTTCAGAAGGTAATAACAAACACATGTTTTCCTTGCGATTTCATGCTAAAGTCTCCTCTCTCCTGTACTGATCTTTTCACCTTTTTCATCCACTGGAAGAATCTCGTACCTTCAAAATTATTGATCTTGGAGCAGCAGCTGATTTACGAGTGGGCATCAACTATATTCCTAAGGAGTTCCTTTTGGATCCAAGGTCACCAAGCTACCTGCATGATTATGAACTGTATTTCTACCAACATAACTGTGATTTGCTTGAAGCTTTACAAATTATTTGCAGGTATGCTGCTCCAGAGCAATATATCATGAGCACGCAAACACCATCTGCTCCCTCTGCTCCAGTTGCAACTGCTCTATCTCCAGTTCTGTGGCAGGTATTCTTTAAAAGCTTGAATCTGTGAAGAAACTATGTTTATTTTCCTCAGATCAAAAGTATTGTTCCAATCAAGATAATTGCTTCGGCTGATGCAATAATTTTCTCTCCGCAGCTGAACCTTCCTGACAGATTTGACATATACAGCTTGGGCCTCATATACTTGCAGATGGTATGTCTATATTTACGTGTTTTCAAGGTTTATGTCCTTCTGTTTTAGTGAACCCAGAGGGTAGGGGTAACTCTATGCATATAAAAGTAGCTTCCAAACTATTAAGGTGGATTTTCCCCGATTTCAGGATTGAATAGACAGTTCTTTAAAATTCCTGAATTCTAATATGGGCTTTTTCCTTCTTTCCGCAAGAATTGAACTGCCTCATGTGAAAACCCACGGGTCCTAAGTTTAGAACAGAGTGCTATGGATCTCCAAAACTTCTATTGCACTGGAAGATGTCGAACTTTCCTGCATGAAACTTATCCGTTGGTTTGAAAGCCATATTACTAATCTCCCTTCTGCACTGTATTGCTATCGACAGACTCTTCCACTCTGTTCACGTCTTGTCAAAACATCTTCCTATTTCTTGCTGGAAGCTTGTAATTGTTGCTTTCCTAACTTTCAAGGGGAACTAGTTTGCCTATCCGATTTTGCGACTGACGTATGACATGCATTATTTAGCGAGTGTGTTACCTACATAATCATCAACATGTTATAACATGTTTGAGTACGTATTGATTTGCATAACTTGAGAAATAGTACTCCCTCCGATCCATATTAATGGTCTCAACATTGTCTAGATACGGATGCATCTAGTCTAAACACTTAACTAGATACATCCGTATCTAGATAAAGTTGAGTCCATTAATATGGATCGGAGGTAGTACTGTTTTATTACTTGCAATTTTTTTTTGAAAAAGGGAATATATTAATATCACGAAGATACCAATTACACCCAGCCTCTGCAATTGCAAGTTTCTTCGTAGCATAAATATTACACAGTTAGCTGCATCTTTACACTTTGCTCCAGGCAGCATCGATGCATCTCCACACGACAACGGTGCCAAATGTAACATGTTTGAACTTTCGTTTTAAATTCAGGATTATTCTGTGGAACAGAAAAGTTCATTGACAAGATAGTACAGCAACTTTTGTTTTCAAAACATCTCATGACATGATCTTAGTTCCAATAGAATCAGAGTAAGAATTCTAGTAGCCTTTAATTACCTTAAACAAATCATTCTTTTGCAGGCATTTCCAGCATTGAGAACTGACAGCAGCCTGATACAGTTTAACCGCCAACTGAAGAGGTGCAACTACGACTTGGAAGCCTGGAGGAATTTGGTAGAACCACGAGCTGCCCCAGATCTCCGGAGAGGGTTTGACATCTTGGATTTAGACGGTGGTATCGGATGGGAGCTCCTGACGTCGATGGTCCGGTACAAGGCGCGGCAAAGGACCAGCGCCAAGGCCGCGTTGGCGCATCCGTATTTCAACAGCGAGGGCCTCCTCGGCCTCTCGGTAATGCAGAACCTGAGGCTGCAGCTGTTCCGCGCGACCCAGAAGGACTACAGCGAGGCGGCTCGATGGGTCATCGGCCTCATGGCGAGATCGGGAACAGAAGCAGCAGGAGGGTTCACTGAAGCACAGCTTCAAGAGCTCAGGGTATGTATGTGTGCCCCAGCATGACAAGGACCATAGCTGGCCTGGAGATTAAAAACTGGAGTTGTTGGAGAAGTTTGCCGCCAAACATTTCATTTCGTTTTAAGAATCGCTGGCTGATGTACAGTGGAACATATCTATGGTGATTTGGTAGAACACTGACCACTTGTGTTTACTTTCCTTGTGCAGGAGATCAAACCGAAGAAAGACAGCGCCCAGCGCAACATGCTGGCGTCGATGCTGCGCGTGCAGAGGAAGATCGTGAGGACGATCAGCGAGAGCATGGGCGAGCTTAGCAGCCAGAGCAAGAGCATCTGGTGGAGCCGGTGGATCCCCAAGGAGGAGTAGGCAGGGATAGCTTTGTATTGTACATTGTTCAGCTCTTCTGTAAAAACGTCACCTTGTAGATATATGGTAAATGGTATGTCCTACTTACTCTCTACCGCGGGTGAGTACAGATTTGTCCATGGGAAACACTACGATAAATATATACATATATACGGGTCCAAGGATAGATGTACAAATATGTTTCACATGGAAATGAAAGTTTTCGAGGCCCTTGTGATCATCACAGGTTCATGGCAGCTCTGATGTTTGATGGCTTGCTGATCTGGTGGTATCCCTTTCATTCTGTGCGAGATTCATGACAGGTCAGCTATGCCTGTGCCCTTGGTACTATACTATCATTGGCATCAGCGATGAGGATTCCATAGGGGCGGCGGGCGCAGTCGTCAGAGTACTGCCGCCGCTTGGTCGCGTGCCGCAGCTGCGAGCTTCGTCTCTGTGCGGTCACGCGGATCTATTCTCAGCAAAAGGCGAACCATGTCTATGAGCTTAGAGCATCTTCAGTGGCGCCCTGTAAATACGTGTCCGACACCTCCCAATTGACATGTCCGGCACAATAGGGGTGCAGCCTATAGCGGCCCCCAAATCAAAAAATAAAACTTAAAACTAATTTAAAGAAAATAAAAAACTTTCCAAATTTCATTCATATTTCATTGCATATTACACATATTTGAACGAAATTCGTGCGACGCGTAAACGAGATTTAACAAACTAAACTAATCCTATACCAGACAAGGAAGCCTATTCCGGTGCCTTGCCAACCACTACACGGCGGCCCAAGAACTTGCATGCCTTATGGTCTGCCAGTGTCGCCGGCTGCGGCCTTGAGGAACACTAATGGCCTCGGCTGAGGCTTCTGGTTTCGTAGCCGGCGCGTGTGGTGGGATTTAATCTACCACTGTTGCATGTCGCGGCCCCCCTTTTGATGGGAAGCCTCGCCGGCTTGCGCCCACTTCTCCGGTTAGGGTGACACTGCCGGGGAAGTGCCGGCGGCGCATGTAAGGGGAAATCGGGCAGCTCGTCATCCTCGCCGTTAGAGCGGGCACGCTCGTCGTCGGAAGCCTCCCGCATGTCGGCGGTGGGGAAGGCGGAGGTGCGGCGCGCCTCGTACTCCGCGTCCACCACGGCGTGCCAGTACGGCGACGTGATGGAGTACTTGGGGTCCACCTTCCGCTCACACGGCATCTCCCTCCATTGTCGGATGATGTAGTCGGTGCGCGCCTGGCCGCGGAGCCGCGGCGCCAACGGCACGTCGACGACGTTCCTCACCCACCCCTCCAGCAAGGTGGTGTCGTCCGCCACTGGGGTGTTGTGGCGGCTGTACATCTGCGCGTTCTCCTCCGAGATCATGTGTGGAGGCTCGTTGGCTGCCTCCTCGCGCCACATCTCTCGTTGCCACATCTTGGCCATCTCCGCCTCCTTGTTGCGCCGGCGTTGCTCGAGCAAATGTCCAATTCCCACAAAAATCCCGCAAATGTCGGTAGCAACATCACGCTTCTTCGGCAGCACAAAGAAAATTGCTACGAACACCCTACGAATTTGCATCAAAAATGAAAAAATTGCTACAAAACTTCTAAACATTTGCATCAAAATCAAGAAAAAAAATGTATCAAAAAAGAAAATTGCTATAAATGATTTGTGGATTTGCATCATAAGAGAAAAAATTGTGCTACAAAGTTTTGAAAAATGACAGTACTAGGCGGCCCCCGGGATCGGAGGAAAAAATCCTCCGGGTCCCCGTGCTGACACGTGTCCCCTATCTGACCTCCAAATTCCTCCAATCCCGCTTTTGCTTCATTGAAGAAAAACGGTTCACACGTAATAAGAATTTTGTACTATTGTAGCAAAAGTTTAATTTTCTCTCAAATCGCACAAAAATGCTTCTATAAAGCAAAAAGTTTCATTCGTAGCAATTTTTTTTGTTTTGCTCGTAGCAAATGCTTCTATGCAAAAAAAAGTTTTATTCGTAGCATCGCCAACTCACACTATCCTAGATACTTTTACGGAGCAAATGACGCGCCGTCGGTAACATCATTGCGTGCCGTCGATAGCAACGTCGAGCGCCCCTGGTAGTATCACCGGCTCGTCGGTACCAATGCCATGCACCGTCGGTAGCATCGGCTGCTCGTCGTTAGAAACGTCGCGAGACGTCGGTAGCATCTGCTCGTACCATTGCCGGATACCATCAGTAGCATCGTCGCGTGCCGTCGGTAGCAACACCACGCGCCTATAACATCGTCGGCTCGTCGGTAGCAATGTCGTGTCATTGGTAGCATCGCCGAGTGCTGTCGGTAGCAACACCACGCGCCTATAACATCGTCGGCTCATCAGTAGCAATGTCACGCGTCGTCGGTAGCAACGCGCCGGTGAGCTATCGGTAGCATTGCCGGCACATCGTTGCTACCGTCTAGGTAGCATCGTCGGCTCGTCGGATACTTTGTAGCAACTTTGGCTACTGTCGGTAGCAACGCCACTGTCTAGCAAATCCGGCTACTGGCAGTAGCACGTCGGCTTCTTCGGCAGCACAAAAAAATTGCTACAAGCGCCCTATGGATTTGCAGTAAAAATGATTTTTTTTTTTTTGATTCGAAGCATCCAAACATTTGCACCAAAATCAAGGATATAAAAAAGAAAAATTGCTACAATGATCAGTGGATTAGAAGGCTTTTCCTACGGGCTACGGCCAGTCGGCGATCCAAACCTAGGCTGTGACTGTGAGTCTGTGAGCCCGTGACTCTTCCTGGGCTGGGCTGGACTAACAGAACAGCGACGCCCATCTCCATCTCCCGTCTTCTTCCTCCCCAACGGCGCGGCGAAAGCCTAGGCGGCGCCACCGTTTCCCTCTCCGATCCCGCCTCCCCGCCATGTCCGCCGCGCACCTCCTCCGCCACTCCCGCAAGGTCCGTTCCTCCATCCCTCCCTCCTCTCCCCGATCCATTGCCTCAGTCGGCTGCTGCTTCCTCGCGCACCCCTCGGTTGGTCAATGCCTCGGTCACCTCAACATTAGCTGGTAGTATGTATCCCAATCGTAATAACGGCGTGTTACATCATTCATTCCTTGCATCTAACTGTTTGTCGCTACGTTTGATTGAGTTATGAATACCCCGTGACTGACTTTCCATGGCTCTACTGCCTGCCTTTTGCTATTACAGTTGCAGAGCTTGCGGAACATTGTCGATTGTGAACGCCCTGGCGTAGCACGCTACTTCTCTAATGGTCCTGGATCCTTCGCCGTGAAAGAAAATCGTATGCTTGCCTTTGGCTATTTTATTTTGTTGATTATTTCTTCATGTGATTATTATTGTGCATCTCTGATCCATTTTAGAATTGCCCTGTCCAACACATACTATTGCTGTGCTTAATGATGCAATTGTGCTGTGTACAAGACCATCCGCTTTTTTTTTTCTCAGTCAGCTTGGGTTTTTTTTGCGGGTATAAAAACCAGTAAATGAAAATTTACAGGCGTCTAGTACATATACATCTAAACATGGACACACACTGTGTTGATATGCTTATATTTAAAAAAAATGGAAGGTGACGATGTAGATTATTTTAAATGTGTCATTTTCGTTTCCAGTCATATCACCCTCTTCACTGTTCCTGCTCCCCCAAAACATGTTTCTGCTTACTAAGTTGTAAGTTCACCCTCTCATTTTATATTAAGGTGTGATTTTTCATCTATCTACTTTTAGATGTGCCCCTACTGTTTAGTGCAGGAGGTAGCTCCTCTTATTTCTCTTAGACTTTACCTTGGCATAGAGAAGTATGTGTCATGATGATATAATTCAGTGCTTCTGATTTATTTCGTCAGGTGTTGAAAAAATTATTGGAGGCACTGCATCTACTCTGTACAAGCAACCTGGGAATAACCTTGAGACCTGCAAGGTTATGTCCTTGTAAAATGTGCTCCTTAATTGAAATTCCTAGCAGCTTGTCCTGATATTCTAATTTGACGTTTTGTATTTTCAGGTGTCAGTAGGAGGCCTAAATGGAAGCTCCACCTGCAGAGGAACACTCGCCAACTGTATCCCTAGTGGTGTTTCTGGCCTCAATGGTTCATTGTCACGGTAATAGTGTGATTTCTTTTATGCTAGTGCTACCTTATGTTTCTGTGTGGGAATGCATGAAAAGATAACCACCTTTGAAAGAGGAGAATGTGAACGAGAAATATTTGACAATTAAATCCCTTCCCATTGACTAATACAACTCATGGAATTAAAAAATCCATTGCATCTTGCAATAGAAAAGATTGAGAAGCAATGTTTGGTTTTGGGGAGAGTTTTGTTGTGAGGCATTGGGACGATTAATATATCTTAGCATGCTTGTCGTAGTGTATAATCTTGAAGATTTGTTTGTTCTACAGGTTTAGTGGGATTATGGGGCCAAGGACAATTCTTCGGTCAATCGTCACGGTTAAGGCAAGTCCATAACGGAATATTGACCTTGCATTTTCTCTTTGCTCAGTTTTTATTGTACTACTTTCCCTTATACCAATAATATGTTCTATGATGATGACGACGTATTGACGTGCTAATCTAGAAGTGTGTCTGGCAAATAATTCAGTTGCATTTTTGCATATCATCATAATGAAAATGAAAGCTAATGAAACCTACTTCGGTACGCTCATTGATACCTTCTGTGATGAGTTGTCACCCACTTTGGTGGCACCCTCCACAAGTTGGAGTGAGTGGACGTCGGCACAAGCGGTACTGATATACACAATTGGAAGAGATGAGCATGTAGGAAGCTAGGGCATCACGTGTACTGAACTGCTGATGACAGAGTGCTATTCATAATGCCTTTGTGTTTTGATTTTTGGATAGTTTATTTTTCTTACTGCCTCTTGCTGAGTTGGTGTACTCGTCCTCGTGGCTTCTATGTTTTTAGAAACTATTGAGGACGGCATGAATGGGATTGGGAGTAATGCATCGACATCCTTGGATACACACTACTTTCACACATAACAACCTTACTATAGATTAGCTTAAATATGCTCCTTAAACGTTGTTCTCGAGTTATTCTTTGTTGTTGAGGTTTAGCTTATGTTAGTGAGCTCCCTGGTTGGTTGATATGGTACGTTTTGGATATTAACTTTAACTTAGGTCTTGTTGAGTCTTATGGCCATGTATATGGTTATATAACTTGATATATTCTTATTCGCTTATCATGGATGTCCCCATAAACAAAGGAGATTGCCAAAATTTATAGTTTTTCCCGGCTTGGTAGTGTTAAAAGTATGTGGTAGCAGTTCCCGCTAGGGTTGATATCTGGGTTGTTACAAGGTCTATCAGGTCTTTATTTAATGCACAAAATGTTATGGGTTTGTGGTTTTATTGGGATTTAGATTCTTGGTGCCTGCAGTTTTCTCATTCTTTTCATCGAAGTGAAACACATGCACTACTTCACTGAAAATCTTATTATTTTCGTGATGCCTTGAGAAGTTGATCTATTCCCATTACTTCCTACATAAGTTATATTATATATGCCCTGAAACATTAGGAACCACTAGCTTGGTGTAAGAATCTCATTGTTCATATTGGTTAAGGCTGTAGTAATCGACACAGCATTTTTTTTGTCTTAGCGTAGTTAAATACAGAAAGAGACAAGCTGTATAGTTGGAAATGATAAGTCAGTGCCATGCCTATATCTCTTACTTGGTCAAATACTAATCTTCCTGAGTGCTGGTTGTTCGTGTTCCGATGTTTATCTAAAATTTTCTGTATGTTATACTTTGTGATCTGACCAGGCTACCAAGGCCCGGCACCCCGCATCTCCTCTGCTCTCGGGGTTTGGAGCAGTGACTCGTGCTTTCAGGTAACTGCAGTTACAATCTTATTCCGTATGTGGATAATTGTCAACGCTAGCTGGTGTGTCTATGTCAGTCTTCCCCTTTTGCTTGTTGAGTAATGAATTGTATGTATGTGCTGTTGTGTGCAGCTCAAGTGGTCATTACACAAATAGGCCTGGAAATTCTACCTCACAGTATACAAATCCTAGCAGTTTCCATGGGGAGCATGTTGCAGGAGTTCAGCAAAGCCATGCTTCACAAGCCTATCGGAGTCCTTATACCACTAACAAAGTTGACATACATAGAAATCATTCAGGGCATTTCATGAATGTAAACGCATATGTACAGAGCAACCGTAATGGAATTTATCAAGAAAACCGTTTGGATAATCAACCTATCACATCAGCTGAGAACAACTTGAGCGGTGCACCATATCAAGATAGCATGTACCAGCATTCACTACCTGGCAGCCTTCCAAACAATGGACCACCTTCTGAAGTATCTGATGAAGCCAGTGGCATACCCAAAGGCACTATTGAAGAACTGGGTAAGTTATGTGAAGACGAGAAAGTAAAAGAAGCTCTGGAAGCTATACCAGTGCTGCAAGAAAAAGGCATTATACTGGGTGCTCCTGAATACTTCAAATTGATGCGAGCATGTGTTGATGCATCTGCTCTTGCAGAAGCAAGAGAAATACATCAGCAAATATCTCATTCAGAACTAGCTGCTGACACAGATGTTAACAACAAAATTTTGGACATGTATGCTAAATGTGCCTCGATGGAAGATGCAAAGAAACTGTTCAGTACTATGGCCCAGCGTGATTTGACATCTTGGAGTACTATAATCTCAGGGTTTGTGCACAATGGTCTTGGTGAAGAAGCAACTGAATTTTTTGATCAGTTTAAGCAGACAGGAGATAAACCAGATCCTGGCATGTTCACATATGTTTTCTTGGCTTGTGGAATTTTAGGATCTGTCGATGAGGGCATGTTGCATTTTGAATCAATGCAGAAGGATTTTGGTATAACTCCTGCCATGGATCATTATGCCAGCATTGTTAATATGCTTGGCCAGTCTGGCTATCTTGATGAAGCTCGTGAATTTGTTGAATGGATGCCAGTGGAACCGAGCATTGATGTGTGGGAATGTTTGATGAATATGGGTCGACTTAATGGATCTTTGGAGCTGGGGGATCGTTGTGCTCAGATTATAGAACGCCTGGATCCGTCTAGGCTGAATGAGCAGTCTAAAATGGGTCTTTTCCCTGTAAATGCTTCAGACCTCGCAAAAGAGAAAGAAAGGAAAAAGGCTAATTCTGTTGAAAATAGAAGCAAAGTTCATGAATACAGAGCAGGGGATCGATCCCATCCTGAAACCTTTAAGATCTATGAAGAGCTGAGGTACTTGGCGGCTCATATGAAGGAGGCAGGCTATGTGGCGGATACTCGATTTGTGCTCCACGATGTTGATCCAGAAACTAAAGAGGATGCCTTGCTAGCTCATAGTGAGAGACTAGCTGTTAGTTACGGTCTTATAACCAGTGCTGTCCGTTCACCTATTCGGGTTATAAAGAATCTTCGCTCCTGTGGAGATTGTCACACGGCTTTGAAGATAATCTCTAAACTTGTTGGCCGTCAGATCGTTGCAAGGGATGCAAAGAGGTTCCACCATTTCGAAAATGGTGTCTGCTCTTGCAAAGACTACTGGTAAACAGAATGCAACAAGTTTGCACTGTTATTGAACTTAATAGGTACAAAACCACAATAGATTGTGTTAACTTTTTTGATATATCTGCATTCCATGAATGAGATGGCTATTCAGGGCCAGGCTGAAAACCGTATAACCATGCCTGTGGTAGAATGATTGTAGTATGAGGCTAGTGTGGTGTCTAGAAGTGTACATCTAAGTGCTTGATTTGCTGGTCTCAATTTTGCGTTTAGTTCCTCGTTTGCTTAGTTTAATGGATAACATTCACTACTTTGACATTATTAATGGCTTGCTTTTCTGGATTAGGATAATCAAAATGGTCCATAATGCATGTCTCTCTGTTAGTAAACTTAGGCTTTGCAAATGTATAGTAGCTTCAGCTAATTTTATTGTTAGGTGTTGGACATTCACTACTGTAACATTGTTGGGCATTGTTTGTGTTGAACATTTAATTAGGTAGAACATGGGAAGCCTCTAATTGTATGTTCTTTATGGAGTGTTTTTCTCTTAGCAAGCACATTAGCAGAACTAAAGCATTGACTGTTCATTTTCTGTCTGCGAGCATTTTGTTAACTGTCTTCTCCTTTCAAACAACTGTTATGTATTCTCCCATTTCTGCTCTTGCTTGGCTGGTTTCAGCTTATACTTAAATTGTAGATCTAATAAAATAGGTTGATCATTAACGTTCTTTACAGTGCCATGAAAAGGCACATAGTTATAGGGCATATACCTTATACCGTTGACATCCCGATAGATGGTCAACATAGGGCATATCCAACCGAGCAGTTGAAGCCAAGGTGTATGCGGTACCTCATACAAAATAGCTGTTAATTTGTTAGACTGTCACAACTGTTGCTTGTTCATTATATTGTTGGTTTACTGGATCACTTGATGAATTTCTTTCAGTCAATCAAAGACGGCTCATTTCTTCTCTTCCTTTTCTCTCTCTCCTCTTCCAGGTTTTGAGAGTCGTTCTCCCCTCCTTGTCTCCTCTCCCCTTTCCCTCTGGTGGCCTTGCCGGCCGGAATGGATATGGGAAAGGTGGCCAGGTCGCCGCCTCTCTGTGTACGCGTAGGGCCAGTTCTAGATTTAGAGTTGCCCTTATGGCTTTTGTCTTGATGCCTGCTTTGGAGCTTTGACATGGCGCTTGCAGCAAAAAATCCGAGCAGAAAATCCGACGAGGAGGAAACCGTCGCCGCCAGCAGCGGCCCAGGAACATCGTGCGCGAGCGAGACGGCGGCAGGGGGAAGCCGGCGGAAATGGCGTCGATGCAGAGCTGGCGCAAGGCCTACGGCGCCATCAAGGACACCACCACCGTCAGCCTCGCCAACATCAACTCCGACTTCAAGGTCCGTACGCTGGATCCCCTCACCCCCACAACCCCCTGATTTTTCTGACCTAACTTCACGCCGAATCCACCGGAGACCTGGTTTGCTCTTCGGCCCGAGCAGGCTGGCTGGCGGCGCGCGAGTTGATCTGTACTTGCATAACCTGAGAAATAGTACTGTTATAGACTTATATGCATGCTGAGTATATAAAACATGTTGTACTGTTAGTGTTAGCTGCATCTCCACACTTTGCTCCAGTAACCCATTTATGCATCTCCACACTACAGGGACGCCAGATTTAACATGTTCGAACTATCATTTTCAATCCCGATTGTGTGGCGTTGCAATAAACAACAGAAAAGTTCATCTAGAAGATAGCACAGCGACTTTTGTTTTCAAAACATCGCATGACTGCATCTTAGTTCCAAATAGAATCAGAGTAAGAATTCTTTTAGTTTTTAATTACCTTAAACAAACAAATCATTCTTTTGCAGGCATTTCCAGCATTGAGAACCGACAGCAGCCTGATACAGTTTAACCGCCAACTGAAAAGATGCAACTACGACCTGGAAGCTTGGAGGAATTTGGTAGAGCCACGAGCCGCCCCAGACCTCCGGAGGGGGTTCGACATCCTGGATCTAGACGGTGGCATCGGATGGGAACTCCTGACGTCGATGGTCCGGTACAAGGCGCGGCAAAGGACCAGCGCCAAGGCCGCGTTGGCGCATCCGTATTTCAACAGCAAGGGGCTCCTCGGCCTCTCGGTGATGCAGAACCTGAGGCTGCAGCTGTTCCGCGCGACCCAGAAGGACTACAGCGAGGCGGCTCGATGGGTCGTCGGCCTCATGGCGAGATCAGGAACACAGGCAGCAGAAGGGTTCACGGAAGCACAGCTTCAGGAGCTCAGGGTATGTATGCATGACATCATGACAAGAACATGCTGGTGATTCGTAACAGGAGTTGTTGGAGCAGTATGCCATCAAATATTTCATTTCGTTTTCAGAGTGCCGGCCTTGGGCCACAGTGGGATAAACATGTGATGATTTGGTAGGAGAACACTGACCACTTGTGTTATTCTTTTTTCCTTGTGCAGGAGATCAAGCCGAAGAAAGACAGCCCCCAGCGCAACGTGCTGGCGTTGATGCTGATCGTGAGGACGATCAGCGAGAGCGTGGGCGAGCTTAGCAGCCAGAGCAAAAGCATCTGGTGGAGCCGGTGGATCCCCAAGGAGTAGGCAGGGACAGCTTTGTACATTGTTCAGCTCTTTCTGTAAAAACGTCACCTTGTAGATATGGTAATGGTATGTCCTGCTTACTCTCTACTACCCCCGAGTGAGTACAGATTTGTCCATGGGAAACACTACGATAAATACATACATATACCGGCCCAAAGATATATAGATGTACAGACCGCTCGCTATATATGTACAAACGCTTTGGGGCGTGCCGGACACAAAATTGCGCCCACTCGCGGCGCCCAAACGCGAATTCGGTCCGGCGCGGCCCAGTTTTGTGTCCGGCACGCCCAGCCCACGCCCTCAACTTGGGAGGCTTGGGGCGGCCCCGGACGGAAGGAAACGCGACGCCACGTCGGCTCCCGACGCGCGGGCCACGCCTGGCAGTGAGACATGGACTATGTCTCGTCGTTTTGTCGCCTGATTTTATCCCCGTCATTCATCGTCGCCCCAATTTGCCTCGTCGCCCCAGTCGCCCCCCGTCGCCGGCTCCGCTCCACCCAAACCTGGACGCCGGCGCCGCCGTTTGCTTCCTCTCCTCGACGGCCTTCGGTTCCGGGCACCGGCGATCTCTCCGCCGCTGTATTCGATACAACCGTCCCCGGCGGTCTCTCCGCGACCCGCCTGCCTGCAAGGTGTTCGGCGGAAGGTTCGCCTGATTTTATCCCCGTCTTTCATCGTCGCCCCAATAGCCGGCGACCGGTCGTTGATCAGTGGCCGCGTTGTATTGCAGATGGATAGCGACGACGAGATGATGGCCGCGATGATGTTGGAAGAAGAAGACGTCATCGCCGCGGAGGAAGATGAGAATATAGCAATTCTCAGTTGTCTTCTCCGACTTCAAGCCGACGAGGAAGCCAATGCCGCCCCAAAACAGGGAGGCTCGTCGTTCGGAAGGAAGAAGAGCAAGCCGAGGCAGAGAATGGAAGGCCATTGCATGTTAGTCTCGGACTACTTTGCCGAAGTTCCTGTCGCCACCGCCAAGGATTTCCGTCGACGCTTTCGGATGAACCGTGGATTGTTCAACCAGATCGTGCAAGCTGTGAGGGCGTATGATCCATGGTTCAAGTTGAAGAAGGACGCCGTGGGAACTGTTGGTTTCTCGTCAATCCAGAAGTGCACTGCAACCATGAGAATGCTTGCATATGGAGCACCTGCTGATTCTGTAGATGACTACCTACGGATGTCAGAGTCCACAATCATCAAGTCGATGTACAGGTTCTGCAGGGCGGTGATTGGTGTGTTTGGCCCAAACTATTTGAGAGGACCAAATGAAAAAGAAACAGCTCGGATCCTGGAACAGAATGCAGCTAGATGATTCCCTGGGATGCTTGGAAGCATAGATTGCATGCATTGGAGCTGGAAGAACTGTCCATTTGGTTGGCAAGGATTGTACAAAGGAGGCCACAAAGGATATTGCAGTGTGGTTCTTGAAGCTGTGGCCGATCATGAACTATGGATTTGGCACGCATTCTTCGGCATGGCAGGATCACACAACGACATCAATGTGTTGCAGCGCTCTCCTGTGTTCGCGAAGCTAGTTGAAGGCCATGCCCCACCTGTCAACTATGTGGTCAATGGCCACGAGTACAACAAAGGGTACTACCTAGCCGATGGCATCTATCCAAAGTGGGCAACATTTGTGAAGAGCGTCCCCAACCCTCGCGGGAACAAAGCTTGTCATTTTGCCGCTGAACAAGAGAGCGCCAGGAAGGATGTCGAGCGGGCATTTGGAGTGCTGCAGCAAAAGTTTGCTATCGTTCGGTATCCTGCTCTGACATGGTCGAATGAGCAAATGTGGGAGGTGATGAATTGTTGTGTCATCCTGCACAACATGATCATCGAGAGTGAGCGCTATAATCCAGTGCATGATCATATGCCATATGACTTTGAGGGTCCTCATGCACAGGTTGATCACAACGTGCCGGCAGATTTCGCAGATTATATCTCAATGCATTTGGAAATTCGTGATGAAAATACTCATAATGCACTCCAAACTGATCTAGCGGAGCATTTGTGGGCACGCCGGGCATGGCAGCGGCAGAGGAGGAAGAGAAAGACGTTTGAACTTTATTTTATATATTTGAACTATTAAATATTGTATTTGAACTATTACATATTTATGTATGTTTGATTTTTCCTTTCACAAAATATTAAAATTCATGTAAAAAAACCTTTTGGGGCGCCCCTTTGGACGCCGCGAGTGGGGAACGTGGGCGCCCAAATGGCGCACCTTGTCCGGACAGCGCCCAAATGGTACGTCCGGACGGCCTTTGGACGCCCATTTGGGCGCCGCGACTAGAGATGCTCTTATGATCATCATAGGTTCATGGCTACTCCGATGTTTGATGGCTTGCTGATCTGGAGGTATCCCTTTCATGACGTGCGAGATTCCATGACAGGTCAGTTGTGCCCTTGGTACTATACTATCATTGGCATCGCAACCATATGTCGGTGGACCGCACCCTTGTGGTTACCATCTGACTGATGAGTGATGAAGAGCAATAAGTGAAGTTTATGCCATTTGGTCCCTCTCTTTTGTTGCATTTATCTTGGTGTCCCTCATGGTTCGGTTCTTGGCCACTCTGCTCCATGTGACAAACTGTCAACTCTCAACTGCCAGGTGCCAACTGCTAGTCAACTACTCTAATGCCAGGATTAGTTAGTTAAAGAATGTCTGGAATACTATGATCTTTGCCTATCTACCGGCAACCGTTGGACCTAGTGATTGGCCTGTGGCTGTGGCAAACTGGCAATTTGTTTGATAAGTAAAAAAAAAATATTTCAACGTGGGAGAACCACGTGATTTTTGATAGTGGAGGGTGCGACATCACCGAAATTGCAAGCATGAGGAGTTGAATTCGGGTGGGTGGGAAGGCATCAGCCCCTCCCTACCACTAGGCCATGCCTTAGGGTGTGTTTGGTTGGGATTCTGCACCCAGATTCGCTGCCAAGAAGCTAAAATCTCAACCAAACGGATACCAGGCCGAAGCAGATTCCGGGAACGCAGCTGATTTTTCTAGTGCAAACCGAAAGTTGGTTCCACCCCAGATTTCACTGCGTTGCGTTCAGCCAAAAACTTCGAAATTACCCGCATGCCACCGATAAGTGAAAAGTGGCCGGTTCGTTCTCTTCTTTTCTCCTTCCTCCCGTACGGCTCCTCCTTCTTTTCCCCACGGCTCGCAACAGGAAGGAAAAAAGGCCAGGTAAGGGTTCCCTTCGCTGGCCTATTCCGGCGGCCTCCGGCGTCGTGCCGGCAGGGAATCGAGGCACCCAGCCCACCGCTCCATTCCCCTGCTATACTGGCCGAAATTTCAATTTTACTGCTGGATTGGCTTATGTGCAAATATTTCTTTTCGAATCCACAGTTCACAGTTGTTCCAACCAAACAACTTTCAGATTTCCCACAGTTGTCAGCTCACAGTTGATTCTTCACAGTAGATTTCCCAAGCCTGATTTTCAAGAATCTACAGCTCAACCAAACACACCCTTAGAGCATCTCCAACAGACGCGGCAAATGGAGCGCGCGCGCCAAATAACGGGCTTTTCCCGCGCGCGGGGCCATTTCGCGCGCTCCAGCAGTCGCGGGAAAAAAGCGCGCGCGCAAAAAACGTCGGCGCGCGCTATGTTCCGCACTAAATACACCGCCCCGCGGCGCGCGCGCGCTCACTCCACGCGTCCCCCTCTTCTCCAACCGCTTCCCCTCTCTCTCCCACCGCTCGCGCCACCGCACGGAATCCGCACCGCCAGCCGCCACCGCGCCGCGCGCCGTCGCCACCATGCCTCCGCGCCGCAGGAACCAGTCCGGCTACCGCGGCGTGCGCGCGCGGCCCAACGACACGTTCTACGCGGAGATCCGCTCCGGCGACGAGCGGATCTCCCTCGGGACGTTCGAGACGGCGCACGAGGCGACCCGCGCCTACGACGCGGCAGCATGGCGCCTCGGCCGGAGCCGGCGCCAGATGAACTTCACGGACGTCCACACCGCCCAGCAGGCGGCGGATCTGGCGCCTCCGCCGCGCCTCGTCACCGCCGAAGAGCGGACCGCCCACCGCCAGCTCCAGGCCCGCCTTCTTATCGCGGACAGGGACGCGCAGCTGGTGGCGGACTATCGCCGGAGGCATCCGCAAGAAGCCGCCGCCGAGGCGGAGCTCTTGGCCCAGTACGCGAATGAGCGGGCGGAGCGGAGGTTCGAGCGGGGGGGAGCTCCGGGCCCAGCGGCGCCAGCGCAAGGCCGAGGCGGAGGCGCAGCTCAACAACACCACCTGGGAGAAGGAAGACCCCAGGTGGGAACATCTGTGGTCCGAGATCTCCGATACGTCCGAGAGCTCGGACTCCGACTTTGATATCTAGTTAGCTTAATGTAGTCTGTTAGTTTAGCAATGTAGTCTGTTAGTTTAATCGAGTATGTTAGTCTATGTTTTAGTCAACGAACGTTCGTCTGTTCGTTCTAATAATAAAATTTTATTTTCAGTCCATCTTTTGATTCGGTTGTATATATGTTTGATGCAAAATGTTGTCTGTGCTGTGCGCTGGAATTTTTTAGCGCCGCTGCTGGAGCAAAAATTTTAAGCGCGCGCGCTGGAATATAGCGCGTCTGCTAAAGCAAAACAGGCGTCGCGCGCGAGAAATCGCAATTCTGGCGCGGCAAAAAAAATTTAGCGCGCCGGCGAGTTGGGCGTCTGTTGGAGATGCTCTTAGTCTGCAATTTGTTTGATAAGTGAGCTCGCAATTTTCCCATTACGCGGAAGCGAGTGCGATATAGAGTCTGGAGTGCGTAGAAGATCCTGTCGAGTACCAAGTGAAAGCTCACAAAGAATGCGGCATGGACAGCGAAAGCCTTGGCCAGGAGAGCACACGGCCCCTCTCGGCACGGTCGGAATGTGCTACTGGACCAGGCTGGACTTGGTCCACCGAACGTCAACGCGTGCAAGTTTTTTTCTTCTTTTCTTTTGCGAAATGCGCGTGCAAGTTGGCTTGGTTGAAGTTTTCGTAGACAATCATTTCTGCAGCAAATGGAAATGCCAACTAACATCTCAAAACAAAAAAAAGGCAACTAAACAGTATAGTGGCTCAGTGGTTGCGTAGAAACCTGGATATGGTACTGGGAAAACGATTAATTAATAATGTGCTCTAATATATTTGGACGGACAACCAGTTTCTAGACTTCATTTCAAAAAAGTTAGGAAATGTTTTCGATTTGTTTGACAGAGGGGAAGTGTTTTTTAATGCGTGTGGTACCAGCAACCTCTTGTGATCGGCCGCTGTCGGCTCCTTTTAAATGGAACAACCGAAAGGCAGAGAGGTCACTGCATACCTTTTGTTTGCCCATACTATTATTATTCTTCAGTTCAGGTGACCCTCCTAACTAATCAACGCCATCTGTTTATGCCTGACGGCTAACTTTGAAAAGAAGATTCAGACAGCGAATCGGTCGGGACATTCGTGGTATATCGCAGATAAGTCCTTGTGTACTAGTAAATTCCTGCTCACCCCTCGGTTAGAAATCAAAGCACAACGTATTCTCGCGAGAGAAAATCAATTCATCGTTTGCCTGCCAGGAATTGGGCTTAGAATTCTGAAATTGCTGGATTCCAGAAATATAAGGGTTGGCCGCCATAGGAACCGGAATCATAAACTCCAAATTCAATTGTTGAGAATTACAATATGACTAAACTAGTACTAATTATTTGCTATCAACAAGAATCACATTCAAATTCTTGAACCCCACACTCAGGCACAAATGGCCCCACGGAAACGCACAAAGTCTCCTCTTTGGATCAAGTCCGCCATAAGAACCGGAATCATAAACTCCAAATTCAATTGCTCAGAATTATAATATGACTAAACTAGTACTAATTATTTGCTATCAACAAGAATCACATTCAAATTCTTGGACCCCACACTCAGGCACAAATGGCCCCACTAAACGCACAAAGTCTCCTCTTTGGATCAAGTCATTCCAAGTGGTCCCTTGACACCACTCCCATCTGATTTCAAATAACTCTTGGAAAATTTTGTAGTGCGACGACTTTTTTAGAACAGGTTCGAGTCAAATAGCAATGATCGAAACACTTCTTTTTCCATTACACTATTTCGGAAACCTAAGGAGTCGATCATATGGATATGGAAAATACATGATTTCCGATCCTAGCGGGAATAGGAGGGAAACATATACTTAATTTAAAGTGAGTAAACAGAATTCCATACACGATCTCATAGATCCCTATAGAATTCTGTTGAAAGCCGTATTCGATCGAAGTCGTATGTACGGCTTGGAGGGAGCGGCAGGTTAAAAAATTCAACTGCTACAGTTTTACGAAAATTACCTATACAAAATATGTAGGACCCATATGCACAGATATATGTGTTCACCGCCTCAAAGTTGTTCCTCAACATATGTATGCTATCCATCAATTTTCAAATAATTTCATAGTTTTTCATAGTGTGACCGAGGTTGAAAAGTTAACTGCCAGTTCTACAAAAGCGTTTGGGGTACATACTTGTATGATTTGAGCATGTAGCATATGGACACGTGGACGACGGTAGTTAAATTTCAGTTGGTTTTGAGCAAATTCTTATGTGTATGTAAACACAAGGTTCAAATTTAATACAGCAAACTTCCATATAATGAATAACTTATAGTTCTACGTGACATCCGGGCCTAAATATTGCAATTGGAACTTTTAGAATCAAAATTTCAAATGTTATCAAACTTAGATTTGAAATCTATTTGGATATGTGAAATTCGGTTCTTGGGAGCCAAAACATGGGTTAATGTAATTGTGCAAAACAAAATCGGGAATATGCTACGTTAATATAATAATTGTTGACGTCTTCTACGTTAGTATAATTGTTGACTGTCTAGAAGAGTGACGGTCGTGGCCGGCGAACAGATGAAGCGAAGAACAGTCCACTCCATCAATTTTACGAGTTACCAGGGGCTCCGACGGAAAAGGAACCGCAAGTCTGGAACCTTCCGCGCGCCGGCGTCGACCACGAGAGAGAGAGCCACCGCCAACTTTCACAAAAACCACCCTCCGCTTGTCCACAATCACACACACGCTTCACAACCCCCAACTCCCACACCCACACACACTGTCGTCACACAGTCTTCGCGAAACCTGGACACGCCAACGCCAACGCGGAGCGAGAAAAAAAAAAGCCGGCGAGGAAGGAAACCGTCGCCGCCAGCAGCGCCCCAGGAACATCGCGGCCGGCGGCCGGCGGGAATGGCGCAGGGCTGGCGCAAGGCCTACGGCGCCATCAAGGACACCACCACCGTCAGCCTCGCCAACATCAACTCCGACTTCAAGGTCCGTACGCACGCCGGATCCTTGATTTTTCTGACCTAAGTTTGCGCCCAATCCACCGGAGCCCTGGTTTGTTCTTCGGGCGAGAGGGTTGGCTGGCGGCGCGCGAGGAGCCCCGGATCTGCGCTGGTTTGATCGGGGATTTTTGTGTTTTGTAGGATCTGGATGTGGCGATCGTGAAGGCGACTAACCACGTGGAGTGCCCGCCCAAGGAGCGCCACCTGCGCAGTACGTCGTCTGATTCCTTCCCACGCGCCCCTATATCTACGGGGTTTTGCTTCGCCTAATTTAGAGTTCCCTGGGGTTCATAATTAGTTTGTGCTGAGGCTCAAATGGGAAGGGAGGGGATAAGGTGTGTGTGCTTTTATTTTGGTTCGGTGTTTGTTTGATTGGTTGTCTGCCTGTGTGCGTGTGTGTGTGTGGTGGTGCAGAGATTGCTGCGGCGACGTCCATCGCGAGGCCCCGGGCCGACATCGCCTACTGCATACACGCGCTCTCCCGCCGTCTCTCCAAGACCCGCAATTGGATTGTAAGCTCCATTCCTGTCCTTTTACGGTATTTTCTGATGTTGCCTTGGACGATAGCTTGATTACATGCCATTCGGACTCTCGAGTGGTATCTCTCTATCCTGCATAACGAGACTGGCTCTAGTGGCCTCTTAGGAGGCTTTAGTAGGAAGCTGTGATTGCTGTATTATGCTGCTACTATAGTATGTAACTTCGCTTATAAGATAATACCTATATTGGTTGCTGTAATTTCTTGTGAGACATTGGATTCTGGTGTGTTGATGTCCTTGGCGAGCGTCTTATTGATATAGACTGTGAAAATGTTAGTACTGTTAATTAAATCAAAACGGATGAAAAACATACCAAATGCTGGAGTCAAATGTGCAAATTTGCTAGTTGCTACGTTAAAATGCCAGAGCTGTTGATTGTGCATCCAATAATTTTCTGTTTTCCTGGTTGCTTTCAACTCCATCATTTAGTTCAGCAGTGCTGTATTCTCATAAAACCTTGGGTGATGATTGTGACTGTTGTTCCTACATAGTTAGGTTAGAAATATTAATTACAGTTTACACCTGAAAAACGATAAAATCCAAACTTCTTTCAGAATCTGGTAAGCAGCCAATTTATTTACTCCATGTCTTTTTTGTACCATACAGGTAGCACTGAAGGCACTTGTAGTGGTTCATAGACTTCTACGAGAGGGGGATCCTACGTTTCGGGAAGAGCTTCTTAATTTTACACAAAGGGGGCGGATTCTGCAGCTCTCAAACTTCAAGGATGACTCCAGCCCAGTTGGTTAGTTTTTGTCGTTTGGTAGAAAATATTGTTGATCCGCTTATTATCTTTGATTTCCCTATGTACTAAGATTGAGTTCTTTCCAGCTTGGGACTGTTCTGCATGGGTTCGCACATATGGTCAGTTTTTGGAGGAAAGATTGGAATGCTTCAGGATCTTGAAATATGATGTTGAGGCTGAGCGTTTATCCAAACAAGGTCAAGGTCCTGAAAAGGTTTGAAGAATCATGTTTCTTTTTGGCACCACAGTTCAGTAGTTTTGAGGATCACACATACTAAAACTGAGTATAAATTATCGCTTACTAATCACTGCTTTAACTGATGCTATCAGGGGCACAGTAGAACCCGTGAACTGGAGTCCCAGGATCTGTTAGAGCAGTTGCCAGCTTTGCAGCAGTTACTGTATCGACTTGTTGGATGCCGGGTGATTATCTCTTTTACTATATGCTAAACAATCTTGGATGCGAGAATTTATCAATTATTGTCAATTTTATCTCTGTATGTGTATGTAACATAACACAAATTTGCATTTTGGTGTTGCAGCCAGAAGGAGCTGCGAATAACAACTACTTGGTGCAGTATGCTCTAGCTTTGGTAAGGTCTAATTGCTTGCGTTCTAGCCCCTACTGCATTTTTGTTCTAAGCATACTACTTGAAAACAATATATGATTTGACCTGATGGATATCCATCATAAACTATTTGTTAGTCTCTGCTCTTCAACCTAATCTGACTGATATGGTGGAAGGGAAAAACCACTCCTCTGTTATTTGTTATGGATAAAGTTGGTTTGACCTTGGAGAAGCTGCAACCAACGGAACTGTCTCATAATAAGCTCCGCGTGGAACTTTTGGCAAGTCTGGGGAACAGATTTAATAACTCTGTAGTTTGCGTTTTGCCCTTGCCTCATAAGAAGCTGTAGAAGATAGTTATCTGCTCCTTGTCTCATAACAAGTCTAGGGAACATATGTTGATTCTTTCTTCTCTGTATACAATTCATACAAATAATCAATTGCCGTTGAAAAATATTTCTCCAGTGCTCCATATTGCTAATGCTACATATTCTTAACCATAGCTGTGTTGAACGTAAGACACCTAGTGTAGAATTATTCAGTTGTGCACCTGTTTTATGTCTCTGTTGTGATTTAAATTAAAAATTACGTTATATTTTCTTTACCATTCTATTTTGTGTTGCCAGATAATCAAATAAAATGATGTCATGTTCTCAACTTGAGAACCACTTCTAATATGTTGATTCGGCTGATTGAGTGAATGACTAATTCTGTTTTCCACAGGTGCTAAAAGAGAGTTTCAAAATTTATTGCGCGATAAATGATGGAATTATTAACCTTGTCGATAAGGTAAAAGACCTCTTCAAAGTGAAAATTTACCACTGTGGTGTGATCAACAATCCGTATGAACGATATATTAATTTCCTGTTCACGGGTGTAGTTTTTTGAGATGGCAAGACATGAAGCACTTAAGGCCCTCGAAATTTACAGAAGGGCTGGCCAACAGGTAACTTCTGTGCCTAGAAGATGATATGGTGGAGTGTATCTGGATTCTGAAAGGTCAAAATTATAGTCCATCTTCCGATTCTTACCTGGTCTGCTTTTGATGCAGGCAGGGAGTCTATCGGACTTCTATGAAAATTGCAGGGGTCTAGAACTTGCAAGGAATTTTCAGTTTCCCACTCTGAGGGAGGTGAGGGTTTGTGCTAGCTGTCTAATTTAATAATTTTAACTATTTATAGCAGTTCTTCTTTTGGCAAAACATCTCATTTAAGTCATTTCTGCAGCCACCGCAAACATTTCTCATGACTATGGAGGAGTACGTGAGGGACGCTCCGCGTATGGTTCCAGTTCGAGGAGAGCCTCTGGTCAGTACTTCGATGATACATTTGAACTTACTGTTTCTGTTGTTGGTGTATTTGCATGTTTTTGTCCTACCGATTGTGTTATTTGCATCTTGTAATTAGAGATATATTGTATATTGTTGGTCACTTGGAAAAGTGGCAAGGAGCATTGCATTTGTTATTGTTCGTTTTTAAGGGATGAGCCTGTTTCCTTGAGATGTTAGATGCAGTTGATATCATAGCATAGGTGTGATACGAATGCAAGCGGGGAAAAGGTGATACTTAGTTGATCTCCAAAATATTACATAAAATATAGCATGTTCTCATGTGTTTGAACGAAGAAAGTGCACTATTGGTCCTCATTTTTATTATACTTTTAGTGGATGTACAGGAAATGGCTACTATAATGTCAGCATGCAAATTTTCTTAGGTTCTGTTTGTGGTTGATTATTTTTATATGCTTTGAACAAATTGTTGCAATGTCTTGACTCTGTTATCCAATGCTCGTTTTCACATATTTTATCATGTATGTTGAACGCAATAATATCCATCAGGGATTTAGAAGAAGGGTTGGAACAAATCCGTCAAACCCGGCAGCTCCAGATGCTAGTACAATAAGTATCTAGTCCAGTTGAGCTGTTTAGCTAGTTCGAAAAAAGGAATACGGAACAGCGGCAGATTTTGCACTGTTTGGGAAAACAGTTGTTTAACACCCCTAATATTCGTTAGTTACTATATCAAAAAGGCTAGCCAATCACCCTAGTATCTAAAACCGGCTCAACGAAACAAGATTATCATAATCTGCCACTATGCCAACCGGAGCCTTAGCCTTAACCTCATTATGTTATTTATGGTAGTTTGCATCCTTGAGCCATACCTTTTGTGCTTAAAATAACATGCATTTTTCCCTAGCTAGGACATTTAATTGGTTATTGACATGAAATCAATTGATAAAATTTGCATTGTCCTTCCTTCAGGAATTTCCTGAGAGGCTTCTTCTTACATATAAACCTGAAGAATCAGAGGAAGTTTATGTACCTGATCCTGTTGAAGAGGAAAGACCACCAGTTGAAGTACCTGTTCCAGAACAGCCCGTTGCAGAAGTTGTTTCACCTCCTTCCAACACGGTTGTGGCCGATACTGGTGATCTACTGGTAAGTAAAGAACACCTATATTTAATGCCGCTTTGATTTTGGCAATCTAAATATCCTTTGTCGATAGGGCTTAAATGATCCGAGTCCTGGTGTATCAGCAATAGAGGAGAGCAATGCTCTTGCCTTGGCCATTGTTTCATCAGGTAACGAGTCATGTTGAATTCTTACTTCTTAGTGACTTTCAAGGATGTTGCTTAATCAGTTAAGTGATAGATATTTTGCGCCTTTATGTATTAGATGCGAGTACTTCAACAACTAGCACCGCTGGATGGCAAGACAAAGGATTTGATCCAACAGGATGGGAACTCGCCCTTGTTACTGCTCCAAGTAACACAAATTCGTCTGCTGCAGATAGTCAATTGGTTGGTTTCTCCACTCTTGCCATTCTTTTCACTTCTGAGGATTTTTATCTCGTTGATATTGTCAGTCTGTTCTTTTTTTATTACTGAAGGGGTGCCCCCCCCCCCCCTCTCCACACAGCTTCATTAACGAATCACATACACATCACGATGTATCGAAAAACAGGAAATATGGCACAATTGAAATGTCCAGAACAGCTACTCCTTCCTAATCTAAGCAAGGCCCAAACAGAACCGTTTCTCACAAATTATATCCACTATCTAGCCTTCGACATGCTGGCGCCCAGCCTGTCGATCGATTGAAGACGTCGTGGACCACCATCTTCAGCAGCTCAATTCCTTGCCGCAGCACCCTTTGCACCTTTGATTTCTGCAATTCACTCCGATGACATAAATGATATCACACGGATCATTGGGCATAATATGATCAAAGCATGCTCTGTTCCTAGTTTTCCATAAAGACCAGAAAATAGATGCCAAAGCAAATGTTAACTGCCACCCTTTTTTATCCCTGAAATTTGAGTACTCATTCCCCCAGCTCTTCAATAGAAGTTGGTTGCGCTGGAGTATTGAAAGCACACTGGGAAACACTCCGGATGTAACGAGCAACAGGACAACTAAAAAACTAGATGATCTATGCTTTCATCTGAAGCACAAAACATGCATCGTGCAACTCCATCTCAAGCCTTTTTTCCTCAAGTTATCTTTTGTCAAAGTTCTAGCCCATATAACCAGCCATAGGGAAATTTTAATTTTAGCAGGAAGTTCCAGACACCAAAGCTGCCTAAAAAACTTTGACAGGAGTTTTGGTTTGCAGAGCATATTTACAAGGATTTAACAGTAAATCCTTTCTGCCCTAACCTCCACGACACCCTGTCATCTCCCTGTCTGAGATTAACAATATTGTTGGGCTGTTGACCATCGTTGCTCGTTGCAAGGGTTAAAAGTCCTTGTGGATATCCGTAATCCCATATGCTGTTTTGAGGTGATTTTGCATTGGTTTGTGCAGTATTAGTCCATAATTGTTATTCCGTATTTGGAGTTCTATGTTTGTGCAAAATTTGAATCACATTTAGAGAACCCACCCAATTTTTCAACCATGTTTGTGGGAGAAGAAATGTTCCATTTGTACTGATACTCTGACATGACACCCATATAATTGATACGGTATTTCTGTTTGTTAGTATGACAACCAACTCCTGTTACTTAATATAAGTATAACAAGTTAAATAACCGTTGCAAGTTATCACTGAGCAGCAGGCATATATACATATATTCTGCTTGATCTTCTCATGTAGTGACGTAGGATTGTTAGGTTGTGCAGTTGGCCAGTACACTATATTTGCGATGCACAAGACATGAACTAGGTTAGGTTAATTAATCACAGATGGCAAAAGATAGCTTATTTTTTCTAGAATACACCCTGGAAGGTGCATCTCATATCATAGAAGGGGTGCCGAAATGGCAAAGTTTACAACACCGTCGGAGACAGTCAACGCTGCAAAAGGTAGCTTTGGATAATTGCTTTTGGATCAGTTATTTATGTTGATGCTTTTCTCTGTAATTGTTGCTGTTTTGAGTTACCGTAAAAATATGGCCATTTAAACTGAATTAGAAACATGATAATGCATAACTTTACAGTGCCTGCGTTGTACGGATAATTTAGGCTAATGGCTCTTCTCAATCAAGACGTGGAGTTAATCTTGTTCTTGTGTACTTCGTTTGATCCTAAGGTAGAAGCTATTTGGCGACTGGATTAAACTCTACTCGTTGATCATAGTGTTAAGCATCTATTTCCTGTGATCTTGTTCTCATCCCACATCTTCAACATCAAAGTGTTGGAGAACTCCAGTAGATTCATAGTCCATATCCACATGTGCATGGCACATGGCCACATGGGCCGAGTGACACTAAGAGTACACATTGTTGTCATGTTGTGTAACCTTCGATACCTTCTTACTGGAACTTGTCCCAAAAATTAAGAAAAGGCATGAGCATGGTAGTATGATATGTGCACCTTCCCTTTTGTTTTTTCGCTCATGTATAGTCGTTCTGATTTGTCTCATGCACCGTCAAACAAATAGTCATCTGCACTGTTTGATGGCATCATTTGATTTTTCCACCTTGTAATCTCATAAGGGGGTCTGAATTAGATTCAGGGCTTACTGCCTTGTAGTTGAAAGTGTCTACTATTAGGTTTGTACCTATTGGTGTTAATATGTCTTGACAGTCTTCCACATAATATTCCCAGCAAAGAATTTTAAACCAGATGTTATAACATCAACTGTTTATTTCGATTCTTGACTGAAAGATGCTGTGGGTACATTGGGTGTTGATCGAGTTCTATGTGATCGGTGTTTTTTCCTGCTCAAACCCTTCTTTTTGGGTGACAAGTTGAGTTATTATCTGTTGATTTTTTTAAAGCTTTTACTAACAGTTGCTTTGGACTTTGTAGTAAATTGAATTTCTACTTCATTGACGAAGCTCTTTCCACCTCTCCAAAAATAGTTAAATTTCATCACTCTATATGCAGGGCGGTGGACTTGACAAGCTCATCTTGGACAGCCTTTATGACGAGGGGGCCTACAGGCAGACGCAACAACAGCAGTTGTATGGTTCATCAGCTCCCAACCCATTCATGACAAATGATCCTTTCGCGATGTCAAACCATGTGGCTGCCCCGCCTTCAGTTCAAATGGCTGCCATGTCTCAACATCAGCATCAGCAGCAGATGCCACCGATGATCCATCAGAATCCCTTCGGACCGGCAATTCAGCCGCAGCAGCACGCAGGCGCTGCCCCTGCGTTTAACCCTTTCATGGATAACGGCTTCGGGCAGTTCCCAGCGGCAAACAACTCACAACACCAAGCCAACCCATTTGGCGGCAGCCTTCTATAGGCTGCATCCGTAGAACATGAGCTAGTAGTATCCGGAGCAAATGCGATTTTCGCGTGATTGTAATACGAGTTGTGCCATACCCTTGTATTTCACTCGTGTAATGATGTGTATTGGCTTCACCACACGGGCTGCCGAGTGACCCTTGTTGTAAAGAGAGTAGTTAACAACCTGTGTAACATCAGCTATATGTCAATAAATAGTAGGACGTGGTTAATATATGTAACAGTGATGAAATGTGTTGGATGGTTGAACAGTTCGCCTTCTGTAGTTCTTGCACATTATTTTTCTGAATGCTATTCTCCATGCCTCGATGTGTATTATAATTTTCTGTGTCTGATCTATGAGAGGTGAAATGTCCAGGTTCATCTACTTGAGTTGTGCTAATGGTGCTTCTTAAAATTTAGGGTAGGTAAGATGTCAGAAGAAAGTGGGCAAGACTCACAGAGTCATCACGCAGATTCATTTGTGAGGACCACGTACGGAAGTGTTTGCCTGCTATGCGATCATTGTCATCCTCGATTTTGCATGGATCGATCGGAGCTAATTGCCTTCTTTCGGCAGAACAATAAGGCAAGGTAATGACAATGACGCTGCTCTGCAAATTTCATTACTCCTATACTGGACTGGACATAGTTGTCGTCTATTGTGTTAAAGAAGATTAACAGACAGAAGAATCTTAATCAGTGATCCGGCGTTTCGCATCGGGAGGAGACCCCTCGTTGTAGTAGTAGTCACTGCCCCACCTACGTGGCTACATGCACGAACTGCCCAGTAGTTTAGGTTGAAGTAGTTGCTTTACCAACTGCCCTAAAGTTTTCTGATCCCTAGAGCAGTAGGAAGGTAGATCCATGAACAGTTCGACAGGTGAAACTTCTCGCTGCAACAGCTGGTAATTCCTTCAGAGATGGATCCAGAAGCAGCATTATCGAGTTGGCTGCATCGCCTGATTCTAAAAAAATTCAGGAACCATAGCCTCTTCCGTCATGGTCTTCCTGGAAATGGAGCGAGTGGCGGCAATCCCACTACTGATAAGGTCGCTGTATCTGCTTAAACTGTGGCTGCACCATCAACGGTGTTGCTCACTCTTTCCCTGAAAGCAATACTAATTATGGTATTGATGATATGCTTATCTACTTGAGTAGATAGCAATTATCTGTCTGAGTGTAGCAAAGATTCGATCTAATAATTAAACTTGGCGAGTATTGTAGTACCATGCTAGTACAATCATGGATCAAGCAATGGTATCAATCATGTAGGGCCTAGGGGATCCACTACCCCAATTATTTAGCTCCACGCAACATAATATCTCCTTGCCTCTACTTGCTAGAGCTAGACAACAAAGCCTGCCCGCGGCATCGGCTCCCCGTGCGTACGTAGTATAGCTCTGCCTTACATCTGCATGGTCCATGCCATCAATGTATAGTGGTATAGGCCATGGTGGAATCTCATGATCTGTCCAAAAAAACCTTTACCAGGTGAGCACTGGAAACTTTGAAAGGCAGTGAAGTGGATGGTCGTGTGCCACTTGCAAAGAGATGATCGAGTTGTTTTACAGTAGGACGACGACGGTTTCTCATATCTCCTATGGTTAGTACGAGTAGTGTACTACGGTGTGTCTCAAGTTTCACACTCTGTGTGTCTCGCTGACTCGAGTTTTCGAACTGGCGGCGACAACAGACGGTAAAGCTTGTGATCGACGCAGCGGTGAAGATAGAGCTTTCACCCACCCTGTACCGTGAGAGATGCAGCGAGAGCGAGATGAAAGCGAAGCATGCAGTGCGGGAATCGTCTCCCTCATCCTGGCCCGGCATAGAGCACTATAGCTCACTGTCATGGTGTCACCCAGCAGTGGCCCGCGTCCGTCCGGGTGCGGCCATTGGCGCGCCGAAGAGATTCCCGGTTCGGCTCCTCCCTGCTCGCCGCGGCTGCCCCCGATTCATCGACGGAGACCGGCGCTAATAAAGAAGAAAAGACGGGGCGACAAGTTGCGCACTCGCACGGTGCCACCCGGCCCCGCGAGTACGCCTAGAAAGAAAACCAAAACCACCCGATCTAATCGCTTGTCCAAAAGAAAATGAAGCGAACGCCGGGCCCACCCAGATCCACCCCGGGATTCGTTTCGGCCACCGTGGCACCTCCCGTCGGCCGCGGCGCTCGGCCGTTCCCGTTCCCGTGGCTATAAAACCCGCGACCAGTTCGCCGCAGATCCACCACACACGCACACTCTTGACACTCCACCGATCCTCCATTGCAGCCTTGGTTTCAGGAGGTTTAGGCGCGAGGTTCTTTGTGCCTAGTCCGCGCGCGCGCGCCGGCGTCGGGGGACTCGTTCTCGGGGTCGATATATGCAACAGAGGGGCCTCTCCAACAACCGCCGCTCACGCGGCTTCTCCCGATCCCGCCTCGCCGTCGAGGGAGCCTAAACCAACAACACCACTCCAAAACAGAACCTTAACGAGCCAACAAGAACTCGCAGTAATCAAACAATCCTCCGCTTCTTCCTGTAAAAACCTCGACAGAAGATGGAGACCATAACCGTCGTGGAGAATGGTAAACAAGCCGATCCATGCATGCCGTTTCTTCTCTTCTTCTTTCCTGTTTTTGTCCCGCCGGATCGTGATGGTGGTCGCACGCGCGCGCGTGCCATTGTTGTTGTCGCAGGGTTCGTGGAGGTGGAGCGGAAGGTGCAGAAGAGCTACTGGGAGGAGCACTCCAGGGACCTCACCGTCGAGTCCATGATGCTCGACTCCCGCGCCAAGGACCTCGACAAGCAAGAACGCCCAGAGGTACGCGCCCAGAGCTAGTTGCCCTATGGCCTTTTGTGCCACCGTAAAGGCTGAGACCGCGACTGCCTGACAGAGACGGCACTGGTAGCAATTCGTCTCCGGTGAGCAGACACTGTATCCCAAAAAAAAAAAAATGATCAGTGTTAGCGTCAGGTTTTCCTGGAGCAGAGGCTGACGGTGACGCTAGATTTTTTTCTGTAGCATGTCAAAAGAAAAAAAAATCCCTGCTACACTCTCTCTCAAAGCCCCTGGGTTCGCTTCAGATCTCAACTTTCCATAAGAGATTTAGGATCTTCCACACGTAGTTATCTGTCGGATTTCTGAAAGCACGGCAGAGATCGCCTTTCATCTGAAGAAATGTTGACAGGTAGCCAATGGTATACTGGTATGGAGGATTGGGCTGTGTCTGGGGAGCCGTACGTCCGTGTCAATCTCAAGAATAATTCATGATTGGGGAGCCCAGATTATGTTTGGTGTACTAATGGGAAACTTGCTATTTTTGGTCTTAAGATAAATAGGCAAAAGTTTCTGTTGAGAGCCAACTTTAATAGTACATAATAAACTATGGAGCACATATTGGTTAGATATGTGCAGCAGATGCTATAAAATTTGGCCAAAAATCCTCACATACGCCTTTTGTTTTCAAAACTTTTCAAAAGTTGGCCAAAAGCTCTTGAATACTCTCTGCGATCCATATTAATTATCGCAGATTTAGTACAAATCCTTATTAAATGTCGCAGATTTAGTACAAATCCATATTACTTATCGCATATTTATTACAAATCCATATTAATTGTCACCAATTTAGTAGTACTAAATCTGTGGCAATCAATATTGATCAGAGGGATTACGTTTTTTCAATATTGCCCAAAAAATCTCAATTTTTTTCAATATTTGGGAAAAACTTAAATTGCACAGAAAAATCTAAACCAAAAAGAAAAGCCCTGACAGTACTGTTTGAATTTCATCCTAAACGGACCGATATTTCAGGATAAAGTAGCAATCAAGCACATCCGATGGTTTAATATTCATAAATGAGGGAATTAGGGAAAACACAAATACCCTGACAATACTGTTTGAATTTCGTCCCAAACGTACCACTAGGTTTACAAGTTGCAACCCCCACAAAGCAGAATAGATTCTTGGCCTCATCTGATGGCGTGTGTATGAGATACCTCTTGGTTTTGGTGGAGCCGAAGAAAGAGGCTCGAAAGGTGTTATGTATTTGTTGCACGGGAAGGTAGAGGAAGATCTTGATAGGAAAATTATGGCACCTCCAATTCCGGCAGCTTGGAGGAGGAGCTCGGTGTCACCATGGACGAGCGAGGACCCCAGCTTCACTCACTCACCGGAGTTAGGGCCTCTTTGGTTTAAAATAATTTCAAAAGAATTTTGTAGGTATGGAGTTCATTTGGTTCATAGGAGTGAAACCCTCCAAAAAATTTATGGACTGGTTTCATACCCTACAATTTCATAGAAATGCTAGCAAGAGGTTGTACCTCATGGAAAAATTCCTATTAGTGTATGACTATTATGACTTGTACTCAACTCCAAAGAAAATACCGCGTTTATCCTGTACTGCAACCAAACAACTAGTGTGACTGGTTCCTACGTTTTCAGTTCCTGCGTATCATGACATTCTATTCATACATTTTTCCTATTCCTGTGAACCAAAAGGACCTAGGATGTGAAAAGAGTGGAGGTGCAAAGTGGACGTGTCCACTGAGCGACCATCACGTAAATGGACGTGTCCATTGACACATGCTTAATTTGGAATCTTGCAGAAAATCGCATTGGGATGGATGCAACATATAATTATACCGTGGATTATAAACTATGATTACTTAAAAAAAGACAAGCACACAAACGATCCCTCTATAAACTATGTCATCTTGTGCCTAATCTTTCTTCACCTATGGGTATGGAGCAGGCTATGGCTCTTCCCCCTCCCGTGCAGTCTCTCTCTCTACCCACCACGATTCTCTGCTCTTTCAAGCTCTCTAATGGCCACTCGTGAGAGCATTCTTTTAATTCTTGGATTCTCTTGTTCCATAGCGTCGTCATCATCATTGAGCACGTTGCATCACTGTCCCTGGATAAAAAGGAGGACCTTGCCGTCTCCATTGGTCACACACACACACAGACCAGTCACCACCACGATCCCGTTGGGAAGAGATAGTCGGAGTGAGCATGGCCGAGGCAGAGCCGACGCGAGAGGAGACACTGGCAGAGCTCGAGCTCGAAATGGATCATGAAGCGGTGGGACTACCCCCAAGACTGAATGCCGACACAGTTCCACTGTGATATTTAACAATTTTACCAACTTGGTGGTGTGACTTACAGTGTTGATCTGCACTGCTGCAGGTGCTGTCCATACTCCCGTCCTACGAGGGCAAGTCGGTGCTGGAGCTCGGCGCCGGCATCGGCCGCTTCACCGGGGAGCTGGCCAAGGAGGCCGGCCACGTCCTAGCGCTGGACTTCATCGACAGCGTGATCAAGAAGGTGAGCTGAGCTACCATTCACCACTGTTGTCTGACGAAACACAATCCATCTTTGATCCACGGTGCACGGTGCTCACTCCTCAACCCGTCACTTGTTGTTGTAGAATGAGGAGATCAATGGGCACATCCACAAGAACATCACCTTCATGTGCGCCGACGTCACGTCGCCGGAGCTCAAGATCGAGGACAACTCCATCGACCTCGTCTTCTCCAACTGGCTGCTCATGTACCTCAACGACGAGGAGGTAAGATCAGGCCATAATCTCAACCATGATTACTTCAGAACAAAACAGATGTAACATTGTTGTTACCTCGTCTTGTGATTTTATACAGCGGTTTTAACTTGTAGTAACTGTTATTAACTTTTACTGTAGGTTGCGAAGCTGATTGGCAGGATAGTGAAGTGGTTGAAGGTTGGTGGGCATATTTTCATTAGGGAATCGTGTTTCCACCAATCTGGAGATTCCAAGAGGAAAGTAAACCCGACACACTACCGGGAGCCAAGGTTTTACACCAAGGTTGTCAGTCCAACTCTGAACTTTTTTCCTTTGTACTTCCACTTGAAGTCTGTTGTGCTGCAACTTTCTGAACCCATTTGTTATTTCGTCAGATAACAAATGAGTAACTGATTATAATTTATGGCTGCAGTAGCTAATTCTGTTTCATTTATGGCGTATAGATATTCAAGGAATGTCACTCCTATGACCAAGAAGGGAACTCTTTTGAGCTTTCCCTAGTAACTTCTAAGTGCATTGGAGCTTATGTCAAAAGCAAGAAAAACCAAAACCAGGTACTTCCCTTTACTTATGCTCGAAAGACACTCTTCTATCGGGTCCTAAATTACTGACAAAACCTTGTGTCTGCATCACAGATATGCTGGCTATGGGAGAAGATCAAGTCAACAGAAGATAAAGGCTTTCAGAGATTCCTGGACAATGTGCAGTACAAATCCAGTGGAATCTTGCGCTATGAGCGTGTGTTTGGAGAGGGCTATGTTAGCACCGGTGGATTTGGTGAGCTGCCTACCTTCCTTTGTCCAACCACACCAAATTTCAGTGATTATTTCTTTTGCTAAAACACTGAAGTTCAGTTCATTTACTACGCCATGCCGCTGTTAACCACAATGCTTGTATAATAAATAACAGAGACCACGAAGGAATTTGTGGACAAGCTGGACCTGAAACCAGGCCAGAAGGTGCTCGATGTCGGATGCGGCATCGGAGGAGGCGACTTCTACATGGCTGAAACCTATGATGTCCATGTCCTCGGCATCGATCTCTCCATTAACATGGTTTCGTTCGCCATCGAGCGCGCCATCGGGCGCTCGTGCTCGGTTGAGTTTGAGGTTGCTGACTGCACCACGAAGGAATATGCAGATAACACGTTTGATGTCATCTACAGCCGTGACACCATCCTCCATATTCAGGTATGTTTCAGTGTATAGATTGCACTATTGTAATTAGATACTTGGTGCATCCAGATAACTGGTAATCATTGCATATGTAGCTCAAATAGTCCTGACAAGTGGTGCACTTGGTTTTACAGGACAAACCTGCTCTGTTCAGAAACTTCTTCAAGTGGCTGAAGCCTGGGGGCAAAGTTCTGATCAGTGACTACTGCAGGAACGCTGGGAAGCCATCAGAGGATTTTGGTGCATACATCAAGCAGAGAGGCTATGACCTCCATGATGTGAAGACCTATGGAAAGGTTTGTTTCCACTGTAAAATTTCCATCATCAGCCAATCCAGTCGTTTTGGTTGGTCAACAGTGAGAAGTATTTTTTCTTTGAAAAAGTACAGTGAGAAGTATTATAACCTCTGTTTACTCATCAACGCAGATGCTTGAGGATGCCGGTTTCCACGATGTCGTCGCTGAAGACCGCACCGACCAGGTTGTCCTCTCCCCTTCTGTATCCACTGCCAATGGCATGCACTTCCTGAATCCTGATCCTTTTTCTCAACAATGTTTAGACAAATGTAACAATTAATTTTCTTCAGAAGCTAACATGATCATCACTGTCCTGTGCTGCTTTGTTTTCAGTTCCTGAGGGTCCTGGAGAGGGAGCTGGCTGAAACTGAGAAGAACAAAGAGGGTTTCCTGGCAGACTTCACCCAGGTGACTGACTTTTTGAACCCTGTTTTTAAGACAAACATTTTTTTTAGACAACAACAAAAGAATGTTTCCTTTGTGCATTGTCTTCTTCTTCATCTCTGGTTTCTCATCCATCCATCTATGATCTACCACCAGGAGGACTACGACGACATCGTGAAGGGCTGGAGTGCAAAGCTGAAGCGGTGCTCCGCCGGCGAGCAGAAGTGGGGGCTGTTCATCGTGACCAAGTGATCCGGCCAGCGAGTCAGCGACGCCACATGACGCGATGATCCGGAAGCGGTGCGGCTTCAGTTCATAATAAATAAGAGAATCGGTGCTTGCTCAGTCGATCCTTCTGACTTCTGAGTTGGTGTGAATGTGATTGCTGTTGCAGTTGCCGGATTGGGTGCCCGATTTGTAAGAAATGTGTACTGCCTTATTTGTGAATTTGTAATGTGATGTGATGTGTGGGAAGGTTTGCTTTGAACTATGGCAAGATGACGAGTCTCGCACTTCCCTCCCTCGGTGAATATGACCGTTAGCCCTGCTCGCTGTCGCGACGCCCCTGGCGACACGGACACGGTGGTTCCCACGGGGAAATCCTGCCGGCGAGCCTGTCTTCCCCACTGCTAAGGTGCGGTGGAGCGCGTGGCTCTGGCGAGTGGCGAATGAGTCCTCTGACCACGAGGATGTCGTCACCGCCGGTGTCGAGGCAGTTGCCGCGGGAAGACCCCTCGCGTATTTCCGCTCCCCCGGTGACGGCGACCCCGCCTCCAGGGGTGTGTACGGTGGTAAGTCCCTCCCCGCCTGCTCCTAATCCTGCTCTCTCTCCAGCGCCCTCTCCTCCCCAGCACCACGTCCAGTCGGCCCGTCGCCGATGGCGGCGCCGCCAGCCCCTGCCTTCGTGCTCCCGTTCCCGACCAGAGTCTTTCCAGGGTGGACCTGGACCCTTTGGGCCAGCCCGTTAATTAGTCCCTTCAAGGCCCATCGTGAGTGCCTCAGTACTGGGTGGGCCACGACCCATGCCCCTCTGCCCGTGGATCCTGGACACGTGCCGGTTGGTCGGCCTCCCTAGACCCGTGCCCCCCACCCACACACACCCCCCTTCCCCCCTCCCTGCTCCGGCCACTATTTAAGATTTAATCCTACATCAGTCATTAGGTGCTCAGCGCACGTTGAAGACGTGCGTCGCTTTCTCGTCTGTTCCACTTGCTCTTTGTCTTCCTCACATGGAGCGATCTGGTGACCAAGCTATAGTCCCGAGTAGGAAGAAGCGTGCGATTCATAAGGTCAAGGCCAATAAGCCAACACCGGTGTCCTTTGCGCCCCTACCCTCTACGGGTATGTCTTTATATTCTATGGGCGTGACTCCGGCGTTATCAACAAAGAAGGGGAGCATAAAATGCTTTCACTGCAACCACGTCGTCAGCGTGCACGTTCCCCTCACCTTCCCCATGCACTGCAACATCTGTGGTGTGGGTGGTAACACCACGGTATGTGCCCGGCTGCGCCCAGTGGTACTGGTACGCGCTAGCTAGGGGTGGGTTTTCACTTCCTGGAGGTGCAAGATGCTGACCCAAACTCAGTGAACTTTGCCGCCTAGAACATGGCTCTAGTTATCGTTAGTGAAATTACCCTAACCCAAATGCAAGATGTGGATCTCAAACAGCGTGTTCACCAAACTAGGGACATTCGTATGCGCCAGGTGGGTGACATGGATTTTTTTGGTCATCTTCCGCACAAAGGCTAGCCTTTGGGTTTGCAGAAGTGCCGTCTAACCCTTCCGGCCATCAAGATAGCGGGGGTGTTTGCTAATGCAGGAGTGGACCCAAAGGCGTCTCACCAATTGTTGACCAGGATCTGGATCTCCCTTTCAAATGTCCATGTATGTCTTTGCAAGGTGGATCTTATGATGGAAGGCACAAAAATGATATGAAGTTCGAAGAAGGTTGATGAAGAATCCCTACTTTCATATGGCCCTATCCACACGATGTTCCATTCCCATGTATCTGCCAAGATGCCACCCTTCGTCCCGTTCTTTCTAGCATGCAAGGCTTTCACATCGGTCTCTCTTCCGAACTTGCAAAGAGTGTCGTGGCCTCTCCTCCTCCTCCTCCCCCTTGTTCAGGTGACAAGGACCGCCACAATAATGACGAAGAAGACATAGAAGACCAGAGCATGTCTGCACCTCACTAGAAGCGACGGAACAAGGAGAAATTATAAGGCGCAAAAAAAATGTGTCTAGCGAGCAGTCTGACCCTCCGAGGGTTTAATCTTTACCACTTCTTTCATTCGAGGGATTAACCCCTGTTGATGATCGACAATGGTTAGGCACAATATTTCATAAATTTTATGAGTGGTTATGGAAAGACTTATACCTTTCAAATCATCCAAAGAATAAAGCTCTATGCTGGACTTTGAGTACCGTCATAAGTTTGTTTTCCACCTTCTCTAAAATGTTAGAAATTCTAATAACAAAGAATTTATTTGTTTCATCAAAAACACTCATACCTTAATTCTTTTGGTAAAGGTTTTAATTTCAGGGGTGGAAGTTCTTCGTTTTCATTCCTCTCTGGTACTTCATTAGTTTCGTTCATAGGATACCCTCTATCATGTGTCGAGGTAAATGTCAAATTCCTCCCTTTCTTGGTCTTTAGGCCCTTGTTCATAATTTACCAAGGTTCTTTCTAGCTCATCATTTGAAGCACCAAAATAATTGTTGCAAGCTCGCAATAGTTTTTCCTTCTTTCTCTTCAAGTTCTTTATTGTAGGGCCGGTTCCCGAACTTCGATTAGTGAAATTTCATCTTTCCCTCCCAAACTTAAGAGAGTGGAATCCTTTTTGCAATAAATATTTGCTCATCTAGTGTTCAAGAATGGTCTTCCAAACATAATGGGACAAAAGGAGTCATATGTCATATGAATAACATCAGGCCAATATGATAATAAAGGGACGACAATTATATGAAGTTATGAAGAATACCATAAGTTATCTTAATAGATCTATTAGCAAGTCTATTGTCATATCTGTAGATCGAATTTATGAGAGAAAAATGTCTTCATGAATTTCTTTACAAGTGGATGTGGGATAACATTATTATAAGAACCAGAGGAACCAAGGTCTCGAGTTCGAGTCCTGTGTGGCGCTATTTTCCTAAAAAATGTTGATGTCCCTCCGTCCACGTATGAGGCCCCTTTCTCTTATGCGCCTACCTCTGAGTTTACACATGTTGTTGGCCTCTCTCTTCCCGTCACATGTGAGGAGGGGTATTGAGTATAAGTGGATTGTCTAGCCCTTTCCATCAGATCGGTCTTTTGAATAGTGGTCCGCATGAAGATTGACAGCCAGTTCATGTCTAGATAAGGCAATGGTGGAACATATGGGGGTCTACTTTATTTAGGCATGTCACCTGAATTATTATGGTTGATACCATAGTTTATTTTTAGTAGGGATATCATAGCATTCCCACTTTTTTCGGTACCTGAAAATGCTCTGTATAGGTTATAATAATCTGCAAAAAATGTCATATAAAGGTGGAAATAGTCACTCAACTCATCAACTTTACCGGCCTTATAGAAATTTTTAATACAATCATAATCAACTTCTGATCTTCCATCTCCTCCTTCATCTAATTCCCAAGCCTCCTGATTAACATGGATTTTATCTAGACTAGAAATCCCCAAGCTTTGGAAATAGTAAACTCTATAAAATCTCCCTCTTGCACTGGTCATGTTGTCCTCCATAAAAGAATGCAATACTAGTGAAGGTGGCAAATTATGATGAGTACAATTATCAAGTAAAGTACGGTAGTTCTATAGCCTAGGGTTTAGCCTTTAATGAAACTTTCACCTGGTTTTTGTTTGTAGTACAGATCATACGTCTGTCTCCGTAAGATTCTTTTCTGGAGAAAAGTAAGTTAAAAATGCAACAAACAATTTTTATTATGTGTAAAAAGTACCTGAGGGATAAGCTTACCATCAAGATAGTGTTTCTCAGTCAAAGACATACCAAAGAGTTTAATTTCATTTCATCACAAGTAAAAGCATGCGAGTCCCACATACTTTATTTCCTCCGTACTCACTTGAATTGTTTTGGAACGCAACATATCTAATAGATTTGGATTAATTTAATAGCAATCTTCATTGGGTCCCCGGATCATCGCTGTAAAAGCATTCATTGGCAGCGCTCCCGAGAACTTCGGTTTGGCCCGTTTGTGCAGATGTTCAAACTCAGCCATGTTTTCTAGAACCTGCAAAAACTTAGCATAATAATAAACACAAACTTAAAATAAAGATCAAAGGCTGTCCATGTTTGCTGTGAGGAAGATTCATAAGTTTGATATGACATGCTCTTGCATTCATTTTATTTTAGCACTTGGAGGTTGTAGTTACCCAGTGTTGCATTTCAAGGGCTCAAATATCGACCAAGTCCGGGTTTAAGAAACTCAATATGTGCATGCCCTTCTCTCGAACAGTTAATTACCAAAATAATAATAACAACCTGTACTGCAGATAAGTTAAGAATGGTTACAAAAATCGTTACCGATATGACGAAACAGAACTTATTTCATGACAAATCAAAATACAACTATTTATATTTGGGGCCAGATGCATTATCGAATGGCAGGTGGAGTAGGAATATGTTAAGGGGTAGAAAAGTCAGAATCGGCACATTGATTGAACTATTTCAAATAACACTTCATACTAGTTGCGCCAAGAATGAGTCCGCCGCACATAATCACTACTAAAATACGTAAGAAACTGCAACTGAGAAATAGTTTGACCTAGCATTCTGTTTCAGATGAGAGTTGCTTTACAATAAGTGGAACCGGTGATCAACATGAATATATACTACAGAGTTATATGACCAATATATGCAGCAGGATATAAACTACAGAATATAATAGAGCAATTTGGCCCATATATATGCAGCTGGATTTTTTCTTCCTAAAAGGAGGTTCAAACCCCCGGACTCTGTATGCAGCTGGATATAAACTACAAAGTTATAATAGAGCATCGTGACCAATATATATGCAACTGGATTTGATGGAAATGTCAGCTTTCAATATTCTGCAATAGTAGTCACTGTACACGACCTGGTATTCGGAAGACTCTGTATTGATAATCTGATATACTACTATCTTACAGATGAAGCACGAAAGCAAAAATTTCTCTGGATAACTATTGGTACAGACATTGCTTGTACAACACAGTCGTCTGTAAACTTGTTCCTTCTCAACCACTCCCGGCAGGCAGGCAGGCCGTTCGTATTACTCAACTGGGCTGTCTGCTGCTTCGTTCGTATTCCAAGCAGGCAAGCACACATCGCAACTTTCAGGTAATTAGATCTCTCCAAGCTCAGGTTTATTCCCAGAACTACTCTAGCTATCTTTGACTTTGCACTGAATTGTCAAGAAGGGGGTGCTTTCAAACTGATATAAACTTCATTAGTTCAAGCTAGTAGTATCTATCATAGGAAGGTTGATTGGTTTCTTATTTCCATAATTCACTCGAAAAGAACACGCATGCTATCTATCTATGGAAGTTGAATATATGTAATGTCCAATGCTGCAGGAGCAAATATAACAAGGAGCCAAGATAAAGCGTTGGACATCAAGAGATGGCTGGGATAATGGTCAGTGTTTCTACCGGCGCGATGAAATCCCTCTTGGTTAAACTGGCTACTCTCATGGGGGAGGAGTTCGCTAAGTTGAAGAACTTGCAAAAAGAGGTCAAGATCATCCTTGATGAGCTTACTGTCATGAAGGATGCTCTTGAGGGTCTTTCTTATCTAGACGAGCTAGATCCACAGACCAAGAGATGGAGAGACATAGTGAGGGAGATGTCTTATGACATTGAGGACATTGTCGATGAGTTCATGCAGAACACTGGGCGAGTAATAAAACTACCGGGTTTGTCAGCAATACTATTGAACGCCTCAAAACTTTGAGGGATCATCACAAGATTGCTGGCCAAATCAAGGAGATCAAGGCACTTGTGCTTGACTCAAGTGCAAGACGCACAGGTACAAGCTTGATATCCCACCATCAAGAAATGTGGCCATCGATCCACGAGTTACCACACTGTATGAAAATGCAGCTAATCTTGTTGGTGTGGAAGCACCAACGAATGAGCTTGTCAACTTGCTAGCTGACAAGGACAAAACGCTGAAGATGGTATCAATTGTTGGATTTGGAGGTCTAGGAAAAACAACACTTGCCAATGTGGTGTATGGTAGGCTAAAGGGCGATTTTAACCTATCTGCGTTTGTGTCGGTGTCTCAAAAGCCGGACATCCCAAAACTTCTACATAGTTTACTGTCTCAACTTGGGAGTATATCTTATCATGACTGCGAGTTAAATGTTCTTCTCGACCAACTCAGGGAACATCTAAAAGTAGCAGGTACCTATTAAACTTTTTTTTTGCTTGCATGTCTTTGATATGTCTCAAACCACATAATGCATCTAGTGGGTGCTCTGATTACTATTGTAATAATTTTCTTGGTCCTCTATTGTATGATAATATTCTATCCTATAAAAGTGATTAATGTGTGCTGCTATGATGTTGTTTTCATTACAACTTTTTACAAATATCGCTCTAAGATCAATTTTGGTAATTTACTGTAAGAACATATGCTTAGATCTTTACTGGTATTACCAGAGAGAAGTTTGTTTAATTTTTACAATTATTCCTTTTTAACCATATGTGTTCTTCTATACACATGCTGTTTTGCGTCACGCTGTATATTCTGATCATACTTACACTAGCTAGGATGAAGATAAGATCCATACTTTAAGAACAACCATAAAATAAATTTGCGAAAGAAACACAGACTGTTCATAAGCTGCTCTGATGACCTTCTATGGACTAATATAAACATAACAAACTTTCTTTGTAAAAGGAGTGAATGTTGCGGGCCTCTGCACCGATTCCGATCAATATAAGAATAATAAAAAAAATCTCCGGATAAATCCATACAACATGACTACATGTCACATATCATATCATGCATACAAATTGTACTGCTAGACCACCATGTATAATTGCTGAACATGTTAGAGTTATATATCTTGCTATGTATTTTCCTTATTGCATAAGGGTGCTTCCTAAATATTTATCACACATGTACATGTATATATACTGATCATTGGCCAACAGGAAATACATGTTGCATATTTCCTAACACAAAATAGCTCGACCTACCATCTTCAAGTGGCTCCAACCAGATACAAGAAATACCGTGCCTCCATACTTTGTAGTGAGCACCACGTAGCGTATGGTTCTAGTGATTTAATTGCCTATACATTGGAAACTCTTTTTTGATAAAAATGATTTAATTGCTGCAGTTATGCATAGACCAACATAAATCACTCACTCCCACCTAGATATGGGTTTTAAGTTGTCTATTTACACAGAAAGCCAGTTCCAAAACATATTCGAGATACTAGACAGTGTAGGTAGATTGAACGCCACAAACACAATTCGCCACAACAGGCGAACATAGGGCAAGAGAGAAACAATATTGAAATTGTTTCATCATGTCACATTTTTATACCATTCCCTTTGCATCAGATGCCGATGCACAATATGCATCTTTCTTGTATACGACGTATATAGTCGAGAACAAGGGAGGTAGGGCAAAACAAGGATTCTGAAGACTACCTCGGACGAGATTGAGAGGATGAGAGACATGATATTTTACCCAGGGGCATGCCCGCAATGGGGGTAAAAACACTACTTTCTTCCTGATGATGTCTTTCTTATAATATCTTTTCATTGCAATGGCGATTGTGGATATAGACTAAACTCCATAATGGCCAGAGGCCAGAGCTTTAAGAGTGTTTCGTGGCTTCAGAGTTGTTTTTTTTTCACCATTGCCTCGGGGCCTCTATCTTACTTGGCCTCTAAGTAAAGTTCAATCTAATCCGGCCTCAATATCCCTTGAACCAAAGACATATACTCCCTCCGTTTGTAAATATAAGATGTTTTAGGTGTGTCACATGTTGACTAGGTGCGGACCCAAATAAGTGAACATACATACTAAAATGTGTCTAGATACATATAGATACACATGAATTTGGCAAAAGCTAAACCATCTTATATTTAGGAACGGAGGATAGTCCGTTCAAATTATGGATTCCACGCCACCTATTCCTTATTCGTGCACACGTTTTAGAAAAAATGGATTAAAATGTCCCTATAAAAATTAAGTAGTAATGTGCTATTTTGTTTTTTGATCACTACTGATATTTGACCGAGTAAAGTAATTTCCCCGTCCCCACTTTTTTAGACTATATATATTCTATTATACTTAACACAATGATTAAAATATTTGGCAGGTACTTGATTGTAATAGATGATATAAGGGATATACAATCATGGGATGTTATTAAACGTGCTTTCCCAAATAATCGTCTTGGCAGCAGAGTAATAATAACTACTAGAATGCAGGATGTGGCTAAGGCATGTTGCTTTCATAAAGTTGATCACATTTTAGAAATGAAGCCTCTTAGCAACGAAGACTCGAGAAGATTGTTTCTTGATAGAATATTTGGCTCGGAAGAAGCTTGCCCTCACCAGCTTAGAGATATATCGGTTGAAATTCTCAAAGATGTGGGGGTTTGCCTCTTGCAATTATTTGTATATCTAGCATGCTAGCAAGTGAATGTTCCAACCAAAAGGAAAGGTGGGAACATGTAAGGGACTCTCTAGGTTTAGCAGCAAACTTTACATTGGAAATGATGAGGCAAATCATAAACCTCAGCTACAAAGAGCTTCCTAGTCATCTCAAAACATGTTTTTTATATCTTGGTATGTATCCGGAGGGTTACAAGATAGACAGATCTAATCTGGAACGCCAATGGGTGGCTGAAGGTTTTATCAGTAAGGAAAATGGACAAGATGTGGAGAAGGTTGCAAGAAGTTATTTCAATGAGTTGGTGTCTAGGAGCCTTATTCAACCAGTAGATTTGACAACAGAGGATCAGTGATAACATGCACAGTAACAATATGATGCTCAATCTTATCTTGATTAAGTCTGCAGAAGATAATTTTTTCACTATAGTGGACAACCCACAAGCCATTACAGGACTAGATTACAAGGCCCGTCGGATTTCTGTTCGCTTGGATGGTTCAGTTAATGGTAAAAATATATTACCGAGGAACATTAGTAGTCACATGTTCGGTCGGTCATGTTCTTTGGGATATTTCAAAATACACCTCCGATGTCACAGTTCAAGTTCCTCCGAGTTCTTTTTATTGACCTCGCATAGTACAATTAACCTCACTGGATTGTGTAAACTTCATCAGCTGAGGTATTTATGTGTTACTTGCTCTTCCTGGTACCAGCTACCAACACATGTTAAACTGCTCCAACACTTGGAAACAATTGATGTGCCCACGTGTGATAATATTCCATCAGATATAGTTCATCTACCATGCTTGATGCATCTGAATGTTGAATCAACGCTACTTGATGGGATTGACAACATGAAATTCCTACAGCATCTTTCTGCATTTGATATAAGGTGAACACACTGGACAATATCAAGGACCTTGGAGAGCTGACCAATCTGAGATATCTAACTGTTGAACGTAGCCGTCCTTCAGATCACTTGGAGATTATCTATATTAATTGTCTATACTCGGAATGTGGCTTTTTCCCGGATGAAGACAGGGATAGACGCGTGGATGCTCTAAGTTCTTCTTTAAGAAACCTCAGTAACCTTGAGGACCTGCATATCAATATGTGGGGCTCCATAGATGGCTTGATGCTATTGCCTCCTCCCTCGGCTCCCTACCACCTTGAGAGACTCATTGTGTCACCAAAGTGTTGGTTTTCTAAGGTCCCTAGTTGGATGCGGGGGCTCCGTAACCTCGGGGAGTTACAATGCCAAGTTGCTCAGCTGCTAAATGATGGTGTTGATATCCTTGCAGACAAGCCCGCCCTCACTGCCCTCGATATACAAATCCGAGAACCCACAGATGGAATGATTGTGATATATGGGAGAGGAGCGTTCGCTGCTCTAAAGTATTTTAAGCTCCTATTATGCAGCACGTCATACCTGACCTTCCAGGCTGGCGCAATGCCCAAGCTCCAGAAGCTCAAACTTAAGTTCAATGCTAGCGGATTGGAGCAGAATGGGGCCGCACCTGCAGGCATCGAGCATTTGTTAGCACTTGAAGAACTGTCCGCAGGAATCGGCTATGCTGATGCTCAGGAGTCTGATAAGACAAGCATCGAGTCCGCCTTCAGGAGTGCTATCAACATGCATCCCAGCAATCCTCGTGTTGGAATCAATATCTTGCAGTCCAATTTTACATTCACTGACAGCAAATATATCCTTCCGCCCACCAACTAGCAGCTGGTATGTGAACATCTCCACCTCCATCCAGTCTCCCGGTCTCTCTAGTCTCCTCTTTGTTGATTTGTTTGTTTTGTACAGCCACAACGTGTAATGTTCCTCTAGCTGGACATGGTAGATGGTAGCATTCTTTGCTTTGCTATCTAATAACTGTAGCTTGTTCTTCCAAGGTTTACGTGGAAATACCATGGTTTTCTGAAGTGTCATGGTCACACATTTCAACACTGGACATGCTCAATTTGTTGCATCCACCAAATTTCTACTACCATTACTGTGAGAATTAGTTCAGCTTGTTAAGATTTTCAAGGCTTGTTAGAGTAGTCTATTTTCAGCTTTGCAAATGAGACTTAACAATTCATTTGTTTGCCTTTTTATTTTGCTACTAATACGTATAATCTCTGCATGTGGAGTTACTCCGTTGTGATCTTTTGTTCTGGCTTGTGCGGCTTGTAGCTGACTTCTTGCTGTAGCCACAGTACTGGTAGATTGACGTGTGTAGCTTGTTCTGAACTCTACGCCTGTCTAAGTTTCTACAAAATTGTTGACCACTCTATATTGACTTTCAGGAAAGGAGTGGAGACCAGTTTCTGCCATTTGGAACAACGCGGTCAAAACAGCACTGGAATACTGGTTGAAGATGCCTCTTACATATGTCACAACAGATGCAGATGTAATACTGTTTTTCCCAGCTACCGATTTGCTTCCTGATACCTTATTTTATCGAACAGTTTCTTCTTATTCGTCCAAGCCAGATCGTGATAATGCATTTTCCTTAGGATTGTAATAAGACTTGGAGATGGGCATGAGTTTGCACTGATGGTGCCTCTCGCCCAGCCTCTTAATTTTCTTCTTATTGTTTTGGCGTGCTTGTTTGCTGAAAGGAATGTACTGTTTGGAAAGACCCATGATTCAACTTGTTAAAGATTGCAATATTTTTTATTCAAATGTCTGACATTATATGGTTCAAGATAAGAAGAAAATTAAGGTGTCAATTGAGGTGCCTACCAGGGCTGTCTTCAGAAAATTGGGCCCCAGAGCGCAATGCAAAATGAGGCCCTACATTTGATTTTTTAAATAACTAATTTAAAAGTATAAAACGTGAGACATCTAGCCGCCGCCTCCGTGATTCGGGTTTTCTGGCCATTCGATCGGCTCCCTAGACGGCATTTGCACGTCCGTTCACGGTGGCCTTTTTTAACCGACAGTATTATAATTTTGTCATCGTTGCACATACACATTTCTGGTCGTGTCTACTCGCTGGCGCTTGCTCGACTGCTCTCGCTCCTATGACGCTGTGAGGGCGTACTGCGACGCAGGTGGGAGATCATCCATTGGCTGGACGCAGTGTTTTACCGGGTTAGATTTGTTTTCGTAATATTATTATGATGAATCCAACATGCTAATTTAGGTTTACTAGTTTAAGTGAAATTGAATAGTTGAGATATCTAACTTAACCACATAATAATTACCAACAAAATTCAATTAATGATCATATTTTATTGAGTGTTGGATTTATTTTACCACTAAGAATTACTTGGAACATTCATTAAAAACCACCAAAAATCCTAGAATAATAATTATATAGGTTTCATATGTATGCTGATTGGCTTTAGAATCTATCATAGTTATTTCTTAATGAAAACCACATTTGTTCTATCTGAGGAAAATCCTTTTAAGGCTTTAGTTTTTACTACTAAAACTTCAATACAATTCATGAAGTTCTTGTCTTTAAGATATCATTAACATTCTTTTAAAAACATTGCATTTTCTAAATTTTAAGTAAGTATTTCTTCAAATTTTAATTACTTATTCAATTCATAATATTAATTTAATAAAAATACTTTATGAATTTTAGATACGTTTATTTATGTAGTAAAAATACAATAAAAATCATATTTATACACCTCACACATAACTTATTGGTGACTTTTTCTCATCCACAAACATTTTTAGACATGAACTTAAAGGGGAACCTTCCGTACATACGGCTAGTTCCTGGTCAGCGCATGTATAAGGACCCATTACCTGCGGGATAGGGTTGACGACTTTGAGAAAATGCTAGATCATGGTATGTTCCCTTTATAGTTGCAAAGTCCCATCTCCCATTCCTAGAGAAATCTTTGGGTGGAAAGAAGTTGAACTTAGGTGAGCGTCAAGCCAGAGCAAGATATGCACTTGCTACTCTTGGAGATTTGCTATCTCCAAGCAATGTAGGAATCCTTGAGAGAATCCTAGTTGTGGATCTTGCCTCAAGCAGTTTTTGAAGGTTTGAAGATCACCTCAAGATCTACCCTGAGTGGTTGAGGCAGCTCCGAGAAACTTGAGCTCGAGGAAGAAGAAGTTCGAGTCTCAGGACTCGAGGCACGTGTATCCAACATGTCCAATGAAGACGTAAAGTTATTGCCAACAAATTGAACTTTGGGATACACCTGGTGTCTTAGTCTCTCTAAATCTTTATCGCTTTATTATATTTATCTTGTTTCAAGATCTAGTCTTCATCCCATTGTATCGGTTTTATTTCCTCTTATTTGAATTAAGATCTTCTATTCACCCCCTCTAGTCGATAGACATCGATCATTCAAAATAGCTTTACCTTATTGATCATGTGGATTGATACTTTTTACTTCCACAATAGCCGCCCCATGCCACCGAACTAATCTAACTCCTTTCACAGTACCAACTAGCTGCATGACCATATTCGGAAACTTGCACGTGGTTCACCGGGTTGCAAGATCCAAGCACCTTCAAGCCTCAAGAGTCGTTAGTAGCAACGCCAACTGGCGCTAGACCGTTGCCTAGGAATCAGGCCAAAGCACCACGGTGGATAGGATTTGAGAGCCGAAACTCTGCCGTCAACCGCCACCATAACACTTATCACCACTGAGAAAACTCCCGCCACCTTTGGACACGTTCGAGGCCGCTGACAGCGGTGGAGAGTAGGTGCAGGGAGGGAGGGTTCTAAATGCACCAACGCTAGGGACTCAGGAGGAGGTCGTCTTTTCTCTTAAGCCCCCATTCAAAATATCCTCCTCCTCGACGTGGCTCCGAACTTTGGCTTTTCATGCCACTTCCTCTAGGGTTGCGTGTACGGAAAACAATTTTTTTTTGCCACATGCTACGCAACTACCAAGATCTACTATGAAGATACGGATAACAATATATGTTAATGATCTAACTCTAATTCGTTACCGACACCGTTGAAACGGAAGAGATGTCGATGACGATGTTGATGAAGCCTATGAAAGATTCCCTCCGCTAAGCCTAGCGGAGAGAATGTTGCTGACTCCTCGTGTCCAGCAAACTGGATCCAACCGAGCGAGGATCAAGCGTCGGGTCCCGACACCTCACCCCTCTGAGAATTTGCACACATCCGTCGGATCTGGTGCAGTAGAGCTTTCGTCGCCTAAACTTGAAGCACTACTGGTGTATATGAAGGTGGAGATCTCAACACACTAGTACACAACGACACATCGGATACCACTCTATGGAAACGACACGAGTTAGGTGACGAAAAAAGAGCCCCGCGAGGGCTAGCCTCGCGCGATTAGCGACACATCGGAAACGGTTGCACATATTTCTCCGTTGCTAATATATTGCCAACGGTACTGAAACTACATCTTTGCCAAAGTTGTGCTCATCCTAAACGGAGCTTGCCGAACGTTGTTCGTGTTGTGGGCTTGTGGCTACTAGGCTCGGGTCCGTATTGGTCTGACGATTGGGAGCAAGCTCCGCCGTAGTAGGCAAAGGAACAAGAGAAAAATGGAAAGTTCAGGAAAATTTCCGATAGCCGTAGGTATACGTGGCCATGGGAAGCCCGGCCCTACCCGAAATTCCAGGGCCTGGGCCGACCTGGGCTTGTCCATGGGCCGGGTCTGGGCCTGAGATTTTGGCCCGAAGGTCGCATGGGTCTGAGCCTAGACTTTGCATATTAACGTTTTAAGGAAGAGGCCCAGCCCAATGAGATTTTGCTGTCTTGAGCGGGCCTGGGCCTCAAATATAGGCCCGATGGTCGGATGGGCCTGGACCTAGGATTTTGCCCGTGGGCTTTTTAGGCCCGGCCCAGCCCATGGCCAGGTATAGCCGTCGGTAGTAGGCAAATCGATGCGCGTCGATTTCACGCGCGATGCTGCCCGCCTCGCCGCGGACCGCGTCTATTCTACGCGACGCGCGCCGATTTTAAAGCAGCCGCGGCTCCAAATCCGAAATCAAAACGCCAAACCCTTCCTGCAGCGTTGGAGAGCAATGGCGCCTTCGCGTCCCAGGGGTAGGAAGCGCGCGGCCGAGGAGGCCCACGGCTCGAGCGAGACGGCGGCGACCGTGAGGCCGGGGAGGCGCGCCAGGGCACCGGCGCCCAGGCCCGAGGCGGCGGAGTACTTCCCCGAGAAGCGGAATCTGGTGAGGAGGCCTTCCGTTTGCTAGGCTCTGTAGCTTAATTGACCTCAATGGTTGGTGATCTTGCTGCGAGGCTTCCATTGGTTAGATTAGGACAAGGGGTGATGCATGGGGGCGATGCTGAAACACGAGATTCCTTGTCGATGACGGATTAGATTCGGTCGGCCGGACTGCAGCATATATTACAAATAACCTTTACTGGGCATGTTGTTACGAGCCTAATGCCGTAAAAAGTTTAACTATGATCACGGCATGGTGATTTTGTACGCATCTTTTACAAATTTGCAGTGGAACACTTGCAAAGTTGCAGGTTAATGTGTTGATGGTTTTAATAAAGAGTCAGTGGTTAGAATTCACAAGTTGTTCCACCATCTTTCAGTTGTCTACTCTGAATGAGCACCTTGATGGGATGGGTTTTCAAATCGCCGGGTCCGGATGGGTTTTCCTTACGCTTTTACCAATCTTGCTGGTCAATAATCAAAGGTGTTCTCATGCTGGCCATTGCGCAGCTTACCAAGCATGACGGCCGTAGCTTTTAGTCCCTCAACAGTGCTCTTATTACTCTGCTACCCAAAAAAGTTGGGGCTTCTGATATCACGGATTTTCGACCCATCAGCTTACTGCACAGTGTCGCTAAAATCTTCTCGAAAGCTTTGGCGATAAGACTGGCTCCAAAATTGCAGGAGTTGGTAGCGTCCAATCAAAGTGCATATATCCGTGGGCGCACAATTCAAGATAATTTCATGTTGGTTAATCAATCGCTCAAGACCTTCTTTCGCCGAAATACACCTGCTCTTTTTCTGAAACTGGATATCGCAAGGGCGTTCAACTCGCTATCTTGGCCATTCCTTTTGGAAGTGTTGCGGAGACGAGGGTTTGGACCAAGGTTTTGCTCTTGGGTTGTGCTGATGCTTGCCACTGCAAATACGAGGGTTGTGGTGAATGGGTTTCCTGGAGAGCAAATTTTTCATGCCCGTGGTTTGCGGCAGGGTGACCCAGCGTCGCCACAATTCTTCATATTAATTATGGATGTGCTGACAGCGGTGTTTAATAAAGCAGAGGAGGTTGGGATATTCGAACCGCTGACTAGATGGGGCATCAGACACCGGATTTCTATCTACGCAGACGATGTGGCGATGTTCATCAGGCCTAGTGAAGGGGAACTCTCAGCTGCACATGCACTGCTGAGATGCTTTGGAGATGCATCAGGGCTAATAACCAATTTGGCCAAAAGCACCATCATGCCAATCAAATGTGATACGGTGGCGCTAACGGAGATCCTGCCGGTGTTTCCATGTCAGATTGCTGAATTCCCTTGCAAGTATTTGGGATTGCCGCTATCGCCCAAAAGTCTAAGGAAAATGGACTGGCAACCACTTCTTGATGAATTGGCTCGTCGTCTGTCTACGTGGCGTACTGCTATGCTGACCGAAGGGGGGCGCCTGGTGTTGGTTACTTCCGTGCTAATGATGATATCCATTTATCATATGCTATCACTCGACCTGCCACCATGGGTTATCTTAACGATCAATAAGATTTGTAGGCGGTTCTTTTGGAAGGGATCTGAAGATGTCAGAGGGGGACATTGTAAGGTGGCCTGGGAGCAGGTTTGTAAGCCAAAGGCTCTGGGAGGGTTGGGCGTTCATAACCTACAGAAGCTCAACGATGCCTTGCGTATCAGATGGTACTGGCTGGAAAAGGTCGGCCCTTTGCGTGCATGGAGTGGACTGCAGTTCAAATTATCAGCAAAGGCAGAAGCTATGTTCCTAGCGGCGACAGAATGTACAGTCGGTAATGGACAACTTACTTTGTTTTGGCGAGATCGATGGATTGATGGCAAGTGTGTCAAGGATATAGCACCAGACTTAGTCCCATTTGTCTCACCACTGAGTGCCTTGCGCATGACAGTGAATCAAGCTCTCGAGGAGGAGGCTTGGATCAAGAACATCAGGGGAACACTTTCAGTCCAAGCCATTGTTCAGTTCGTCAGACTTTGCCAAGCAGTTCAGTCCGTTCCCGCGCTTACAGCCGATCCAGACCAATTTAAATGGTTACTTTCGGAGAATGGACACTACTCAGCTAAGTCAGCATATCTTGGCTTCTTCCTTGGACAAGAGCAAGCAGACTATGCGGACTTGATCTGGAGCAGTAGGGCTCCGTTGAAAGAGAAGCTGTTTATGTGGCTAGCGATCAGAAATCGATGCTGGACAGGTTCGAGGCTGATTGCAAAAGGATTACAAGGTCCCCTGCTCTGTTTATTCTGTGATCAACATGCAGAAACGATGGATCACCTTATGGTGCAATGCCCTTGTGCTAGATCAATTTGGTTCCGAGTGCTGTCGGTGGAGGGACTTGGGCAATTCACGCCACAACAAGACAGTACGCTGCAGGTTTGGTGGAGTCAGTTAGCTCGATGTCAACCAAAACCGAGAAGGAAATTCTTAGCCACGGTGGCCATTGCTTGCTGCAGGGTTATTTGGCTCGAGAGGAATTCTCGGAACTTTGAAGGAAAGTTTACTTCAGAAGATGCTATCATAGGTAGAATTAAAGAAGAAGTGCAGATCTGGTGCTTGGCCATGCGGGTAGCAGAGAGACGTGAGGAGTAGTTTTCAGTGTGTCCTCGCGGTGTGTGCGGGTTTGTAATCTGTAAGCTGTAACAACTCTTTCCAACCTTAATGTCATGACATGCAAGTCTTGCATGTTCTTGAAAAAAAAGAATGAGCACCTTTTGCTGCGTGTTATGATTTAACGTAGTGTAGTGTTTGACTACTCATGAGTATGCCTTGTCCATTGTTTGCTACTCCCTCTGTTCCCAAATAACAATTATTTCGGAAGGAGGGAGTATATTGCTTTTGTGCATCATGGACTAATGCTGTATTGCTCTGTCCAGGAGGACCTTTGGCTGTCGGCCTTTCCTATTGGGACCGAGGTTTGCGCACATCGCTATCTACCGATGCACTTTTTTTTTACTTGCATAAAGCTATTTATTATGCATTCTGCTTACTTTTAATCTGTTATCTGGTCCTGCAGTGGGAAAATATTGACAAGATACAGGAGTTCAACTGGAACTTCCAAAATTTAGAGGTATATATCTGCCATATGATCTGCTGGGCTTCTCTTTGAATATTACGCTTCTTCACTGTATCATACATACATGGTTTATTGTTGGTGAGCAGAAAGCTCTAGAAGAAGGGGGAGAGCTTTATGGCAGGACGGTTTACTTATTTGGAAGCACTGAACGTAACTATGCCTTCTCTTGAAATCGAAGTTAACATCCAATATTTGATGCATATCTACATAGTATTAACTTTCCTCATATTTTTCTAACCGATAGTAAACTAGTGTTGTTTAGGGTATCGTTTCTTGTCTGAATCATCTGGGCTAATTTTTGCTGTATAGCATTAATACAAGAAGAATCAGCTAGTGGTTAACAAAATTGTATTACTGATGCTGTAGAGGTCCACTTTTGCGAAGCTTATCAATGCTGAAATATTGCCTCTACACAGCCAGCAAGTAAATAATATTGTTATACCTTTTCAATATTAAAATTAATTTTGTTCCTCTTCCATGTGATGAGAAATCTCGATGTTGGAGGCTTGTATATTTTCCAGTTGATTAGTATTTCTGGGGTTTGTAGATGTTAACATTGATTAGTTTCACCTTGCACAATATAGATATATTGAATACCAAAACTGGTTGTGATGCAGAAGCAAGATTATGTTTGTTGTCTGTTCCATTTCTACCAGCATGTTGAATGGTTTAATTCATGCAATTTGTCTGATTGTCTCATTTCTGTTGGTCTGCAGCTCAGCGATTGAATGTTTCTAAAGGCGAACAAAAGAATGAAAAGATGGTATTTGTTCCTGTTGTCGTTGCGGTGGGTTCTCATCTATTCTCTTGATTTATACATTATCCCACGCTAATGTTTTACTATCTTATCTCTCCCGCAAAAGAATGTTTACTATCTTATCTTAAGTTTCTGTAGTTCATTGACAATAAATATGCATTACATAAAATGTTCCTCAATACAATATATCTTGAGTTGCACTTTCTCATGATTATGCTAGCAAACTAATACCGTTTATCTCTCGCATTACAGAAAATGCACACCCGTTTCACCATTTGTACGTAAAGATAATTTGACCTGTTGTACAAGATAGGAAATGTTTATGTCGATTTTTTTAATCAGTTAGAAACTATAAGAACATATTTAATTGCATATCGGGTTTTGCCAGGAACTCCCTTGTTCTTGGCGGTGATCTTACTGTTGTGACTATGGCACTGTGGGAGTAAAACCTTTAGTAGTCTTGATTCTAGTAAGAACGTTTACTAATCTGTAAAACTGTTATCCTGTAACGATGCCAGTCTCAAAGCTTTCCTTCCTGGTACACTTTTATGTTTATCTGGCCTGGGTCCCTTTTTGTCTCCTATAATCCATAAAGGAGTAACCCTCATGTTCTTGCCACATTATTTAGTCCAAAATATTTCATTGATATTAGTTATTGACTTTAACCAATAGTGTCAAATGTGTTTTTCCTTTTCTGCTGAAAGTAAGTTTGCAGCGGGAAATCTTTCTTGGCATATTTGTTGCTTCTGGTTGTTTCATCGACCGAGACTAGAAAGTTGGTATTTTGGCTGATGGTGGATCTCATTTAGCTCTTGCAATTATGTTTGTGGTGCAGGTTGACTGTCCTTTCCCACCATCCGATAAAGTTGGTATAAAATCTGTCCAAAGGGAAAATGAAGAAATAGTATCAATGAGGGCAATGAAGATGGCCTGGGTGCCCTATGTTCCATTAGAGGACCGGTATTTCCATGCTATTCATATCTAGTCACATTTATTTATTTATTTATTTATTTATGTTTTGGGTTATATATTTACATTTATTCTCTCATCATCGCAGTTTTGTGTTTTTTGTTCACTTTACTCTTGCTTGGTCTATAGGCTCAGCAGGATTGAGGGTTTGGAAATATACATTTATGTTGGTATTATACACCCAGGTCAGTTTTATTGATGCTATTTTCATTCCTCGACAAAAATTGTGATTGAAGGAATATACATTTATGTTGGTATTATTATTTGTTTATTGGGAATGTTGTCACCCAGACCCAGTGATATGTGGTCTGTAACCATCTTGAACCTCTATGCTTTTGTGACTGGATATATCACCCTAAGTTTGTATATTTAATATTTTACAGGTCTGCTCTGAAGCACCTGAAAACTGAGCGAGTCAAGAAGTTTGACTACTGCATGCCATGTAAGCTGCATTGCGATTATTTTTCATAGGGTCGACTTGTATAGCTATGTATCTAAGGAAATAGTTGTCAGTGTGTTTGGACCCCCTTTCACAGGATATGTTCCGGCACCTATCCATGGCTTGGTCCAGTCTAATATGTTGGGTCTAATCTTGATATTTTGTATCTGCATTTTTAGTTTAACTTGCATTTAGCTAGCTAGGTGTGTTCCTATGGTTCCGGTGATGACATGCATGGTGAGATGCTGGAGCGGCCGAGCGATGAGGCCAATCTGGTGAGATGCCGTTGGTGGTGAGAGACTGCCACAAGCATGCAGGGACTTGGATGTCATCTAGTTGTTAGCTGCATGTGTATAGTTTGGCCTGGTCGTATGCCTAGAGTGATTCTAGGAGAGGAAGACCGGGTTAGCCGTTAGTAGCATGTGGTTAGTAGAAGAGTTAGTGGTTAGTGCGTTAGTGCATGGGTGCGTGCTGTTAGTGGCTAGAGTGGGCGGCTGATGCATGTGTGCGTGAGTGCATGGGTTAGTGGCCTCCGGCCGTGGTGTGTGTCTGCCTATTTAAGGCATTGTAATCATGTTTGATTAGTGTCAAGAGAAATAGTGAGAAGAAAAGCCCGGCTGTGTGAAGCAGTCCGGGGCCAAAAACTACTGTCTCCCTTGTCCGTGTGAGTTGTGAGAGGCAACAACTAGAGGTAGAAGAAGGGAGATGCTCTTGGCAGCTCCTACATTTGGTATCAGAGCCTTGTTGATCCAAGGCGGCGGAGGAGGCGCGGTGGACTCCATGTGAGGTGGAGAACATCGACGTGAGGAGGCTGGTGGCGGTGTGATGCCGCTGGCAGCTTGTTGCGGCGCAAGGCCGTTTGGAGGAGGTGCTGGTGTGGTGATCGGCGTCGTGAAGACGTCGTCCACGTCGAGAGGTGGCCGCTGTGTGCGGCAAGACGGTGTGGTGACCGGCGCTGCGATGGCGTCGTGCATGACGAGAGCAGGCCGCTGTGTGCGGCAAGACGGCATGGTGACGGGCGCTGCGATGACGTCGTGCAGCTCGAGAGGTGGCCGCTGCGTGCGGCAATACGGCGTGGTGACGGGCGCTGCGATGGCGTCGTCCACGGCAAGTCGATGCGGGTGGTGATCCGCAAAGAAGAATGGATATCAAGATTAGGGGGTGATTGTTGGGTCTAATCTTGATATTTTGTATCTGCATTTTTAGTTTAACTTGCATTTAGCTAGCTAGGTGTGTTCCTATGGTTCCGGTGATGACATGCATGGTGAGATGCTGGAGCGGCCGAGCGATGAGGCCAATCTGGTGAGATGCCATTGGTGGTGAGAGACTGCCACAAGCATGCAGGGACTTGGATGTCATCTAGTTGTTAGCTGCATGTGTATAGTTTGGCCTGGTCGTATGCCTAGAGTGATTCTAGGAGAGGAAGACCGGGTTAGCCGTTAGTAGCATGTGGTTAGTAGAAGAGTTAGTGGTTAGTGCGTTAGTGCATGGGTGCGTGCTGTTAGTGGCCAGAGTGGGCGGCTGATGCATGTGTGCGTGAGTGCATGGGTTAGTGGCCTCCGGCCGTGGTGTGTGTCTGCCTATTTAAGGCATTGTAATCATGTTTGATTAGTGTCAAGAGAAATAGTGAGAAGAAAAGCCCGGCTGTGTGAAGCAGTCCGGGGCCAAAAACTACTGTCTCCCTTGTCCGTGTGAGTTGTGAGAGGCAACAACTAGAGGTAGAAGAAGGGAGATGCTCTTGGCAGCTCCTACATAATACACACTATTTGAATGTGCGTACAATGTTCTGCAAGATTGCGACTACCTGTAGTTAAAGGGTCGCAGTGCAAAAGTATGATATGAGATTAGTATCCCTTTCCTAATTGATTACTGATAATACTGAGTGGCAGTCAAGTTAAATGCGACTGACAAGTGTAATGGCCTTTGGACTCCCAACGAACCCTGGATGCCCATATTTCATTTACAAAATAAAAAATGGCATACTTTACTAACACTAGTAGAAAATGGGCCTATGGTCCCGGTTCGGTTGGGCCATCAGTCCCGGTTGCCCAACCGGGACTGGCCAATCGGGACTAATGCTAGTCCCGGTTGGGCCACGAACCGGGACCAATGTGTGGCCACGTGGCCAGTTCCTGCCGGGCGTGGGGAGAGACTCATTGGTCCCGGTTCTTGTTACGAACCGGGACCAATGAGTGCTTTTTTTTTTTTGGTATTTAGGGTTTAGGGTCTCCCTCTCGCCGCCGGTGCCCCCTCTCCCTCTCGCCGGTGCCCCCTCTCCTTCTCGCCGGTGCCCCCTCTCGCCGGTGCCCCCTCTCCTTCTCGCCGGTGCCTCCTCTCCCTCTCGCCGGTGCCCCCTCTCCCTCTCGCCGGTGCCTCCGTCGTCTCCCCCTTCTTCGCATCGCCGACGTGCTCTCCATCGTTTCCGTACGCATATTATATGCTCTACTATATACACAGTACATGTTGATGCATATATAATTAATATTCGATCTCTTGCGAGAATACAACTATTTAATTACATGGAGATAGATCAAGCCATCAAGGCATATGTTGTTCATCGTCCGAAGCATAATGTTCTCCCCTTTCATCGATGACCTCCCTAAGCAGAAATCCCGCCAATTCCTCTTGAATTGCTCCTACGCGCAGTTCTGGGTCGATCTTCTCCCGCATTTTGCTGAAAGCAGTTGTTCTCCGCTCAGTGGTCAACTCGCGAATGAACTCGCAAACGTAGAATCCACATAAATTACTCCCCGGTGGCTGCTGCGGACTTTCCACCGTTTTATAAGTTAGCTCATCTTTGAATGGACCTTCTACCTTCTGTTTGAAAATTGTCCAACACCTGCTTTGGCAAAGAAAATGAACAAAGGAGTTATTAATTACTTGACATCAGGGAACGAACGAAAGAGGGCGATATAATGCGATAATGATTGAAATTACTTGTTGAGCATTTCTTTCATGTCGGACCACAACGCTTGGTCCCAACTTAATGAGTCGTGGACTTCAACTGTGGACTTGTCAGGTTGAATGCTTAGCAGAATCCAGTGGAACCTGCGGACGTTTACATAAAGCAGACATGCATAGCTCATCAATTACACTTAACATCGAGAAAGCCAAATAAAAATATGTACAAGACAGAAACACTCACCTGAAGTTGTAAGGAAATAGTATTTCCGTACAGAAATGTTGCATGGTTAAAAAGGTGGTCAGGTCATGCTCCACGTCTTTGGGGTGATTGACTAACGTATGTGAATTCACGATATATGGGTCAACGAACCCAACCTCAAAAACTTTAGATCTTTTGCATTCCAGCATCTTCATTCTGCATAATAGCGTACAAAAGGATATATATATAGGCAGGATAATATAATACAGGCAATGAACGAGCTGAGCTAGAGACTTAATTACGAAAATAAATCACTTACAGACAATAGCAAGAGAGGATAGATTTGTCGAGGGCGCGCTTTTGGAATAACTGGAACAGTTCAGTCAGTTGAACCTGTATAGTGTAACGTTTGAAGAAATGCTCCACTCTAACGTCCAGCGGAAACCACTCTTTCGCGTCCTTCTTTGATGTGTGCACCAGGTACCAGGTATGCAGATTTCGCATATGTGTTGATAGACCCGTCATCTCCTCATTACTGACCATAGGCTCCCCTTGGACATATTTCCGTGCCATCTCTAACATTGGCGCATGTTCATAGCCTAAAAGTTGACCAAGGCTCATACCCCTTGTCAGAACAACCAGTCTCTGCCTTCCATTTCAGCAGTTCCAGTGTGGTACCGAGCTTTGTGCTGCCATCTTCGCAGTTTGGGTACAGCAACTTTTTGTGATCCTCAAGCATGGCCTCCAACTTTAGCTTCTCCTTTTCTGTATCGCATTCTCGCTTTGCATCAGAAATGACCCCACCAAGACCATCAGCGGGCTCATCTGATGCCCGATGTTCACCTCTTTCTTCTTCAACGTCTTCCATCACAGTATCACCGCATTCCTCAGGGAACATAGGATAGTTGTCATCATCCTCCTCTTCTTCATTGTCTTCCATCGTAACCCCTCTTTCTCCGTGCTTGGTCCAAAAATTATAGCTGGGCATGAAACCTTTCCGAATCACGTGGTCTTGAATGGTTCTCGGGTCAGAGTACTCCCTGACGTTCCGACACTTCTCACATGGACAAGGCATAAAATTATTCACTTTGTTTGCCTCAGCCACATCGAGAAATTTATGCAGGCCTGCAATAAACTCGGAACTGCGTCGTTCGCCGTACATCCATCGCATCCGTGCATCCATCTGCATCATATATATAATTAAGTTTATCAAATACCATTACAATAACATCTTGAATAGTGAAATGACCACCGTACATCGACACGTGCAATATTTCTGTATCAATTACAGACGAAAAGGATAAAGTTGCTAACCTCGGTGCGGGTCGGGCATTTCATCGAACACATCTTGTGCGTGGCAAAGAGAAAAAAAACTAGCACCCCCACTTCCCACCAATCCAGGAAAAAAAAACAGAGGAGAGAGGGGGGTGGGGGCAACAATATATAGGCAGGGGAGGGGTATTGGTCCCGGTTCTTGGCACGAACCGGGACCAAAGCTCCGCGGCATGCCACGTGGTCCGGCTCTGGAGCTTTGGTCCCGGTTCTTGGCATGAACCGCGACCAATGCCCCCAACCGAACCGGGACCATTGCCCCACGGGGCCCTGGCAGCTCGAACCGGGACCAGTGCCAGGCACTGGTCCCGGTTTTTGCCTGAACCGGGGCTAATGGCAAAACAGTACTCCGGACCAAAAGTCCTTTTTCTACTAGTGTAAGGTCTTTTTTTCCAATTGTGTAGTGCATTGTGCATTGGTTTGATCGTTGGTAGTGTTTGTACATTCAAATCCACATTGTGATGCAAAGCATAAACATTCTGCGATAAGTCTTATGGGGTCAAAACATGCCAATGCCCAAGGTCATCGATCACGGAAATAGCATGAGCACATTACATTCGCCCAAACCATTAAACAGTGCGGTAAATAAAAGTACTTGTGCACATCCTCACAATGTTCTATGAGTACCGTTTGATGGTTTGAGTTACATATATATTTGTCTGAAGTTTTGATGGGATCTTCTCATGAAACAGCTCTGATAATAATATTGCAGACTATATGCCACTTTCTCCTGAAGATGACCATGACACAACTGTCCATATCATGTATCCTCTAGAACCCCCGGTAAGCTTTTTTTAGTTGGTCTGTAAGTGTTTAGTAGAAGTATTGCCCAAATAACTACTTTCCTCACATTTTTCTTAATAAAGCAAGCTGTTCATTGCTACTTGAGGAGTCATAATTATGATAAAAAAATAAAAAATCTCACAAGAGAGCATTTTGTTTTTGTCACTGGAATCTGCATTTAAAATTAATCCACATGAGCTGCCTTTTGGGACTTATATGGGAATAATAGACAACTCAAAGTTTGGGCAAATGAGCCCTAAAAAATATTTATCCTAACCTAGGGCTAAAGGTTATTGCTTGCTATTGTTGCCTAACCTTAACTGAGAGAAAAAGGAATCTCACCCAGTTCCACTTTTAGTAATGCAATTCCTAGGGTTTTAATTTCAAGTAGCTGTTGATTTTGTTATATACCTTTGTGCTGCTTGTTGCAGATAGTTTGCCTCTTTGACTGGGAAGATGATTATAAGGTGTGTATATATATATTTGTTTTTTGTTCTGACGCTACCCTTGGAGAAGCATCTGTGTTCAACTATTGTGCTGCAATGCAGGATTTTATTGAGCATCTCATTGAAACTGAGGAGTTGCCAGAGGATGAGAAAGAAAAGTTTAAGGTGCACATTCCAGTGATTTTTTCGTTGATCTATTATTAAGGATACTTTGCATAGTCAATGATCAATAGATTATTACCTCTTTGAGTTTTCTTCCAAACTTTACTGCCTCATTTCATCAACAGGAATTCCTAAGGAAGAAGGTTAAAGAAAGAAAGCAAGAGCTGGAACAGGTTCACAATCTACCAGATATTATGTATCTTCGCCAGAGATTTTAGCGCATTGTAATGCTCCAAAACTTATGCAGGCTAAAGTGGCCAGAAAGGAAGCTATTGACAATATGGACCCAAACCTAAAGGAGGCATTTGAAAATATCCAATTCTACAAATTTTATCCTGTAAATGCCCTGGATGCTCCTGATTTAAGCATACATAAGGTATGCAATAATGTTACTCGGTATTTCAGAATGGGCCATAAAACTAGCTCTGGGTTTAATTTAGTATCTATTGTGCTCTGCAGAATAATTACATCAATAGATACTATGGGAAGGCGCAGAAACAGATGTGAAGACCGATCCTCACATTTCATGCCAGCGTTGTGGATTAAGCTACATTGAAGATCCAGTAAAATTTTCGAAAGCTAGGGGAGATCATCTTGATCAACATATTTGAATGTGGTCCCTCGTTGAACCATCCATGCAACGTGTGTTTGTCCTATAGTTACTCAGACTCCTACCAAGAAGCCTTAAGAGTGTCTCTAATTCTGCATTCTTTTCATTTTGCAAATTGTAAATTTCTAGTGGATAGATGAAGGCGAACCTCGTCATAGTAAACAATAGCTTAGGTAAAACACGGTTCCATTTCTTCATCGTGTAAATTTGTGGGCCCTTATTTGGCAATATTATTGCAATAGATCTATTTGATTCTATTACTGTTTTCTGGTGTTTTGTAACACATGTGAATCAGCGACTCCTTCCACCAGTTGAGAGATTTGAGTTTGTTTATGCAATCTCATCTAGGTCAGTTTTGTTAATTATGTTATTCCACATCATGAAGATCATTTAGACATTCATTCAAACACTAATAAGCAAAACCACAAGGCCATTAAATGTCGTATTTTGTCACTTTGGCATGTCTAATACTACCAGACTTCTAAAATGTCTAATACATAGAGCTTGGATGTCAATTTGTCATAAAAATATGTTTGTCTAAAGTGTGATTAGAACGAATCACTTGCGTTAAACTTGCATAATTTGAGCACTGAGTTTCTAGAAAAAAAGCCAGGAGCACTGAGTTTCTAGAAAAGAAGTCAGCAGGCAAATATCGTGTTTGTTAGAATAGTACTGATTTTAGAAAAACACCGTGGATACTGGACAATATTGTTTTTCAAGATGCACGAGAGGTCTCTAAAGGCTGGAGAATTCATGAATGTGTGTCATCGGAACAAGGGAGACCAGGTTGATCTTCCTAATCCAAGCATCCTTGTGGGTAGCTTGCTTGCTTTACATCACAATCCTTCCCTTTTGAAGCTTCATAGATGAGCGACGCAATGCCTTTGACTTATGTCCATTCGGGCAAGCCGAATCCCAGAAAGGGGTTTTCTCTCCATTTTCAGTAATGAACTAATGATCGTGGTAGAAGGGTAAAAAAATCTTAGTGGATCCTTCCACTCGAACCAAGGTCACCTGAAACGAAGAGCACTAACTAATTTTCCAAGATGCAGGATGCCAAGGCCACCAAGATGGCAAGATGAGAGGGCCCGAAATAGTGTTCCAATAGGTATTGCATTTCCCTCTGCCATTTTGCTAGCTCCAATCCTAGGGAATGCCCGAAAATAGTTTTCCAATAGGTACACCACTTGTGAAGTTACCGGATTTGACTGGTCTTGCCGGCCAAAGCAATGTCCGTACCCTCCAAAGTGATCGGTTTGCCCACCATTTATCTTTTGAAGGCCGAATATTCACTCGCTTAAGACACCACATTGAGAGGGGTAGGCAAAGATATTTCATTGGGAAAGATGCATGAATGACCGACATGTTTTGCAAAATGTCATCAAGGTTGACGTTCCCGCCTTAGCGCCTTCGATGGGAACAATCAAGCTTTTATGAAAATTAGAGGCAAGACATGTCACCTTCTAAATCATAATAGGATGAACATGAAGTTTTGCTCTTTAAATGCGGTGAGAAGAACAGTTGTGTCGTTCACATACATAGTCCTAAAGGTGATGCCCTGCCTCGGATCTTACGAAGAAGCTCGTGGATGCTGGCAAGGTCTAAGATCAGATAAAGGGGATCGATGGCGAGGAAGAAGATGTGCGGAGAAACATGAGCATGGGGTCCCCTTTCTTGAGCATGTAGTCGTGCTTGATGAAGTGGCCAGCCACTCCATTAAGAAGAACCCTCGAGGAGGAGGTGCTAAGGGAAGCGGAAGCCCACCCAAAATACTTACTCGAAAACCCTCGAATTTGGAAAAGATTGAAAATGAAGAAGATTGAAAATGTACTTCCAGCTCACATTCCTCTTATTTTTATTTCTGTCTCTCTAATTTGGTTAAAATCCCCTACAACCAACCATTTGTCACCTCGTGGCAGCTTTTAGATAAGTGGCTAGACAGAGAAATCATCTTTCCTCAAGGATGCAGCGGAACAAAATTGTCTGGCCACCTCATTTTGCAGTGCTTTGCCGGTGCTAGCGATGACAGATCAGGTGAACAATCCTTTTTGGAGCCTCTCCATCTCGACGATGTTGGTTTCGATGATGTCGGTGACTCGTTGGCCTAAATGACCGCTGGCATGTCTGGCCGGTGAGGTTAGGGTTTGTAGGGTTTTTGGGCATGGCGATGGTGGCTTCCCTTTGCAGTTTGCTCCTTCGGCCTCGCCACTTTAGTGCTGCCTCTGGTGCTGGTGTGAGGCATGGAGTTTCTTTTTCTTTTGAGGTCCGGATGGATCTTCCATCAACAAATTCGACGGTTTCTTATCCATGGTACTAATCGGCTTAAATACTTCCCATCCGTGATCTACATCGACATGTTGGCTCCAGCAATGGAGGGGCAGCGGTGGCGCGACGTGGCTTATTCAGGAAGAAGAAGTCGTTTCGTCTCCTATAGATCTCGATTTATTTTCTTTAATTTTCAGGAGTATATGGTTTAATCTGAGATATTGTTGGGAAAACAAAATACCGCGATGTGTATCAGGACAGTTAGACCCGTAGTTTAAAACAACGTTCCTGACCGCCAGTTTAACCAGAAAAACTAGAATCGGAGTCTCGGTTGGTTCTTTAAGCGCACAAGACCATCTGCGTCACCGGACCAGAATAAACCGGCTTCTCAAAATTGGTTATCACCAAATGTCATCCTAAAATTGTGGGGTCACTTGCATAACCTGAAAAAGAAGAGAGAAGAATAAATAAAGGAAAAAAGAAAAAAATAAAGAAAAAAGGTGGTCCAATTGAACAGGATAATCCTTAAAAGAACTAAGCTCACTAGAAATAGAGCTTTCTTGCTGCTCCAAGTGTCAACCTTTCATTGGTTTAGACAAAAGTAAAAATAATATTATTTCCCTTCAAAGTACTAAGTGTTGGATGTATGCCCAAAAGCAATGTATTTATACATCTGATTCATCAATTATGATTTATATTCTCTATGCTATTACTACGGTGGTTTCTGGATATGTGATTCAGTGGAAAGCCCACTCGTACGTGTAGAGAATATGAACACGTAAAATATACCCTAGTTCTTTTACGGACTAATTTGTTGATTGCTTGATGACACTGCTTTCCTAGTCATGGACATTGTTTATGTCAGCATCAATGAGTGACATATTATTGGATAATAATATGGCCGGGTAAACCCAAGTTTTGGTATGCCAAGAGATTCCGTTAAGTCGTCTTTTTGTCCTTACCTTTATCACAGTAAGGTTATTATATAACATGTCCTATAACCATGACGTTATTAGGGTTATGCATACTGGAAGAGTTACTTTGGTACTGTCAACGGCACGGCCGTAACTGGGTGTCAAAACAGCAGTCACTGGGTGGCTTCAAGGTGTGTGTGTATCCTAATGTTCTGAGATGGGAAATTACTCCTCGGTGATTAGAGAGATACGCCCTGGGCCCTCTCGGTATTATAAAGGTATCCAATATGTTTTGCAGACAATGCATGGTGAAGTTACACCGTGTGGGATATCATAATACGGAAACGAGTAAAGCGAACTTACCGGTAACGGGATATGACAAATATGTAGTGAATCAATTTATTGATTCATGGGAAGATCCACGGATCTATATCTCGGGTGAAGTTTGGTATCGCGAGTAATGGGAATGATATATTAAATAGCCAACAGGTTCAACAGAGTGTCTTCGCATAACGGTAGCAGTTATTCAGGTCGTCCACGGACCTGACCCTGGCTGGTGATTGGTTATCCAATTATAGCTACACGTTATCGAACCTGTAGGGTGGACATGCTTAAACTAGGATTGGTTAGTTGTGTATTATGGTTGATCTGGAACAATGGAGAGAGTATCACCGACATAGTGTCTGTGTGATAGATATGTTTTTATCGGAGAGAGTGTGTTGTGATAGAAGTTGCTATCACAGGTCGGAATTTATTCCGAGGGTTTATATAAGAAGGAAATATTTATCCAGAGTATTTTGTCAGCGGACACTAGGTGTCCCGGATCATATAAAAGGTGTTTTATATGATAGGTAATTAATTCGGTGAAATATTATGTAAAAGGAAATATTCAAATAAGAATTAATTGGACAAAATATTATTTAATTATATGTTAATTAAATATTGATTTATTTAATTAATAAATAATTATGAAAAATATTATTATAAAATTGGAGCCCACCATGGGGCTACCAACATGGGCCCTAGGGCCCACCAAGGTAGCCGCACCACCTAGTGCTGGTGGTGGGCCGTGGCGCCGAAGGGGGGAGGCTCCCTCCTAGCCGAACCCTAGTGGGCCGAAGGCCCATGGGGGGACGGCGGCAGTGGTGGCCAGGGCGGGCCCCACCCGCCAGGTCGGTGCGCCGGGGTGGGCCTGAAAGGACAAGGATGTCGCCTAGAGGGGGGGGGGGGTGAATAGGCGATTAAAACTTTTCCGGTTTAGGCTTGCTAATTGCGGAATAAAACTAGGTGTTTAAATTAACAAGCCAACAACCTAAATAAACTAGGCTCACCTCTGTGCACCAACAACTTATGCTAAGCAAGACAAGCAACAAGGTGATAGCAAGATAGAATACTTCAAGCACGAAGGCTATCACAATGTAAAGTGCATAAGTAAAGAGCTCGGGTATAGAAATAACCGAAGCACACGGAGACGAAGATGTATTCCCGAGTTCCTCCTTTTTAGGGGAGTACGTCTCGTTGGAGAGGTGTGAGGCACCACAAAGGTCGATCTCAACGCCACAAAGGCTCACCCTATTCTCCGATGAACCGCACCACAAAGGTTTGGTTCACCTTCCACTATCGGAATCCTTCTAGGCGGAAACCGGAGCCTTTACAACAACGATCCGGGGCACAACCCACAACGGGATTGGGGGCTCCCGAACAGCTACAAGTGACCACCAAGGGTCTCAACCACCACACGGGCGTCTAGGGTCCAAAGACCCAAGAGTAACAAGTTCACAAGCTTTCAACTTCCACGAATCCTCGTGGAGAGCACAAACCGTTGCACAAAGCAATGGCAAGAGCACAAGTGCTCAAGTCCTTCACTCTCAAATTCCAACAAAGCAACAAATGCTTATGGGGGAATAAGAGAGGAAGAACAAAGTAGGAGAACACCAAGAACTCCAAGATCAAGATCAACTAGGATCCCCTCACTTAGAGGAGAAAATGATTGGTGGAAATATAGATCTAGATCTCCTCTCACTTTCCCTCAAAGATATGCAAGAATCATGGGAGGGATTGAGAGGAAGGCAAGCTTTCAAAAGGTCAACAATTGAGGAGAGTGAGGGGAAAAACTTGCTCAAAACGTGTTCTAACCGTTGGGGAAGAAGCCCCTTTAAATAGGTCACCCGAAACCAACCGTTATGCCCAGAAACTGTGAGCCCGGCATGGGAGCCGGTTTGGCCGGCCTAGAAACCGGCCAGCCACCCGACCCGGCCGGTCTGGGAGCCGGTCTGGCCGGCCTGGGGGCTGGCCAGACAGACAAGACCGATAAAAGTGCAATATCTTTTTCATCCGGACTCCGATTTCGATGATCTTGGGCTCGTTGGAATCGCAACGAAGAGGTCTCCATGATCATGCAGAGAAACATCATAGTCCAACAATGGAGGATAAAACCAAATGGGGAAAGGTTAGACCTCTCGATAAAAGAACAACCGATAAAACCTCCAAACCAAAACCGCAATATGTTTCTCATCCGGACTCCGTTTTCTATGATTTGGGCTTGTTAGAGATACTCACAAGCTTTCAAGATTATGCATATACACATCATAGTCCATCATGTGAGGAGGATAACACAAGAGGAGAGTTTGACCTCTCTACAAGAGACGAACCGGTAAAACCTCCAACATCAAAAACACCACAAGATATTCAAATGAAATCCGTTTTTGATGAAAGAGCTTGGTATGGAGATGAACACAAGCTCTAAATTCTCACATGGATAAAAGCCAAATAAGAACCAAGAAAGATGATATGCCAAATATGCAAAGGTTTGAGCTCTCCACAAAGATGCGATCAAGTTACTCACTTGAGAGCCCCTCTTGATAGTACGCCGTCTATCCTATAACCCGGTCTCCCACTAACACCGTGAGACCGGTAAAATAGAAAACCTATCAAGATCATACCTTTGCCTTGCGCATTCCACTTGAGCTCGATGATGACGATCTTGACTCTCTCAAGTTGGAACACCTTTCTTGATTGTGCTTGCTAGCACATGCTTGATGAAGACTTCTCCAAATACTCCCCATACACCATTATGGAGAGCCTTGCTAAGCTCCGTCTTCATGAATCCACTTGCAGTTCATCTTCTTATCTTGATATATATGATGGCTTGGAGATAAACATGAATGTTCACTCAATCTTCTTTTCCAAGCCATGCTTGCAATAAGCTCAACTCTTCACATGACCATTCTTCATATAAACCCTTGGATAGAACCTTGGTCATCATGTAATCTTCTAGAGTCCAACACATGAACTCCAATCTTTTCCTATGGACAAGATCTACAAGATATCTCAATGCAAACATTAGTCCATAAGGATTGTCATTAATTACCAAAACCACGCATGGGGCAACACATGCACTTTCAATCTCCCCCATTTTGGTAATTGATGACAATCCCTTTTACGAGGGTTTATATAATGAATTAAGCAACCATGCACACAAAGAGCAAGGATGCAAGAGCATGAAAGGCAAATGCTTAAGAACGAAACTAAAGCATAAAACCAAATTCCCTTAAACCCTCTAAACTTCTCCCCCATTGGCATCGATTGCCGAAATGGGAGGAAAAATTTAGAAGGCCAATATAGTAAGAGCTCCCCCATAATGTGTGCATTTCTCATAATATGAGTGAAATCAAATGCACATATCCAATGACGAATAGTTGGAAGGAGATCAAACTATATTGAGGATCCAAAGATTGCAAAAGAAAATCAAATTGAAAGATACTTCGACAAAAAAGTAACCAATCAAAGGATCCAAAAATGTTCTAAAAATCAAGAGGGAACTCCCCAAGGTACGTGCACAATGTAGGATTTGCATTTTAATATGTGTGCACAACATGGAATCCTCACTCCCTCCTAGAAATTTTGAACACAAACAAGAAACATAGCAAATAGGTCCACAAGCTTATTAAGATGCAAAAGCATAACAAATAAAAACAAAGCTTGTGCCTTTTAGAAACCACCAAAGAATCAAAAGAATAAAGGGTGGTCACTAAAGAATTGGAATACCAATTAAAGATGTAACTATTCTCATGTGTATAAGTTTCTAAGTAGACACCAATCACGAAGATATAAGTCCACAAATAAACATGTACACACAAAATAGGTACAAAGTAAGAACATGATATCCAAGGAAGTCATAAATACCAATAAGATCTTTGCTTAAAAGCATAGCACAAAGCTCAATTTTATCTTAAAGGATATAGATGAACTTCCAACACACACTCATCATAGCATCAAAAATATCCACAAGGGATAAGGTGAAAAGGGATGCTCCGAGAAAGATAACAAGTATCGCAAAAGGCAAATGATTTTGAAAAACATCAATATTGCATATGCGAGACATAGAGTAGAAAGTGCTAGATTAACATATTTGGGATTGGTGAATCATGAAAATGATTATATATATTCCCCTTGATATGTAATCATCCCGGCTTGCCCACATTTGCAATAAAGTTTTTTGCAAGAACCAAATGAATTGCAACAAAAGAGATTCATGCCATGAAACAACCTACACAAGGTTGAAAGCTAGAAAAGTATGCATGAGGTAGATACTTGTTACCGAGATAGCATTGGTGATGTAGAAGATAAGAGTTCATGATCATCCGAGCTTGGCTCCAATAAGCACATGGTGATAACACCTTCCTTGTAAATGAGACAAGCTTCCAATGCATCTCCAATGTACCTAAAACAAATTCAAGTACAAATGGTACCCAAACTCATTGGGTCCAAAGTAGTTAGAGCAACTACAATACATAGGACAAACTCCACATAAATATGTGCATATTGATATGAAATTGAATTTCATGCACATCTTAGCCATTTAGGATTTGATGGAGTTTATCCTATATATTGGATCAACGAAAGTAAGCATGCCATAAGATATACATATAGTAAATATGCATGCACAAGACTTTCAAGAACCAAAGAGATACAATTTGGACAAAACACCAATTAAACCAAGAAAGCACACACAAGTGTGACAAGAAAAAAATTGTCCAAATTATATCAAAGACCCAAATCAACACATGATTGAAGATACCACTTTGAAAAGATACCAAATGAAAGCAAGATACCAATTGATGAAAATATCATCAAGGAATAAACCAAACCCTCTACACTTTTCATGATGGCACAAAGTACCAAGACGAAAAATGTTTGTCTTCCAAAGAGACACGTCATCGGGATCAAATACCAAAGAAGACAACTAATGTTCAAAAAGCATATAGGATTGCTCCCCCAAGATGTGTGCATTATTTATGATCTTGCATTTGAATACAAAATGCACACAAATGAGATCATCACTCTCCATATATATATATTCAAACACTAGTCATGTTCAAGAAAGCAAGAAATTGCAATACCAATTTAAAGAACGGTGTTTACTCAAAGTAGGATAGCTTCCCAAAGAATAGTGCATTATCAAGAAGTATGACTTTTGAATGTCAATGCACAAGAATTGGTCATTGCTTTTCCCAACTCAAGAAAGCACAAAACAAATTTAGTAGAGCAAAAAGGATCCAAAAGATACAAGGAAGACAAATGAGAGTTAGATCAAAACAAATCCTTGGCAATCAAATAAGGCAATTCAAAGCAAGAGCCAAAGTGAATATGATCAATATATTTACCACAAATATGATTATCACTTGTCAAGACAAGTAATGTATGGAGATATTTCTCGGTGGTGGATTGCAAGATATATTCAAGATCATATTCACAAAACATAAGCATATGGCAAAGGATAGAATTAAAAGCCATGCTTAGATAGATAGATATTCTTGATAGCTTCAAATTCACGCGATCATGCAAAGCAACTCCAAGGAGTAGCTTGAAGCAATTGGTTTCCCAAAAGATATGAGAACATATTTAGGGAAAGCCATACCAAGAATCCATCACAAACAAGATCCAAAAGAGTGAGAGACAAAAACATTTAAGAAATGGAACTTGTTTGAGCAACATGCCACATAGGAATAAGATAATAGAATATCAATTCTAGGTGGCAATACCTCACATGTTCACATTTTCTAGGTTTGTAATATGCACATAGCTTATTACTCCCCCATAATGTGATAATCCATTTTTTTAAAACAAGAGGCAAACAAAACCAACTCGAGAAATTAATGGACATTATAGAATTTGAATTTCTCATGAGCATGACATACCACATAGAGAATAGATAATATTGATATATCACACTAAGTGGTATTCCTCATGTACACACATTTTAGGATTGTGAAGTGCACGAAGCATATCACTCCCCAAAATGGATAGTCCATTAATCTCTCAAAAGAGAGCCAACAAGATAAGATATCAAATAAAAGCAATAAGGCTCAACACAAGTAAATGGTGTGCAAACCAACATACACATACTTGATTACTCAAGATAAGTAAGTAGAGAGCACAACACATACAAACACTAGCAAGGTACAAAACCTAACACATGCAAGGGTGCAAGCAACTTTCAATGTATATATGATTTAAATAAAAGTTACCGCAAGGAGGAACATTGGATATGAGATAGAACAATATAATCCAAATGACTTGACTTGAGAGAATATAATTGATGAAGATCCCTTAATTCTTCATATGTAGCCAAGTCTCCAATGCCCTCCAACAACACCTATTGATCAAGTTTTAGCTTGTTGGTCCCCAACCAAGTTGGGTCCTAAGAGGTTAGTCACAATAGGCTTGGCAACCCAAATGGTTCTTTTCTTGACACCACTTTGAGTACCAACATATTTGGCAAACACATTGCCAACCTTATCCTTCCGAAGAGAATAATCATCATCAATAATAATGGGGTTGGATAAGGTACCATTTGTGCATGAAGAAGCAACGTGACCCTTCTCACGGCATAGGTAGCAACATCTACTTCCTCCTCTCTTCTTAGTTGGAGTCTTGACTTGAGGAGGGGTAGCTTGATTCTTCTTGGGAAGAGGCCGTTCTTCAACTTGAGGAACTTGAGTTTGAACTTGAGGCTTCTTCCCTTGTTGCTTCTCACTAAGAGCCTTCTTCTTCAAAGGGCAAGATCTAACATGGTGCCCTTCAACTTTGCACTTGAAGCAAACAATCTTGGCCGAATCTTTAACTTGTTCTTGGCCCTTTTCTTCTTGTTGAACTTGGACTTGTTCTTGATATTGGAGTTGAATCCAAGTCCACTCTTGTCATTGGGGCGTCTTTGAACACTCAACATATTGTCAAGTGTAGAATCCCCAACATGACGCTTTTCCAAGTCTTTCTTCAAAGAAGTGACTTGGGCCTTGAGCTCATTTAATTCCTCTACATGGTTAGTATCAACAAAACACTAGAGGAAGTAGAGCTTCATTGTTAGAGCAACAAGGCAAGAAAGTAATTCATCACAAGATGTAGCAACATTGTGAGTGGATGAATCACTAGGACTAGCACATGGCAATAAAGCATTTTAGTAAAGTTGTGCCTTTGTCCACATGAGGCTCACAAGATGTTACCTTTGTAGATAGCCTCATGAGCTAACTTTAGCCTAGCATGGGATGCTAGAAGATCATCATTAGAGCTAGAGAGCTTTTCATGACTTTCTTCCAATTTCCCATACTTGCTAGTTAGCAACTCAAGTTGAGCCCTTAGCTCAACATTCTCCTTCAAAATAGATGCTTCACAAGAAGTGGAGTTAGTAGCACAAGCATCATTAACATTAGAATGGAAGAAGACAACTTGGCAAGCTCATCATTTTAGATAGTTGAGTTTGGAGTTGATCATGAGACTTGATAAGGAGAGAGTGTTCACTTTCTAAAGCCTTGTGAGCTTTGTCAAGTCTCTCTATGTCCTCACTTAGTCTAGCATTGCCAACACCAAATTCAACTTTTTCCTTTTTAAGCACTTTATATTTAGCAATAGCATGATCTCTTTCCTTAATGATTTTAGCAATAATAAGATCATTTGATTCATCAAGAGATTCAAGTTTCTCTCAAGAGACACTCGAAGCTCTTGCTCTTCCTCAAGGGCATTCATTAAGGATGCCTTTTCATCGGCATCCTCTCTCTCAATTTGACATTTCTCGAGAAATTGAGTTTCCAAGTCCTCAATGATTTCCCTACTCTTAATAGCATAAACAATGATTTCACTTAGAGGAGGGATAGCTTTGCTACCTTTGGGGAGAGCACCAAATACCATCTCACCCTTCTTTGTTATGGATTCAACATCCATAAGCGCTCCATGAGAATCCTCATCCACATCATCACAAGATGAGAGGGTTCCAAAGGTGGAGAAACCTTTGAATCCTTAGCCATAAGGCAAAAATGAGTAGTGGACAAAGATGGTGAAGAGATACTTGAAGCACCATTGAGATCCACGTCTTGTTCCAACAAATGTTGGGATTCCTCTACATTGTTAGCCACACAAGAAATAGAGGATATGGAAGTATTGTTTTCATGGCAACAAGACAATGAAGCATATCATCATGAGATTTAGTTAAACAACTATTACATGATATGCAAGGACTATCAACACTAGCATGTAAAACATTTGGAGTGCTAGAAGTGTTTAAGTCCAAAGATAGAACATTGCAATGAGATAGAGATGAAGTATAGTCAATAGAATATTCACCATCAACAAAGCAATTTCTATCACCACTCACCATATCATTACCTTGTGACAAATCACATGTTGGTGAAGTGGAAGAAGTTGTGAACTCATCACGGCCGGAGGTGGAGGAGAACAATCATCCTCAATAATGTTGGACACTTCATATATATCTTGAAGCTTGGTCCAAAGCTCATGAGCGTTCCGAAAAGGCATGATTGATGCAAGAACTACATCGCTCAAAACACATATAAGACATTAGATACAGAGTATCGAGATAAGAGTTTTCCTCATCCTCTAAAGATAATTTTGGGAATCCTTTGGAGGAGAAAAACCCATATCTACAATTCTCTTAAAATTTGGACCCATGTCCCTAAAAGATTAAGCATGCGAATTTTCCAAACATCATAATTTGTGCCATCGAATATAAAGTGGGATCGTGCACTAATTCTCTAAACGACATCTTTACTCTCTAGGCGGTAAAGCCCAAAAAGAGAGCCCAGGCTCTGATACCAATTGAAAGGACAAGGATGTCGCCTAGAGGGGGGGGGTGAATAGGCGATTAAAACTTTTCCGGTTTAGGCTTGATAATTGCGGAATAAAACTAGGTGTTTAAATTAACAAGCCAACAACCTAAATAAACTAGGCTCACCTATGTGCACCAACAACTTATGCTAAGCAAGACAAGCAACAAGGTGATAGCAAATAGAATACTTCAAGCACGAAGGCTATCACAATGTAAAGTGCATAAGTAAAGAGCTCGGGTATAGAAATAACCGAGGCACGCGGAGACGAGGATGTATTCCCGAGTTCCTCCTTTTAGGGAGTACGTCTCGTTGGAGAGGTGTGAACCACAAATCGATCTCAACGCCACAAAGGTTTCACCCTTCTCCGATGAACCGCACCACAAAGGTTTGGTTCACCTTCCACTATCGGAATCCTTCGAGGCGGAAATCCGGAGCCTTTCAACAACGATCCGGGGCACAACCCACAACGGGATTGGGGGCTCCCGAACAGCTACAAGTGACCACAAGGGTCTCAACCACCACACGGGCGTCTAGGGTCCAAAGACCCAAGAGTAACAAGTTCACAAGCTTTCAACTTCCACGAATCCTCGTGGAGAGCACAAACCGATGCACAAAGCAATGGCAAGAGCACAAGTGCTCAAGTCCTTCACTCTCAAATTCCAACAAAGCAACAAATGCTTATGGGGGAATAAGAGAGGAAGAACAAAGTAGGAGAACACCAAGAACTCCAAGATCAAGATCAACTAGGATCCCCTCACTTAGAGGAGAAAATGATTGGTGGAAATATAGATCTAGATCTCCTCTCACTTTCCCTCAAAGATATGCAAGAATCATGGGAGGGATTGAGAGGAAGGCAAGCTTTCAAAAGGTCAACAATTGAGGAGAGTGAGGGGAAAAACTTGCTCAAAACGTGTTCTAACCGTTGGGGAAGAAGCCCCTTTAAATAGGTCACCCGAAACCAACCGTTATGCCCAGAAACTGTGAGCCCGGCATGGGAGCCGGTTTGGCCGGCCTAGAAACCGGCCAGCCACCCGACCCGGCCGGTCTGGGAGCCGGTCTGGCCGACCTGGGGGCTGGCCAGACAGACAAGACCGATAAAAGTGCAATATCTTTTTCATCCGGACTCCGATTTCGATGATCTTGGGCTCGTTGGAATCGCAACGAAGAGCTCTCCATGATCATGCATATTGCTACTCCTTTGAAGAATGAATCATTTGACTATATGTAGCAATAATCATCTTTGATATCCATTGTTAACTATTAAATTGCAAAGTCCATGTTAGCTTTATCATCTTCATACTCGAGGACGAGCATGGATTAAGCTTGGGGATGTTGATGCATGTAAAATGCATACATAAACTTTGCACTTTAATTGCTTATATTCCAATCATATTTGCATCATATAAGGGTTATATCAATGTTTTATCATGATTTTGGGAATACTTCATAGTTTTCCCATTTATTTGGAATTAACCCTGCACAGGCAGAAAACCCTAGTTTTGTATTTTAATGTTTCAGGCACCCAAACGTCAACGAAATCACCTGGAAATTTACGGGCGTCAATATTTGGAAGGAAGAAGGACTACGGAAAAAAGGAAGCAATCAAACGGAGACCCGAGGGCCAAACGAGCATGGCCCACGCGGCCACAGTACCAGGCCGCGTGGGACCCACCCGTTCGGGCCTCGTGGCTCCGCTGCCTTCGATCTCTTCTCCACCGACATCGTCTTGACCTAAAAACGCCTATAAAAAAGGTCCCTCGACGTTCTCTGGAAGGAGCGCCGCACAAACACAAAAACACCGAAACGGAGATCAGGAGCTGCAGATTGGAGGGGGAAAACTCCGGCGGGGCGCTGCCGGCGTGGTCTCCATCTTCTCCATCGACTTCTCCACCGTCTCCATGATGAAGAGGGAGTAGTCCACCTCTGGACTATGGGTTTGTGGAAGTAACTTATGTATCTCTCCTCTCTTGAGCTTCACTAATTAGCACCGTATGAGCTGCTGAACATGATTACGGTCACCGTTTTAATACCTTTGTGGTGGATCTTTATGAGTTAATATATGTTTGAGATTGCAATGTTTGTTTCAGTTATGAGTATAGATGCATATTATGTACCCCGTTCTTGTCTACTTGTTTTGATCAAGCATGTTTATGAGAGCGTGTGAGGGGGAACGTGTGCATTAGTTGGAGTAACAGGGGGTGGCTAGTGCAGTGAACGTGAGAGAAAGTTCTGCGATCCACTTTGGTATCTTTACCTTACTTTGTTACCTCACTAGGGATAAACTAAAATACCATGCTACCGGGGATGTGGGCGTGACCATTGCCACTACTCCATGACTAGATCTAGCATGTTCTTATTTTCACTTCATGTCATGATACTTAATGCTATACTCCGAGTTATCTTAATTACTGAGGTGTTATGATTTAGTTCGCATCTTGGTGGAGTATAAGAGAGGTTAATAACCAAAAGATCTCTATGTTAGGACGTGATGCCCATATATCTAAGTAACTTGTTATCAAACTCTGTGTTGCAATCTCATATGTTAACTTTGTGTGTTCCATTGTCTACCACTTTATAAAGAGAGAGTGCATTTGTGAAACCATGAACCCCAGTCCATTTTTAATCATAAGAAACACCTTTCCAACACCATATACCACTTTTCTATTTTCAGCCATCATTAAATCCGAAAATACAAAAATACTTTTCATCTTGCATACATCATTCAAAAACCCAAAAATATCATTTATCATTGCATCCACCATCATTGCATATTTATTTCTTGTTTGAATTGCATAACTATCCTGATATCATTCTTACACCTTGTGCTTGACAACCACAGGTGAGGTTGAGGACCAAAACATTTAACCTTGTTTTGTAGGTAACCAAAAGAAGGATAAGAAGATAAATCTACCACTGCAGATTCCCCGAGAGTTCGATATTAAACCCTCGAGTCACCCCTCGTGGGGAAAACTGTCTTCCACTATACTATACACTCTGCACTTGGAGTCTCAACCTAATCCCGTTTATTTGTGCAGGCATCAAGACTTGCTCATCGGGTATCAAGACGTTTTCTGGCGCCGTGGAATCGTAGCTGAGAGATTTATCCAAGGGTGTGCATCATCGCATTCATCTCACAACAAAGTCAACGTCACCAACTTGTGCTAACACCTAAGTTTGGGAAGGTTGCACCTACGTGAGCACCATCTTATCCATCTTTACTTACAAAGCAATTTATTTGTTTTGTTAGTGTCATTGCATATCATATCATATTTATTTCAGTTTTGCATAAAAAACTAAAAATACCAAAAAAAAAAACTTGCTAAAATGGGAGAAAGAACTAAGTTGTGTTGTCGTGGGTTTGTCACGTCAGGTGTCATAGATGACTTCGTAGGTGTGAGATTACGCGAGTCAAGCATCTCCGAGCTTGGGATCGCAGGAACAAAGATCAACACAGATTTACCCAGGTTCGGCCCCCTCAATGTGAGGTAAAGGACCTACTTCCTGCCTACCCTAGATTGGTATTGATATGATAATCGAGGTGTTACAATGGAGGCGATCCGATCTGGTACTCGCCGTATGAGCTAGGGTTTGGGGCTTGATAGCTTGACCCGCTCTAAGTCCTGCGAGTCCTCTTTATATACACAGAGGCTCGCTAGGTTACAAAAGGAAACTTCCCCATAAGGAATACATCCACAGAGGCCTACTCGGAGACTACTTGGTCTTCACGTCCTCCGGGATATGTCTTCTAGATCTTTCCCCTTATGGCGGTTCAATATTGGGCTTGCTCCCAAGTGGGCCTTCTTCCGTGCGAGTAAGTTAAGTCGCACTGGGCCGCGGGTTAATCCAGAAAGTATTCCCCCGACATTAGCCCCCAAGATTGGTTAGGACTTTACGGTGAGAACCTTCTGACCTCTTGAAATGGTCTCTGAGCCGCACTGCAAACGTTCTGACCAATCTCCTGACTCATGCGATTCAGCGCTGTGACTCATCCGCGCGACTCATCTCTCCTTTTGGAAATATTCCGTTTCCTTTAATTGCGGACCGTTACTCGTTTTGCGGGCGCAAATTGTGCCGTTGGTTGCGAGCACAGATAATGCCGTTAGTTGCGGGCCCCTTCAGTTATAAGCTGCGGCCACCTAGGTCATTATCCATTTGCCCTTGCAATCTTCTCATCCCTAGTCGCGCCGTCTTCTTCCTCGACCCGAGCCTAGTTCCCCAATTCAATCTCCTCCTCGCAATGGCGCCCAAGGCGAAGCCATCTGACGATAGGCGCAAAATCTCCTGCAACTGGGAAGGATCCTGGGTAACGGAGGAAACTCTTGCGGATCTGGCCGAGGCTGGCTTCTTGCCGCCGAAGGGGGACGGCGTCTGGCGGGCGCCAGGCGATGAAATCGAGCCGCGCCCCAAGCCCAACGAGCTGGTGATGTTCGTGGAACACGTGGAGCGTGGATTCACGCCGCCAGGTTCTCCCTTCTTCCGCAATTTGCTGCAACGCCTAGGCCTCCGTCTTCACGACATCGGGCCCAACTCAATGCTCCAGGTGAGCAATTTTCATGTGCTGTGCGAGGATTATCTTGGCATAGCCCCCAACATCGATCTATGGCTGGCCTCTTTCACCTGCAACAGCCAACTTGTCTCCAAGGGTGGCGCCTACGTTCAGGTCAGCGCCATCTCTCTTCAGCGCCATAGGAACTCTTGCCTTCCCAACCTAGCCCTGGCGAATCGACCCAGGGCTTGGCAAAAATCTTTCTTCTATTGCCAAGATACTTCACCGGAGGGCGAAACTCGCCTTCCCTCCTGGTCTAACACCCTCTTCGTGCCTACCGAGGCACTGAAATCAAAACCCCGCGACTCGTCCATGTCCTTCATCAATGAGTCGCTGATCAAAATCCGCGCCTTAATAGGTCATGGTCTTACTGGCCTTGATCTTCTCTCTTGCTGGACCAAATGGCGCATTCAGCCCGTGAGTCCACGACAGCGATCCTTCCTTGAGTGCACAGGCACCTCTGCTGACGTTGATTGTACCAAGGCTTCGGACTGGAGGCCTGAGGATTGGGTGGAATTTGTCACCCGCGTGACTGAGGAGAAGGACATCTCCTTCGATAAGGTGGGTCTTGCCCCTTTCATTGTTAACAACAAGCCTTTTGAGGTAACTCCTCTTCTCTGTCTTTTCGCCTTCGTAGTTGAGTCGCATTCCTTTTCTTAATACTGCAACTTATATTTCCCTGATCCAGGCTGATGAGAACTACTGGTCGCTGCCTGCGACCGTCGCCGGCACTGCTGCTCCCAAGCGTGCCGCATGAAAGAAGTTGCTGCCCACTCTAGAGGGCAGCGAGACTGCTGATATCCCTTCTGTTGCTTCTGCGGCCTCAGATGGTGAAGAGACTGAACTGGATGAGGATGATAGTCCAGTGCCAGCCGCGAGTTCTGTTGCCGCGGCTGGACCAACTCCCGTAGAGCCTCCAAGAGGCTATCTCGTGAGGAACCAGAGGTTGATGCTCTGGAAAACCCCGAGGCCACGAAGCGTCGCAAACCTGCTACGGGCGCGATCTCCTTCGTTGCCAGGCGTGCTTTCAAAGCCACCGCCTCTGCTGAAGAAGACATGGGTCCCCACTCTGGTAATTTCTATTGTCTTGTCATCTTGAATGCTTATTCTTTTTCCTCTACTGACACGCAAAATTTCTGCTCGTAGATTCTGGGACCCAAGGCCTGTCCTCACCGTCAAGCGGTGAACTTATGGCCTTTGTGAAGATGGCTCCAGAGTTAGTGACTTTTCCCTGTGCTTATAATACTTTTATTCTGGCTTATGTGCTTCATCTTCACACAATGCCCTTGCCTTTTTCAGAAGTGCGGCTAAACCCGCGGCTGAGCCTGGAACCGTGGTTGAGCCGTGGTGGCTCTAGGTTGACGAGGGAATATCTCCCCAGCAATAGTGCCAGAAACAATGCTTGTACGTCACACGTCAGTTGGGAACCCCAAGAGGAAGGTATGATGAGTGCAGCAGTAAGTTTTCCCTCAGTATGAAACCAAGGTTTAATCGAACCAGTAGGAAAACGAGGTTTGCTTCGAAGGTGTTGGTGAAGGAGTGTAGTGCGGCGCAACACCAGGGATTCCGGTGCCAACGTGGAACCTGCACAACACAATCAAATTACTTTGCCCCAACTTAACAGTGAGGTTGTCAATCTCACCGGCTTGCTGAAAACAAAGGGTTAAACGTATCGAATGGAAAATGATGTTTGTTTGCATAAAACAGTAGAGAACAATGATTGCAGTAGATTGTATTTCAGATGTAAAAGAATGGACCGGGGTCCACAGTTCACTAGTGGTGTCTCTCCAATAAGATAACTAACATGCTGGGTAAACAAATTACAGCTGGGCAATTGACAATTGATAAGTGCATATAACATGCATGTGTGAGCTGTGGTGTCTACTATGAGATTCATTTGGGCATTACGACAAAGTACATAGACCGCTATCCAGCATGCATCTATGCCTAAATAGTCCACTTTCCGGTTAACATCCGTACCCCTTCCAGTATTAAGTTGCAAGCAACAGACAATTGCATTAAGTAATGTGCGTAATGTAAACAATACATTCATCCTTGAATAAAGCATTGCTGTTTTACCCCTAGTGGCAACAACACATCTACAACCTTAGAACTTGCTGTCACTATCCCAGGTTAAATAGAGGTTGAACCCAACTATCATGCATAAATACCCCCTCTTGGAGTTACAAGTATTCACGTGGCCAAGGCTTCAACAAGTAACGGAGAGCATGCAAGATCACAAATGACATAGACATGATAATATAATATTCAGCTCCACATAGGTATCAATATAAGTCAGATCCCAGCAAACACAACATGTAGCATTACAATAAGATGATCTTGATCATGATAGGCAGCTCACAAGATCTAAACATGATGGCACAAGTGGAGAAGACAACCATCTAGCTACTGCTATGGACCCATAGTCCAAGGATGAACTACTCACGCATCACTCCGGAGGCGGGCATGGCGATGTAGAGCCCTCCGGTGATGATTCCCCTCTCCGGCAGGGTGCCGGGAAGAGCTTCAGAACCCCCCGAGTTAGGGTTGACGACGGCGGCGGCAGCGAATATGTTCTGGATGAAAGGCTCGGTGTTTTAGGGTTTTCGCGTCTCGGGGAATAAATAGGCGAAGGGGCGATGTCGGCGGACCCCCGAGGGGCCCAAACCACAGGCTGGCGCGGCGTGGGCCGCGCCGCCAGGTGGTTTGGCCACCTCGTGGTCTCCGTCTCTCCTTCGGACTCCGTGTACGTGCTGGAAAAATAGGGACTTGGCCTTTTGTTTCGTGCAATTCCGAGAATATTTCCAGAAGTAACTTTCTGAAACCAAAAACAGCAGAAAACAGGGAACTGGCACTGTGGCATCTTGTTAATAGGTTAGTCCCAGAAAATGCATAAAAGTGATACGAAGTGTATATAAAACATGTAGCAAATGGTATAATATAAGCATGGAACAGCAGAAATTATGGATACGTTGGAGACGTATCAAGCATCCCCAAGCTTAGTTCTACTCGTCCTCGAGTAGGTAAAACGATAACAACAAATAATTTCTGAGGAGACATGCTTTCACACAATCTTGATCAATATATTGCAAGGCTCATGTCATGAATGAAGTGACTCAAAGCAATGATCTATAGTTTGCTAACAAATAGATAAAGAGTAAACAATGAATCATATAAGCAAAAACTTTTCATGAATAGTACTTTCAAGACAAGCATCAAAAAGTTTTGCATAAGAGGTAACTCATAAAGCAATAGATTCAAAGTAAAAGGCATTGAAGCAACACAAAGGATGATTAAGTTTCAGCATTTGCTTTCAACTTGTAACATGTATATCTCATGGATAGTTGTCAACATAAAGCAATATAACAAGTGCAATAAGTAAATATGTAAGAATCAATGCACACAAAGTTGACACAAGTGTTTGCTTCTAAGATAGAAAGGAGTAGGTAAACTGACTCAACATAAAGTAAAAGATAGGCCCTTCGCAGAGGGAAGCAGGGATTAAATCATGTGCTAGAGCTTTTTAAGTTTTCGAAAGCATATAGAGAGCACAAAATAAGTATTTGAGAGGTGTTTGTTGTTGTCAACGAATGGTAGTGGGCACTCTAACCCCCTTGTCAACCAGACTTTCAAAGAGCGGCTCCCATGAAGGACGTTATCTCTACCAGCAAGGTAGATCATCCCTCTTCTCTTTTGTTTACACATGTATTTTAGTTTCTTTATAGATGACACTCCTCCCAACCTTTTGCTTACACAAGCCATGGCTAACCGAATCCTCGGGTGCCTTCCAACATTCACATACCATGGAGGAGTGTCTATTGCAAAATTAAGTTGCTTACTGATAAATCAGGGCAAAACATGTGAAGAGAATTATTAATGAAAGTTGTAATTAATTGGGGCTGGGCACCCCGTTGCCAGCTCTTTTTGCAAATTATTGGATAAGCGGATGTATATGCCACTAGTCCAGGTGAAAGTCTGTCAGAAGTAAATGACAAGATTGAAAGATAAAACACCACATACTTCCTCATGAGCTATAAAACATTGACACAAATAAGGAGTAATAAAGTTTTGAATAGTTTAAAGGTAGCACATGAAATATTTACTTGGAATGGCAGGAAATACCACATAGTAGGTAGGTATGGTGGACACAAATGGCATGGGTTTTGGCTCAAGTTTTGGATGCACGAGAAGCATTCCCTCTCAGTACAGAGTTTAGGCTAGCAAGGTTGTTTGAAGCAAACACAAGTATAAACCGGTACAGCAAGAATCACATAAAAACATATTGCAAGTATTATAAGACTCTACACTGTCTTCCTTGTTGCTCAAACATTTTACCAGAAAATATCTAGACCTTAGAGAGAACAAATATGCATCCCAAGTCTCAACAAGCTCTACGGTAGTTCTCCACTACTAGGCTTTAACTACATGATGCAAGAGCTTAAACATGATCTACTTGAGAGCTCAAAACAATTGCAAAGCATCAAATCAAAACAAGACAATGATCTACAAGAATGCATATGTCTTTTCCAATACCAACTACTACATGTAGCATTTTCTTTCTTCCAAACAAACACCAATAATTTATTTAAACATAAACTCTCCAAATGATAATATAATGCAGCAAGAGAGTATTTATAAACAAGTGCTAACAGCTCGAAGAGATGCATGAAAAACAGGAGCTAAAAGCACTGCAGTAGCTAGTTAAGAATACTCAACAAATATAAGTGAAGAACATGAGTATTCACATGAAAAAGCGGAGCGTGTCTCTCTCCCACACAAGGATTGCTAGGATCCGAATTTATTCAAACAAAAACAAAAATAAAAACACACAGACGCTCCAAGTAAAGCGCATAAGATGTGAAAGAATTAAAATATAGTTTCACTAGAGATGACCTGATAAGTTTGTTGATGAAGAAGGGGATGCCTTGGGCATCCCCAAGCTTAGACGCTTGAGTCTCTCTGAATATGGTTGGGATGAACCACGGGGGCATCCCCAAGCTTAGGCTTTTCACTCTTCTTGATCACATAATATCACCCTTCTCGCTTGATCCTTGAAAACTTCCTTCACACCAAACTCAAGACAGTTCTCATTAGAGGGTTAGTGCATAATCAAAAATTCTCATATTCTGTAATGATACAATCAATCCCAAAGCTTCTGGACATTAGCTACAGCCACCAATGCTTTGTGGAGCAAAGAAATCCACACAAACACAGTAAAAGAGCGAATGCAAAACAAAAGGCAGAATCTGTCAAAAACAGAACAGTCTGGAATGACGAATTTTTTCGAGGCACTTAAGTTGCTCAGATGGATCTGGCCTAAAATAATGAAAGTTGCGTACATATCTCAGGAATATGCGTGATTTTTCTCAGAATTTTTTGAATTTTCTACAGGGAGATAAGCTCAAATCCGTGACAGCTAAAAATCTGTCACTGCGCAGAAATCCAAATCTTGCATCAACTTTCAATATAGAACTTTACTTGGCACAACATTGCGATAAAATAAAGATACAAAGGAGTTGCTACAGAAGTAACAAAACTCCTTGACTCAAAGAAAACAAAAATAACAGCAAATAAAAACGATGGGTTGTCTCCCATAAGCGCTTTTCTTTAACGCCTTTCAGCTAGGCGCAGAAAGTGAAAATCAAGTGTTATCAAGTGGAGGAGCATTGACATCAATACCAAGGGCCATGTGCCTACCTCTCTTACCCTTAGACTTACTCTTTGGTTTGGGGAATACATGGCCGCACCTTGGTGTGGAGGTAAGATTCAGAGTGCCTTTTCCCACATCTATGGTTGCTCCCATTAATTTGAGCAGAGATCTTCCAAGTGTAATTTGTCCTGTCCCTGCACATTCAATAACAAGATAATCAGTGGACACCGTTCTCCCAAGAAAGGTTGTAAACACACCCTCAGCTATCCCCTCGGGAAATATAACAGAGTTATCAGTAAGAGTTATTCCTTCTCCTCCTTCAGCAAGTCCCCAAAGATTCAAAGTTTCATAAATGCTTTTAGGCATAAGGCAAAACTCAGACATAATATCACAACGAGCATAAAAGGTTTCACCACAAATAGCAACCTTTACCGTAGGGACCCACATCGAAGGTTCAAAATTTGTTGGAACATAGTCAAAATATTCCCGAATTTGATTATAGCCATCCTTTAAACAAGATATATGTGTCTCAAGAGTGTTTAATCTAGCATGGATGCTAACAAGGGCCGAATCAAATTTATTAGTTGAGCTAGAAGTTGCAATCAACTTTTTTATGGCATTAAAAGCTTGGTCCCCATCACAGTGAAGGAAATCTCCTCCCACAATAGCATCTAAAGCATATCTATAACAAAGGGCTAGACCAAAGTAGAAGCTAGTGAGAAGCAAACTTAAAGTCATTTTAGGATCAGTTTTACCAAAGGAATCATTAATTCTAGACCAAGCTTCTTTAAAATTCTCCTCACTCCCTTGTTTAAAAGTGAAGATCAATTCCTCAGGTGACATAGCAACAGGCATGGAACAAGACATGATGGTGACAAGAGACAAAACAAAACCGAAATAAACAAGTAACTAATTTTTTTGTGTTTTTGATAAAGAAGCAAACAAACTAAATAAAAATAAACTAAGCAAGACAAATAACAAAGTAAAGAGATTGGGTGTGAGAGACTCCCCTTGCAGAAGCAATTCGGTTTTCCCCGGCAACGGCGCCAGAAAACGTGTTGGTGGCTCTAGTTGACGAGGGAATATCTCCCCGCAATAGTGCCAGAAACAATGCTTGTACGTCACACGTCAGTTGGGAACCCCAAGAGGAAGGTATGATGAGTGCAGCAGTAAGTTTTCCCTCAGTATGAAACCAAGGTTTAATCGAACCAGTAGGAAAACGAGGTTTGCTTCGAAGGTGTTGGTGAAGGAGTGTAGTGCGGCGCAACACCAGGGATTCCGGTGCCAACGTGGAACCTGCACAACACAATCAAATTACTTTGCCCCAACTTAACAGTGAGGTTGTCAATCTCACCGGCTTGCTGAAAACAAAGGGTTAAACGTATCGAATGGAAAATGATGTTTGTTTGCATAAAACAGTAGAGAACAATGATTGCAGTAGATTGTATTTCAGATGTAAAAGAATGGACCGGGGTCCACAGTTCACTAGTGGTGTCTCTCCAATAAGATAACTAACATGCTGGGTAAACAAATTACAGCTGGGCAATTGACAATTGATAAGTGCATATAACATGCATGTGTGAGCTGTGGTGTCTACTATGAGATTCATTTGGGCATTACGACAAAGTACATAGACCGCTATCCAGCATGCATCTATGCCTAAATAGTCCACTTTCCGGTTAACATCCGTACCCCTTCCAGTATTAAGTTGCAAGCAACAGACAATTGCATTAAGTAATGTGCGTAATGTAAACAATACATTCATCCTTGAATAAAGCATTGCTGTTTTACCCCTAGTGGCAACAACACATCTACAACCTTAGAACTTGCTGTCACTATCCCAGGTTAAATAGAGGTTGAACCCAACTATCATGCATAAATACCCCCTCTTGGAGTTACAAGTATTCACGGCCAAGGCTTCAACAAGTAACGGAGAGCATGCAAGATCACAAATGACATAGACATGATAATATAATATTCAGCTCCACATAGGTATCAATATAAGTCAGATCCCAGCAAACACAACATGTAGCATTACAATAAGATGATCTTGATCATGATAGGCAGCTCACAAGATCTAAACATGATGGCACAAGTGGAGAAGACAACCATCTAGCTACTGCTATGGACCCATAGTCCAAGGATGAACTACTCACGCATCACTCCGGAGGCGGGCATGGCGATGTAGAGCCCTCCGGTGATGATTCCCCTCTCCGGCAGGGTGCCGGGAAGAGCTTCAGAACCCCCCGAGTTAGGGTTGACGACGGCGGCGGCAGCGAATATGTTCTGGATGAAAGGCTCGGTGTTTTAGGGTTTTCGTCTCGGGGAATAAATAGGCGAAGGGGCGATGTCGGCGGACCCCCGAGGGGCCCAAACCACAGGCTGCGCGGCGGTGGGGCCGCGCCGCCAGGTGGTTTGGCCACCTCGTGGCTCTTCGTCTCTCCTTCGGACTCCGTGTACGTGTTGGAAAAATAGGGACTTGGCCTTTTGTTTCGTGCAATTCCGAGAATATTTCCAGAAGTAACTTTCTGAAACCAAAAACAGCAGAAAACAGGGAACTGGCACTGTGGCATCTTGTTAATAGGTTAGTCCCAGAAAATGCATAAAAGTGATACGAAGTGTATATAAAACATGTAGCAAATGGTATAATATAAGCATGGAACAGCAGAAATTATGGATACGTTGGAGACGTATCAAGCCGCGTTTATCACCTGCGGCTCATGCTGCCATGGTAGAGGGCGTGGCCACCACTGATGACCTAGCCACGGTCCCTGTTCTTGACACAGCCACCCAAGAGGTGGCTCTGGAGGATAGAACGGATCCCCTTATGATCCAGGACGTGGAGAAGGTCAACCCCTCCTCCATAGATGTAATGGCCAAGGATGCTGATACGCCAGTGGTTGAGTCGCCAGCGGCGGACAATCTGCGGTCGCCAATTCTGCATGCTGAGGTTGCTTCTTCCTCCTCCACAAGCCGCGCTGAGAAACTGTCAGAGGCTATCATTGCCTCAAATGACAAGCAAGCCATGGAGCTCCGCAAGGCACTATCTGACCTGTCTGCGGCTTATAAGGTAAACTTCTATCTCCAGTTATCTGTCTCTAGCCCCCAAGGATCAAGTTTCTTCTTTGACTGTAAAGGGAGACTTGATGCTTCTCTTTTAGCTGTTGATATATACTTACTAACTGATGTACCCTTCGTAGGAGGAACTAAGCTCCATAACAGCTGCCAAATTGCCTTGGAAAAGCAGCTGGGGGATACTCCCTCTGAACTGGAGAGGCTACGCGAGCTCCTTGGCCAGCGTGACGCTGAGCTGAAGAAGAGGGAAACCAGGATGGGCGAGCTATCTGATGAAAGCTTCAAGTTATCTGAGCAAGCCAAAGCCACCGAGCTGCGGCTTAAAACTGTTGAAGAGAAGTTCCAAGAGAGGGTCCAGCAGCTGGAGCTCCAAGTCAGTGCTCAGAAAGACGCCATTGCTGATGCCAATGAGGACGCAAGGCTTAAGGCTGTTTCCATTGGCGAGCTTGAGAAAAAGTTGAAGAAAGTTTCTGATGCCCATAACCTCGTCCACGCCAAAGTGTGCATCATGACTCAAGAGTTAACTGGTATGTGTTGCGACTCATATCTGCATCTGTTTTTTCTACTATCTTTGCCTGTATGTTGTAGAGCTGACGGAGACATGCCTCGATGTAGGTGAAGATGCCAAGGAGCAGCGCGGCAGTACTCAAGAACAGCTGGAGTATATCCGCGATTTTTCGCGAAGAACTTGTGACGCCATGAAATCACTGTCTAAGTGCCTGCTGCCGACCAAGCCAGTCCCGGTGATTCTGAAGGGCTGCTGAAAAGACTGCTTAGGGCGCCTCAGTTCTTTTTGGACTGGAAGGAGTCCTCAGCTCGCACCGGCGCGGCTCATGTTCTTGCTTTGGCCAAGACGTACTATCCTTCTTTTGATGCTGCCAAGGTTGCAAAAGGTAGGCCCTCGAAGAAGGTGGATGGCACCGAACTGACGGCCTCAGAATATGCGATGACTTGGAAGGATATGCGCGGCCACGCGACTGAACTGGTGGAGGGGATAGATCTTGCGACCTATATGGGCAAGTATAATCCAGATGGAAGCAGATGGGAGAAGTTACCCGCTCCGTCATCCAGTGCGGTGATTCCGCAGGAAAAGAACCCCTCTCCAGGCGTATCCAGCTCTGCAGCCCCCAAGCCCGCGACTGAAGAGCCCTCCAGCGAGCCTGCGATTGCTCCTTCTGGCAAGCTTGGTAAGCCGCCTGTTCCTCCTTCCCACCGGCCAAAAGCTGCGCACAAGTAAGAAGAGAAAACAATGGTTTGATGATCTTGGCCCTTAGCGGTCTGTAATAATTGTTAGAATTTATGTGTCATAAGACAATATTATGGTTTGCTTAAGTACTCTTGGCAGTACATGTTCGACCAATAGGCTGGTCCTTATGATTTGTCTCGGTTTTTCCTCACTTAGGCCCTTGCGCGGCTCAGTATTTCCCAGGTAAAAAGTGCGTGTTCAGGGTCGAGAGCGGCCATGATAGGCAATCAAACTCGATTGACGCCACACCCCAGTACTTTGGCCGCATAGTGCAAGTCGCATCCAAGAGAGGTTGAGTATAATCACGATAAATGCCACTTGTTTGGCGATCCCAAGGAATAGGCCGCGCTAAAAAGCTGCCGCACCCCCAAGGGACCAATGATTAAAAAATAAAAGACTCACAGCTCAATTGGTAGTTTGAGATGCTTTATTTCAGAATCATTATATGATACATAGGGTCGGTCGCGCCTAGGTGGCGACCAGAAGTGATGCTTGGGTCGGTTGCGCCTAGGTGGCAACCAGAGATGTTACATGGGTCGGTCGCGCCTGAGTGGCGACCAGAATTGGGTCGGTTGCGCCTAGGTGGCAACCAGAGATGTTACATGGGTCGGTCGCGCCTGAGTGGCGACCAGAATTGGGTCGGTTGCGCCTAGGTGGCAACCAGAGATGTTACATGGGTCGGTCGCGCCTGAGTGGCGACCAGAATTGGGTCGGTTGCGCCTAGGTGGCAACCAGAGATGTTACATGGGTCGGTCGCGCCTGAGTGGCGACCAGAATTGGGTCGATTGCGCCTAGGTGGCAACCAGAGTGTCATATTGGGTCGGTCGCGCCTGAGTGGCGACCAGAATTGAAATTTTTAGCCCTGAGTGGCCAGCTTGATGATGTAAACTCTTAATAATTTTGCTGCGGCTGCTGATGGCAACTCGCGACGCTTGGGATGTGTCCTTATTGGCAATGGCTCGTAGCCTTTGACTTCCTTGCCTCCCTTGCGGCCGTAATCTGAAGTCGCAAGTCAGGCAGGTGCCTCTTGGCCTTCACGATGTCATCAAAATTCTCCTGCGACTCGCGCATGGGCGCGCTCTCTGCGATGCAAGCTGCTCTGGCTATGGCCTTGTCGCCTTCTTCACATTCTTGAGCTATTCTTTTGTCGCCATTGATGGTGATGACACCTCTAGGGCCTGGTATTTTAAGCTTTAGGTACACATAGCACGGCCTAGCCATAAACTTTGCGAATGCTTCTCTGCCAAACAGCGCATGATATGGGCTCTGGAAATCTACAACCTCGAACCAAATGTACTCGCTCCTGAAGTTGCTTTGTGTCCCAAAGGCGACCTCCAAGTTAACTCGCCCCAATGGCTGAGCTGATATGCCTGGCACGACACCATGAAACGTTGTTCTTGATGGGTGTAGCTGCTTTTCTTGAAGGTTCATCTTTTGAAGGTTCATAGTATAATATATTGATGCTGCTGCCTCCATCCATCAGTACTTTGCTCAACTTGTACCCTGCGACTTGAGGGGCAACCACCAGCGCGAGTTTTCCCTCTTCATTTATTTCTCCTGGGTGATCCTCGCGGCTCCAAACTACTGGTTGCTCGGACCACTTTAGCCACTGTGGGACGGCTGGTACTATGGCGTTAACAGCCTGATTGCGTCGTCGCAGCTTTTGTTCCCTCCTTGAAGTATTCACCACAATGGTATGATACTGACCCAACTGTTTTGGGAATTGTGGCTGATCTGGCTGCGGATTTGGGACGGCGTTGTTGCTGTTGTTGCCTCCGCCATGTTTACCTTCCTCGTTGTTTTGATGATTGAAGTTTGTGTTGAGTGGCTGTCCATCCTTCCACTTTTTGTAATGATAACACTGTGCCTTCGTGTGGTTGGGTGGTTTCCCATCTTTTCCTATATGGATGTCGCAGGGGCGGTTGAAAACCTCTTCCAAATTAACTGGGTGAAAATTCCTTCCTCTGCTGCTGCTTTGTTTGTAACGAGTATTCGTATTTGCGACTAACCCTGAGTTTCCTTCCTCGTTTTTGCGCTTGTTATAACTCGCATTGGCATTGCTAGCTTGCTGTTGTTGAGGCTTGCTACTGGCCTTCTTTCCCTTGCCAGTGTTTTCCTCTTCCTCCCCATCAGATGCGTCCCTGGTTTTATCCGAGCTAGCATACTTGTTGGCCGCCGCCATTACCTCGCTTAGGCTCTTGACTTTATCCTTCATGCGACCTAGTTTGTGGACTAGCGGCTCAAATTTGCAATTTTTCTCCATGACAAGGACTGCTGAACTGGGTGGTATGTTGTCTGAGGAATGTATGATCTCTGCGACCCTTCTCATCCAGTGGCGACTCGACTCGCCTTCCTTCTGTACACAACGCTCAAGGTCCTCTATGCTGCAGAGTCGCTTGCATGTTCCTTGGAAATTCTTGATAAAAGCTTCCTTCATCTCATCCCAAGAGTTTATTGAATTTGGTGGCAAATTTTGTAGCCATATGTGGGCTGCGCCTTCTAACATCATGTTTAGGTAACGTGCGCAGATCTCTTCGGATGCATTTAGGATGCTCATGCCCATCTCGTAATTGTTGAGCCAAGTAACAGGGTCCATGCTGGCGTTGTAGTTGGCGACCTTGCGAGGCCTTTGAAATCTGCAGGAAACGGTTCAGACCTGATTCTTTCGCTGAAACAGACTGGGCCTTTGAGTCGCGACGATAGGTTGGACGAAGCTGGCCTTCCTATTGGATTGGCCGCCGTGCGCGGCTGCACAATCTCTATGGGTTGAATTTGCTGAGGTTGATTTTGAGCCGCAGGTTGATCTTCCCTTTGTCGCCTAGCCGACTTGAGGTCGCAACGTGTGGCGACTCCGCGTGGATGCTTCTCTCCGCCGTTGCTCTGCTATTGTAAGGGGTGGAGTGCAGCCGTCCTGCGTGTTCGGACATATTCGCCTGCTGTATTACTGCTGTGCTCAGCATCTCAATGGCGCGCCGTGCCTCTCTGTCCATTGGCGTGTTTCCTGCTGGCGCTAATCTGGCCAAGATGTTTGTGGCTGCAAAGAGATTCTCCACTGGGCTAACATAATGCCCTTGCGGCGTGTGGAACCTTTGAGGCTGCTGTGGCGATTGCTGAACAAAGGTTGGCTGCGTCAATGGCGGGGGCATCATGGCCCTGTTGTTAGCCTGTACTATGGCCCTTGACCCAGGTATCTCTGCTACTCTTGGTGCTGCGAAAGATGGAACCGCTGGTACGATTGATGGTACAGCGATTGCTTGAACCGCGGGCGCAGCTAACGGGGCCACGGACCGCATAACCATGGCAGATGGTGCCATGCGTGCGGGTACCGCGACTGAAGGTTGTGCGACCCCTGACCATGCGACCGGGTGCGCCGTGTTGGTGGACTGATGGGATCGTGTTGGTGGCGGCTGACGGGACCGCAATTGCTGGTTCAGTGGTAGGTGATTGGAACAGCTCCATAGGGTTTACTGTTCCTGGCTGCAGGCGACTCGCGTGGCGTCTGTGTGGCAAGGTGGCCTGTATTCCTTGCAGAGTATTGGTTTCCTCGATGAGTCGCAGTTGCTCCTGTTGGAGGCGCTGTTCCTCACGCGCCAGCCTGGCTCTCTCATCTGCGATTCTCTGGACTTCATCATATAGCCCGATCCTGGTAGCCTCCAATTCTGTCACCCTAGCAGCCGCGTTAACCGCAGATATTGGTGTAAACAACACGCTTCCCTGTGGCGGCGTGACCGCTGCGCTGGGGGTTACCCTTGACCCTGATTCCGCAGGCGCGACTCCAGGTGGAGTCTCTCTGTTTGCGACTCCTGAGGCCGCGACTCCTGGCGTCATCGCAGCGGATGCCGCGACTCCTGATGCGTCTAGCGCGGCTTGTTCTGCTGCTTCCGGCGGTGTGGGGGCTAAGCTGCCTGGTGGCATGCCCAGCCCTTCGTCTGCTTCTGTGGTCCTGTAGACCCCTTCCACGTGCCGATCTTCTACAGAGGGCGAGCCACTATCCACAGGGCCTCCGCATAGCCTTTCCTCAAGGACATACTCAATGGATTGGCCTTCTTCGTCTTCGAGAGGCAGCGACTCGTGGTTGATAGATTCTTCTTCTTGGTCCACTGTTACCGCGACTCCTTCTTCTGAGTCGCCATGTTGCGATGGATCCTCTGACTCGCCGCCAATGAAGCCGACGAAGACGTTGATGGATCCAAAGGGGATGACGTGGCCGGTCTCCAAGTAATCTGCTTCCGGCCCCCAGCTTGAATCGTCGATGAGGGGTGTGCCATTGACCGTGATGATACGGCCAACAACAAGATCTTCAGCTCCCTTCATGGATCCTGCGCGGAACGTGACGCTCTTGACCGCAGGCCCCACGGTGGGCGCCAACTGTCGTGGGTTTGTCACGTCAGGTGTCATAGATGACTTCGTAGGTGTGGGATTACGCGAGTCAAGCATCTCCGAGCTTGGGATCGCAGGAACAAAGATCAACACAGATTTACCCAGGTTCGGCCCCCTCAATGTGAGGTAAAAGACCTACTTCCTGCCTACCCTAGATTGGTATTGATATGATAATCGAGGTGTTACAATGGAGGCGATCCGATCTGGTACTCGCCGTATGAGCTAGGGTTTGGGGCTTGATAGCTTGACCCGCTCTAAGTCCTGCGAGTCCTCTTTATATACACAGAGGCTCGCTAGGTTACAAAAGGAAACTTCCCCATAAGGAATACATCCACAGAGGCCTACTCGGAGACTACTTGGTCTTCACGTCCTCCGGGATATGTCTTCTAGATCTTTCCCCTTATGGCGGTTCAATATTGGGCTTGCTCCCAAGTGGGCCTTCGTCCGTGCGAGTAAGTTAAGTCGCACTGGGTTAATCCAGAAAGTATTCCCCCGACACCGTCTATCCTATAACCCGGTCTCCCACTAACACCGTGAGACCGGTAAAATAGAAAACCTATCAAGATCATACCTTTGCCTTGCGCATTCCACTTGAGCTCGATGATGACGATCTTGACTCTCTCAAGTTGGAACACATTTCTTGATTGTGCTTGCTACCACATGCTTGATGAAGACTTCTCCAAATACTCCCCCATACACCATGATGGGATGAGAGAGCCTTGCTAAGCTCCGTCTTCATGAATCCACTTGAAGTTCATCTTCTTATCTTGATATATATGATGGCTTGGAGATAACATGAATGTTTACTCAATCTTCTTTTCCCAAGCCATGCTTGTAATAAGCTCAACTCTTCACATGACCATTCTTCATATAATCCATTGGATAGAACCTTGGTCATCATGTAATCTTCTAGAGTCCAACACATGAACTCCAATCTTTTCCTATGGACAAGATCTACAAAAATATCTCAATGCAAACATTAGTCCATAAGGATTGTCATTAATTACCAAAACCACGCATGGGGCAACACATGCACTTTCAATCTCCCCCATTTTGGTAATTGATGACAATCCCTTTTACGAGGGTTTATATAATGAATTAAGCAATCATGCACAACAAAGAGCAAGGATGCAAGATCATGAAAGGCAAATGCTTAAGAACGAAACTAAAGCATAAAACCAAATTCCCTTAAACCCTCTAAACTTCTCCCCCATTGGCATCGATTGCCGAAATGGGAGGAAAAACCTAGAAGGCCAATATAGTAAGAGGTCCCCCAAAATGTTTGCATTTCTCATAATATGAGTGAAAGAAAATGCACATATCCAATGAAGAATAGTTGGGAAGGAGATCAAACTATATTGAGAATCCAAAGATTGCAAAAGAAAATCAAATTGAAAGATATTTCGACAAAAAAAGTACCAATCAAAGGATCCAAAAAAATGTTCTCAAAATCAAGAGGGAACTTCCCAAGGTAGATGCACAATGTAAGATTTGCATTTCAATATGGTATGCATAACATGGAATCCTCACTCCCTCCTAGAAATTTTGAACACAAACCAAGAAACATCTAGCAAATAGGTCCACAAGCTTATTAAGATGCAAAAGCATAACAAATAAAAACAAAGCTTGTGCCAATTAGAAACCACCAAAGAATCAAAAAGGAATAAAGGGTGGTCACTAAAGAATTGGAATACCAATTAAAGATGTCACTATTCTCATGTGTATAAGTTTCTAAGTAGACACCAATCACGAAGATATAAGTTCACAAATAAACATGTACACACAAAATAGGTACAAAGTTTAGAACATGATATCCAAAAGGAAGTCATAAATACACCAATAAGATCTTTGCTCAAAAGCGTAGCACAAAGCTCAATTTTATCTTAAAGGGATATAGATAAACTTCCAACACACACTCATCATAGCATCAAAAAAATATCCACAAGGGATAAGGTGGTAAAAGGATGCTCCGAGAAAGATAACAAGTATCGCAAAAGGCAAATGATTTTGAAAAACCATCAATATTGCATATGCGAGACATAGAGTAGAAAGTGCTAGATTAACATATTTGAGATTGGTGAATCATGAAAATGATTATATATATTCCCCTTGATATGTAATCATCCGGCTTGCCCACATTTGCAATAAAGATATTTTGCAAGAACCAAATGAATTGCAATAAAAGAGATTCATGCCATGAAACAACCTACACAAGGTTGAAAGATAGAAAAGTATGCATGAGGTAGATACTTGTTACCGAGATAGCATTGGTGATGTAGAAGATAGGAGCTCATGATCATCCAAGCTTGGCTCCAATAAGCACATGGTGACAACACCTTTCTTGTAAATGAGACAAGCTTCCAATGCATCTCTAGAGTACCTAAAACATATTCGAGTACAACATGGTACCCAAACTCATTGGGTCCAAAGTAGTTAGAGCAACTACAATACATAGGACAAACTCCACATAAATATGTGCATATTGATATGAAATTGAATTTCATGCACATCTTAGCCATTTAGAATTTGATGGAGTTTATCCTATATATTGGATCAACAAAAGTAAGCATGCCAAAAGATATACATATAGTAAATATGCATGCACAAGACTTCCAAGAACCAAAAGAGATATAATTATCACTTGACAAGACAAGTAATGTATGGAGATATTTCTCGGTGGTGGATTGCAAGGATATATTCAAGATCATATTCACAAAACATAAGCATGAGGCAAAGGATATGAATTAAAAGCCATGCTTAGATAGATAGATATTCTAGATAGCTTCAAAAATCATGCGATAATGCAAAGCAACTCCAAGGAGTAGCTTGAAGCAATTGGCTTCCCAAAAAGATAAATGAGAACATATTTAGGGAAAGCCATACCAAGAACATCCTCCACAAACAAGATCCAAAAGAGTGAGAGACAAAAAACATTTAAGTAAATGGGAACTTGTTTGAGCAACATGCCACATAGGAACAAGATAATTAGCAATATCAATTCTAGGTGGCAAAACCTCACATGTTCACATTTTCTAGGCTTGTAATATGCACATAGCTTATTACTCCCCCATAATGTGATAATCCATTTATTTTAAAACAAGAGGCAAACAAAAACAACTAGAGAAATTAATGGACATTATAGAATTTGAATTTCTCATGAGCAAGACATACCACATAGAGAATAGATAATATTGATATATCGACACTAAGTGGTATTTCCCATGTACACACATTTTTAGAATTGTGAAGTGCACGAAGCATATCACTCTCCCAAAATGGAATAGTCCATTAATCTCTCAAAGAGAGAGCCAACATGATAAGATAGCAAATAAAAGCAATACGGCTCAACACAAGTAAATGGTGTGCAAACCAACATACACGTACTTGATTTCTCAAGATAAGTAAGTAGAGAGCACAACACATACAAACACTAGCAAGGTACAAAACCTAACACATGCAAGGGTGCAAGCAACTTTCAATGTATATATGATTTAAATAAAAGTTACCGCAAGGAGGAACATTGGATATGAGATAGAACAATATAATCCAAATGACTTGACTTGAGAGAATATAATTGATGAAGATCCCTTAGTTCTTCATAGTGTAGCCAAGTCTCCAATGCCCTCCATCAACACCTATTGATCAAGTTTTGGCTTGTTGGTCCCCAACCAAGTTGGGTCCTAAGAGGTTAGTCACAATAGGCTTGGCAACCCAAATGGTTCTTTTCTTGACACCACTTTGAGTACCAACATATTTGGCAAACACATTGCCAACCTTATCCTTCCGAAGAGAATAATCATCATCAATAATAATGGGGTTGGATAAGTACCATTTGTGCATGAAGAAGCAACGTGACCCTTCTCACGGCATAGGTAGCAACATCTACTTCCTCCTCTCTTCTTAGTTGGAGTCTTGACTTGAGGAGGGGTAGCTTGATTCTTCTTGGGAAGATGCCGTTCTTCAACTTGAGGAACTTGAGTTTGAACTTGAGGCTTCTTCCCTTGTTGCTTCTCACTAAGAGCCTTCTTCTTCAAAGGGCAAGATCTAACATGGTGCCCTTCAACTTTGCACTTGAAGCAAACAATCTTGGCCGAATCTTTAACTTGTTCTTGGCCTTTTTTCTTCTTGTTGAACTTGGACTTGTTCTTGATATTGGAGTTGAATCCAAGTCCACTCTTGTCATTGGGTCGTCTTTGAACACTCAACATATTGTCAAGTGTAGAATCCCCAACATGACGCTTTTCCAAGTCTTTCTTGAAAGAAGTGACTTGGGTCTTGAGCTCATTTAATTCCTCTACATGGTTAGTATCAACAAAAGCACTAGAGGAAGTAGAGGCTTCATTGTTAGAGCAACAAGGCAAAGAAAGTAATTCATCACAAGATGTAGCAACATTGTGAGTGGATGAATCACTAGGACTAGCACAAGACAATAAAGCATTTTTAGTAAAGTTGTGCCTTTGTCCACATGAGGCTCACAAGATGTTACCTTTGTAGCGATAGCCTCATGAGCTAACTTTAGCCTAGCATGGGATGCTAGAAGGTCCTCATTAGAGCTAGAGAGCTTTTCATGACTTTCTTCCAATATCCCATACTTGCTAGTTAGCAACTCAAGTTGAGCCCTTAGCTCAACATTCTCCTTCAAAATAGATGCTTCACAAGAAGTGGAGTTAGTAGCACAAGTATCATTATCATTAGAATAGAAGAAGACAACTTGGCAAGCTCATCATTTTTAGATAGTTGAGTTTGGAGTTGATCATGAGACTTGATAAGGAGAGAGTGTTTACTTTCCAAAGCCTTATGAGCTTTGTCAAGTCTCTCTATGTCCTCACTTAGTCTAGCATTGCCAACACCAAATTCAACTTTTTCCTTTTTAAGCACTTTATATTTAGCAATAGCATGATCTCTTTCCTTAATGATTTTAGCAATAATAAGATCATTTGATTCATCAAGAGATTCAAGTTTCTCTTCAAGAGACACTTGAAGCTCTTGCTCTTCCTCAAGGGCATTCATTAAGGATGCCTTTTCATCGGCATCCTCTCTCTCAATTTGACATTTCTCGAGAATTGAGTTTCCAATTCCTCAATGATTTCCCTACTCTTAATAGCATAAACAATGATTTCACTTAGAGGAGGGATAGCTTTGCTACCTTTGGGGAGAGCACCAAACCATCTTACCCTTCTTTGTTATGGATTCAACATCCATAAGCGCTCCATGAGAATCCTCATCCACATCATCACAAGATGAGAGGGTTCCAAAGGTGGAGAAACCTTTGAATCCATAGCCATAAGGCAAAAATGAGTAGTGGACAAAGATGGTGAAGAGTACTTGAAGCTCCATTGAGATCCACGTCTTGTTCCAACAAATGTTGGGATTCCTCTACATTGTTAGCCACACAAGAAATAGAGGATATGGAAATTGTTTTCATGGCAACAAGACAAATGAAGCATATCATCATGAGATTTAGTTAAGCAACTATTACATGATATGCAAGGACTATCAACACTAGCATGTAAAACATTTGGAGTGCTAGAAGTGTTTAAGTCCAAAGATAGAACATTGCAATGAGATAGAGATGAAGTATAGTCAATAGAATATTCACCATCAACAAAGCAATTTCTATCACCACTCACCATATCATTACCTTGTGACAAATCACATGTTGGTGAAGTGGGAAGAAGTTGTGAACTCATCACGGCCGGAGGTGGAAGGAGAACAATCATCCTCAATATGTTGGACACTTCATATATATCTTGAAGCTTGGTCCAAAGCTCATTAGCATTCCGAAAAGGCATGATTGAAGCAAGAACTACATCGCTCAAAACACATATAAGACATTAGATAACAGAGTATCGAGATAGAGTTTTCCTCATCCTCTAAAGATAATTTTGGGAATCCTTTGGAGGAGAAAAACCCACATCTACAACCTCTTAAAAATTTGGATGTCCATAAAAGGTTAAGCATGCGAATTTTCCAAACATCATAATTTGTGCCATCGAATATAAAGTGGGATCGTGCACTAATTCTCTAAACGACATCTTTACTCTCTAGGCGGTAAAGCCCAAAAAGAGAGCCCAGGCTCTGATACCAATTGAAAGGACAAGGATGTCGCCTAGAGGGGGGGTGAATAGGCGATTAAAACTTTTCCGGTTTAGGCTTGCTAATTGCGGAATAAAACTAGGTGTTTAAATTAACAAGCCAACAACCTAAATAAACTAGGCTCACCTATGTGCACCAACAACTTATGCTAAGCAAGACAAGCAACAAGGTGATAGCAAGATAGAATACTTCAAGCACGAAGGCTATCACAATGTAAAGTGCATAAGTAAAGAGCTCGGGTATAGAAATAACCGAGGCACACGGAGACGAGATGTATTCCCGAGTTCCTCCTTTTTAGGGAGTACGTCTCGTTGGAGAGGTGTGAACACACAAAGGTCAACAACCACAAAGGTTTCACCTTATTCTCCGATGAACCGCACCACAAAGGTTTGGTTCACCTTCCACTATCGGAATCCTTCGAGGCGGAAACCGAGCCTTTCAACAACGATCCGGGGCACAACCCACAACGGGATTGGGGGCTCCCGAACAGCTACAAGTGACCACACAAGGGTCTCAACCACCACACGGGCGTTAGGGTCCAAAGACCCAAGAGTAACAAGTTCACAAGCTTTCAACTTCCACGAATCCTCGTGGAGAGCACAAACCGATGCACAAAGCAATGGCAAGAGCACAAGTCTCAAATCCTTCACTCTCAAATTCCAACAAAGCAACAAATGCTTATGGGGGAATAAGAGAGGAAGAACAAAGTAGGAGAATACCAAGAACTCCAAGATCAAGATCACTAGGTTCCCCTCACTTAGAGGAGAAAGGATTGGTGGAAATATAGATCTAGATCTCCTCTCACTTTCCCTCAAAGATATGCAAGAATCATGGGAGGGATTGAGAGGAAGACAAGCTTTCAAAAGGTCAACAATGGAGGAGAGAGAGGGGAAAAACTTGCTCAAAACGTGTTCTAACCGTTGGGGAAGAAGCCCCTTTAAATAGGTCACCCGAAACCAACCGTTATGCCCAGAAACTGCGAGCCCGGCATGGGAGCCGGTTTGGCCGGCCTAGAAACCAGCCAGCCACCCGACCCGGCCGGTCTGGGAGCCGGTCTGGCCGGCCTGGGGGCTGGCCAGACAGACAAGACCGATAAAAGTGCAATATCTTTTTCATCCGGACTCCGATTTCGATGATCTTGGGCTCGTTGGAATCGCAACGAAGAGGTCTCCATGATCATGCAGAGAAACATCATAGTCCAACAATGGAGGATAAAACCAAATGGGGAAAGGTTAGACCTCTCGATAAAAGAACAACCGATAAATTCTCCAAACCAAAACCGCAATGTGTTTCTCATCCGGACTCCGTTTTCTATGATCTTGGGCTTGTTAGAGGATACTCACAAGCTTTCAAGATTATGCATATACACATCATAGTCCATCATGTGAGGAGGATAACACAAGAGGAGAGTTTGACCTCTCTACAAGAGACGAACCGGTAAAACCTCCAACATCAAAAACACCACAAGATATTCAAATGAAATCCATTTTTGATGAACTAGAGCTTGGTATGGAGATGAACACAAGCTCTAAATTCTCACATGGATAAAAGCCAAATAAGAACCAAGAAAGATGATATGCCAAATATGCAAATGTTTGAGCTCTCCACAAAGATGCGATCAAGTTACTCACTTGAGAGCCCCTCTTGATAGTACGCCGTCTATCCTATAACCCAGTCTCCCACTAACACCGTGAGACTGGTAAAATAGAAAACCTATCAAGATCATACCTTTGCCTTGCGCATTCCACTTGAGCTCGATGATGACGATCTTGACTCTCTTAAGTTGGAACACATTTCCTTATTGTGCTTGCTAGCACATGCTTGATGAAGACTTCTCCAAATACTCCCCCATACACCATGATGGGATGAGAGAGCCTTGCTAAGCTCCGTCTTCATGAATCCACTTGAAGTTCATCTTCTTATCTTGATATATATGATGGCTTGGAAATAACATGAATGTTTACTCAATCTTCTTTTCCCAAGCCATGCTTGCAATAAGCTCAACTCTTCACATGACCATTCTTCATATAATCCATTGGATAGAACCTTGGTCATCATGTAATCTTCTAGAGTCCAACACATGAACTCCAATCTTTTCCTATGTACAAGATCTACAAGAATATCTCAATGCAAACATTAGTCCATAAGGATTGTCATTAATTACCAAAACCACGCATGGGGCAACACATGCACTTTCAGGGCCCCACCCGCCTAGGTCGTCTCGGCCTAGGTGGGCCCCACCCGCGGCGGCGGCAGGGAGATGCGGTGGAGGGGAGGAGGAGTTGGAGTCTACTCCAACTCCTCCTCCCATACCGAATTGGGCAAGGGGGCTTTCCCCTTGTCCAAACCGAGTTGGACTAGGGGAGCTTTCCCCTTGCCCAAGTCCCTCCACCTCTTGGTCCATCTATATAAACCCCACCCCCTCCTATTTGGAGGACACACAAGAGACACAAGAAACAATTAGCTCTCAAGTTTAGATCCCTTCTAGTTGGATTAGAGGAACCTCTAATTAGAGACAACCTATCCGATGAGACTAGATCTAATCTCTCTCTCTCCTTCTCATGTGTTGAGATCTCCACCTTCATATATACCAGTAGTGTTTCAAGCTTGGACGGCGAAGCCCTGCTGAACCTTTCCCGGCGTACGCGTGCAAGCTCTCGGAGGGGTGATCTGTCGAACCGCGACGGTTGACCCTCACTCTGCTGGATCAAGGTGACAAGGTGAGGAGGGGGAGGCACCGGAATCTCTGTACCAGGCTTGGTTGAGAGAGACGGCGACGAGTTACATCAACAAATGTCATCAACACTTCTTCCGCGACTTCGGTGTTGGTAACGTATTCCATCTATATCTTCGGATCTTCGTATTCGCATGTATCTTCATAGTAGATCTTGGGAGGTGTTGCGTAGCAATACGAAATTTTTAAATTTCTGTACACGCAACCCAATACTAAGCTCTCTAAAAATAGAGCTCTCTTGTTGCTCCACATGTCAACCTTCCATGGTTTATATAAAGTTAAAAATAATATTATTTGTATGCAAAGCTTATTTTCTATCTACTGCATATAAAACTACGGTGTTTCCGAGTGTTTTCGAGTGCAGTGTTTTGTAGACCGGGTTAAATTTAGTCATTTATTTTGAACATTTGAAATATAATTTTTGAAGTGTCAAAAAATCGGAAAAAATATGTGCATATAGCCACGGATATATCACACAAGGGTGCAAAATCTTAATCCGAAATGCGCTGTATTCTATGCTACACAAAAAAGAAAAAAAAATAGATCGAGTGTGTGAACAGGCACCTCCAAATTTTGTCAAAATTTGTTTTTTAAATAACCCAAATATTAAGAATTCTGGATTGAAAATTTGCGCAATTGTAGGATAAGGTATAAGCTACATCCAGATTTATTTTATAATTTTATAAAAAATTCAAAATACTATTTTGAAAAATTAAAATATAGGGATACATGTGGCTACAAATGCCTTTTTCACGGTGTTTCCCCTTTTTAGAGCATTTTCAATAGCTGTCTTATTTTAGGTCATAACAGTTTTTAAATCATTTGAAGGCAAAAGCTTGCTCCAATAGCCGCCCTTAATGTAAATTTTATCATTTTTGTTAAATAAAAAACACCAAGTTTTACAGATATAAAACACTTGGGCTGATGTTATATAACAAAAAGCAACACGCGCAGGCTAACTGTCAATCAGAACTTTCATGTCGCGCTCACAACTCTCCTACAGTGACCACCACCGACTCTTCTCACATCGATTTGGCCTCGAATCCGGCACTTCCGCCACATCTCTCACCAACTCGGCTGCAATCCAGCACCACTGTAAAGGGGCACCGCAGATCGGGAGCGATTCGGCATCGAGGGATACCGAATGTCGCTCTTCCCCCGGCACGCGGCAACCATCGACTCTTGCCTGAATCAGGTCATTTGGAACCAAAATTCTTGCTCCAACAGTTGTACTTGCTGTAAATTTTCCAAGTTATTTTTGTCAAACAAAAACAAGTGTTGTAATACTAAATATTTGGGTCGCTGCTATATAACAGAAGCCAACACGTGCAGGACAACTGCCAATAGGAATTTCGTGTTGCCCTCACGCCTCTCCTAGAGTGATTGCCGTCGGCTCTTCTCCAATCGATTCGGCCTCGAATCCGGCAGCTCCGCCACAACTCTGCCGATTCGACCGAGAATTCACCACCACTTCTCAAGGGCACCACGTATCGGGAGGGATTCGGCCTTGAGTGTTGACCTCGCTCTCCTCCCGTGCGCGGCCACCAATGACGCCCTTTGTAGCTTCGGCAAACGAGCCACCCGAGCGGCCCTCCTCCCTTCCACTTTTTAACTGTGGCTCCTCCTTCCCCGCCAACATGAGCACGAGTGACACACAACAGCTCTGCCTCCGGCTGCACCTCGACTAGCTCCGCCTCTACACACCTGTTGTCGGGCTTGCCTCGTTCAGAGATTAACAAATCCAAAGTTGTTACTTTTGTATTATATAGTTTATGTTGCAGGTGCTAGACTAATACGTATAATATTGTACAAAAAAGAGTATGAATTTGTACCTAATAATTATGTATGAGACACTAATATTTAATCAAACCAGTATGTCATGTATTGATAATCGCAATACTAGTACTAGTTGAATGCCCGTTTAAATTTTTTTTTGCCATATACGTAATACACATGAAATTTCACGTGCATACAAGAGATAAACATATAGTATTTTTGAACAATAAAATTATATTTTGCTTAAAATGCAATTTGATTAAAAAAATATAAGTTCATATACAGCACCAACCAAATAATTATCGCTTGTTGACTAAGATTCCAATTTCCTTGTATCATGTAGACGGTTCCGTCAAATTAGCCAATTGTACCAGAAACACTTGCCTACGCCTAGCAATTATGACTTTGAACAAAAAATATTGTACCAGATTAATACTATTTAGAAACAAACAACAGTGGGTAGATTTATGTAACTATGCGTAAGAGCATTTCTAAACAATCAGAGGAATGTAAATCTAAATATGTCTACCTAGATTTATGTCTTCAGTTTTATGCTAAACCAAATGAGCTCGCGCTAGATGTCTTTTGAGTCAGATTGTTTAATATGAAACATAGGACATAATCAGAATTGATTCTTAGTTATAGATAAGGGAGATTTGTAGCAGTTTGACAGGACCAATAAGCAGAAAAGCACGATCTAGATTACCCGGAGGATGATATTTCTCTACCCTTATTCCTCAAAATGTGCTTCGACCACAAACATATATGTACAATCTGAGAGATATGCACTCCCTCCATGGTGGCGACTTGGCATCGGCCGGGGATGCTGCAAACTGCATGACGGTGGAGGTGCACGATCATATGAAGCAAGAGGCGACTATCCAGGTTGCATAGGTTTTTTTTTCGAACTGCACTTGCATATGCTAATGGAGTCAATCGGGAGCCAATTAAATCAGGAGGATGGCGGCGGATCGATCTCGCCCCGGTCAGATCAAGGAGGAAGTTACAGTACGTGCACAATCAACTGATGCTGACCTGAGTGAGCCCGGCGGCGTCGACCAGGTCGATGTCGATACACGCAAAGGGCAGCCATGAGGATAGTCCCTCCAGGTCGATGTAGATACACGCAAACAGCAGACCCATGAGGATAGTCCTATATGCACCACCTCACTGAACCATCTCGTCGTTGACCTCCTGCTACTCCTTGCCCCGGCCGGCCCTTCTGGAAAAAATTCAGCTAGCGCAAGTATCGGCAGCTGCAACACATAGTCAGTAACTCAGTTCAGCTAACGCAAATTCAGAGAAGAAGTGCTCTACGGTTCCTGCTACGCTCTGCTAACTCAATTCACACATCGAAGAAGACCAAACGCATCCAAGAAGAGCCTAGAAAGGCAGCACCAAGAATGCATCCAAACTAATTCCGAACGAACCAGGGAACGAACGCACGACGGAGCAGGAGATCCAGGCCTGCGGCGCCGGCCGTGGGGCAAGTGGGCGGCGGAGATCCGCGACCCCGTCTAAGGGCGAGCGGTGCGCCGCTGGCCGCGTCCGAGGTGTGGTAGCTGCAGGGGAGCATCGTCGCCGTGGTGGTGTGCTACGCTAGCGAGACGAGCCTGAGGGCGGCGCTCGCCGGTGGAGCGGGACGGTGGGGAGGGGATTTGTCGATGGAAAGAATCGATGGCATGTTGCCTTTCTAATAGGAATTTATTTTCACTTGGCGGTGGCAGTACCGTTATATCTCAGAAAACGCAGGGGCAAAATCAGAACTTCAAAAAACGTACGATCACCTGAAGACATATTATATAGTAGAGATTACCCAAACTTCGGGTGAGTTTGAGTTGTGTCGCCGTGTCGGACAGCTCAAACAAAGCAATTCAGTACGGGGAATAGAGACCGTGGTTGGTGATGCTCCTAGACACGCTGGCGCGTAGATTTGTTTGCAGAGTGCTTATTTCTCACGAACCAAGCAACTGTGCCGTTCAAGGGCCAACTAGCTAGGCCAAAAGGAAGCACTCGCCTTTCCCCAAACTCCTCAGCCCCTCGCCCCCACACGATACGAGAATAGAATACGCGAGAGGGAGGAGCACGGAGACGCGGAGCCAGAGTGAACCGTCCCAACTACCGGCGGCATGAGGGCCACCGAGATGCTGACCTCGGCGGGGGGCGCCGCCGCCGGTACGACGCCGTCCACCGCGTCGGTGGTCGACCTGGCCGCAGGAGTCCCCGCCGCGGGCGCGGGCGCGGGCGGGAACTTCCCCCTCGGCGCCGCCCTCCTCGCCTTCGCCTTCGCTAACTTCGTCAACGTCCTCTCCATCTGGTGCGCCCTTCCCCTCCCTCCCCTTCCTGCCCCTCTTGATCTAACGCCCCGAGAGATTTGGTCCCGGTCGGTGCGAGCTGTTGCCAGTGGCGGAGCCAGAAAATTTTCAGAGGGTGTGCCATACTCCAAAAAAAAATTGGCATCGCATATAATACAGTCTTAATTATCGAAAGGAACAATGTAAATAACAAAATCAAGTCTTATAATATTCTAGCTCACCAAATATGTTTGAAGTTAGCAAAAATAGCACAAATAGTTGGGAAGATTAAATAGTCTTACATTAAAAAAATCTCTTCATTTTTGACAATTCTACAACAAAAATAACAGCAGCCTAGCATAAGAAACTAGTGAATTGATACAAAACAGAGGCTATTGCAGTAAGTGGACGTGATAAAAAATAGAGACGATTGCTGCTCGATGTAACTGTGATGCACGGAAGCGCCGATGCTTACCAAGGCTAGCCGGCCGCGGAGTGGAAGAGGAGAGAAAATTAGAAATTTGAGCGGAGAGGAATCGGGATTTGGGAGCAAGCAAGCTGTCGATTGGTAGCAGACTAAAGCGAGGTGGGAGAAGCGTGGATCCAGCCATGCCCATGCATGCCCCAATCGGGAGCAATTGAGGCCCTATAGGCTGTAATTACTAACAGGCCCAGTCGTTTGTGCCTCTCTTCAGCCTTTCCATTTTTCTAGTAAGTGAAATTCTGATTTTTATGAGATGTGGCGTGACGGGTTGGTAAACTGCTCAACTGATCCCTAATTTTTTGTGGAAGCTCTGGGTGTGCCAGGGCACACCCGGCACACCCGCTAGCTCCACCACTGGCTGTTGCGGTGTCGGTGTGATCCCTTCAGCCGGTTGTTGCGATCGGGTTTGGTTCGCGGAAAGTGGAATCGCTTGGGGAGAGAAACTTAGCGGGATGGTTTCCTTTTGTGATATGCAAGCGACGAATTTTGCTTCGCCTGTCAGAAAACACGATTTGACTTTCGGTAGGATAGGAGGATGTATGTGGAGAAGGATTTCTGTTGCGTCGATTCACTCGATTGGCGATATGCAATCTGTATCGCAAATCCATAACCTTAATGTTATTCCTTCGAAAACCCATGCGCGGCCGATCAGTTAACTACTTCCTAGCAAAAACGCAACACTCGAGTCGAGTCTACTAGGATTGCTAGTTCCAGAGCACTTAGTAAATCTACATCATGCTATTTCCACCGCACATTTCGAAATTGAAGCCATAAGTATGTGTTGAATTACTGATTTCTGAATGAAAAAAGACTGATCAAATGAGAGTGTATTACTGCTAAACTGCTGTATATTCAGAATCACTGTAGTTGAATCAGAAGTTGGATAGCCTGCACTGCTGTTCCATTAATCTGTACTTGTTTCGTCCTAGACATGCAGGTTAAAGGAGAAGAGATGGGATGCAAGGAAGTTTCTTACGTCTTCTGGGATCATTTCATCCCTTTCTGCGGCGGTGGGAAGTTTAGCCGTGGCGGTTGGCCAACAAGAAGGCGGGGATAGCTCTGTATTCGCCCTTGCATTGGTTTTTGCTGCCGTTGTATGTACTTGATCCAATCAGGTTCCTCTTTTTCAAGCAAGTGAATGTCGCAATCCAGAGTGTGCCTTTTCTTCCAGAACTTGATATGCTCGTGACTAGTTGCATCTCCATAAACATTAGTTGTATTCTTTTCCCTTTTTTGGTATTGTTTGTTGTTTTTTAAATGTACATGCTTATCAATACCGATTCAATAGGCATTTGACTGCTTCTTGCTTTGCTGGGTGTGGATAGGGGTTTCCGGCAAAAGACACCTTGCTGGCAAATTGTCTTGTCTATTAGCTTGATATAGTGATGGACATGGACTGTAGTTCAAGTCTGTGATAAACCATAAATGCTTTCATGCTTTCATGAGGTTGTTAACCACTTTGTGGCGAACTTGTATTGTTGGTACATAAATCTGGGGTGTTCACATGTCCATCCTAATGCCATTTATTTAACAACTTATATTAAGCTCTCGATATCAAAGTAACAAGAGCTAATTTCAAAAGATAAGTGATAGGCGCTATTGTATTTGTGAGCTCACGAGCTGTCTAGTAAATTAGTATACTTTATTTGTTGCCATGTTAAGTCTGCAACTGTACCCTAAGAAAGTCTCCTTTCAGTTTAAATTCTTTCTCAAATATTATTTTATTTTTACAAGATCAGTTATGAGAGTATTCATCTCCACATAAACTCTTTTCTTAGAATGGGTTTCTAAGCTTATTGTTCTTGTTACAGGTGATGTATGATGCATCAGGAGTTAGGTTTCACACAGGTCGCCAAGCTGCGGTAAGCTTTTGGATTTCTATGCACATTGTGAACATCAGTGGCTGTCTTATACTAATATTTTTGCAATCTGTTATTACGTTATAGTTTATATTTCGATTTGCAAATGTTGCCCATTTCCTTTCCATCCTCTAAGTAGTCTACAACTTTTTCTGCAGTTGTTGAATCTAATAGTTTCTGATTTATCACCTGAACATCCAATCATCTCCACCTTTAGGCCGCTCCGGGAACCTCTCGGACACAGTCCATTTCAGGTATATATGTTCATGTTTCTTCTATTGTGTGGAGACAGTAAATATATTCCATTCCCTCAAGTTATTGTCATCGGTACAAAGGAAGATTGGAATAATCAGCTAAACTATAGTTGGAGGTTAAATTATTTTGTTACCTTCAAGTGCCAGATAATGTATATGAACTTCCAACTTTTGTCAAAGGTTCTGATTATTCCATAAGACACTGGAATATTTCATGCTAATTTAAGAAACTAGCCACTTGACTTGCTCCATTGCAACTACTTTTAAGTGTAATGTATCTATCAATGATACATGTGCTTTTGTGACTGCTGATTTATACCCTTTTTTTGTTCTTTGCAGGTTTTTGCTGGAGCGCTTGTCGGTTGTACTGTAGCATATTTAATGGGTCAATCTGTATAAAAAATAGCTGGCATTTGCCTTATACTCAGATTGTAGTACTACTTATATGAGGGACCTCTTTCTGTGTGTGCAAAGTTTCTTCCTTGTCACCGTGCCTCTGTTCATGTCACCATGAATTTCTCTTTGCTAGTTATAGCATATCTTGTGCTTGTAGACCGGATGATGAACCCCTGGAGGGAATCATTGCTCTACTAGGGTGTAAAACAAAACCATCAGTTCTGGAAGTACTATGGAGTGTTAAAAAACTGCACATGTTTTTTTAACTGGAAATAACCAACCGAGCTTCGGTTCAGAAGCTGAGTGAGCAATCACTTCATAAGTAAGATTGCACATCTTTCATCTGCCATTTTGAAGAAAAATGACAGAAACTGTTGCATACCCGGGAGCATTATACATTTTTTTCCTTTCACAACTACTCGTACTAAATACTTCTGTAAATGAAGCAACATAAAGAGGAAAGCCAATGGAACAGCTAGCCTCACAGGGACTGAAAATTTCAGGATGACAACACCAGCTCATCGAGGAGCTTCAGCTCACTTGCGCTGCCGCCACCGCAGACGCACATAGCGAGAGACAGCCATCCTTCAGCATCCATCCACGCCCCACTCTCCACCATCTTCTCCAACACGAAGCAGGCCTCTTCCGCCTTGCCATCGTCGCCTAGCCCTCTCGCCAGATGCCTGAAGGTGTGCGCCAGAGGGCGGTGCCCGCTCGACAGCATGGCGTTGAGGACCCGCAGACCCAGCCCGAAGTCGCCGGCTCTGCAGCACCCATCGGCCAGGACACGGTACGTCGCCGCGCTCGGCACGGCGCCGTCCTTCAGCTGCATCTCCACCAGCGCCTTGTGCGCATCGGCCACCCTGCCGCCGTCGTCGCAAAGGCACTTGATCAGCACGTTGTAGCTCGCGTCGTCGGGCTTGAGCTTGCGCCTGCGCATGTCGGAGAGCAAGCCCCTGATGGCGTCGACGTCTCCCTGCCCTGCGTAGGCGCTCATCAGCACGCCGTAATTGGCCACCTCGGTCTGGCACCCCTGGTACTCCATGTCGAACATCATCTTCTTGGCGTCGTCGAGCCGCCCGGCGTCGCAGAGGCCCCGCATCAGTAGGGCGTACGTCACGGCATTCGGTGCCACGCCCCGGCGCACCATCTCGTCTCTGAGTCGTTGCGCCGCGTCCAAGTCGCCTTCCTGGCACGCCGCGCCCACCAGCGTGTTGAAGGTGACCACGGTGGGCCGGACGCCGCGGCCAAGCATTTCGTCGAGCACGAAGCGGGCACCCACGGACCCGTCCTTGGCGCAGACGCCCTTGAGGATGATGTTGTAGGACACGGCGTTGGGGCGGACGCCGAGCTTGGCGGCCCGGGGGAGGACGGATCGGGCGGCGTCCACGCGGCCGTTGCAGACGAGGCAGTGGAGCAGCGCGTGGAAGGTGGTGTTGGAGTGGGAGCAGAAGGCCGGGACGGCGCGGAAGAAGACGAGGAGCGCGGCGTCCGGGCGGGAGGCGGCGCCGAGGCGGTCGATGAGGGCCGCGAAGACGGTGGCCCGGAGCGGGGCGCGGCGGGCGCGGAGCGCGGAGAGGAGCGGGAGGAGGAGCGGGAAGATGCGCGCGCGGGCCAGGCGGTAGAGGACGCAGGAGGCGAAGGGGTGGTCGTGGAGGCGGCGCGGCGCGGAGAGGAGCGCGGCGGCCGCGGCCACCGGGGACGGGAGCGACTTGAGGTGGAGCAGGAACGGGTGCGGCTCCGGCGGCGGACGCGGCTTGTAGAGGAGCTTGTTCGGGTCCCGGCGGTGGGTCGCGGCGGCGGCGGGCATCGGGGTTCCGGAAGCACCGGTGAGCCCCCAGCGTCGCGACTTGCGAAGCTTGTGATGGAGTGAATGCGTAAACGCTGAACGTTAGCGTAATCGAGACCTCCCGCGTCGTGTTTTGGGAGTGAAGTGAAGAGAAAGAGTGGGCCAAGCCGAAACATCCCGAGCCCCGCCGCCCCTCGGCCGTGTGCCACCGGCGCGCGCCCACCTCTACCGTATACCGCCGGCGCAACTTCCTCTGATCGTGTTGCCAAAATATTGTACTCCCTCCGTTCGGAAAAAGATGTCTTAGATATATCAAAATTTGGATGTATGTGGACATGTTTTAGTGTACACATACAACATGTCCACATACATCCAAATCTAGATATATCCAAGACATCCTTTTCCGAACGGAGGGAGTATTATGCTGCACTGGGGCGAAGCTCTACAAGTGAAGCATATGCTCCGCCTTCGATGCTCATCAGGGCCTCATGCGTTCCTTTCTCCACAATTGTGCCGTTCCTTCAGAACTGCAATTATATCTGCTCCTTGGATCGTCGAGAGGCGGTGTGCCACGATGACAGTTGTCCTTTCCACCATCATTCGGTCTAATGCATCTTGAACAACGCGCTCCGACTCAGCATCTAACGCACTAGTCGCCTCATCCAGGAGCAGTATCCTTGGATCTTTGAGAATGGCCCTTGCAATAGCTATGCGCTGTTTCTGTCCACCGGATAGCTGGGTCCTCTCTCTCCCACTATCGTGTTGTAACCCTGTGGCATGCTTGATATGAATTTGTGGGCACTGGCTGGCTTACCAATCCCATCTGGTCCCTCAACCAACCGAGCTTTAGGTTTTTTTATTTCCACTCCATCCAGTAAGATTACACCAGAATCAGGATCATAGAAAGGCTCTAGCAAAAAAATTACTGTGGATTTCCCGCTGCCACTTTCACCAACAAGCGCAACTGTCTGCAATATACATGTTATAAGTAAGTCAGTGGAAAAAAAATACTGAAAACAGTAATTTGAATCCTCACAATAACTGTGAGGAAATGGCAAAAGTTAAACTTCTGGTTTAAGTAAGACCTTTCTAGAGGGAATATTCAAATTGAAGTCACTGAATATTTGAATATCTGCACGAGATGGGTATCTGAAACTGATATGAATAAAATCAATGTCACCCTTGACAAGCTCCATGGTTGAACCTTCCTCGCTGCTGGAATCGATTTGAGATTTTCTTTCTAAGATCATGAATATGGAGGTTGCAGAATCATTTGCCTTAGTTGAATCAGAAGCCATAGCACTAGTTTGTGATGCTCCAATCATGGCCAAAACTAGAGCAAAGCAAGCCTGCATTATATAATAACATGAAGCTATCATTATACTCCCTCCGTACAATAATAACTGTCTCAAGTTTGCCAAAAAGTGGATGTATCCATACATGTTTCATGTCTATATACATTCATTTTTTTGACAAACTTGAGACAGTTATTATTGGACGGAGGGAGTAGTATATTTCAAGAAATTATTCTGATTCCTAGTGGTTACCTTGAAGACGTTACCAAAACTGGAGTTGCCTTGAAGACGTGATCTTCTTTTTTTCTTTTCTTTTTCGTTTTGGGGCTTCGGCCCATTTTTTGTACAGAAACCGCTCTTATTATAAGTAATAAGGTAGAGAAATCCTCTACCATTTTAAATCCAAAAAATAAATAAACTTTGCACCAACATAGTAACAAAGAGCAGATGTGGCATAGAGCATCATATACGAGAAACCAAAACCAAGGCCTCCAACTATTCTTGTTCGAATTCCTTGACTTTTAGAAGCTTGGCATTTCTGATTGTATTTTTTCATCACTCTCTTCTCAGCACAAAAGGATGATACTGTTCTGATGCTACCAACTGCATCAGTTGCCACTTGACTTGCTTCTTCATACATGGTCTATGATCACATATCAATCAGAAATGGAACAAGCGGCACCCATATTCATAAGAATGAATGGAAGAAAGAAAGAACTGTTGACAGCATTAAAGCTAATTCATGGCTCACCTTAGCATCTTGACTAAACCCCTTTAGAAACTTCACTTGAGCGTAACCCTGGAGTCCTATTAAAGGAATTACAATTAAGATGACCAATGAAAGCTTCCAGTCGGCGCTCATTGCTATTGCTATTCCGCAAAGAAGTGTTGCAGTACACTGGACCGTTAAGGCCAGGTTACCCCCTACAAGGCGCCTCACATTAAGGGCGTCAACAGATAGCCTTTCACCAAGTGCTCCACTAATAAGAGACGAAAGGATTGTCAGTATCTTCATTATTCCAGTTAAAAAATATATTACGATAGCTCACCTAGAATTTGCGGGATGATCAAACCAAACAGCTTCTTGGTAAACTATGCTTTGAAAAGTCAAAACGCGAATGCGTTCTATAAGTTTCCCACCGGCTATTGCAAATAGAAGGCTATTTGATAGCCTTGCTAGCATCCCAATCGCACCCAGCCCAATACACAATAATCCCCAAAATATAGAATCTTTCTGCCGCTTGTCTGTTGGCAATTCATAGAATGTTTTAGCAGCACTAGCGAGCACCAAACCCATTACTGGGAAGATGGTTCCATCAATTGCTGCCGCGAGAGAACCAAATAGAAGAAGTGCTGTTTCTTGTTTGTTTAGGCTAATTAGGCGGCTCATTGGATCCTTCTTGGATACCTTTCCAGAAGTGTTCTCGTTTTGTTTCTCACCATCTGCACCATCATTTTCAAATAATGCAGCAGGACCAGGCAAGTCGACTGGGAGTACTACATAATGATGGCTGCTCCCATCTGAACCTTTATCAATTGATAGTTCAAGTGATTGACTTCTTTTCGACAGTGGACCTGATAATCCAGCATCTAACTGTTTGCCAGTTTCTTGGTATGCCTCTTGTAGCCGAATAAGCTGAGAGTATACCCCAGCAGAATCCTTTGTCAATTTATCATGATGTCCTAAGTTAACATTCAACTTAGTTAATCTTTTAGCGCAGGATGCAATTAAAGATTGAGCATGGGAGATACTAAGTTATTAACCTTGTTCAACAATTTTTCCTCCAGAAACAACTGAGATGCAGTGAGCATTTCTACCGTGCTTAAACGGTGCGCCACGACAATCGTGGTTCTCCCAACCATGATCTTGTTTAGTGCTTCTTGGACCACCCTCTCAAGACTCCAAATCCAATGCACTAGTCGCTTCATCAAGCAAAAGGATTTTTGGATTTTTTAGGATGGCTCTAGCCACCGCAATTCTTTGCCTCTGCCCTCCTGAAAGTTGAGCACCACGCTGTCCAACTGTTGTGTCATAACCCTGAAATCATATGAAGACATCATTAGGTTTATGTTGTATATGTGGGGTTGGTATATTATTGGACAAATTGTGTTTATTTAAGTACATCAGCAAATTCTCGATGAATCTTGCTGCGTTGGCAAGCTCAACTGCTCTCTTGATCTCTTCAAGTGTTGCGTCCTCTTTTCCGTAGGTTATGTTCTCCTTGATGGATGTCACGAAGAGCATTGGTTCCTGGTTAACAAGGCCAATCTTCCCTCTCATCCATTCTAGCTTAAAACTCTTAATGTTCATTCCATCGATCAACACTTCGCCAGCCTGTGGATCATAGAATCTCTCAACCAGATTGATCACCGTTGATTTGCCACTCCCACTCTCCCCAACTATGGCCATTATTGTGCCACTTGATACATGTAATGAAAATCCACCAAATATTAGCTGCTCTGGCCTGCTTGGGTAACTGAAACACACATCTCTCAGCTCTACATCACCTCTGATGTCGTCTAATTCAACACCGGTAGTATCATCATTTTCAATCTCTTGTTTTCTGTTGATTGTTTTAAATAATCTGTAAGAGGCAACTCTCCCTTCTTCGAAGGCAGCAATACAGGGGGTTACATCACCCAATGATCTACCCCGAAAGTTGAAAATTGCACATTAGAACACACATAACATCTTAAGATTTGATATATGAAGTATTTAGCAACCTATTGTATAATAGTACTATAATATATATGACATGTGTGTATCTATACTGGTTGAATTTAGTTAGTTATCTGGGGACTAACCTTGCTCCTACAATGACAGCGAACAATATATTCATGATATCGGCTCCACTATATCCTCTGCTGAGAGTTAACTTACTGCCATACCACACTATTAGTCCAAAGCTGGAGAAATAGACGAATGAAAGGAAGCCCATGCCAAAGCCTTGAATAGCTCCTTCTTGACGGTACCCTTGTATGCTTTCTTTATGAGATTGTTGTATAGGTTCATGGTTTTCTTTTCACCATTGAACGAAATCACCTGTCATAATATGAATACTGATTAGTTGAGGATTTGTCATTGATTGCATCATCAATATAAGGCCTACCGTTCTTATGGATCCAATTGTCTGTTCTACAATATTTCCTGCATCCACGTATGATGCTAAGCCCTCGTGAGATACTTTGGAAAACATCTTTGAGACGATTCCAGCTGCAAGCATTAATGGTGGTATAGTAGAAAGCATTACAAGGGTCAGGAGCCAGCCTTTGATGAACGCCACCATAAACGCACCAATGAAAGTGGTAAGAAGCTGTATAAACTTCCCGACCTAGAGAAAAGGATGGAGAAATGCGAAAATAAATAAATTATCATGACTTAATGCGAAGTGTTAATGGTGAATTATATCAAATTTTACTTTTAGTGAAATTATTGTCATGTTTATTGGCTTTCAATCATTGTCCACCAAACCCCAAAAAGAGGAATGGAAAAAGAGAGTAAGAGCTATGATATAACAGAAGTTGACCCAGAGCTTAGCCTTGCTAAAAAAGTTGGCATGCGCGTAACCTTTGGGGTGTGGTTTGGTCGAGTGCAAACAAATTGGCTAACCCGGCCCAGTGTATGCACGACAATGGCGTTTTTGGCCAATACGTGGGGGAATTAAGGGCAGCCAAATCCTTCGCCAAAAGATTGGTCACACCAGTAGTTTGGTAGGGCTTATTGGGGCTTAAGCCAAACCCCTTGTTGAAAACCATTGTGACAACACGCGCCTTGTAGCGCTCAAGAGAACCACCAGAGCGGGTCTTAACCTTGTGGACCCACTTGCAAGTGATGGGGCAAAAATGGAGAGGATGGAAACAAGATCCCATAAGTGGACGACACAGTCGTGCGGGAGGGGAACGACGGGAGGAACGGGCTGAAGGAGCAGACTTCGGCCCAACTGAAGAAAACACTGGTGGTTCTCCGATCTGGTATGGACAGAGATTGATAAAACAACACGAAGTAGAGACTGACAGATTGATCGAGGAAGGACGTTGTTGCGTCCCAGAAAATTATGGTTCCGGGTAATCTAAAAAAACCTAGGCTCTGATACCGTGTGAGGAAATACACAACTTGTATTTTCTGGAGGCCAAGGGCTGATCTGTATACATGTACATGTGTGCTGAATATGTAGAAACCCCTTATACAGCCAAAAAATTCACGGCAGTATAAACTGCACTGACAAAAGCATCACTTGTAGTATAGTACTAAGCAACACAATGTTTTCTTTTATAGGTGGTAAAGCAAAAGAAGAAGCTGTCGGCTTTGTACCTTCTCACCAATAGCATCTTGAATTAGTATAGTGTCATAGAAATACCGGAGACTACTTGTCCACTTCTCATTTCTGTGTCAAAGAATGCCATGTCTTGTTTCAAAACCGAATTGAGATACAAAGATCGAATGCGAGCTGCCTGCCTCTCCCCAGTCATGGTCCAGCATGATATCTCTGGTAAGCGTAGGCATTATGGTTAAGAATGTTTCCAGTGACATTAATGAAATATAAATGATGCGGAAAAAGCATAAATAGACGATCTGATATTGAGCATGAGCCTTTGGTATGCTCAAAGTACTTGATTTTGAGCATATAATATTCAAAGGCATTAATACACTCCAATCTAATACTGAGTTCAACTATAAGCAGACATACTCATATGCTGTATTTACACACGATCAAGTATGACAACGTACAATATCATACATATTTGGAAGTAAAAGTTGACTTTTCAACCATGAACTATGGCCGAAATTCACTTTTCAACCTTGAACTCTAAAATTGTTTAAATGCATTGAAGCAGTCCACTTCAACCTCAAGCGGTTTTGACTGATGTGGATGCCACACACATGCTACCTCAGTTCCATAATATTGGGTGGCTTTATTAGGATTAGTAGCATTCAATAGGATCTACTTGCGCCTGGGAAGTATATAAGTAATGGGGAAGTCCATGCCAAGATACCATAAAGATCATGTGGGGAGGTCATACTTACGGAGAAAACAAGCAGGCCATGTTCCAATGGCTAAGTAGACAAACTGTAGAACCACCTGAAAGAAATATACCAGCCATATTACAATCCCTATTCTTCTGATATTGTCAATAAAAATTTATGATGTGTGTATATTTATAAACTGATGACATGACAAATCAAGACTCTCTTAGCAGCTCTTGGACTGGCTGCATCTCCCATGCTACGCCTGCCAGCATCAAATATCATATCCTGGTCCTGTAAGCTATCAGCCGATCTGTAACAAGTTTCAGTTGCATTGCAGGCTTGCAGATCCATACTGAAGCAAAGGGGGTACCTTGTTGACTCGCGGGAGGATGGTGTCAGGAGTGGCACCCCCAAAGGCATTGACCATCCGTGCAAAGATGATCGTCATGGCTACCTGTGACATGCCGCTCGCAAGCGCGGCGACCGTGCCGACTAGCATCAGCATCACGTCAGAGGCGTCTGCTTTCTTGAACAGGTCGTGGAACGACGCCTTGCCACCCTGGGCCATCTTCTTCGTGCTGTTTTCCTCCTCCTCTGGACCCTTCGCTTCATCACCAGCTCTTGGACTGGCTGCATCTCCCATGCTACGCCTGCCAGGTATTCGTGAGTAGCTGTCTATGTATTGCTCTGGCTGTCATGTCGAGAGTAGCTTCTGCTTTTATAGTGTCACTGTCTTGTTAGTTAGCAGGTAACTGCATTCACAGATGTGGTTAACAGTTGAGTAACAAAAAAAATATGACACGGATAAATGTGTCCACAAGGTGCGAGTAACGCAAACTAGACCTATACAGCTAAAAAATGTTCCCAAACTTTCCAGTGCGCTTGCTGTGGTGGAGCAATTTCTGTGCCAATCCGTAGTAGACCACTCTAATGATGTTTGTGACTTATGAGTGCACCTTTTGTTAATGTCCATCTTTGTCGTGACGACTGAAACTGATCTTGGTTGCTTAGCAGACATGCGAATGCAGGCTATGACCCAATCTATGATGATAGCAACTGCGACCTGAGATCTGCTTAGTCAGGAAAGCAAAAACCGTTAGGGAACTCTTGTTCCTTGGCGTATGCTAATTTTACTATGCCTAGCTGTTTAAGTAACTGTTTCCATCACTATAAAAAAATGCAACTGTTTTCATCAGAAGATTAGGACAGTTGGCTGCTTCTGCTCAAACATTTACATGAGTTTGTATAGAACTTCTCTAATATTAACTATCTCTCGTCGTCTTCGGCTGGCAGGAGAATGTTCAGCTGTCTGATCTGGAACTAGTCGCCCACGAGTTGCAATATTGCAGCTGACGTAGGAAATCCAGACGGAGGAGCTCAGGATATGTGTTTTGCATGCTTGGAGCATCAACTGTGTTGGAGTATTGCGTGTTGACGTGTGTGAGAACCTCATCAAATGGCATGGCCTGTCTCGCACTCTTTTGTTCTTATGCTACTTATGGCCTAATATGTACACCCTCCATCCGGAAAAGGATGTCGCTAAAATGGATAGTAGATACATCCATTTTAGTGACATCCTTTTCTAGACGGAGGGAGTAGGACTTACGCCTTAGTAGTAGTGGTGACGAGGATATGCATAGTGGCTGGTAAGGAGTCTTTCAGACATGTAATGTATGTATACATAATTATGTCGTGATTAATTTTTCATATAAACTTGTAACTAAGAGATGCATCTATTACTATGGAGAAAAAACGTCTTTTCGGAAATATTAAGAGACCAACACTCAGTTGAGAAAATAAAATTTTTCGTGAGAAAACAGAAGATTCCAGGGTTAAAGCAGTGGTCGCTTGTGGTGACTATTGTGTTTGGATAGTGGAGTGAGAGTTGTCCGGAAAAAACGTGTAGAGTAGTGAAAGTTGGCTTGGCCCAATCGAGCCCAAGGGTTGGGCTGCCCTTCGTCATCAAAATTGTCCATGGGATGAACAAGAAGGCCGCGTCTTTTGGCAGGTTGATCTGCGCTTAGTTCTGCTTTTCTTGGTACCTTCTACTGCCTGGTAACTAAGGGAAGAGGGATTATTAACATGAAAGCACAAGCTAAATACGTCGTCGATGCGCGGCCCGTTAGCATCTCTTTTTTTCCTTTTTCTAGAGACTATTTTATAGATCTTCGAAAGTAAAATACACCAGAGTTCGAATAATCATTTTTATAAAAGTATTATGTCGATCATATGAATAGATCAAAAATAATTTTTTTGTTTTATTTTGTCCATAAAACTTGTGAGATCAATTATTGTATCCTAAATACTAGTTTTCAATTGATACATAATTAATTATCTCTGTAAGTTTTCATAAAATAATACTCACTACATTCCTTCTTATAAGGGGTCTTAGTTTTTTGAAACATCAAAGTTGACTATCTTGACCAAACCTATAGGAAAAACTATCTACACGTGAAATGTAATAAATAAAATATGAAACTATGTTTCGCGGTGATACAGATTTGGTATTGTAAATGCTATTTTTTTATAAAACTTGGTCAAAGACAATCATGCTATATATTTTTAGGAAAAAAACTAATACACCTTATAAGAAGGAACGGAGGGAGCATGAATGTTTGTTACCGGTTCGAAAAAAAATTAAGCATGACAAGTTTTATAACTTTTCTTATTGTAATCATTTTTTATTCTACCAGATGTCATGAATGGTCATTTATTTGTATTAACATTTACGAGACGAAGTTCTACACAATAGCACTTACATGATTTTATTTCAACTATTAAAAATGCAAAAACAATATTTTGGTTAGTTTGAAACTTAGATCAATTGTATCAAGGTTCAAAATTGATTCAAATTACTAGAACAATTATGAAGATTTATACCAGAATGCTTATTGTTTATTGTTCCATAGGAACACACACATATTTAGCTAGTGTTTATACTAGTCATATTTTCGGGCAACATGAGGTAAAATATTCCCGACTAAGCCATATTTGTCTCTTATTTGCTCTACATTCATGACTTTGATTTCATATTCCTGTACGTTATCCGGACACTATCAACTGGAACTCAGAATCCTCAAACATGGTTGTGGATGTGGCTTCTGTCCACTGTTTGGTTTGTACCCGCTCTCATTTCACTCATCGCACCCATGTATTGATAATCTTTGTTTATATTGAAAAAATACTCTTTCAAGCATGCAATAATGCCAATAAATTGTAAGGTGACAACAACGATATATTTCATGGCTCAACCATGCCCATCTCTGACGTGCGAGCATCTTAACTACAACTGCGGGGCTGTGTATCGAGATGAAAAAAAGGACAAAGCTATCAAGGTTGCTACCTGAAAGAACATAACATTGGTGGTGGTGGTGGTGGTGGGGGTGGGTGTGTGTGTGTGTGGGGGGGGGGGGGGGGGGGGGGGGGGGGAGGGGTTTAATGAGCTTTTGCAACAAAAAACCTGGATTCGGCCATCTCAACAATGTTTAACTTTACCTAACTTTTGGAGTTGGAAGACATATGACCCTCCTTGACCAATAAAGTAGCAACTCCATCTGACAATACTGAATGAGCTTAGCATATCTCATCCAATCAGTGGTCCTACCCAAGATTCAAGGCAAAAGATCTAGAGGACGCCAATAGAACAAAATTGTAAGATATTCACATGGCTCGTGATGCACAACAAAATCATAACAATTGATTTTTAGATGTGAGGGGTAGTTGGCCCATGACCTAGTCTGCTAGCATTTCCTTCGAGTCAAGAGACGACTATTCACCAGTGAAAGGAGTGTCTCCTATGCCCTTGCTATGTTGGACATTGTCCATCTCTGGTAAGGGATTTCATGGACTCTCCGACCGAATTATACTACTCAATTGACTCATGGTGGTGTGAGATGACCTCATATGAAGCACAATGTCTATCCAAGTCGGATCATCTAGAATGTATGAACAAAGAGGAATAGATGCATCTTCGGCTCCCCTTATGCCCATCTTAATTTATACAAATATAAAAATAAGATTCACGCTCATACACGTGTAATACCAAAAAAAAAGGTTCTTGTTGTCAGATTTTACAAACATATTCATGCTGGCAGGCTTAAAAAGTTGTTCACCTTGTTGTGTAAAAAACAAATGTTTGTAAAATGCTCCTTCCCTGGTGGGAAGACATGGATGCGTGTTGTCGCAATTACTGATTCGGCCACGTGGTGGCGTGTGAGCGGAATCTCGAAGCCGAGTCGAACTGGGTCGCGTATCTGTCCGTGACGCGCACACAACCGCGTCCCTGAACCGACCTACGTCCGTCTATAAATTCCAGCCCACCCCCCTCCAATCGATCCCCTTTCTGTCCCCACCCCTGCCGCCGCCGCAGCCTCGATTCCGAAATTGAGACGAGCGCGCCACGGCAGCGGTAGAAGCAGCAGACAGCCATGTTCAGCTCCGCGGCGGACGAGCGGGTGTACTGCCCGGACTGCCACCGCGCGACGGAGGTGGTGCTCGACCACGCCACCGGCGACACCATCTGCACCGAGTGCGCGCTCGTCCTCGACGCGCACTACGTCGACGAGGGCTCCGAGTGGCGCACCTTCAGCGACGACGCCGGCGGCGACGACCGCGACCCCAGCCGCGTCGGCTCCACTGGCGACCCCTTCCTCGACGCCAAGCTCTCCACCGTCATCAAGCCCAACGCCAAGTCCGCCGCCGCCGGCAAGAACAACGCCCCGCCAAGGATGTCCGTGCCCGGAGACGCCGGCGCGGCCTCCGAGAAGGCCCTCGTCGACGGATTCCGCGGCATCGCCGACATGGCGGACCGGCTCGGCCTCGTGGCCACCGTCCGGGACCTGGCCAAGGAGACGTTCAAGAAGCTCGACGACGCCGGCAAGGCCTGCACGTTTCGAGGCCGCAGCCGGGACGCCGTCTACGCCGCCTGCCTCTACATCGCCTGCCGCAACCTCGGCATGCCGCGCACCTTCAAGGAGCTCGCCTCCGTCACCGCCGCGGGCGCCGCCGCCAAGAAGGACATCGGCAAGATCTCCACGCAGATCAAGAGGCTGCTCGCCGACAAGGAAGGCCAGGTCATGGACATCGGCGTCGTGCGCGCCTCCGATTACCTGCGCCGCTTCTGCTCCCACCTCACCCTCGGCAACCAGGAGATGCGCGACGCCGAGAATGCCGTGCGGAGGCTCGAGGAAGGCCTCGACGTGCGCCGCAATCCCGAGTCCATCGCCGCCGCCATCATCTACATGGTCGTGCAGCGCCCTGGCGGCGTCGCCAGGTCCGTCAAGGAAGTGTCCGGGGCCACCGGCGTCGCCGAGGGAACCATCAAGGAGGCGCACAAGGAACTCACCCCGCACGCCCAGATGCTCTTCGGATGAGCTAGCGGCGCCAACCATTGACGATTCAATTTCTTGATTCTTGGCAGGCCCAATTGGTCCCGTACGTGTGTTGTTCTTGGCAAGTCTTGGACATGTGAAGTTTGTGTTGGACTACGTTTCTAAGTACTGTGAATCATTCTTGAATGAATCCGTGCTTGATTCGATAGTGCCAAACTCATGAACTGAAGTCTGAGACGTGGTTGCTAAGCATATTACGTACTCTTGAATGATCTCATGACGAACGTTTCGAGCAGCTAGGCTCGACGTTTTTCACTGAAATTTTCAGTGAACCCTGAGAACTTAATGTTCTAGTGAGAAGGGCGCCACTTGATATCGGCTAAGTTCAGACAAACTCAAACTTTGGTTGAATTTCGTCAAAATGAAAACCAGAATGGCCGAATCAAAAACTGGAATATGGGCTTTCAGTGTAATTTGACTGAAAACAAAACCAAGAACCCACAAGTTGAATAATTTTGGCATTCCAGTGTGCTCTCTATTCTTGCTAGAGACCATGTGACAAAGTACCAACACAAGTTTGTCGACATCAGGACATGTTCTGGTGGAGAGGGCGCCACTTCTCGTCAAAGGAAAACGCTTTGATATTGGCTAGGTTCAGACAAATTCAAAATTTGGTTGAATTTCATCAAAATCAAAACCTGAATGACCGAATAAAAACTGAAATAGAGGATTTTAATGTAACTTAACCAAAAACAGAATCAAAGAACAAAAACTTGAATGATTTCTAAAAATTTGATGTATATTAATTCTTGCCGAGATCATGTGACAAAAGTACCAAAAATCATCTCGGGCTGAGACACCAATTGAAAGAACCTGACATGGGTTGCTGGGCTCTTGCTACCCTGTCATGTTAGTTTTACCTACCTATAATGAGTTGGCATCATGGTGGGGATCGAGTATTAACATGAAGAGTGCACAAAAGACAATGCTTCTGTCCCTAAAATATATAAGTACATATTGTATGAAAAAAGACAAATTCGCACTAGAACAAACATAACCTCTTTTGGAAGATTAATTTGGGTTTTCTCTAGTGCAATCAAACATACTTTGGGTTACCTCAAATCTGGACATGCAAGTATGCAACACTGCAATCCCCACTCCTATGTTTTGTAACCTTGTGAATAAAAAATGCCCTTAAAGTTCTTTTTAGAAATGTCAAGACACGACGTCAAATACTAGACTAGTGGTTAGATTAAAGAAGGCACCACACGAACGCCTCGCGATTCACTGGGAATGTCGCATTTTCCATCGTGAGTGCATGTTTGAGCTAGGCCTGACATTTTTCACTGAAATTTCAGTGAACCCTGAGAACTATGTTGAGCTTGGACGTGTGAAGTTTGTGTCGGACTCCGTTTCTAAGTACTGAATCATTCGTGAATGAATACGTGCTTGTTTCGATGACACCAAACTTAGGAATTGAGGTGTGAGGCAAGCTATGGCTAACACTTTTTCATAGGAATTTCAATGACTCTAGTTAACCCGGATAACTTTATATTCCGGTGAAATGGTGCCGACTTTCCAGCTGAAGAATGGACGGGAGCACTCTAGTATCATCTAAGTTCCTTTTTTCTGTTGAATTTCATTTAAAGTGAAACTAGAAGTGCCAAATTGAAATTTAGATTGAAAACTAAAATAAAAAACCCACAAAAAAATTGGGCAAAGAACTCACAGGTTCAGTGACTTCGTAAAACAAACTAGCGTATGGACATGTGTGATGTTCATTCTTGCCATCTCATCTGACAGATGTTCACGTACTATCAAGGAAAAAAATTGCGTGCTATATCAAAATAGCGCCGACCTTAAAATACGCTATTAGCGTGCTATATCACGATATAGTGTGGCATTAGCGAGACAACTATATGCTGATTTATTTAGCGAGACAATTCTTCAAACGCTATTGTGTGCTATTAGAGCCGCTATAACACACTATTTTTTTGTCCATGATACTATAACAAGATACTAAAGAATTGACTCGTTCTATGGGCCGCTTGAAAGAATCTGACATTGTTGAGCTGATATTACTCAGCCAGATTATTTGTATTTGCCAATAATGAATTCTTCATTCTTGGTTGGTGGCCTCGAGCCGGAGACTATATAGAGGGGATGAAAAAGTAACCTTCTTATTATACGAAGCCGCAAAAAAATTGTTTAATAGATTTATTTTGTATATGAAATGTAGATTGCACCAAACATAGTACATGTCCAATTATTTCTCCGACACATAGTCGCTAAGAAAACTACTTGCAAATGATCTCATTAACATGACAATACACTTCTAGGGCTCGACATTATTAACCAAAAACTTGGTGATTCAGTGACCCTCGTATAGTAGGTACTACCTCCGTTTCATAAACGAAGGCGTATAACCTTTTTTTCAAAAGTCAAACGATGCAAAGTTTGACCAACTTTGTAGGAAAACTATCAATGGATCGAGTATTGTTCGAGAAGGCGGCGAGAGTTCAAACCAGGCTCGATTCAACATCATTTTTTTTCAATTCTGCTGAAACTGTACTCAAAATGTCTGAATTGCAGATATATAAGAAGTCAAAATCTTGCTCAGAGCATTGGTTCTTGCTTGAGGGGGATGATTTAATTCCTCATATGATGTACATATGCACCGTAAGTGGGTCGTATTGATTGGCCAATGCTTTGGGGTGCTCCAAACTTATGTCAAAGTTGATACTTTCGACGATCTTGGTGTAGCACGAAGAAATCGTAGCTACATGACTAAGAAGAAAATGAATGTATTTTGGAGCACGGACTCCACATAGCCTTTTTTTGAAAAAAAAAATCAAATGAACATTTTTAAGTTTTATAAAAATTCTGAAAAATTCCTAATGTTGACAGCGACGTACTCGGAAAAGAAAAGGACCTGTTAAGCTTCATCATCAAAGTAATGCGTCAATGCCGTCGGCCGATCGGTCATCCGAGGAGGAGCTTGGCGTGCGGGGTGAGGTCCATATACGCCTCCTTGATGGTGCCCTCGGCAACGCCGGTGACGGGGACACGTCCCTGACAGAGTTGCTGCCGCCAGTGGGCTGCACGACCATAGTGTCGCCGGTGATGTGGTGGAGGACCAATTCTGTCGCGCGGTCAAAGTCCGACGCGAAGCTCTATCCTTGCCTATTTCTCCCGCACAAACGTGTGTTGCACTCTGTTTCCGCGTGCACTCGGATCCTTGCGCAGGGGCGGGCCCAGCTCAATTCAAGGGTATTCAAATGCATACCCAAATTTTTTGACCAAAAAGTAGATGTATAGAGTATATAATCGGCATATATATGAAAAAAAAGAAAGTAGACAGAGTATTCAGCCCACATCCCTCCTTCCTCCTCGTGGCCCAGCTCCGTAGCAGGCCCAACTAGCTCTATCGATCAAACCTCTCCACGCACCATCCCTCCATTTCCTCATGTCAGTTCGCGATCTGCCGTTCTAAACTGAATCAGGCGACGAGCGACGGCGGAATCTTGGCGCCGCAGCGGCAGGCCGCACTCCTCGATTCATCGTCCGTCCGCCGCGGCGACAGCGCGGCCAAGCTGCCCTTCTCTGAACCTCGTCGATTCTCCGTCTGAGTCTCTGTGATTCCCTGGTTTCCTGCTCGGCTGCTCCCCAGACCTTGACCAGTCGCCTACGGCAATCGACCAGCAGGACGTCTGCGGCTGGGCTTCAAATTTCGTTCTCCGTTCGTGTGGCTCCAACCATTGAGGAGTTGAGGCTTCAAAAAAAAAATACGCCTTAAAATTTTGAATACACAAACATGAAATCCTGGGCCCGGCAAGGACCTTGCGTATTTCTGCCGCACGTTCGAAGATGCACACGGACTTGGTTTGATCACAAGATCAGAGAAACGCTACTCCGATCGTACTCGGAGTTCGACAGACCGAGTACCAGCAGGTGACACAAGCCTAACCCGGCAACTAGCCATATAAGGTAAGCCTAGCTAACCCTCACCCTCCCTAGGAAAACGAAACTAAGCCTTAACCTAGCTGTAACCCAAGATCGACAATGGGCTGGTCTTCGACACCGCGATGCGCCCCTGCCCTAAACGACGTGGCCACCGCCACACCGGCCGCGCTAGCAAACTCCGCCATGGCCAGCCGCTTCCAGAGGCTCGAGATGCTCGGCGCGGGCACGTTCGGCGTCGTGTACCGGGCGCGGGACCGCCGCACTGGCGAGATCGTAGCCATGAAGTGCCTCCGCGCCAACTCCCAGGAGTACGACGACGGCCAATATCTCGCCGACTTCGCCAGCGAGGTCGCCGCTCTCGAGACGTGCAACGGTCACCCGTCGATCGTGCAGCCGCGCGCCTCCGGCCGCCTAGGCAACAACGAGGCCTTCGTCGCCATGGAGTTCGTCGGGCCGACCCTCAGGCACGTCATGAAGCGCCAACGCTTCGGGAGGAGACACACCGAGCTCGAGGTTCGTCTCATCATGAGGCAGCTCCTCGCCGGCGTCAGGAGGATGAACCGTAAGGGTCTCATGCACCGGGACCTCAAGCCCGAGAACGTGCTCGTCGACGCCCGCGGAAACATCAAGATCTGCGACCTAGGGCTCTCCTGCAGCATGACCGAGGATGGGCCGCCCTACTGCAACCCGTCGGGACACAGGGTTACCGCGCGCCGGAGATCATCCTCGGGTCGACGGACTACGACGAGCGTGTCGACTCGTGGTCTCTAGGCGTCATGATGCCCGAGCTCCTCGCCGGCAAGCACCCTTTTCATGGGAGATCAGACACGGAGCAGCTCAGCGAGATGTTGGACCTTCTTGGCACAGCAGACATCAAAGAGTGGTCAGGCTACGACGGCCGGCGGCTGCCCGGCGGATGCCAACCAGAAAGCTTTCTACGCCACAAGTTCCCCTGTCCGTCGTCGGAGGCCAGGATCGTCAGAGGCCCGCCTGTACTGTCAGAGGCTGGTTTCGAGGTCTTGAGTGGCCTACTAAGATGCAACCCGGAGAAGAGACTCACGGCGGCACGCGCGCTCCAGCACCGGTGGTTCAAGGAGGCCAACCCTACGACTACAAGGTGCTGATCGGTGGTTAACATGCACATTGATGCAAAATGTATGATTGGACACTTTTTTGTAGTCCAGCGCGCACCTGATCTGAGTAGTTTTAGAGAATGTAAACGTTGTATATGAATGTTGTTAATGAATCAGTATGATGTCTCGTGAATTATCTCATTAACGTTACAGTAAATTTAGAGGTCTCCACAATTTTCATCACATAATCGGCGATTTCAGTGAACCTTGGATAATATCTTTTGGTAAAAAAGGTGGCCACACTACAAAATTGGTCAGCATAGAAATTTTAGTAATTTCAGTCAAACCCAAAAATTTAGGTCTTGGTGAATTACAGTATTTTGGCTAAAAAGGCGAACACTCTATGCTGGCTAGGTTTGAACAAAATTCAAATTTGTATTGAATTTTACTTAAATTTAAACCATGCATCAAGGCCGAACTGAGTGAGGGGATGTAATTAGCTTGCTCATTACCGGAATCGGCGTTGTTGCCGAGTGTCTGGTTGCTAGCAAAGTGCAATTAATCGAGCACTCTTGGTCGAGGACCATGTAGTTACACGGTAAACATGAGACACTCCACAAATAGGGTCATTTGCCGACAGTTCTCTAGGTGCGACACTCAACATATAAAAATGCTCGACGAAGGCCGAGTGGCCGCACAAGGTAACAGGCTAGCGTGCACAGAACGTTATGACGGGAGGCGGTTAGTGAGTGCCATGTCAGCGGCACTCGGCAAGCATAAAGGCGATTATGACGAAACAAGTTTCTTCATAAAGTTTTTATTCTTTCTAGTATCTTTACTATTAAAGGAGAGTCCGTCGTTGGTGTCACACTTCTCTTAGCCTCACACTTTTATCGTATTTACGTACGGAATGCCACCGCACTAACCCTCTCACAAATAACAGAAAAATTCTACGCGCTCTCCAACATTTTCGGCTAAACACAGGGACGCTAACGCGACGCCATATCTTAGTGCTTATCATTTTGCTAGGGGGATAACGTACCGAAGCTGACGCTCAAATTCAAGTGCCTTCCTAGAAAATATGAGGTGCACGAAATACGGGCTGGTCAATCTTGCCGCAACAAACTCGTGTGGGAGGTTAAATACTGACTTGCCATAATGTAAGATCGGTGCCGACCTGACTCCTCCGGTTGTTTCTGTTGCACTTCCTAGCAAGGGTGATGCGCTCTTTGTGGGGATCGCTAGCTGGAGTACCTTTTAGGTACGATTTTCTTGGCTTTGCATAATTGCAGTCGCCGGACCGTGGACGACCTGCCTATACAATGTTCCTGCTTCCTGGTGCTCGCCGGGGTCGCCTTGGCTTTGTTCATCGACCTGGCAGGTGTTATGGCGTCTCACTACTCCGCGGCCATCTACTCCGTCTCTCTTGAGGACGGCAACCATGGTCGTAACCTCACAGTGGAGTCTCGATGACCAGGGTCGGTGGCGGAGGTGTCCTACTCGTCTCCGGTTGCGCGCTGCGCTAGGTTGGAGACGTCCATGGGCAGTGCGTCGTGGCCTGGGGCGCGGACGTGAGCGTTTCCGGGTTCGCGCTGGGCCGCCTCGCGGCACTCCTGAAAGTCGTGAGGCGTGGGATACCGGTGTTCGACATCGCCGTCTGGATGCCGTCTACGCACGACAGCGACCATGAGGGGAAACTGGTATCGTGCAAGGGCCTGCGTGTCGGGGATGCCGGCGCCTGTGGTCTCCGTGTCGACGCCGTCATGCTGCCGGTATCCAGCGACGTCCATGGCAGCGGCGCGAGCTGAATAGATTCGTCTGGTGATGACGATCAGCTGAAAGGTTTTTTTTCGTCAGTGGTAGAGATTCTGAACGTAAGTTGATCGACAATAGTATCACGTCAAGAGTTTTGCACGTATGTCGGATTTCTCATGACTCCTTGTCACTCCCTATCCCAGTTCCCAGGTCTGGTCATCTTGATCCTACTTTCCCATTTACAAACCTCAATCTCAAAACTTTTTATTCTCTTCGTAATAATTTGTAAGGGATCAAACCGATATGTATTAGTACGAGAGGAAAAGACCAACGATCAGTTGCATGGAAGAAGTATATGACGTTTCTTATCTACGCCGGGTTAAAAGTTTTGTCTTCCTTCCATGCTTTTCAAGCTAGAGAGGAGTAGGGCACTGATGTGCCGATTTGTGTTCTTTTATTTTCTGTTCACATGACGTATCCAAGGTTTCCACGTGGGCTTTCAAAGAGGCGACAGCAGATGGTATTTTATTTGATGGACGTTAGATTGAAAAAACAGATCTCCATGTTCTTTACCACTGAAATTAGTTCATGGTAATGCCTAATATATCTCCCTCTATTGGAAAAACACATTAGTCAAGACAAGTTTGATCGGTATGATTAGAATAGAAATGTGTCCCGAGCTCCAGTATTTTTTTCACATTTTTTGAAATTACATATCTGTTTTTTTAAATTTAAATAAAGGGCTCCATGGAGCCGGCCTCCATTTGTCCACTCACACACTTACATTGCTTGTCTTTCTATTTTTAGAATTATATTCGTGTCAACCATCTCATGTACAAAGGCATGCAAATATTCATTGGAGACCAAATCAGACTTCTAAATAAAAAGTTCATGTGCTTTTTGTGTCTCCTTGCTTAAATAATGGAAGCCATGCTTTTGAACTTTTTGTGGTACAATGTGAATTGGCCTCTCCTGAAGGAAATAAGCTGGCACGACTTGTCTTTACCAAAGATATCATATGTGCAATCTGAGAAAGCTAATATTTATAGTGACATACCTATCCTATTAACATGTTGAGTAAACTTGGTCAAGGGCCAATTCGTTGTGGGATGCAGCTATTATACTCTCGTCACAATGGGTGGGCCCCAACAGAAACATTTCAGCTGAATGGATGCGCTTCCCTCAAAATTACAGCTTTACTAGAAGTTAATGAACCAGAGGGTGTAAACCATTTGTTTCCCTGAACCTCCAAGCGAATCAAACAAACTGACCATGAAAATTAGTTTATTAATTGAGCTTGACGAGAAGAGTTATATGTGAAGAATGACTATAATTACATGAAGAATAAAAATCCTTGGACGTGCAACGCAAATGGCTGAATCAATTTTGATGTTTTGCGGTTGAAGATATGATCATCACTTTTGATCTTTTGCGGTTGAAGATATGATCATCACTTCTGATCTTTTGCTGTTGAAGAAAGGATCAGTACTGGAAGACTAAACAGTAAGTTATACATGGTCTTCAGGCTTGTACTACCTATTGAATTTTCCAGTCTTCACTTGTTGTCACACTTCCAACTGCTATAAACGATAGGCAGAATAAACGATGAACCAAACAAGATTAACCAACGGGGACACGAGATTTAACGTGGAAAACCCTTCCAACAATGGAAGAGAAAATACCACGGGCCAGCCAGCAAATCTTGGCAGGTCACGCATACAAGATTAAGTGTCACAATAAAGAAAAAGTGCATCTAGAAAGCCAAAAAAGTGCATGTAGAAAACCAACTATAGCAACAAGATTTAGTGCATATATACAACCAACAGCTGTGAGGGTAGAAACATGAACCAATTAACAAGAGCTAAAATTTTACACAAGAGCAATAACACAAGTTAGGGATCCGTGAAAAGAAATGAGACTGTGTGGTATGAAAAACCTAAGGAGCAAGATGCAGTTCCAGTTAAGGAAAGTACTCCTTGTTATTTATGCTTCCACATGAACGAAACATCGCCAGCAAACGCAAAAATTGGAGGAGAAAAAACTACACCCACCGATTAATAATCTGCAGGCTACTTAGCTCTCTCTCTCTCTCTATCTCTCTCTCCAAATGGAACTTATTTACTACTGCAACCATCACGGTCGGGAAAAATAAGTATCAATAGATCAAGATCCTCTACAGACTAGATATATTGGAAACTACCAAGCGTGAACAAGACATCAATTACACGTACATATCATTTGTGGATTTCCAGCACCAAGTAAATGGCCTACACCTCTACTAATCAACATACACACAAAATTAGCTTGCTTCCCACCACCAAAGCTGAGCACACAAGCAAAACAAGCTTTGCTTCCCTGTGCAGCACCACCAAAGTTGAACATACATGCAAAACTAGCCATTTGTGGATACTAATTGATCAACCACACAAAGATCTCTCTCTCTCTCTCTCTCTCTCTCTCTCAAATGGAACTTATTTACTACTGCAACCATCACGGTCGGGAAAAATAAGTATCAACAGATCAAGATCCTCTACAGACTAGATATATTGGAAACTACCAAGCGTGAACAAGACATCAATTACATGTACATATCATTTGTATTTCCAGCACCAAGTAAATGGCCTACACCTCTGCTAATCAACATACACACAAAATTAGCTTGCTTCCCACCACCAAAGCTGAGCACACAAGCAAAACAAGCTTTGCTTCCTGTGCAGCACCACCAAAGTTGAACATACATGCAAAACTAGCCATTTGTGGATACTAATTGATCAACCACACAAAGATGAAAAGAGTTCTTTGTTTTCGCAACACATAAACAAGAGCATTAATTATTATTCCTACAAGGAAATATATGTGCACAACATGCAGAGTCCTAAATCATACAACCACACCACCGATTTCTAAATAAGTAGTTCATCATCAGCTCCATAGCCACAGAAACATGTCGCAGTAAAACAAAACTAACAGAAAAGTCGTAAAAGAAATCGGTCACTGAAGCTACCCTTTGACACTATTCATTTTAATAACTTGAGGTGCCTAAGGATGTCCTCTTGCCGATGGGAGACGTTCCTTTCTTCTAAATCTATAGGGCACCAAGCTAACTTGTAGTTTTCATATTCCAGTATCATCTATCGTTGGTTACAAGCAAAAACAGACATGAATATTATAAAATATCCAAAAAAAAATCATCAATCACAGGCTCCCACGCAATGATGTTGGAAGAAACATGGATGGTAATGATCTAAGAAAATCAACTGTGATAGACCTGGATGCTATGATGTTGGAAGGCCGATAGATTCATCAAGTTCTGCACAAATAAGGAGGTGCACCCATTTTTTATTAATGTTGCATACGACCATATATAATTTTATTTTCATATATTATACTCCCTCCGATCCGAACAATATGTCGGAGGTTCTACATATGACTTGTGCTGCCTATGCTATTTTCTCACGACAGTTAATACGGACTTGAGGGAGTATTCATTTTAGCGGATCATGGGTGGGACACGAATGGATTCTATCGACCTTGAAAACACAACAAATGAGCAGCATATATAGAAATGTTTTTTCTGTATATGAATATTTACCTTTGTTTTATGTTTGCATGTCTAATATTTTCTAAGACGTAAAAAATTTATAACCGTTGCAACGCACGGGCATTCAACTAGTTTTTTTAATGAAAACGTTGGTGAGCAAAACGTGCGAAAAAAATAGACGGTAAGAAACTTGTGGAGAGTGGAGATTAAAAAGCCCAACATACACTCACCAAGAGAGCGTCCGTAGCCAGCCACATGGCACATTATGCCGAGTGCCACACTCAGGTTTTTCTCGCCAAAAACCCCTCACGCCTCTTGCATGACCACCTGTGGCAACCCCATGGCCTATAAAGGGGGCGAAGGTCACCAAGGAAGGGGTATCAGATTAGTGGAGGTCGGACCACATAAGATGGCAACACCCAAGTAGAGCTAGGAAAGGCAGAGGCGAGAGGTGATCTCCTCCGGGTCAGAATATGCTCATCGTCTACCTCCAGCCAACCACCTCCAGGGTTGAACCCAGAAACCACCTTGTAGCCACACCATGATGAACTCTTCAATCCAGACATGCAGGAGTAGAGCTTTTAGCCTCCGGGTGGCCTAAACCTGGGTAACTCCTCGTGTCCCTGTTTCGCTCGTCGGAGTTCTCTTCAGAGGACGAATCTAGTCTCACCCGGAAGCATCGTTCCAAGCCTCCTTCGCAGGCTTCTCCCCATGCAGCGAGACACGACAATGAATTTTTTGAAAATACCACATAGTTTAATGTTCAATAGTACAAATATTTTGACACACAAAAATGTGTGAATAGTACAAGTTTGTGAAAGATATTTTAAGTCTTCAGAATCAACTCTCAGATGATTAAGTGTAAGCATTATTGTGGGAGAGGCGTTTTGTCTCCGAGCTCACATGCTCATGCTAGATAAAAAAAAACTAAGAAATAGTAAAACATTTCTAAAAATTCCGATTTTTTTTGCAGACGAACATATATGAAATTTTGTGCTCTGTGCGAAAAAGACAAAACCAGTGGCTAAAATATGGAAAGATGTGCGGCTGGTCACTCGGTGCCAGAAGATGGTGCACTTGTGTTGTGTTGTGGTCCGTCCGTAGATCTGAGATCTGACTGTATACGTGGGAGCGATACGCTGACATGCAAGTTTACTGCGTGCTCGCTTCCTTCGCCCTCTTCCCTGTCCAAGAATTGCGTTCTGTCGGTGCAATGAAAAAAGTTTGACGTGTTAGGGCATGTACAATGGTTACATCTTACCGTTGTCACCTAGGACAATTGCTGAGGGGGACGAGACAGAAATGAATTTTTTTGTCTTATCTTAGTTAAGTGATCATCTCATAGCAGAATATGTTTCACCACAAATTTAGGCATATATATCTGGTTAATAGAGCCAAGACAAAAATATAACCATTGTACATCATGTTTTACTGACATATCCAATATAAATGACGTTGGGGAGTATATGATAACACTGTCTTATCAACCATTGTATATGCCCTTATGCGGCATACGGTGCACCCTAGACCAGGGCTCCTTGTTGTTGGCCTGTGTATGAACGTGCTGATCGTTTTTACCATATGGTTTGAAACTAGTACACGGTAACGGTAAAGTTGTGTCTATTTCTATCAGAAAAAAATACGTCAAACAATCCTTTAAAAAAAATGTAGAGTGCACCAATACGTCACTGTACCGAATTGGTGAAAATAGTTGTGGCCCTAATATCTCGTGTTCAAAATTTAGAACGGATGGTTTTTAGTTTGGGGAATTATTCACATCATCATGAAGTGCGCACGACGGCACTAGTCACATTTTCGCTTTTCCGAGCAACTATACCCGAGAAGGTAATATTCCTCCTAACTTTGGGCTATATGTTTTTATGCCACGGGGTTGCCTATGGGGCCACACTTCGGCCGATGTCTCTATTATGTCAGTTGTTCACTCAATAGAGAGAGTTTCCAACCACTATGATAAGCGACCAACATAATCGTTCACAACAGAGGTGGAGCTAGAATGTAATGCCTCGGGGGCTAGGCTGCTCCTTGGTTGTGTGTGTGAAGACGGGATGGCTGCATGAGCGTACTAATTAAGGTAAAAAAATTTGGGGGGGGGGGGGGGGGGGGCATATGCCCCCTACCTCCCCATCCATTTACATCAGCAAAGGTATAATTATAATAATATGTGTTAACCTTGATATTTAAAGATAAACATGTTTTCTATCGATATCGAACCAATATAAGGTTATGGTTCTGATCATACCACATGGACCCTTGAAGACCCAAATGTTGATACTAACTTAGTTGAGTCGGCGTCGACGTAGGCAGTTACGACTGCAAAGCTGTCACAAGCATTAGAGAGAACTTCCAACCGTTGTGTATCCGAAGAGAGCTTAGAGAAGCTTCAGAGATAGTATCCGACTAACCTCTGACTCTGTGTAGGGGTAATCCGCTTCGCCTGTGATTCCTACGCAATCTAGATGACTCATGCTACGTGAACATCATGACTGCCATCGCCACGGATCTCGCATTCCATTAGGTTTTTCTCCCATAGAGGCAACTTTCAACCGCTATGCATAATATGTGTTGCTTCAACGGCGGCGATCAACGTCCAAAACATCTTTCACATCAACAGAATGTCTGGGGGATACTACTTAATTGTGCGCGTGTGATGAGGTGCTAGATGCCGAGCCTAAATACCTCATTTATTCCTCGATATAGATCATACATAGTAATTAAGATAAAACTTGGGGGGGGGGGGGGGGGGGGGGGTCTCCGCAACCATTTACGTCGGTACATCCAAACCCGGATATACCAAGATAAATATGTCAAATCACATGATAAACGAGCCGAACTGGCAAGCCAAACACAAACCCCATGTTTGTACATCTTCCATGAGAAACATATACTCATTCTCGCCCTAAATTGAGTATACATTGACTTTTGAATAAATTTCTATGTCTTCTTTTATGGAACAGAGAGTAGCTGAGAAGATTTGAATTTTTTTTCAAACCTATAGCTAGCACTAGTGTTCGTCTTTTTAGCTGAATCTCCGCAACATTTTTCACCAAAATCTAAATTTTCGGAAAATCAGTTAAATTTATGTGAAAACATCGACCGAGTTATTTGTAGTGTACTGTCCGCGCGATTCTTTTCAAAAGAGAATTCGCTGAAATATTAGACAAAAAAATTGAGCCCTTTTAAATTTACTGTCTCTTAATGAGATCATTCATGACTCATGAGACACCATACTGATTAATTAACAACACTCATGTACAACGAGTTTACATTTTTCTGATTGACTCAAATCAGCTGTGCTAGGCTACAATCATCATGCATTTAACTACAGACGACAGGCCTAGCTAGCTACATTGTGCACGTTAACCACCGATCAGCTCCTTGTGGTACTCGTAGGGTTGGCCTCCTTGAACCACCGATGCTGGAGCGCGCTTGCCGCCGTGAGCCTCTTCTCCGGGTTGCATCGTAGAAGGCCGCTCAGGACCTCGAAGCCAGCCACGGACAGTGCAGGCGGGCCACCTGGCCTCCGACGACGGACAGGGGAACTTGTGGCGTAGAAAGCTTTCGGTTGGCATCCACCTGGCAGACGCCGGGCCGTCGTAGCCAGACCACTCCTTGATGTCTGCCGTGCCGAGAAGGTCCAACATCTCGCTGAGGTGCTCCGTGTTGATCTCCCATGGAAAGGGTGCTTGCCGGCGAGGAGCTCGGCCATCATGACGCCGAGAGACCACGAGTCGACACGCTCGTCGTAATCCGTGGACCCGAGGATGATCTCCGGCGCGCGGTATCCCCGTGTCCCGACGGGGTTGCAGTAGGGAGGTCCATCATCGGAGATGCTGCACGACAGCCCTAGGTCGCAGATCTTGAGGTTTCCGCGGGCGCAAGGATTTGGATTTCGGTTTAGGAAATTTTCCGGCCCGGACGAAATAGCCGAAATTCGCGAATTTCGGTAATTTCGGTCAGATCTCGGACGAAAAGTAGGAGCCTAAATTTGGATCTTAGAACGAAAACTGACAAAAAATGGAGAAAAAATCGGTTTTTTGTGCAAATTTTGACCAAACTTCAAATATTTGAATTTGTTTAAATATTTTTCTCTAAAATACAGAAGTTTTCGTCCGGAATATTTTCCTACCGGTCCAGGCCGAAATGGCCGAAATTCGGCCGGAATTCGGTTTATTGGGCCGAAATCCAGAACCCTGCGCGGGCGTCGACGAGCACGTTCTCCGGCTTGAGGTCCCGGTGCATGAGGCCGAGACGGTTCATCCTCCTGACGCCGGCGAGGAGCTGCCGCATGATCGGACGAACCTCGAGCTCGGTGTGCCTCCTCCTGAAGCGGTCGCGCTTGATGACGTGTGCCTGAGGGTCGGCCGACGAATTCCATGGCGACGAAGGCTTCGTTGTTGTCAAGGCGGCCGGAGGCGCGTGGCTGCACGATCGACGGGTGGCCGCTGCACGTCTCGAGAGCGGCGACCTCGCTGGCGAAGGCGGCGAAATAGGGGCCGTCGTTGCAGTTCGTGCGGAGGCACTTCATGGCCACGATTTCGCCGGTGCGGCGGTCTCGTGCCTGGTATACGACACCGAACGTGCCAGCACCGAGCACCTCCAGCCTCTGGAAGCGGCTTGCCATGGCGGAGTTGGCTAGCACCGCCGGTGTGGGTGTGGGGGTGGCGAGGTCGTCGTTTAGGGCTGGGGCGCATGGCGGTGTCGAAGACCACCTCATTGCTTTGCTGCTCCACGTACAGATCTGAGGCATGCTTTGGGTTACTGGATTATCTTATATAGGTCTGTCAAATTCCGAGTTCGACCGGGACTAGTATTTCTGATCTTCTGATCATACCAGGTCCGTGCAAAACTACGAACTTGCGGCAGAAATACGCAAGGAGTGGACGTACTCGGAAACGGAGTCCGAAACGTGTTTGTGTGTCCACGTCGAGACCTGACGCGTCACGGAATTGGTCGTGCAGCCCACTGCCACTGGCGCGTTTGTGTATCACTCGAGATAGGGCATCCGTGGCGTCCTCACGGATCGTCTACAATCTTGCGCAAATCTCAAAGCAGAGACATTGAACGGCTCAGAAAGATTATAGACCATGCAGATTTAGCAAAACTCCCTATGCATGTTATTTCCGACGCTGATGACGTCGACCCCCATAAACCGACAGGCTCTCTTCCGGCGCGTACGCTATCGCTCCTTTTGGACTTTGTGTACTCAAACCTCCTAGATAGCAGTATAGCACGCACATCCTCAAACCCTAGTCGCTTCACCGCCCGTCTTTCTCCTTCTCCTTGCTACTCACAGAAGTTGCTGCCAAAACAATCACACATAGGCGATGATGGAGGCGGTGCGGATTTCGTCATGCGGCTCCTCGTGTTGTGTCTTGGAGGTCAGCTGCCATGTAGGGTGATCGGTGGGGCTCCCAACCAATGTACTCCGCCTTATCGGCTCTCGCGGGTGCTTGATAGGGGCGGGGCTCGAATGGACGTGTTGTCGGTTGTGGTCCGGACGGGGACCTTGGACACGAGGGCAGCGCCCCCGACGGCGGTGGTTGATTCAATGTTGCTGTGAGGGTAGCTCGTTGATCGGTCAATGAGGTGTCAGTGGCCTTTTGGTCTTGGATTTGCAAAGACGGTTCATGTTTCCTGGTGACAATCATGGTGAAGAATCTCCTAATTCCTGGACGGATGCACAATCTATATGAGCGCAAGGTCGGTGGGCTATTGTCGCCGATGGAGGCTCCCGATAGTGATTGGTTTCCCCCGCATGATGTAGGGGCGAGAGTGCTTGACATAGCCCATGAAGGCGTCTGAAATGTTATATTTGTCGAATCTACTTCACTCTATGTGTGGGTTTGCACCTTGTCCGGGGCGGAACCAGGGGCGCCCTAGGGCCATGGCTCCCCCATGGTGGAAAATTTGACAAAATACCTTACTTAATTTTTAGATTTGACCTCTAAATTTACCCAAGTTTAACAGTCTGCCCCCTCCAACTTATCTGATATGCAACGCGTTTGAAGTTGTGTGATGTGGTTCAACAAGCGGTGGCAGCACATGGAAACTTCGGTGTGGTGGCACTAGGATCTTGAGTTTCTAGGGTTAAGCTTTAGGTTTGAACTTTATTGGTTGAACCTGGAAATGGCGGCGTTCACACGACGTTCTCCTTGAAAAGGAATTGCCTAGAATTTGCTCAGATCTATCTTCGGGCTAAAACCCATGGTCTGGTCTCCGTGGTTGGATCCAACGACATCGGTGTCGTGCGTCGCTCCCTTCTTGAAGACATCGTTGTTGGATCACCTCTCATCGATGCAGTCGTTTTGTTGATCATTTTTTATTTTTCAATATTTTGTTGTGTGCATCCTTGATATCTTGATAGTGTGTTGATGCCACTAGTACAGAACGACACATCGGAAACGGGCCAAAAACCCCATCGGAAACGGAAAAAGGGTCCGTGTCCCCGACCCCGTTACTGATGTGAAGGCCCTCATCGGTAACGGAGGCGAAAAACCGTCGCTGATGAGGCGTCGGTTTGGCAACGGTTGTGCACAACCTCCGTTTCTGATGTGTCGGAACATCAGTAACGGAGATTCTGTTTCTGCTCGTTTGCATTGAGGTTCTTCATAAGCCTAGAGCAGGAATAGATTTGGCACTGGACATTTAAAATTTCACAGCAGAAGCACAAAAAGGCTGACAAATTCATTCATTCATAAGGTATAACAAATGTCACCGATACATTGCATCACAGACAACCAATTACTTATCTTCATTGTCATGCCTCTCTAAATCTATCATTGACATGTCTAGCTAATCTATCTATGTCATGCCTCTCTAAACTTATCCTTGTCATTTCCAACTTAATTTATCTTCATGACTTGCTGTTACAGTTCATGAATTCAATCTTCTTCTTGGACGGTGTCGCCAAAATATAATCAACTCGCCGCTTTGTCCCCGACCATGTATTTAGCTCATTTAAATGAGCTAAACGGATCAGCATCATGCTCTGCACATAGTGCAATAAGCGAGTGCTGATGTACTGAAGGTGCCTCTTTTGTAAAGTGGTCACTGAAATGCAAAGAGAGAATATATGACTCCATGTTAGCTCACTATACATCTAGCTTAAAGGACATACAACACAAAAGGATGCATAAGACAGAATAACAAACTTACAAATCCATTGCATAGTTGTTGTGTACCAACAATTATGCCGGACGACAAGCGCACCTAGGCTAAGGACCGGCTTTTTATACAGTGTCACGAAATGTACATCTGTTTTGCAAAGGAGATAAGTCAGCCATGAGTTTCATACACTACCGATTTGTGCTAGTTATGTTCTTTTCGAGCGACACTACGTAGTCGTCCTCAGTGGCGGAGCTAGAACATATTGAACCAGGATGCACACATGTTACACAATACATTTTAAACAATTTTTAGGGGTGCATATGTGATGAAAAATTGCTAATTTAAAAAGAAAAATTCCTTCTCCCGGTGTCCTGTGCACCCGGCTGGCTCAAGGTGGATCCGCCAGTGGTCGTCCTCATCGTCCTCGGATGTATTACAACCCTAGTTCTAGTTCTGTTCATGAGTGTCCTATGGAAGAAAAGCTAAGCAGAACAATGACAACAACCCTAGTTCGTCGGCACGACGGCCGGTCACAAATAGATGTATTACCTTTGGATCTGGCGGCGGGAGTACGTAGTCGTCCTCGTCGTCCTCGGATCAACACGCCATGCGCCCTCCAGCTACAGATCAGGTGACGAGATCTGCCCGGGTGGAGCAAAGAACGGGTACGCGCTGCCACGGTCGGAGGAGAGGAAGATGCGCGCCGACACGGTCGGAGGAGAAGAAGATGCGCGCTGCCACGGTCGGAGGGAGGGAGATGCGCGCCGCCACGGTCGGAGGAGAGGAAGATGCGCGCCGCCACGGTCGGAGGGAGGGAGATGCGCGCCGCCACGGTGGAGCTAAGATCTGGTGCTGCGTGGAGGCGCCGCCACACTTTGAGAGTGAGGCTGAGAGTGAGCAATAGAGTTTAGTGCTGTGTGAAGGGCGCATTTATAGCAAAGTAGAACATCGGAAACGGAGGGTATAAACAACCGTTTCCTTTGATTTTTTCACTGACACACTGGGCTTATACTGATCTCTACTAGTATTGAAGTTGAAAAACATAAAAATAAATAACTATAACTATTCCTCGGCCTCCGCCTTCTCTGCTCGTATGCGAGGAGAGCCGCGTAGTCGTCCGTGTCGTCGCGCGGTGATACGTCTCCAACGTATCCATAATTTCTGTTGTTCCATGCTTATATTATACCATTTGCTACATGTTTTATATACACTTCGTATCACTTTTCTGCATTTTCTGGGGCTAACCTATTAACAAGATGCCACAGTGTCAGTTCCCTGTTTTCTGTTGTTTTTGGTTTCAGAAAGTTGCTTCTGGAAATATTCTCGAAATTGCACGAAACAAAAGGCCAGGTCCCTATTTTTCCAGCACGTACACGGAGTCCGAAGGAGACACGAAGGGGAGCCACGAGGTGGCCAAACCACCTGTAGGCGTGGGCCCACCCCTGCCGCGCCTAGGTGTGGTTTGGGCCCTCGGGGGTCCGCCGACATCGCCCCTTCGCCTATTTATTCCCCGAGACGAGAAAACCCTAAAACACCGAGCCATTCATCCAGAACATATTCGCTGCCACCGCCGTCGTCAACCCTAACTCGGGGGGTTCCTGAAACTCTTCCCGGCACCCTGCGGAGAGGGGAATCATCACCGGAGGGCTCTACATCGCCATGCCCGCCTCCGGAGTGATGCGTGAGTAGTTCATCCTTGGACTATGGGTCCATAGCAGTAGCTAGATGGTTGTCTTCTCCACTTGTGCCATCATGTTTAGATCTTGTGAGCTGCCTATCATGATCAAGATCATCTTATTGTAATGCTACATGTTGTGTTTGCTGGGATCTGACTTATATTGATACCTATGTGGAGCTGAATATTATATTATCATGTCTATGTCATTTGTGATCTTGCATGCTCTCCGTTACTTGTTGAAGCCTTGGCCACGTGAATACTTGTAACTCCAAGAGGGGGTATTTATGCATGATAGTTGGGTTCAACCTCTATTTAACCTGGGATAGTGACAGCAAGTTCTAAGGTTGTAGATGTGTTGTTGCCACTAGGGGTAAAACAACAATGCTTTATTCAAGGATGAATGTATTGTTTACATTACGCACATTACTTAATGCAATTGTCTGTTGCTTGCAACTTAATACTGGAAGGGGTACGGATGTTAACCGGAAAGTGGACTATTTAGGCATAGATGCATGCTGGATAGCGGTCTATGTACTTTGTCGTAATGCCCAAATGAATCTCATAGTAGACACCACAGCTCACACATGCATGTTATATGCACTTATCAATTGTCAATTGCCCAGCTGTAATTTGTTTACCCAGCATGTTAGTTATCTTATTGGAGAGACACCACTAGTGAACTCTGGACCCCGGTCCATTCTTTTACATCTGAAATACAATCTACTGCAATTATTGTTCTCTACTGTTTTATGCAAACAAACATCATTTTCCATTCGATACGCTTAACCCTTTGTTTTCAGCAAGCCGGTGAGATTGACAACCTCACTGTTAAGTTGGGGCAAAGTAGTTTGATTGTGTTGTGCAGGTTCCACGTTGGCACCGGAATCCCTGGTGTTGCGCCGCACTACACTCCTCCACCAACACCTTCGAAGCAAACCTCGTTTTCCTACTGGTCCGATTAAACCTTGGTTTCATACTGAGGGAAAACTTACTGCTGCACTCATCATACCTTCCTCTTGGGGTTCCCAACTGACGTGTGACGTACAAGCAATTGTTTCTGGCACTATTAACCTAGAGCATTTGTGGTGAAACCTTTTATGAAATTTTGAATCTTTGGGGACTTGCTGAAGGAGGAGAAGGAATAACTCTTACTGATAACTCTGTTATATTTCCCGAGGGATAGCTGAGGGTGTGTTTACAACCTTTCTTGGGAGAACGGTGTCCACTGATTATCTTGTTATTGAATGTGCAGGGACAGGACAAATTACACTTGGAAGATCTCTGCTCAAATTAATGGGAGCAACCATAGATGTGGGAAAAGGCACTCTGAATCTTACCTCCACTCCAAGGGCGGCCATGTATTCCCCAAATCAAAGAGTAAGTCTAAGGGTAAGAGAGGTAGGCGTATGGCCCTTGGTATTGATGTCAATGCTCCTCCACTTGATAACACTTGATTTTCACTTTCTGCGCCTAGCTGAAAGGCGTTAAAGAAAAGCGCTTATGGGAGACAACCCATCGTTTTTATTTGCTGTTATTTTTGTTTTCTTTGAGTCAAGGAGTTTTGTTACTTCTGTAGCAACTCCTTTGTATCTTTATTTTATCGCAATGTTGTGCCAAGTAAAGTTCTATATTGAAAGTTGATGCAAGATTTGGATTTCTGCGCAGTGACAGATTTTTAGCTGTCACGGATTTGAGCTTATCTCCCTGTAGAAAATTCAAAAAATTCTGAGAAAAATCACGCATATTCCTGAGATATGTACGCAACTTTCATTATTTTAGGCCAGATCCATCTGAGCAACTTAAGTGCCTCGAAAAAATTCGTCATTCCAGACTGTTCTGTTTTTGACAGATTCTGCCTTTTGTTTTGCATTCGCTCTTTTACTGTGTTTGTGTGGATTTCTTTGCTCCACAAAGCATTGGTGGCTGTAGCTAATGTCCAGAAGCTTTGGGATTGATTGTATCATTACAGAATATGAGAATTTTTGATTATGCACTAACCCTCTAATGAGAACTGTCTTGAGTTTGGTGTGAAGGAAGTTTTCAAGGATCAAGCGAGAAGGGTGATATTATGTGATCAAGAAGAGTGAAAAGCCTAAGCTTGGGGATGCCCCCGTGGTTCATCCCAACCATATTCAGAGAGACTCAAGCGTCTAAGCTTGGGGATGCCCAAGGCATCCCCTTCTTCATCAACAAACTTATCAGGTCATCTCTAGTGAAACTATATTTTAATTCTTTCACATCTTATGCGCTTTACTTGGAGCGTCTGTGTGTTTTTATTTTTGTTTTTGTTTGAATAAATTCGGATCCTAGCAATCCTTGTGTGGGAGAGAGACACGCTCCGCTTTTTCATGTGAATACTCATGTTCTTCACTTATATTTGTTGAGTATTCTTAACTAGCTACTGCAGTGCTTTTAGCTCCTGTTTTTCATGCATCTCTTCGAGCTGTTAGCACTTGTTTATAAATACTCTCTTGCTGCATTATATTATCATTTGGAGAGTTTATGTTTAAATAAATTGATTGGTGTTTGTTTGGAAGAAAGAAAATGCTACATGTAGTAGTTGGTATTGGAAAAGACATATGCATTCTTGTAGATCATTGTCTTGTTTGATTTGATGCTTTGCAATTGTTTTGAGCTCTCAAGTAGATCATGTTTAAGCTCTTGCATCATGTAGTTAAAGCCTAGTAGTGGAGAACTACCGTAGAGCTTGTTGAGACTTGGGATGCATATTTGTTCTCTCTAAGGTCTAGATATTTTCTGGTAAAATGTTTGAGCAACAAGGAAGACAGTGTAGAGTCTTATAATACTTGCAATATGTTTTTATGTGATTCTTGCTGTACCGGTTTATACTTGTGTTTGCTTCAAACAACCTTGCTAGCCTAAACTCTGTACTGAGAGGGAATGCTTCTCGTGCATCCAAAACTTGAGCCAAAACCCATGCCATTTGTGTCCACCATACCTACCTACTATGTGGTATTTCCTGCCATTCCAAGTAAATATTTCATGTGCTACCTTTAAACTATTCAAAACTTTATTACTCCTTATTTGTGTCAATGTTTTATAGCTCATGAGGAAGTATGTGGTGTTTTATCTTTCAATCTTGTCATTTACTTCTGACAGACTTTCACCTGGACTAGTGGCATATACATCCGCTTATCCAATAATTTGCAAAAAGAGCTGGCAACGGGGTGCCCAGCCCCAATTAATTACAACTTTCATTAATAATTCTCTTCACATGTTTTGCCCTGATTTATCAGTAAGCAACTTAATTTTGCAATAGACACTCCTCCATGGTATGTGAATGTTGGAAGGCACCCGAGGATTCGGTTAGCCATGGCTTGTGTAAGCAAAAGGTTGGGAGGAGTGTCATCTATAAAGAAACTAAAATACATGTGTAAACAAAAGAGAAGAGGGATGATCTACCTTGCTGGTAGAATAACGTCCTTCATGGGAGCCGCTCTTTGAAAGTCTGGTTGACAAGGGGGTTAGAGTGCCCACTACCATTCGTTGACAACAACAAACACCTCTCAAATACTTATTTTGTGCTCTCTATATGCTTTCGAAAACTTAAAAAGCTCTAGCACATGATTTAATCCCTGCTTCCCTCTGCGAAGGGCCTATCTTTTACTTTATGTTGAGTCAGTTTACCTACTCCTTTCTATCTTAGAAGCAAACACTTGTGTCAACTTTGTGTGCATTGATTCTTACATATTTACTTATTGCACTTGTTATATTGCTTTATGTTGACAACTATCCATGAGATATACATGTTACAAGTTGAAAGCAAATGCTGAAACTTAATCATCCTTTGTGTTGCTTCAATGCCTTTTACTTTGAATCTATTGCTTTATGAGTTACCTCTTATGCAAAACTTTTTGATGCTTGTCTTGAAAGTACTATTCATGAAAAGTTTTTGCTTATATGATTCATTGTTTACTCTTTATCTATTTGTTAGCAAACTATAGATCATTGCTTTGAGTCACTTCATTCATGACATGAGCCTTGCAATATATTGATCAAGATTGTGTGAAAGCATGTCTCCTCAGAAATTATTTGTTGTTATCGTTTTACCTACTCGAGGACGAGTAGAACTAAGCTTGGGGATGCTTGATACGTCTCCAACGTATCCATAATTTCTGCTGTTCCATGCTTATATTATACCATTTGCTACATGTTTTATATACACTTCGTATCACTTTTATGCATTTTCTGGGACTAACCTATTAACAAGATGCCACAGTGCCAGTTCCCTGTTTTCTGCTGTTTTTGGTTTCAGAAAGTTACTTCTGGAAATATTCTCGGAATTGCACGAAACAAAAGGCCAGTCCCTATTTTTCCAGCACGTACACGGAGTCCGAAGGAGAGACGAAGAGCCACGAGGTGGCCAAACCACCTGGCGCGGGCCCCCCGCGCGCCTGGTGGTTTGGGCCCCTCGGGGGTCCGCCGACATCGCCCCTTCGCCTATTTATTCCCCGAGACGGAAAACCCTAAAACACCGAGCCTTTCATCCAGAACATATTCGCTGCCGCCGCCGTCGTCAACCCTAACTCGGGGGGTTCTGAAGCTCTTCCCGGCACCCTGCCGGAGAGGGGAATCATCACCGGAGGGCTCTACATCGCCATGCCCGCCTCCGGAGTGATGCGTGAGTAGTTCATCCTTGGACTATGGGTCCATAGCAGTAGCTAGATGGTTGTCTTCTCCACTTGTGCCATCATGTTTAGATCTTGTGAGCTGCCTATCATGATCAAGATCATCTTATTGTAATGCTACATGTTGTGTTTGCTGGGATCTGACTTATATTGATACCTATGTGGAGCTGAATATTATATTATCATGTCTATGTCATTTGTGATCTTGCATGCTCTCCGTTACTTGTTGAAGCCTTGGCCAGTGAATACTTGTAACTCCAAGAGGGGGTATTTATGCATGATAGTTGGGTTCAACCTCTATTTAACCTGGGATAGTGACAGCAAGTTCTAAGGTTGTAGATGTGTTGTTGCCACTAGGGGTAAAACAGCAATGCTTTATTCAAGGATGAATGTATTGTTTACATTACGCACATTACTTAATGCAATTGTCTGTTGCTTGCAACTTAATACTGGAAGGGGTACGGATGTTAACCGGAAAGTGGACTATTTAGGCATAGATGCATGCTGGATAGCGGTCTATGTACTTTGTCGTAATGCCCAAATGAATCTCATAGTAGACACCACAGCTCACACATGCATGTTATATGCACTTATCAATTGTCAATTGCCCAGCTGTAATTTGTTTACCCAGCATGTTAGTTATCTTATTGGAGAGACACCACTAGTGAACTGTGGACCCCGGTCCATTCTTTTACATCTGAAATACAATCTACTGCAATCATTGTTCTCTACTGTTTTATGCAAACAAACATCATTTCCATTCGATACGTTTAACCCTTTGTTTTCAGCAAGCCGGTGAGATTGACAACCTCACTGTTAAGTTGGGGCAAAGTAATTTGATTGTGTTGTGCAGGTTCCACGTTGGCACCGGAATCCCTGGTGTTGCGCCGCACTACACTCCTCACCAACACCTTCGAAGCAAACCTCGTTTTCCTACTGGTCGATTAAACCTTGGTTTCATACTGAGGGAAAACTTACTGCTGCACTCATCATACCTTCCTCTTGGGGTTCCCAACTGACGTGTGACGTACAAGCAATTGTTTCTGGCACTATTAACCTAGAGCCACCACGCGGCTCCTCGCCGACGATTTCATCGCCGCCCGTGCGCCCCTCCCACATCTCGTCGTCGTCGTAGGCAGGATCGTCGCGCAGCTCCGGCGGGAGGAGGAGCCGGCGGCTCTGAAGCAGCTCAACTCTTTCCGGCGGCATAGGCACCGACGCGCGGTTGAGGTGCCAGCCACCGGGTAGCCGAACCATTGACCATGGCACTGGCCTCCTATATTGCCAGTGCCGCTCCGCGACGGCTGCCCGATGATGACGCGGTTCCATCCAGGCGACCGCGGACGAGCGTCTCTCCGCCGCGGCGAGCGGCTGCGGTCGCGGGCGCCCGAGGATCCCGCGTCCTCTTCCGGCGGCATAGGCAACCTCCTGTGGTTGACGCGCCAGCCAGCGGGGGGCTAACATTTGACCAGGGCACTGGCCTCCTATATTGCCAGTGCCTCTGCGCGACGGCCTCCGGCACGACGACGCGGTTCCAATTCAGCGAAAGCGAGAAACTGCTGCGGCGAACGCCCGAGGAGTTGCTAGGAGTATCCATGGCTGCGGCGAAGTGGCGTACTGAGATAGCAGGGAGATCGTGGGTTTTTAAGGAGTAGTGGGCGGTGCCGCGGCGTCACTACGCCACTACGCCATAGCAGTTACTCCGCTCGCATCGAATTTCAAGAAGATGGAACGTGTCCACATTGCACATGGGCACACAAAAGTTTCCGTTGCTATAGAGGGACATATCGAAAACGGAGCCAGAATTAAGACCGTTGCCAATAATATGGGTAACGGAGTTAATACTTTCTCCGTTACTATGTTGACGGGCCAGCCACGGACCAGTTCAGTTTTGTACGCACTGGCCGCGCGGAAAGCGCGATTCTCCGTCGCCTAACGCCTGCCGTTTCCATAGAGGGGTATCCGATGTGTCGTTCTGTACTAGTGTGCAGAGGCCATGTATAACTTGTATCATCTTGATATTGATATATTCTCTTTATCGTAAAAAAATGTTGACCCATTCTGAAATCTAAACTCGTGGTTATGCCTTTCAAAATATATCTTATTGTTTTTTTTAGCTCACTCTACATTTTCATCTTGCATTATGCACCACTAGGAAGAATTTTACATCATATAAGCAAATAAGTCATCGCCTTCAAGCAATGTCAGATTCTTTCAAGCCGTGCATAACACGAGCTAATTTTTTAGTACCAGCATGATATACGTATGTGAACATCTGTCAGATGATCTAGCAAGAATGAACATCACATATGTCCATGCCAGTTTATTTTTAGGAGGTATTAAATCTGTGGGTTTTGGGTTTAGTTTTTTATCTAAATTTTCAATTCAACACTTCTTGTTTCAATTTCAATGAAATTCCACCAAAATTTGTTTTGTTTTCAAACTAGTGGCTGATATTAGAGTGTTGACGTCCATTTGTCAGCCGAAAAGTAGTAACCGTTTTCACCGGAGCATAAAGTTCTTGGGGTTTAATAATTTCACTGAAATACCGGTGAAAAATGCGGAGCCACTAGCTCAAACTTGGTGTGCTTAGCAACCATGCGTGAAACCTCAGTTCATAAGTTTGGCATCATCGAATCAAACAGAGATTCATTCACGAATGATTTAGTACTTAGAAACGCAGTTCGACACAAACTTCACATGTCCAAGCTCATGCCAAGATATCAAAGCATCATCATTTTCCTTGGATGAAAAGTGGCGCCCTTTTTACCAGAACATGTTGTTGCGATACCTATGAATTCCTGTAGTGATGTTACTACTCGATCCCACCATGAATATAGGTTGGTAAAAATAACATGATAGTGTATAGCAAGAGCACAGCAACCCATGTAATGTTGTTTCAATTGGAGTCTTAACTCTTAACCCGAGATGACTTTTTGGTACTTTGCCACATACTAGTAATCGTGCCCGTGCAATGCACGTGTCAACTAATGCAAGTATCATACATATTTAATAAATATATTCCTTATTCATTTTTCAAGCTAATTTAGCATCGAGTTATTTAAACTCAATATATGTAAGTCCTTAGTTAGGTGTCTAATCTAACAACGTAAACGCTTGGATCACATGTTTAAATTAGTTAAGAGAAACATCATAGCTTAAATTCTTCTGGTATAAAAAATAACATAAAATGCAAAAAGCAAACCAAACATATGGATGCTTGCACAAGCAAGGAATCACATAGCGCAAACATATATGGTTGCGAAAATATTGGTAAAGAATGAAGTCGCAACTTCATTTAAGAATAAAGTATGTTTAAGGGACCAACATATTTTAAACAAACAGGGCAATGGGCACAGATACCCAGCTCCAAATTACATAGAGGCAAGATGAAATAGTGTACATCACATGTTATTGGATCAAATAGTTACAAACAAACACGTGCTGGAACAACATCCTAATAGGTAGGATACAGTTAATCTATGATTCAACTTCAAAATTTCAGTGATTCTCGAATTAGTCTAGGCTGAAAAAGAAATGAGTAAGCAAATAAACACACTCGACGGGGTTAGCAGCGGCACTATGTAAGCAAATAAAATGAATATTAGCTTCGGAGATAGAGTTTATCTTCAAATCCTAGAGCAACCTCACATTATGTGCTGCAAATAAATTAACCAAACAAAAGTTTCTGAAATGGCCGAAAGAGAAACAGGAAACAGAGAGGGTTATGTACATCTGTCAAGTTGATATCCTGAAACATGTGACTTGGATCACAGATAAAACGTTCCCTTCACGATCCTCATAAATGTATGAGATATCATGCAAATGTGACATCCAAACGATGAATACAAGTAGTAAAAATAGTTCTCATTTCGCTCTTGTTCATAGTGAAATAATATCATTCCAGCAAGTATATAGATGGGAAAATATGAGTTCGATGATATAGTAGAAAAAACTCAATTATGCAACAAGCTACACTAAGAAATGTCGATGCAAAGAAAAAGCTACCAACTGAACATCAAGGAATCATAGTACCTTATTCATGATCATGTCATAGAATGGCATTCCGGCAACTAAACTAACATTGCACACCCCAGCTAAAATATCTTCTATTGGTGTCTTTAATAAGTTACTGAGTAACCTCCAGAAGAGCTTTCCTTACAAGAGAAGGTTAGAATCAGTAAATAGCATGTCTTCTAAAATGAAATACTGAACTTTCAGATCTCGATTTTTTTTACTGAACTTTGGCAACTCCTTTATTTCAAATTAAAATCTCTAGGGTCATCCAAGGTTGTAGCAAAATGCAGCCCCATGGCTGCTGGGCATCCTTTTTTATACCATTGACATGTCACAAGTTGCCTCAAAATTCTTATACTACAGGGACATCACATGCGTCATTAGCTAATCAAGCTCTTACAAACAAAGCATTGCGATTTAGACTGGCTGCCATAGAAGGTTGCTATTCTCACAAATAAAAGCATTGAGATTTACTAAGGTTGTTATACTACAGGGACATCCCATGCGTCATTAGCTAATCACGGCTAGACAAAGCAAAGATGGTAGATGCCAAGAGGGAGACCGGGAATCCTCTGGTAATCCATTACTCTAATAGAATATTAGATGTGTGCTTAGTCGAAAGTATCTCTTATCGACTATGGAATTATAAGAAGGAACAAAAATGATTAAACACTCGCAATCTAAAAATGATTATTCAGCTTCTCATCTCCACTAAGCACTCAGCAATGTTAAACACTCGCAATGTAAACACTCGCAATGGAAACAAATTCAGATGTAAGCAAAGGGTAGAATCAGGTGTAAGCATAAAAAAGCTAAGCTATCAACAAACTGAAAGGTATTAAGCTGGCAACAGTAAGATAATAAGAGGAAAGCATTACAAAAAACTGGTTCTCCATGACCGGCAAATTCCCACACAAACCAGGAATGATGTGCCAATTCTTGAACTCTCTTCTGAATCCTCTTGAAATGCTACCACTCATGTGAAAGCAATGTACGGATATCAAAATCTAAGGCATCCAAGATGCAAACACAAATAAAGAAGATCAAAGATAGAAACATGGCCAGGAAGTCATACCCCATCCCTCCGAGCGTCACACCTTGTGAAGCTGACGGCTTACACCTCTCTCTTGTGAACAGATCGATAGGAGCTTTCTGCAAGCACAAAAGGAAAACCTTGATACTCTGCAAACGAAAAATTTATCCTTGCACACAGACACACCCTGAAGCTTGTTGCAGAATGCCTTCCCCAGTTCCATCGTCCCGGCATTAGGCGTGTACCTTGTAGAGCCATCCCTGATCGCATTCATCCCAGCCTGGACAGAAAAGCAGATTTCAAATCGCTGAATCCAACCGGTTACGAGAGCAACAACACGCGAGCCTGAAGAATGCATTGCTCCGAAGTCTACATTTGGGTTTGGAAATACCAAGCAAGTGAATGACTGTTTTTTTCTTGATGCTGGCTGGGATATAGTTGAACTGAGTAGCAATCAGACGATTCTCACTCCGACTTTCAGAAACCGCTGCTAAAGATCTAGATCATGCCGTGATCCAGGCACCAGGAACGGAGATCAGTTCCTCTGTTTCTTCCCCCTTTTCCAATGGCCAACAAAGAAAAAGAAAAAGAAGGGGCGGTCGGTCACCTCAGCGATGGGTGCGAGCGTGTCGAAATCGGGCTCCCCGGCGGCGAGGCCGATGACGGGCACCCTGGCCTGGCGTAGCGCGCTGGCCTGGTCGGTGATGGCCATGGTCTTGGAGGGCCGCAACGCGCTCACCGCGGGCTGATAGACGTGTCCACCGCCTCCGCCCTCACTGCCGCCATCCTGGGCCTCCTCGCCCCTGCTGCCTCTCCCGCGACGCCCTGCGACCAAAGAAACAGGCAGAATCTTGATAAACCGGAACCGAGCTGGGTGCAGGGGACTTCACGCCGGACGGCAGGTGCAGCGGCGTCCAGGAAACACGGTGTCGTCGGCGACCTTAATGGCGGCGGTGGAGACCTGGGAGGCGGTGGCGGAGACCTGGGAGGCGGCGGCAACCTTGATGGCGGCGGCGGAGACCTGGGCGTCGGCGGCTTCCTCAGGGGCGTCGGGGGCGACCTAAATGGCGGTGGCGGAGACATTGGAGGCGGCGGGGACGCCAGGCGCATCGGCGGCGACGGATTTTGCGGGTAATCGGCAGCAGAGGTGGCTGGGAATCGATGGGGGAATTTGCAGGAGGGGCCGTTGCGTGGAGTCGTGGCTGGTGACGGTTTGTTTTCGCTCCTGAGCGCTGTTTTGCGTGTATAGTGTTCAACTTTTTAGCGTTAAACATCAGAGAAGTATAGACCGTACGATGGGAGGGTTGGATGGCTGTGATGGTCTGAATCTCCGCCCTCTGGGTCTTTTAATATTAGTGGAGATGATCTCTGGCAACAGTAGATATCACAGTGTCTCGCCATGTCAGTTTGTTTCTAGAAATCATTCGATTCGTGGGTGCTTGATTTTGTTTTCGGTTAAATTGCACTGAAACCCCTTACTACAGTTTTTGATTGGGCCATTATGGTTTCAATTTAGACAGAATTCAAGCAAATTTTGAATTTGTCTAAACCTGGCCGATAGCAAAGCGTTTCCTTTTGCCTTTCTTCTACCAGAAAAGGTAATTTCTCAGGGTTCAGTGAAATTTCTGTCAGAAATGTCGAGACTAGCTCGAACATGCTCACGTTCGTCATGAGATCATACATTCAAGAGTATGAATGTGCTTAGCAGCAGTACTTCTCAGAAGTCAGACCTCATTCATGAGTTTGGCACAATCGAATCAAGCACGGATTCATTCAAGAATGATTCACAGTACTTAGAAACGGAGTCCAACACAAACTTCACATGTCCAAGACTATGATCGTTGCCAAGAACAAAACACGTACGGGATCAATTGGACCTGCCAAGAATCAAGAAATTGAAACGTCAATCAATGGCGCCAGCCGGCTGCTCATCCGAAGAGCATCTGGGCGTGCGGGGTGAGGTCCTTGTGCGCCTCCTTGATGGTGCCCTCGGCGACGCAGGTGGCAAGGGACACGTCCTTGACCGTCCCGCCTGTGCCGGCGCGCTGCACGACCATGTAGATGATGGCGGCGGCGATCGATTCCGGGTTGCGGCGCACGTCGAGTCCTTCCTCGAGCCTCCGCACGGCCTCCCCTGCGTCGCGCACCTGCTGGTTGCCTAGTCCGCCGACCCGGGAGCAGAAGCGGCGCAGGTAGTCGGAGGCGCGCACGACCGGGATAGGACCTTCCTCGTCGCCGAGCAGCTTCTTGATGAGCAGCGTCATCTTGCCGATCTCCTTCCTGGCGGCGGCGCCGTCGGCGGTGACGGAGGCGAGCTCCTTGTAGGTGCGCGGCATGCCGATCGAGGTTGCGGCAGGCGATGTAGAGGCAAGGATTTGGATTTCGTTTTTGCAAATTTACCGGTCATGGCCGGAATGGGCGAATTTCGTGAATTTCGGTGAAATCTCGGATGAAAAGTAGAGGCAGGCGGCGTAGACGGCGTCCCGGTTGCGGCCGCGCGGGCAGGCCTTGGCAATGTCGAGCTTCTTGAACGTGTCCTTGGCCTGGTCCCGGATGGTGGCGACGAGGCCGAGGCGGTCCGCCAGGTCGGAGATGCCGCGGAAGGCGTCGACGAGGGCCTTGTCGGAGGCGGAGGCGGCGTCGAAGGGCGCGGACATCCTGGGCAGCGCGTTGTCGCCCCCAGCGGAGGACTTGGCGCCGGGCTTCTTGGTGTAGTTGATCGTCGTGGAGAGCTTGGCGTCGAGGAACGGGTCGCCGGAGGAACCGACGCGGCTGGGGTCGCGGTCGTCGCCGCCGGCGTCGTCATTGAAGGTGCGCCACTCGGAGCCCTCGTCAACGTAGTGCGCGTCGAGGACGAGAGCGCACTCGGTGCAGATGGTGTCGCCGGTGGCGTGGTCCAGGACCACCTCCGTCGCGCGGTGGCAGTCAGGGCAGTACACCCGCTCGTCGTACATGGCTGCTGGTGCTAGGGCTGCTGCCACCGCGCGCGGTGGGTACGTTTGATTAGCTTGCGGTTGCGATCGGGATTGCGGCGCGTGATGGAGGAGCTGTGGGAAAGGGGCTGCTACGAGGGGGTGCGCTCCTATTCCCCTATATATAAAAGTTGGACGGATTCACTCCCTCTCAGCCCGGAAAACCACAGCCGTCCGATCACGCCCACGGACGGCCCAGATGCGCGCGCGCTCTAACTACTGTAGTAACCAAGTTTCTACCAATAGCCCGTTGACACGTCGTCCCAACACGGAATTTGGCGCACGTTTTTGCGGAAAACCCCCGCAAAGGACCTAATCGTAATTTTCGGAAAGCCCGGGACTTTTTGGCAAAAGCGTCACACATCTCTCCCTCTCCTCTCTATCTCTCCCGCGGTGCCGCGGATCGCCGCCGGCGCCGGCGCGCATCGCCGCCGCTAGGCACCTCCCCGCACGCATCCAATCACACGGGGAGATGCGCTGTCGCCGCCGCGCCATCCTAGCCCAGCGCCGCGTCCTGGGAGGCCGCGAGCTCGCCGGAATCAGCGCCGCCCTCTCCGCTGTCCGCCGCCGCATTGGCTCGCCGCCAAGGACGCTCCGGCGACCAAAATCCGGCGGCGCCGCCGCTCCCGGGACCCTTGCGTCCAGCCGCATCGGACGCGCGCATCCCGGCTCGCCCTGACGCGGCGGCGCCGTGGTCGCCGCGGTCGTCGCAGCCGTTGCCTCCACAGGCTCGCCCATGGCTGACGTCATCACGACGTCAGCGTGGGCCATGGTTGTCAGTTTTTTTTTCGAATTTTTTTTCGAAAAAAATGCTAAATTCCTAACTAGTGGACTCCATATTTTTTACACAAATTGCAGAAAATAAGAAATGCTATAAACCAAAAAAAAAACTTCTAATTATGTCTAATTGTGAACACGCTTACACATTTCAAATTGGTCAAAATTTAGGAAAAAAATATATACTTGCCCAACTTACATGAATTTGAATTTAAAACATTCATGCAGCTATAAAATTCAAATGAACAAATATGCATTTCACTCATTACGAATTTTTTAAAAATGGCAATGAACAACATAGTCATATTCAAACATTTCAATTTGCTTAGAAAAATATGAAATATTCCTAAATATATCAACATGTCCGCAAAGAAAAAAAAAAGGCCAACTATTTACAACACAGGACAAACATATTTAAACTTTTTAGATTAGTACAAATTTACGAAAAACTCAAATGTACTTGCCGAATTATTTTAGATTAAACATATTTCCATATTTTAGATTACAACACGTGCGGCGTGTCGCCGCACCCAGATAACTAGTTTACACTAGTGGAGGGCAAGGATATCGGGGCACTTTGGTACGGGCATTTTTCCACAGTGCCCTGAAAGTTCTATTTAGGGGGCAATTTGTTAAAGTGCCCACAAAAGTCATACCTATTGGGACACAAAATCAAAGTGCCCCCAAAAGTCATACCTATTGGGACACAAAATCAAAGTGCCCCAAAAAATCATACCTATTGGGGCACAAAATTAGAGTGCCCCCAAAAGTCATACCTATTGGGGCACAAAATCAAATGCCCCCAAAGGTCATACTTATTTTAGAACGGGCGGAGTATATATTTACTAACATTATTAGGATGTTTATCAAAGTTTTCATATTGATTGGATTCAAATTTTTAAGAGAATGGGATAAAATTTCAAAATACACGAATAGGGCTGGACCTGTGCATTACGGCCAAGTAGGCCCATCTTGACTCGGGTTAAGCGGGCCCATCTCTCCCTCGCTCTCCATTTCTCTCATCTCTCTCCCCTACACTCTCTCCTCTCGTTCCCCACCAGGCGACTCCGCCGCCACTGCCGCGTGGCGCTGCTCCGGCCATCACCGGCCTTTTCCCGCACAGCCAGTCGCCGGCGCGACTCCGCCCGGCTCTCCTCCACCATTTTCCTGTCGCCTCGATTCGGATTTGCCACCACACGCGCCCAATCGAGCCCGCCACGGAACCCTAGCCACCACAGCTTGGTTCGCCGGCGCTGCTTCCCGGGTTCCCACGCCTCCGTGCATCCTGCTGCGCCTCCTCGTCGGCATTCTCCCGCACAGCGAGTCGCCGGAGCGACTCCGCCCTGCTCTCCTCCACCAAGTTCCCAGTCGCCTCGATTCGGATTCGCCACCACACGCGCCCAAATCGAGCCCGCCACGGAACCCTAGCCACCACGCTCGGTTTGCCGGCGCTGCTTCCCGGGCTCCCACGCCTCCGTGCCTCCTGCTGCGACTTTTCGTCGACAATTGGTCTTCTCGAGCCCCTGCTCGAGCACGCCGCCTCGGTGTACTGCTCCGTGTCGACCACGACTTCCACCTCGACCCTCTGCTCGACCTCCTGCTCCACCACGCTGCCATGGTCTCTCTGGATGCCCGCGTGCTCGGCTCCCGCTCGCACCTGATTTCCCCTGTCTGGTCATGGTGTGCTGAAGGTGCTGTGGTGCTGTGTTGGATGCTGCTCCTGCTTCTACGACTCTGACACCGGCGGAACAGAAGTACAACAACTGCAATCCCGGCATGCATCACCTCCTCCAAGCTTTGCCTCCGCTACAATTACACTCGGTGAGCTCCCTTCTGGGACCGGGGTGATGTGCTCTGTTCATCAGATGATGAACATGGTCGTTTGGTCTGTGTACAACTGATTACTCTGGTGGATTGGTTTGGTGGCAGTAGTTTGGTGTTAGCTATGTGCATGTGCTCAGGGATGTTCCTGTTTGGATGATCTACTCATCCAAGCATTTGTGCTGATCTTATACTCCTTTAGATATTTGATTATGTGATTTATGTGTAGATAAAACACTACAGTGCATGTATTGTGAAGATATATCTGCTACCTGAATCAAATCTCATCAGCATTATTTGGACTACTGCCTTCAACGGTTTATAATTAAACTGCAGCTCAACTAGTATATAGGAGTAACACATAATATGGAACTGAATGTATATATACTTATAGTGTACTTTGTCCACATTTTCAGTTGACATCGTCAAGCAACTGACAAGGCACCAAACCATCATTCATCAAGCAGCATCCTGCTTTCTTATGCCCTCTACAATGTAAGTAGAATAAATATTCTTGTATAACAATAGTTACATGACTGCACACTGCATATTACTTACTATCTTACTGTTGTATTGCCAATATGGAGTTATGGACACATACCATTGGTCTGTTGCAGGTCTTTAAATCTGAATTTAATACTGAAGCTACATATTCTGAATTTAAATCTGCATTATTATTTTTTACTAACCAGTAGTTTTAGTTTTGAAACATTTTATTCAATCATCTTAAAGGGCATATTAATGCCTCTAGTTTCAGTTTTGAGCTCAGACTCAGTTATTTGGTACTGCCACTCCATCCTAGAAGGTGTCTTCTGCTTTGCTTGCGTTCCTGTAGCTTTGCTTGCGTTCGATAATTAGAACTTCCCATGCAAATAACAAGTCAACGACACAGTACAAAACAAGAGAAATAAAGGTGGTACTAGCATAATACTGTCATGTTCATATGATCTGTACATCTAATAGTCCATTTTGTGAACGTATTTGGTGCCATAGTCCAGTGCATCTAGTCTAGCTCTTATTGTTTACCGAGCTAGATGTTGTGGCTAACGCATGGAAGTGTTTTCTTAATAGTATGTAGTCATTAATTACAAGTTATTGGTCAAGCCTAATACATAAATCCCTGATTGGCAGAAAGTATTTTTGTTTTGTTTTGAAGCCTCAACCGAGCCATGGTGTTTCTGTGCCCAGCCTTCTAGCCGATGATTTGGTGCTATGTGATTCTAGGACTAGTTCTGGTTGTCATTGATCTATGGTAGTGCACTAGCTATAGTTGATCTAATTGGCCAAGAATTTCAGGTATTGTTGTTCCGCTAGTTTTGGTTGATGTGAAGCTACTGTATAAATGAATACATGATCCGGTTGTTGTCTCCCTATAGTTTATACTCATGTTGCTGCAATCAAGTATATGCTCAATTTGGTTCTTGCATTATTATTTGAAAAGGGAAATACTCATCTGGTATGTTCTTCTGTTTTTGTATTCTTTTTAAGTTGTGATTTGTGAATGTTTCGTGCCTACAGGGTTTTATGTCCCAGAATATGCCATCAATGGATGTCTCGTGGGGAATAAAGATTAAACACTTCATACGGCCGTGAAACTACTAGAGGGGAACTCCCTGCTTTCAGTTTGATACGGAACAGTTGTTGCATGACCAATTTGTACTAATGAAGGTTTACTATCTAGATGTTGCAAAATATTGCAAGTTTGATCATATCTCATAATGGCAGTAGTACATTTCCCTGTAATCTACATGTTCCAGATTTTATCATGCTCATCAACTTGCAGTCGGCTACATGTAGTTTTGTCTATTTTGGATCTGTAATCCGATTGCAGAACTTACATGTCCCTGTAACACTTGACTGCAGATCTTACTGCCTGTTTGAATGATTTCCTGATTTGATTGTATCTGTGATGAATTTTATGTAATATTATAATAAAATCTGGAGAATTTTGGAACGATGCCTCAAAATATATTCGGGGACTAATAAAATGTTTGCCCTAGTAGGTATTTTAGTGCCAAAGTGCCCCGAAAAGTTTTGGGGGCATTTTGATTAAGTGCCCTAATAAGTTTTCGGGATAGTTTTTAAAAATGCCCTAAAAACTATTCGGGGCACTTTGAACTCATAAGTTTTTTGGGTAGTTTCTTAAAATGCCCTAAAATCTATTTGTGTCACTTTGGAGAAGTGCCCTAAAAGGTGTAACCTTTTGGGGCATTTTTTTAAAGTGCTCTAAATACTTTTTCAATCACCAGTATATTGGGCACTTGAAAAAGTGCCCTAAAAAGTTTTTGGGCATTTATTTGACTTTTCGGGGCACTTTGTAGTGCCCTTAAATCCTTACCGTGACGTAGTGTTATCGACGGATCATAGGTCGGTGCGGGGTTGTGGGGTCTACGCGTCAGGTCTGGACACAAACTCGAGTTCTACTCGGAATTGGATTCTCGACCCGGTCCGTCCGTTTATTTGATCAGGAGATCGGATATTGACGAGCTTGATGAATTCAAGCTCTCGTGACACCGGATTTTTTTCTACAATGGTATATACTCTCCCTCCGTTTTTATGTTGATCTTTGGTGCTCGATTTTGATCATGAATCTATACCTAATAATAAAGGCATTAAATCTTCTTGTGTTACGTCGTTGAAAATACTCCTAAAGTTTGCAACAATTACCCACCACTGCCACCCATAAGTCATGTACCGGTTTGATTTTTTCTTTTCCCCTTCTTGCCATTAGACTTGCCCCTGGATTTGATCAATTTTACAGCGCTTACCACCGCCAAGTCACGAAAATAAAAAATTGTTCGTACCTATCGTTGGCTTCCGTCTCGAGTGGCCAGGGGTGGTCCGAGAGGCCAGAGGTAGGAGGAAATGGCTGCCGTCAGTTACTCAGACCGCAAGGCCACTCCATCGTGATGAACTCCGGCCCCGACGTTCTCTCCTCCGGCCCCGCCATGGCCGGCGCCGTTCCGAGCATAGCCCGGCTTGTGCTGTCCTCCACGCACCCCGTCGTCCTCGCGCCTAGAGCTTGCCGCTCCCTCTCACCCGTGCCCCTCCTCTTCCGTGCGACTCCGAAGTCTCGCGCACCAGCCAGACCAGACCGCGGCCACCGACCAGCTCCCAACAACCTCCCGCTTCCTCCCTCAAGCGTTGCCCGTCCCAGCTCGCCTCTCCCTTGACCCCGCTGAGCTCCGCTCTGGCGAGCTCGCGTCGCTCCGCCCCCTGCTCCTCCTTGTGGCTGCTGCTCGCGTCGGTGAGGCGCAACGAGACGTACATGGCGTCCGTGCGCGCCCCCGACGGCGTGGCGGTGGGCGTGTCGCCGGACGAGTTCACCGTCGCGCCCGGCGAGGCTGAGGATCGTGCAGAACATCACCACGCCCGGGAACACCTTCAGCAGTTCAGCTTCGGTGAGGGGGTGTGCTCTGATGCGATAAGAATCTCATCGTCAGGATCCCGCTCGCCGTCTACGAGGGCGGCGTGTTGCGCCCATGAAACTGAACTCGTGCAGCACTGCAAAACATGTATAGCTGACTAGATGTATACACACATATAGCCGTATAGGTGTGCTTTGTGAACTGTATGAAGGATCGCTAATGCGTACACTGTATACAGGAGAAGCCGAGGTAGAACACTGTATACGCACGTATAGGTATGCTTAGTTAATTGCACTGCTGATTGAAATCCGCTTGACTATTCCAGTCATCCCCCGGACCTGCAGGTCTAATCTTCGCGGGGGAAGCAGCTGTAGCTCGGGCGCAACTCCCTCTCCAACCATTGAATCTGTATGTAGCTAGCTTCCGAAAAATCGGACCACATTGCAATCCAGAATCACGTTTATCCCAAGGACTAATCAATCGTTCGTTGATTCAGCGGGGAGCAGATTTGCTAACAACAGAAGAGCATATGTAGTTTTTTTTTTTTTTTTTTTTGCGGAAAGTAGAAGATGATATTAAACCCCGAACATTACAGAAAGATCCAGATGAAAAGCAGAAATTACAAACGGGTCCTTCTGGATCCCGACGAGGTCAACGACGAAGACGGGTCGCCGGCGCGCCGCTGCCACCGCTCCCTTTGACGCCTTTGGACGGAGCGGCCCCTCGACAGCCGGGAAGTCGACGAACGCACCAGACTCCAGAGAGCCTGCATCTTGGCCGATCGACGCCATCGCGAGGTTCTTCAACATCTTCCACTTAATTATAAATGTATTTCCCTTGCTTAGCAGTGTTAATTTTGTTCATATTAAAAGTGGCATTGATTTAGTTTTGTGTCATGTCACAGTTACAACAAATGCTCAGACCGCACATAGTGATATTTCATCCTTCTTAATAACTAAATATAATTTGAACCACTTTGGATTGTCACCACGACAGTACACTATTTTCACCGCCCCAACTTTAATCATGCCAATAATATAAAAGAGAAGTGCACACTTCATATTAGGAGTGCACATCGTTTGTGCCCGAAGAACTGATCGGAGACTTCATTTTTTCATGTCTCGGCAGTACACATCCACACCTGCAAAGGGATTGCTTTAGATTATGAACAAACTCATTATCTTGGGATTGATCACATTCGTCACCATAGACAATGGTGGCAAAAGAGGAAAAGTGGCAACACAGATGGGTTGTGAGGGACGTCTGCAGATTTTCCTCACCCGTTGCAACGCACGGGCATTGTTTGCCAGTATGTACTAAATTATATGGATTTACAATGTATAAATGGTATTATCGGATTCGTATTGCAAAATTGTTTTTCATATCATATATCAGTATATTAATTTTGCTAACATATTATAAGTGGATACTCTGTTAAAATTAGTGTAGTCATCCAAAGTGACGCCTTATATTTGGGGACAGAGGGAATATTTTATACTCTGCTAAAACTAGTGTAGCCATCCAAAATGCAGTTGGCCGTGTAAAAAAACATGTGCAAGACTGCAGGCGATAAACAAATCATCAGAACATATCTAACTAGGATAGAATTTTGGCTTTTACATCAGAACAAATACAACATGGTGAAAATGTATTTTGATTAGCGCATCCATTTCGAGAGTACCCACTTTTAAAATTTAGGAAATTGTGTATTCAAAGCCGGCCAGAACAAGATTTTTAAGACGCACAATCCTGTAGGTGTAGACGTACGAAAGACGTAAGTATCGAAACTTAATCGGATATTAAAAAATTTACACAGCGTATCTGTCAATAAATCGGGCGAGTTTCTTTCTAATACAATACCCTACTCGAGATAGGGCATACGTGGCGTCGCGGATCGTGTACAATCTTGCGCAAATCTTAGTGCAGAGGCATCGAATGGCTCAAAAAAACTTTAGACCATATAGATTTAGCAAAACCCAAGAAGTAAACCATGAAAAGGAAAGAACTATGAAACTGGCCAGGATCCAGGCCGTACAATTGAGATCCGACGACCGGCTACGCCACGCCGGCGCCACCGAGCTTCCCTACATAAATGGCAAGCCGGCAAGCCGCCACCAGCGTCGTACCATTTTGCGGCGCTTGTCTACACCATGCGCACATGCGTCGCCTCCTTGGCCCCACGCAAGAAGGGCCAGAGAGCGCACGTCTTGGCGGCGCATGTCGACGTCACGCTCAGGCTCGGTTCCGAGCCCGGCGCAGAGGGGTTGGACGAGGCGGCCATCGCCGGCATGGCGGGCTGGCTCGGGCTCGCGGCCACCGTCGTGGAGCGGGCCAAGGAAATCTTCAGGAAGGTGGATGGGGCTACGGTATGGCGGGGGATCCGTGGCTGGACCAAGCTCCAGCGCATGGACCGACTGTACGCGGCCAGCCTCTCCATCGCGTGCCGCAACGAGGGCTCGCCGCGGTCGCTCAAGGAGCTGGCCTCGGCGACGGCCGAAGGCGGCGCGGCGGCGAGGAAGGCGATCGCCAGGCTGACCAAGCACATCAGGGCACGGCTCGGGGAGGAGGTCGTCGGGAGGACGACGGGCGTCGGCTTGGTGCGCGCGTCCTCCTACCTGCGCCGTTTCTGCCAGGTGCTCGGCATGGGGGACGGGGAGGCGGCAGCGGCGAAGGAGGCGGCATGGCGGCTGGAGGAAAGCGACTTGGAGGTGCCGCACACCGGCGAGTCCATCGCGGCCGCCGTCGTCTGCTTGGCCCTGGAGCGCGCCGACGCCGACAGGCCCGACGTCCTCTGGGAGGTAACGGCGGCCACCAGTCTCTCCACGGTCACCATCAACAATGTGTGCAAGAAGCTGCGCCCGCACGCCGAGCTGCTCTTCGGCTGAAGGACGGGCGTGCCACCGTCGGGGTCCGAGACTACAAGCCTTCGCGACTTCTAGTACTGTACTGTACTTCCCACCGTGTCACAACACTCATTCGTCAGTACTAGCTAGTTTGATTTGCAAATTTGGAGCTCATGATTCCTAATTTTTTTTAGTAAACTCGTGTTGACGTGACTCTGGTGTACCCTGTTTGTTTCGGCCCGAATCCTCTTAATTATATGGGATCATGTTTCAGATTCTAAATTCTGAGTACCTTTGAACCAGACGATTTTTTTTTTCAGTGATGGAATAATACAAGGGAATTTGTTTGGAGTTCTGAAGAAAATTTCAGTGATAAATTTGTTTGGAATTTTGTTGCCATTTAAATTTTTGGCTGCAGAGTCAGTGATTTCCTATTCAATATCTGAATGTGACTTTACATTATAGTAGTATGCTGGGAAATGAAGATGTGCATCCTTGTCATTGACACTATTATTAGGAGGATAGATATATGGTTGGAGAGGTAGACTTTTATCAATTGCTAGCAAGACCGGGGTCAATCAGCTTCTGCTTAGCAAGTATTCCTATGTATTTGTTCTTTGTGCCTGCTTAAATTCCCCATATTGTCCATTAAAGCTATTAGTTCACATATGGCTCACTATATATCCTAGTGACAATTATGAGGGGAATAAAAAAAATACCACCTTCGAAACTGGAACTGATGAGTGTGAAAATAAATTTTGGTGGGATGGGGATTCCCAACATTGGAGACTTAATATATCATTGCATTGCTTTGTTCCTAGATCAAGCAAATTATCCAGTATAAGCACAACAGTACTCGAATACCAAATATTTTTGCTTCTACAGAATACATGCCTCCCCTTTTTGAAAGGAGTACCATGGAATTTTCAAGCTTCCAAATTTGGTTATCAGTGGTTAGTTTGAAATGGCAGGAACATTAATTTTTGGGAAGATCGGTGGTTTGGAGGAACTAGCTAGCCTGTCAATTCATTTTTGCGAGTTGTAATGGGAAAAACGTACCATTACTGAAGTATGTGTGTGTGTGGGGTGGGGTGGGGCGAGAAAAAAAAATCAAAATCTCCTTTAAAAGGTGTTTTAACAAAAAAAAACTATTAGGCCTTTGGGAGAAATTAACTTCTATTGTCCAGGACCTACAGTTATATCGAGAAAATGATCAAACGGTCTGTAAATTGGAAATTATGGAGTCTATTCTCATCTTTTTTATGTTGTTATCAATTTTAGAGGGGTTATCCCTTTCTTGGTGCCAGCAGTATGGAAACTAAATGTACCTCCAAGAGTTCAAGTATTTTTGTGGCTAGTTTCTCACAACAAAATTTTCGCTAGAGATAATATAGCTAAACGTCAAACTGTCCTTGATGGAAGGTGCTTATTTTGTGCTATGTAGGGAAGTGTTGAACATCTTTGCTTTGGTTGTGACATTGGAAATCTTGTTTGGTTATTGATTTCTAATATTACCAAAGTATAACTTGGCAATAATTATGAAAATGTTGCTAGACTCTGGATAAGTAATGAGAACTTATTTTCCTATTAGCATGATCAGTGGAAATTGCAATTAAGCAGGAGTCGACTGAACTGCAGGGCCTCCTCTCGTAGGGTTCCTCCCCTAGCGCCGCCGCCGCCAGGCCCCTCCCGCCGGAGTTCCCCTCACCTTCCTCCCTCCCTCCCTCCAACTCCCTCCCGGGTCGCTCCCTCCCGAGCGGCTCCGGAGGGCCCTCCACCCTCCAAGACCTAGGCGGCACTCACCTCCCGCCCCCTGGCCGCCGCCGCTGTCCTCGCCGGCAGTGGTAGCGGCACCCTCCGCGTCAAGGGCGTCGGTTGGGATGGCGAGGTGCGGCTCGCTGGTGATCCTTGGGAGATGGTGGATCGCCGGTGGCAGCACAGGGCGGCACGGCTGATTCAGGCCGGTGCTTGAGGCCCTCCTACGGCGTGGCATTGAGGAGGAGGCGGTGTGCCCTCAGCGCGTCTTTGGCGCGCCTGGCGGCAAGCTGGGTCGTCTGGTCGAGATCTCGCCTGTGAGGCCCGATTTGACCAGATGGATTCAGCCACGGCCGGGGCGGCGTGGTCCGGCGGCTCCTCGGATCGTCGGCACCTGCAGCCTTGCGCTTGGACTGCTTCCTTCCTCTCGGTCCACTCCGGCATGGAGGCGACTGGCGGCGTGGGGGTCTGCCGGTCTCGCGCGAATAATGGTGGCGGTCCTAGGGTTCCTCCTTGCATCAAGATGAAGACTTGCTGGATGCTGTCTCCGTCGATCTGGCTACCGTGGCGTGTTCCGGAAGGCTCCGCCGGCGAACTCCACTGGGCGATTCATGCCTGGAGATTGCTGGATCGGGTGGGATTCGGTCGTGCGCTCCCATGTTTTACTCTGGCCGTTTGGTTTCAGAGGGAGCGCTTCGAAGCTCTGCTGGCTGTTAATATCATGGGACATGTCCTCGTTCCATGGTGCTGGCGGAGAATGTCATGTAAGTCGTGATCTGAGGACTAGCAATGGTGGTTCGAATCTTTCTGCCGATGAGGAATTGGCTTGGTGTCTCGGGACTTGGAGCAGCGGCATGTAAGTGGGGGCGACAACATACGTGAAGTCCAAAGTCCTACCTTTCAGGGTGAAAAACCAAGGTCTGGCCTTAATTGGTTGTGCCTGACAGTGGTCTTGCTGAAGACATTGTTTTGAGAGCGAGGACTATCTTTAGGGTGAAAGCCCAAGGTCTGGCCTTAATTGGTTGTGCCTGGCACTGTTCTTGTTGAAGGCGGTGCTTTTGAAGAATTGGACGTCAGGTGTTGTTTTGGTGGTGGTTGTGCGGCTGCTGCAAGGACTGTAACTCTGTAGCGGGACTTTTCTTTTTTATTTCTTCTTCTTATTGTCTTTCGGCTGTGTGCATCCGTAGCAGCTTTGGTTGTTGCGTTGTTGCAGAGGCTGGGTGTAATTTGTATCTCCGCGATATTAATATACACTCTTTATCTAAAAATTAGCATGATCAGTACTCTTGATGTTATGTGAATACTTGGAAAATGAGAGATGAAATCTTCTCTGGTAGGCTGGCCTGAAAAAGTATGCAGATGATGTGGTAGAGGGTAGCTCAACTAGTGAGGAGATGGTTGCCGTTGTGCACTTACGAGTCAAAAAACAATTGGTGGAGGAGTGGATATTGGCTGGGTAAACTGAAGAAGAGAAACTTGATGTCGCTGGCAGGGCCTACGACTTCTGAAGAGTGTTCTTAGAATCGGCTGAGGGTCTAGGGTCTTTTACCATGTTGTAACAACTTTCTTCCCCTAACATTGTTGCTCTGTTGAGTTTCTAAGTGAACTGGTCTTTGTAGACACTTGCAATGAAATTTGTATGGAGCTTAACTATTACTGTGTTTCATTTCAATGAAATGGAACAGGGCAAATGCACCTTTAATTTTAAAAATAAAAGTAACAAAAGGAAATGCAAAGCTGTGAGATAGTAAAGCACAGAAAAGCTAGCCACCATTTGAGTTGTTTCCCTAAAATAAAATCCATGTTTTTAACACATTTTGCTCCAACTTGAATTGTAATTAGGCTTTACGAGGAGAGGCTATTATGATTCTGCACAACATTAAACACCTTTAAGATAGAGGATCCAAAATATTCCATATTAATTGAAGTTCTGACTTTGTCCTAAGTTTATGTTCTCTAAGTTTAACCTAGAAAAATATTTCTAATATTTAAGTTTAACTAAATTAATTATGTGATGCAGGTGTTAATATATATTTTCTATAAACTTGGTCATCTTTAAGAAGTTTGACTAAGAAAAAAGTTAGAAATTCAACTAATTTGATAATGAGGGGGTAACAATAGTTGACTTCAGATTTTTATTTTGGGAGTAACCTCAGATTTTCCGATCATACTTTTCTCAGGATACAAATTTTTGGTAATTTTTTCACGCTTAAGACAAATGTCAGAAATTTTAGGAGGAAACAATTGCACTGGGTTATATCCAAATTACAATGTGTTATCAACAACGTCTTCACCATGTGTTATCATGCGCCTCTCCCACCAAACATACCAAAAGTTAACGGTAATTTTATTACATCTTCATAGCTCAGGGTGCACTGGTGCCTCGGTTGGGTTCCATAATAGCGAAACAAGAGCCGAGTCCCCTTTCACCTCTTCAATACATGTTTTAGCTAGTGACTGAATCTAATAGACCAAAGTATCGCCAGATCTTTTTAATTAACCCTCGGACACTTGAGGACATTGGCTTGATGGTTGAATGTTATGATTAGCTAAAACTCCGTAGCATGGTATAGCATCTAACACTGATCTCCAACAATATTTTATCTTAGCATCGAAGAGTTGGATCCCAATGCAATGCATCGAAGAGTCTAGTTCTTCGTAGCTTCCTCCCATGCTGAAAGTCCCATTCTTGATAATACGAAGATTTTACCGAGAGCACTCTATTTGAGTCTAGTTTTATGCGCTTGTTGTGGATCACCTTCTATTTATAAGCGAACAGTCCGTACGATACCCCTTTGGGATAGGGCAGTTGTCATCCATAAGGCATCCAAGCCACGTGTCGATATGCTATTGCCTCGTGGGGTCGTGCTTGGAAACGAAGGAACTGCCTAGTATCGGCACCGTACGATCAACATTGGACGACGGACGACGCGACGCGACGCGGTTTCACGGACACTCTACTACACGCGCCAAGCCAGCAACCGCCACCGTCCCACGGCCACCATCTGTCTGCGCTGCTCGCCGGCACCCAATGGAAGCCATGCTAGCAGCGGTGTGCGCCGCCGACCAGGCCACGCTGTACAGCTTGTACTTCCCGGAGCACGGGCACGTGAAGGCGGCGGCGGTGGCCGGCTGCGTCTGCCTCTGCCTCGACGACCTCACGTGCACCGAGTGCGAGCGCATCCTGGGCGTCCCCTTCCGCGCGATCGAGCACGCCGCCCGCAAGAAGCAGCGCACGGGCCCTCCCGTCCCGGTGGCGCGCGTCGACGCCGGGCTGGGCTCGCACGGGGTCCAGGCGTCCGACGCGGCGATCTTCGGCATGGTGGACCGGCTCGGGACGGGACCATCGGACGGGGTCGAGGGGGCAGACGCGGGCATTTCAAGCGTTGCGGACCGGCCGGGGCGGGGATCGCACCCGCCGTCGGACGGTATCGAGGGGTCCAAGTCCAACGCGGCAATCTCTAGCATGGCGGACCGGCTTGGGCAGGGCTCGAACGGCGGAGTCGAGGGGTTAGAGGCGGCAATCTCTGTTAGAATATATGTACACGTACGAGTAGAACTTTGAGATAGACTAGGATTGCTATACCTTGTACTCCAAGTTTACCTCCTCCTTGTACCTCCATATAAACCCCACGAGGATCCAAGCAATACAACAACAGAAATTAGGAATTCTAAAACTTTCACATGGTATCAGAGCGGTTAGTCTCACGACGCCGATCCTAATTTTCTCCACCACTTCCGCAACGCGCCGCCCCCGGGGAGATTAATCTCTTCTCCTCGGGGGCGCGGCACCCTGTTTCGATCAAACATCGAATCGGTTCGTCAGATTAGATTAGATCCAAATTTCGAATTTTCAATCCCGTAGATTAGATCCAGTTAGCTACGCAATAAGTCCCTTGATCTCGACCCCAACCTTCCGACGAAATCCAGTGCAAATCCAGGCGCTCACGACGGCACGGAACAATCCAAGACGCGCGACTTCTTCAGGCCTCGCTACGCATCTCCCACCATCCGCGCGTGGACAATCTCACAAGCCGAAACCATCATCGCTGGCCTCCAGGAGCCGCTGCGTCGCCGCAGATCTTCATCAAGGTGCCATCTACATCAACATGTGGAAGCAGGCCACACACGGCACGCATCAGCTCAAGCTCCAAGGGCTGCATGCATCCATGCACTAACGACAAGAAGAAACAGGTACATGCACATAGATCTCATGCGCTAGCATATGCAGCATGCCGTCTCCTCTACATGTACGTGTCATCCTGAGGTTGGGGCGGCAATACGCCTGTCTCAACTCGCCGACCTGCATCAACTCCTACAACCACGACCTCCCCACGCCGGCACGCCATCTACATCGAGCTGTTCCAATCTGCACTGCATCGCCGAACTACACCGAGCCAAATCACAACTACGTCAAGCTGTACGACTACACCAAGATCTTCGTCAAGCTCTACACCGACAACACAAATCAACGCCAAGGTCTACATCACGCGAGTCGAGCCGCATGCCGCCAAAAACAAAACCCCGCCGCCTGCCGCCGCCACTCACACGCGAGTTGCCGCCGCACGCCGCCAATGACAACCTAAAAACCCGCCGCCGCCGCAGAAACCCTGCCGCCGCCGCCTAAAAACCCGCCGGCGCTCTGCTAGGGCGATCATACAATCGCCTCGCCCGCCTGGTAAAAACCCCGCCGCCGCCGCCGCCTAAAAACCCGCCGGCGCTCTGCTAGGGCGATCATACAATCGCCTCGCCCGCCTGGTAAAAACCCCGCCGCCGCCGCAAAAACCCTGCCGCCGCCGCGCTACGACACAAAACCTGCCGCTGCCGCAGATCCCTGCCGCCGCCGCACAAAACCCAAAACCCTACGACACAAAACCACGCAAAAAATTTTTGCGCCTTCGGCTCTATCGGCTACACCGACCGCGACAATCTCGACCACGGCTACATCACGCTCGGCTACCTCGACATCAACATCATACACACGTCTACAGCAACTCAAGAGCTCCAGTCGACAGCATCCGCGTCATCCCTTGCGTCCATGACACTCCCGCTGTGACTGCGGGAGGGAAGAGAAGGAACCAGAAGGGGACGGCGATGATGACAAGGTGGAGGAGGCGACGGACGCACAGGACTTCTCCAGTCGCAATCGTCCGCTACACTCCCGTTACGACTGTGGGGGAATGTTAGAATATATGTACACGTACGAGTAGGACTTTGAGATAGACTAGGATTGCTATACCTTGTACTCCAAGTTTACCTCCTCCTTGTACCTCCATATAAACCCCGCGAGGATCCAAGCAATACAACAACAGAAATTAGGAATTCTAAAACTTCCACAATCTCCGGCATGGAGGCTCCGCTCGTGCCGGTCTCGCACCCACCGTCGCACGGAGTCGAGGTGTCCGACGCGGAAATCTCCGGCACGGCAGACCGGCTCGTGCCGGGCTCGCACCCTCCGCCTTACGGTATCGAGGGATCCGACGCGGCAACCTCCGGCACAGCAGACCGTCTGGTGCCGGGCTCGCAGCCACCGTCGGACGGGATCGAGGGGTCCGAGGCGACAATCTGCAGCATGGCGGACCGGCTCAGGCCGGTCTCGAACGGCGTTGTCGAGGGGTTTGAGGCGGGCATCTCCGGCATGGCGACTCGGCTCCGGCTGGCATCCGCCGTCGGGGAGCGGGCCAAGGAGGTGTTCAGGAAGATGGAGGAGGCCAGGGCGTGGCCGCTAGGCAAGGGCCAGAGAAAGGGCCGGAGCAGGTTCCGGAGCGAACGCCCGCTGGTCTACGCGGCGTGCCTCTCGATCGCTTCCCGCGCCGAGGGCTCGGCGCTGTTGCTGAAGGAGCTGGCCCTGGCGGCATCGGCGGGCGGCGGCGTCGCGAAGAAGGACATCGTCCGGCTGGTCGAGCACATCAGCAGGCGGCTCGGGAAGGATGAGGCCGGGCAGTCAGCGGGCATCAGCATGGTGTGCGTCTCTAGCTACGTGCGCCGCTTCGGTGAGCTGGTCAGGCTGAGGGAAGCGGAGGCGGCGGTGGCGCTGGAGGCGGCGCAGCGGATGGAGGAAGGCGTCGTCGACGTGCGGCACAACGTGGACTCCGTGGCGGCCGCCGTCGTCTGCGTGGTCCTCGAGCGCGCCGGCGCCAAGAGGCCCAGCGTTAAGGACGTGGCGGCGGCCACCGGCGTCTCCCATAGGACCATCAACACGGTGTGCAGGAAGCTGCGCGCCCACGACAGTCTGCTCTTCGCCTGATGGACGGGCTTGCCGCCATGGTCTCGTCGGCATTGATCACGTCGTTTCCAAGTCATGGAGATTCCTTCGTATTTATGCCAATATGCAGATCAGATCATTCATTTCGTTAATTCGGAGCTTATATTATTAGTTAATTCGGAGCTCATGTGCTGAGATGATTTCTATTAAGTCATCAGTAAACTCGTTGACGTGAATCTTAGGTTTCGATTCGGCGAGTCTTCTGCTCAATTCCTGCTTATGATAGTGTGACATTGTCGAGAGTGAAAGGAAATGCTGTGAGATAGCGAAGCACTGAAGGGCAAGCACAATTCATCGCCCATCGAGCAACTTCCAGTGTCCCAAGTTGAAAGTTGAAACAATATACAAGGGTTGTTCGGGCGCTGTTAATTTCACAAGGCTTTGGGTGCGTGCTCTAATTCATGGCATGGCATCTAGTACTCTATTTAGCATCGGATTGCAGTGCTACGTAATCAGGCTTCTTCTGAAAACTATCAACAGCTGACAAGAACACTCTGATCTACGGGAAACTTCCGAGAAGGCACGGGGAAGCAGAGTCCAACATAACAAGACAAGAAGCATATGTATCACCTACCCCCAGTTGCTAATCCAAGAATTGCACGGCATCAATCATCAATTGACAGTTATCTTACTACACTCTACACTGACAAAAAAAAAAATTGCTGAAGCTCTCTTGACACTAGATGTGCATACAAATAATATGTACTGTAGCAATTCAAACTCATTACTCACAGTTCCAAGCCACAACAATCCACCAGTGCATTAGCGTTAAAAACGCAAGAAAAAAAAATTACAGCTACAAGATTCAAATCACCACTCACTATAGGGCTATAAAAATGAAAGAGTCTATGTAACAACTGCAGAAGCCTTCCAACTTTCTAGTAAGCACTGTCGAATTTAGTCAAGCCTGACCAATTAAGTCTTCCAGACAAGCCTACTATTGCTCAACCTTTCAAGCCGCATCTACTGGTTGATTCAGGTAACAGCAAGTCTACAACTGTCAAGAACAAATGGGGATATAGCTTCTCCAATCAAAGGCGACTCACTCCTTGTCGATTCTGAGTTACTTATTGAGTTGAATACCACTAGTGATGAAAATGGCCTCCAAACAACGTCTAGATACTATGTTTCGAAATACATAAAAACTAAAGACTGATCGTACTAGGAATATAATCTTTGAATATATATATATATAATAGTTGATAGTATTGGCAGTATCAGTGCTCTGGAGTGACCAAAATATTTGAAAACACAGCTTATAATTTAATCATGACGGGAAGAGAGAACATTTATAGGTCAATCCTAATTTATATAAGATCTTCTAGTCGTGGAGTCCTCTTGCTCGTTGGATAAGCATTAGTTAATTTACACATACTTTGCCATGTTTATGTTTTCATCAATAAGCACCATTGTATGAGGTAAAATCTGATCAATTCTTTTCGGAAGAAATAGAGCGCTAGAAATGTTGACAAAATATTGAAGAGCTTTTAACATTATCGTAGACCTTTGGTGTTGGTGTTTGTTTCCACTGCTTCCATCTGTTATATGACTTGTAAGCCCATGTCGTCGTGCACTGGTGGGTTTATTTATAAGCGTACAGTACTACCATACACCTTAGGGTTTGAAGAACAGCCGCCGCTGCAGATTTTCTTGGTCCCCTCGCCTCCGGACGAGGTGGGGGAAACTCAAATGTTTCAGAATGTTGTGTACTTCGTCACTGTCTAGTGGTGTTCGTGATACTCAAATAAAATTGCTCTAAATTGCATCATGGAGATTGAGAAATCTATGTCCTGAGAGATCCGATTATTCGGACCTGTTGAGTTTAGGTTATCATTTCAAGTATTTTTTTTTATTGACTTGATGCTTTGTGGACTTGGAGTCTTTCTTCGGCATTATAGTTAAATTTTTGTATTTCATCGACCTGTACTTATAGGTGATCATCCTCGACCAACTTATGGATCCATCCTTTTGGATGGGCGACTCATGGGCTTTCAGAAACCTTTATTGGTAATCAAGTTTGTGCATCTAAACGAGTGATAACATCATTCCTCAAGTCCAATTGCGGTCTCTTTACTAAAGCCGTGGCAGTATTTCATCTTGCACAGATTGATACCGTGGAGAAAATGTTAGCCAAGATATTTCACTGTGACTCTTGTACTTTTTTTTTAACGAGGCAAAAGATTTGTCATTTCATTTAAAAAAGGGAGAAGTTTAGAGTGTTACAAACCCGCCTTAACCTAAGGTCAAGGCGCTTTTGCGCCCACACACCCCCACATTATCGCTTTATCTTTTATCTTATCTATTAGCATTGTGGAGGTGGTTGATTTGTTGCGGAAGACGCGCATTCCTCTCCAACCAAGTTGATGGTGTTTTTGTTTTTTTTATAAATTGTACAGTACCCCTTTGAGATAGGGCAGTTGCCATCGACAAAGCATCCCAGACAGGTGTCCACGTGTCGTTGCCTCGTGGGTCGTACGGGCTCAAACGAACTGCCCAGTATTGACGCCATACACGCCAAGCCAGCAACCGCCGCTAGTAGGAAAATGGATTTTAGTGGCGCACCAAAAAAGGATTCTGTGGCGCATGGTGGGTGCGCCACAGAATCCTCGCCACAAAAATATTAATTCGGTGGCGCACCGGCCCATGCGCCACAGAAATACCCAGATTTTGTGGCGCATGGTGCTGGGTGTTTCTGTGGCGCACCCAGCACCATGCGCCACAAAATTGTTTTCTGAATTTCAAAAAAAAAAAATGGCGGCCAGATCTGGATTTAGATCTGGCCGTCGGAATTTCGCCGGAATTTCGTCGGAGCTGTTGCCCGTGGCCATGGTCGTAGGTGGCTTGGCCGGAGGTGGGTGGGTGGAGGATGGGGGTCACCGGAGATGGTGGAGGAGGAGAAGGATGTCGCTGGAGGTCGCCGGAGGTGGAGGTCGCCGGAGGAGAGGTCGCCGGGGTGGAGGAGGGGGTCGCTGGAGGTGGAGGAGGAGATCGCCGGGGTGGTGGAGGAGAGGAGAAGGAGAAGGAGGAGAGAAGAAGTGGAGGAGAGGAGAAGGAGGAGGGAGGAGAAGGGGAGAAGAGAAGGGGAGAAGAGAAGGGGAGAAGAGGAGTGGAGGAGAAGGGAGAGGAGAAGTGGATAAGGAGAAGTGGAGAAGGAGAAGGAGAAAAGAGAGGGAGAAGAAGGAGAAAAGAGAGGGAGAGAAGGGGTTGGGCGGGATTCAAATTCAAATCCTGCCTGCGCCACAGAATTTTTTTTCCAATTTTTTTATTTTTTTGATTTTGTAGAAAAAAATCTTCTTTTCGAAATTACTTTTTACTCTTTTGAAATTTCCCGAATCTGAGAAAAGTTCACCGGGAAAACCCGGGTGAAATCGAGCTCCTGTTTTCTCACGATTTTTTTGGTATATTAAATGCATTTTTTCGACATCGTATGCAAAAGTTATGGCCGTTCAAACTTTTTTCTTTTTTTGCAAAAAAGGTCAAAATTCATATTTCAAAATTTCTATACCAAGTAGACACTAAAACCTAACTATATCTCAAAGGATTTTATTTATTGAAGATTTTATCATTTTCTTTTCTTGTTTGCAAAACTGAAAAGGCGATCCACAGGGGTGTGATCTAGAAAGAAAAAAATCTGTGGCGCACATGGCCAGGTGGCGCACGGTCATTCCTGTGGCGCACGAGGCCATGTGCGACACAGAAAGTCACATTTCTGTGGCGCACACTCCCCATGCGCCACAGATATGTGACTTTCTGTGGCGCACATTGCCATGTGCGCCACAGATATGTGACTTTCTGTGGCGCACATGGCCTGGTGCGCCACAGATTTTTTTTGTGGCGCATGGCTACTTGGTGCGCCACAAAAAGTGATCCACAGAAAGGCAGTTTCCTACTAGTGCGCCGCCGTCCCACCATCTGCGCCGCTTGCTGGCGCCCAATGGAAACCAGCATGCCAGTAGAGGTGCGCGCAGCCGACCGGGACATGCTGTACAACTTGTACTTCCCGGACGGCGGGCGCGTGACTGTTGCGGTGGTGGTCGGTTGCGTTTTCCTTGACAACCTCACGTGCACCGAGTGCGAGCGCATCCTGGGCGACTCCTTCCTTGCGATCGAGCTCGCCGCCCGCAAGAAGCAGCGCAGGGATCCTCCCGTCCTGGTGGCGCGCCTAAACGCCGGCCCGGGCTCGCACGGGATCAAGGGGTCCGATGCGGCGATCTCCGGCATGGCGGACCGGTTCGGGCGGTGCTCGCACCCACCGTTGCACGGGATCGAGGGGTCCGACGGGGCAATCTCCGGCATGGCTGACCGGCTCGGGTCGGGATTGAACGGCGTGGTCGTGGGGTTCGAGGCGGCCATCTCCGGCATGGCAGCTCGGCTCGGGCTGGCGGCCGCCGTCGGGGAGCGTGCCAAGGAGTTGTTCAGGAAGATGTAAGAGGCCAGGGTGTGGCCGCGCGGTCCGGGCTGGAACAAGTTCCGGAGCAAATGCCCGCTGGCCTACGCGGCGTGCCTCTCCATCCCGTGCCGCACCGAGGGCTCGGCGCTGTCGTTGAGGGAGATGGCCCGGGTGGCAGCGGCGGACGGCAGCGTCGCGAGGAAGGACATCGCCCCGCTGGTCGAGCACATCAGGAGGCTGATCGGCGAGGAGGAGGCGGGGCACTGGCAGTCGACGGGCACCGGCATGGTGTGCGTCTCTAGCTACGTGCGCCGCTACGGCGCGCTGGTCGGGCTGAGGGATGCGGAGGCGGCGGAGGCGCTGGAGGCAGCGCGGCGGCTGGAGGAGGGCGTCTTCGCCGTGCGGCACAACGTGGACTCCGTGGCAGCTGCCGTCGTCTGCATGGCGCTCGAGCGCGCCGGCGCCGTGAGGTCCGGCGTCAAGGATGTGGCGGCGGCCACCGGCATCTCCAATGTGACCATCTACGCGGTGTGCAGGAAGCTGCGCACCCACAACGATCTTCTCTTCGGCTGATGGCCGCCATGGTCTCTTCCTGGCAATTTGAGTATTACTCCCTCCGTCCACAAAAGGATGTCTCAACCTAGTCCAAATTTGTATGTATCTAGACATAATTTAGTGTGTAGATACATGCATATTTGGTCTAAGTTGAGACATCTTTTTGTAGACGGAGGAAGTACTACACAAGTCTTGGAGACTATCTATACGTCTATGTTGTCTGATTCCTACGTATTTTATGCCTACTGTATTATTGATCAGAACATTCATTAATTCGTCAGTCCAGTATTACATAACTTGTTTGAGTAGTTAATTCGGAGCCTATGAACGGAGATGATATTTTTTTTTGATTTTAAAGGGTTTTTTCCCCGATTTCCATTAATAGAAACCAGTTATTACAAGATCCCACCACAACACAACCCCCACCAGCAACACCGCAAACCCTGCGAATTCAAAGGGTACACCCCAGCGAGCTACTTGCAGCAACTCTCAGAACAACATCACAAACTAAAACCAGCAGGCGAAAAACTAGAAAGAAAACTAAAAACTACTACTGGCGCCACGAGCATCCTTTTTACTCCAAAGTCTATTCCCATTGCATTGCAGTCAACCTTCACCCAGCCTCAGCCTCCAGGTCGCCCATCCGCGCGCTCCTCTGAACACCTCATCCGCGACTCGCGCCAGCAGCTTTGCGCCCCGCCGTAGCTCAATTTTGCGTCCTCCATTCCCTGCAAATTTGCCCACCAATCAATCCAATAACATATACGTTGAATCACTTCTATCGGCTCAGCTGGCCACTTGTTCTCAAAGCACGCCAGATTCCTGGTTTTCCATAGACCCCAGAAAACTGCAGCTATCCCCACTGTCATCAGGTTTTTCGAACTCCCATCAAATCTATCTAGATAACCAGTGAGGCATTGTTGCGCGCTAGCAAACTGGCAATCCAGACCAGTTGCTACACTAACTAAATTCCACACATATCTAGCTAGTGGGCATCTCAAAAAAAGATGGTCAATGGATTCATCTTGTCCACAGAAGAGACAAGTTTTTGTACAGGTACCTCCTCTTTTTAGTAAGACGTCTCTGGTCAGTATGCTTTTCCTCAGAATTAACCATAGAAAGGTTTTAATCCTCAAGGGGAGTTTAACTTTCCACATAAATCTGTATGGCACCCTCTCAGACACCTGCATAGCTAAGTAGAAGGTTTTGACAGAGAAAGTTTTGGAGGAAGACAGCAACCAAGTTAGTTTGTTGTCCTCCTCTCTCAACACTGTATTTTCGCAAAGTGCCAACAATTTTTTCCATTCTTCTAGTTTAACTCCTGTAAGCGCACGTCTAAAGGTTAGAGAGTTTAACCCTGAGGTAAAAGCCTCTCTCACCGTTATGTTTTGGTATTCGAGATTGCATATAATCTCGGCAGTTGTAGAGCAAGACAAGTATCTGAGATCCAAAGATCTTCCCAGAATCTCGTTTTTGCTCCGTCCCCAACTGCAAATTTACAACAAGATAAGAACAAAGGCTTAATTTCCATAAGTCCTTGCTAGAAGTGAGAATCTCCATTTTTCTGGGAGCATTGCCCCAGAGTGGTGTTTCTCAAGTATTTGTTGTGGAGAATTGTTTGCCACAAACCTTTTTCATTAAATAATTTCCACAACCATTTACCCAGGAGCGCAATATTCATTATTTCTAGATCAATAATCCCCAATCCTCCTTGTTCTTTCGGAAGGCAAACGTCTTCCACTTGACTAAATGATATTTCTTCTTACCCAGGAAATTACTCCACAGGAAACTCGATCTAATTTTGTCAAACTTTTTCCTAGGTCCCACCGGATCCTATAAAAAGACGACATATACAGAAGAACACTGGAGAGAGAAGTGTTAATCAACAGCGATCTCCCTCCAATCGAATATTTTTACCATCCCAACAACCGAGTTTCTTCATTAACTTCTCTCCTAAAGGATCCCATTCGCTGTTATTCAACCTAGTTTCATCAATGGGAACCCAAGATATTTCATCGGCAAACATCCAACTTTGCAAGTTAAGATTTCCTCAAATTGTTCTTTTCTACCCTGATCCATGCCGAGGCAGTAAACTTCGCTTTTGTGAAAGTTTATTTTTAGCCCCGACATTTGCTCAAATAGACAAAGAATAAATTTAAGGTTCCTGGCTTGTTCTAAGTCATCCTGTAACAGCAGGATCGTGTCGTCTGCATATTGCAGTATCGACACCCCTTTATTTACCAGGTGACAGGACAGTCCACTAACCACGTTGTTTGACGTTGCTCTGTCTAGCAAGATTGCTAAAACATCTGCTGCGAGGTCAAAAAGCAAAGGAGAAAGAGGATCCCCTTGCCTTAGCCCCTGGTGAGTGTTAAAATAGCTACCTTCTTCCCCATTTACTTTCACCCCAACTTTTCCTCCCGAGACTATCTTCATGATCATATCATTAAATTTGCTTGGGAATCCTTTCATTTCAAGGACTTGTAACAAGAAAGGCCATTTGATTTTATCAAAGGCCTTCTCAAAGTCTATCTTAAAAAGGACTCCTGGAGCTTTTCTAACATGCAAATCATTCAAGACCTCATGCAGAATCGCCACACCCTCCATAATGTATCTATTTTTGATAAACGCTGTCTGAGTGATTTTGATAACTTTTGGCACCACTGAGGTTAATCTATTAACAATCATTTTTGTTATGATCTTGAAGACAACATTCAAAAGACAGATGGGTCTGTATTTTTGAATCCTGTCTGCATCTACCCCTTTCGGCACCAAGGTGATCATGCCATAATTTATTCTGTCTATGTTTACTTTATTATCGAAAAAGTCGTTCACCAAGGAAAATAGTTCTTTGTGAACAATATTCCAAAATTTCTGATAGAAGTCTGCATTGAAACCGTCTGTCCAGCAGCTTTGTTTTTTTCCATACCAAAAACTGCATTTTTTAGTTCTTCTAAACTAATTTTTTTAATCAGGGCTTCACCCTCATCAATTCCAATTTTGTCAACCCCCTCAGTATCCAGATGTATCCGAGTATGATCAGGACGGCCAAAGAGTTTTTTGTAAAAGCATGTGATATACTTTTTCAAATTCTCTTGACCTTCGATCACCCCTTCATCTTGATGTAGGTTAACTATTCTATTCCCTTCTCCGCCCGTTTGCTTTTGAGTGATAGTACTTGGTGTTACTATCACCCTCAAGTAGTTCTTTTTCTCTCGACCTCTGCAACCATTTCACCTCCTCTTCCTTTAGGATTTTGCTGAGATCATTACGGCACTGTTGCAAGTGATTCCAATCATCTAGCGACAGCCCGTTTGCCTCACTTTTTTTATCTAGTTCATCAATATCGGCCGCGAGTTTCTTCCTGGTTTTCCTATTAGCGCTCTCGAAATTTATGTTCCAACCTTTCATGGCTTTCCTAACGTTTCCAAATCTATTCTGCCATTTATCCATGCTTGAGCAACCTCTAACCTCTTGATTCCACACCGGTTACAATTTTTTCTAGGTCGTCTCTAAGAAACCAACAATTCTCAAATTTAAAGCTCCTCTGAATTTTCACGCCCTCCCCTGTTGAAATCAACAAGGGCACATGATCAGAGTTCTCTAGTCAAAGCAGTCACTGTTACTAAAGGAAAATTCTCCTCCCAAGAGGGAGAAACAAGTACCCTATCCAACAGAGCAAAGGTAGGGTCCTCTTGGTTGTTGGACCAGGTGTACTGCCTCCCACTGAGTTGAATTTCCATTAATTCCCCTTGTGCAATAATAGAATTAAATAGCATACTCCATCTGTTAAAACCTCCCGGTTTATTTCTGTCACTAGCTCTCCTGGTGAGATTAAAATCACCGGCTATGCAAATCGGAATCTGCGATTTTTTGATGATGTGAACCAACTCAACTAGAAATTTAGCTTTTCCAGTAGGTTGGGCATCACCATAGACAACCACAAGATTCCAAGTTAAATTTTCAACTTTGCTACAGATCAGAACTCTAATGAAATATTCTCAAATTCTTTTTCTAAAATCTCAAAAGTGTCAGTATTAATTCCCAACAGAATACCTCCAGATCGACCTCTAGAGGGAGTCCAAGACCAAATAAACGGGATTTCTCCACCTATAGACAACAAGGTTGATTCAGAGAAGTCCTGTCTCATTGTTTCTTGGATACCAATGAAGTCAAGTTTATATTTACGAGCTGATTCATTAACATAATCTCTTTTTCCTTTATCACCCACGCCCCTCGAATTCCAAATAAATCCGTTTAACATTTTTCTTCTTTTTTCCACGCTTCCTAACCACCGTTCTTACAGGCGACTTGATAGCATAAACCTCAACGGAGATGATATATAAATCCTTAGTTAACTCATCGGTGTGAAGCGTTTGTTTCGATTCGTTTTCTTTTCTTCGCATTTGCTGCTTACGAGAGTTCGTTTTCTTTTCATCAAATTTGCTGCTTATGATAGCGTCCTGAAGGAAATGCCTTATATAGTAACTCTGTTTCAGCATCAGAATTCACAAGATAAAACAAGATCGCAAAAAGAAATCCTGAGAACCACTCTGCGCAATCGCTGAACAAACTATGCATATGCACTTGCAACATTAACACATCGCACATCGAGTGTTCAACTTCCTGTCTCGAATGTGAAACAATATACAAGGATTGTTCAGATTTATTACTTTCACCAGCCTTTGGGTGCCTCCTCTAATTCATGGCATGCCATGAGCTTCATGTAAAAAATGGCGCGATACGACGAACAAATAGTAGCAGACGCGAACATTATCATCAGCGGACAAAAACATTGTGATCTACCAAGAAGACACGCACAAGAAATTCACTTCCCATAGGCCATAAGACACGGAAAAGCAGAGTCCAGCATAACCAAAACATGAAGCATGTACCACCTACCCAGTTGCTAATACAAGAATTGCACTGCGTCAATCATCACTAGCCAGTTATGTTACTACACTGAGCAAAAAATACAACGCTACAGTTCTTTTGACACTAGATGTGTATGCACAGGCAATTCTCAACACGCCTTTCTCGAACCACAATGGACTTAAAACTGTTGTCGTTCTCCTGACCTGGGAAATCTGGAAGGAGCGCAACACAAGGGTCTTCAACAACAAATACACTGCTCCGCCGACACTTTTCTAGAAAATCAAATACGAAAGCTAAGACTGGATCCTAGCAGACGCTAGGCATTTCTCGGAGATTATCTCATAGTTTGGTTATGTATGGCCTGAATGACCCTTTTTTATTTTGGCCTAGGCCACCCATGTTTGCTTCTCCTATATCAATCAAAAAGGCAATGCTTTTGCCGCCTCAAAAATCTCATTACCCCGTTGCTCCCAAGCCACGATGACCCACCAGTGCATTAGCATGACATGCAAAAGAACACATGGCAGCTACAAGATTCAGGTCACGCTCACTATAGGCTATAAAATGTAGAGTCTATATATCAACTGCAAAAGCATTCCAACTTCTAGCAAGAATTGTGAAATTTAGGTAAGACTGGTAGATTACGTCTTTCTGACAAGCCTACTATTTCTTAAACCTCCCAACCCATCTACTGGTTGATTCTAGTAACAACAAATCTATAACTGCCATCTACTGGTCGCGTTTTAGACAACGACCCGGAAATGTTTTAGACAAGGCAAACAAAATTGTACTAGGTTGCATCCAAAGAAAAATAGACTAAATCCAAAAAGGTAGTAAACTTAGTCCAAAAGAGTGAACCAGAACTTGAAACTGATTGCTCGATGGCCTCTACAGGAATCCTAGAGCAGAGAAATACTAGCCGCTACCGAGTGGATCGTCCACCGTTTCGATCTTTCCTTCATGTTCAACAACTGATTTGGTGTCAAGAGGTGGCTGGAACCACAAATCAATTTAATTGTTTATTTTTATGCCTTTTTTACATTTATATGTCGTTGGTTATTGGCATCGATAATTTATCCGTGTAGATGGCATCGTACATAATTAAGGTCATCGCGCCATCTATGTCTTGGTGCAACTCCCCTCATGACCTAGTTACTAGGAACCAAGGGTTCTCACTACGATGACTAAGTATTATTGGAAAATATGTCCTATGAGGTTTGTCTAAATAATTTATGCATGCTCGGTCCTGTTTACTTTGTCACACTGGATAGATCCTGGATAGATGGAGAAATGTCATGATACTGTGGAACGGTTCAAAAATGTTGAATTCAAAAAAATATTGATATAACAGTTCTAAAAAAAAATATTGATATAGCTTTTCAGATTATCATAGACCTTTGATGTTAGTGTTTGTTTCGACTGCTTTGATCTGTTGTTGAATAGAATCTAAACCCATGTCATTATACAAGGATAGAAATAACTTTTTTTGACAACTAAGAAAGAAGTAGCTTCATTCTTAGAGCGGAAAAAATATCTTTTACCTATATCTCGAAGAGTTATCTTCATTTGCCATGGGTTTCTATTTATAAGCAAACATTAGTACAGTACCCCCATCAAGATAGGGCAGTTGTCCTATTGACAAACATCCCAGCCAGGTGTCGACGTGTCGATGCCTCGTGGGTCGTACGGGCACGAACGAACTGCCCAGTATCCACACCGTACGATCTTGATTGGAGCTCACGGACACTCGTACACACACGCCTCGCCAAGCCGGCAACCGCCGCCGTCCCACGGCCATCATCTGTCTGCGCCGCTCGCTGGCACCCAATGGAAGCCATGCTAGCAGCCGTGCGCGCCGCCGACCACGAGACGCTGTACAGCTTGTACTTTCCGGACGGCGGGCGCGTCAAGGCGGCGGCCGTGGCCCGCTGCGTCTGCCTCGACGACCTCACGTGCACCGAGTGCGAGCGCATCCTGGGCGTCTCCTTCCTCGCAATCGAGCTCGCCGCCCGCAAGAAGCTGCGCACGGATCCTCCTGTCCCGGTGGCGCGCGTCGACGCCGGGCCCGGACAAGGGCCTGGGACGGGCTCGCACCCGGTCGAGGGGTCCGGCAAGGCGATCTCCTCCGGCAAGGCGGGCCAGCTCGGGCGGGGCTCGCGCCCACCGTCGGACGGGATCGAGGGGTCTGGCGGGGTTATATCCAGCATGGTGGACCGGCCTGGGCGGGGATCGCGCCCGCCGTCGGACGGGATCGAGAGGTCCGGCGCGGCAATCTCTAGCTTGGCGGACCGTCGGCTCGAGCCTGGCTCGCACCCACCGTCGGACGAAGTCGAGGGGTCCGTCGCTGCAATCTCCGGCACGGCGGACCGACCGGTGCCGGGTTCGAACCCACCGTCGGACGGAATCGTGGTGTCCGAGTCGCCAATCTCCAGCATTGGGGACCAGTTCGGGCCGTGCTCGAACGGCTTGGTCGAGGGGTTCGAGGCGGCGATCTCCCGCATGGCAGCTCGGGTCGGGCTGGCGGCCGCCGTCGGGGAGCGGGCCAAGGAGGTGTTCAGGAAGATGGAAGAGGCCAGGGCGTGGCCGCCCGGGCCGGGCCGGACTAAGTACTGGAGCAAATGCCCGCTGGCCTACGCGGCATGCCTGTCGATAGCGTGCCGCAACGAGGGCACTGCGCGGTCGCTGAGGGAGCTGTCCCTGGCGACGGCGGACGGCGGGAGCGGCGCGGCCGCCGCGTCGAGGTGGGAGATCGCCAGGCTGATCGCGCACATCAGGAGGCGGCTCGGGGAGGAGGAGGCTGGGCAGGGGACGGGCATTGGCATGGTGAACGTCTCCAGCTTCACGCGCCGCTTCGGCGCACTGGTAGGGCTAGGGGAAGCGGAGAGGACGCTGGCACTGGAGGCGGCGCGGCGGCTCGATGAGGGCGTCCTCGACGTGCGGCACAACCTGGACTCCCTGGCGGCCGCCGTCGTCTGTATGGCCCTCGAGCGCGCCGGCGCCAAGAGACCCGGCGTCAAGGACGTGGCGGCGGCCACGGGCTTCTCCGATGGGTTCATCCAGACGGTGTGCAGGAAGCTCCGCGACCACGGCGATCTGCTCTTCGGCTGATGGCCGCCAATCCGCTATGGTGTCTTCCTGGAAATTTGGTACTGATCCTGTCGTGTCCGAAACTACACAAGTCTCGCCGACTATTTACGCATTTGCTGTCTGATTCCTTCGTATTTATGCCTACTGTACTGATCAGATTGATCATGCTCAGGATCTACAAACCCAAATAGAGGGAGTAGTTATCAGTAAACTCGTTTGACGTGAATCTGTTGTTTTCTGCTCATTCCCTGCTTATGATAGTGTGCCATTGTCCAGTGTGAAAGGCTAGCACAATTCATTCACCCACAAGAAGAGAGATGCCCAGTTAATTTGCAGAAAACTGGGCAAAAACCGTTACAAACTAGGCCACGAAAGACAACCAAGCCACAACCGCACAACACCTGAGGCAAGCGGACTACTCCCAAAGCATGTGACCACACGACCACAAAGATAGAAACACGAACGCTCCAAACACGAAACTCCTACATCTCCCACACCTTGTCCGCAGAATAGTCACACCATCACTAGAGGTAACTCGAGAAAAACACATCGGCAAAGGAAGCAAACACGAGCACAACCATGATGACATGCCAAGAAAAATCACCAGCTCAATATTATCTGTTTCAGAAGCAAGTGAAGATAAAATAGCATCCTGAGAACCACTCTGGACAATCCCTCTACAAGCTGGGCGCATGCATATTCACAATCACAACATTAACAACACATACACCATCGTGCAACTTCCAGTGTCCAAGTTGAAACAATCTACAAGGATGGTTCGGGTGCTGTTAATTTCACCAGGCTTTGGGTACCTGCTCGCTCCAATTCATGGCACGTCATGGCATGTACTCAATTTAGCAACGAACTGATTGCAGTGCTACATAATCAAGCTTCCCAGAAGTATTGCTGATGAGCAGACAAGAACATTGTGATCTACCGAGGCACGCACAAAGAAATCCACTTCCAAGAATTGTACCACATCAATCATCAGTGGCCAGTTATCTTACTACACTGAGCACACAAAAAAAAACATCACTACAGCTCTACTGACACTAGATGTGTATAAAGGAATTCAAACTCATTACGCCGCTGCGCCAAGCCACAATGAACCACCAGTGCATTACCATTAAACACGCTAAAAACACACACATGGCAGCTACAAGATTCAGGTCACTGCTGACTATAAGGCTATAAAAATGTAGTCTCTTCATATAAACTGCAGAAGCATTCCAACTTTTCTAGTAAGCATTGTGTGTTTTAGTTAAGACTGACAAATTAAGTCTTTCAGACAAGCCTACTATATTACTCAAACCTCCCAACCCACATCTACTGGCTGATTCAGGTAACAAATTGGAATATAGCTTCTCCAATCAAAGGAGACTCGCTCTTTGTCGATTTGAAGTTACTTATATTATGCTAAGTTGAATACCACGACTAGTGAAAGTAGCCTCCAATCAACATCTACATACATATTCCAAAATACATACAAACTAGATACTGATCATACTAGCAATATAATCCGTCAAGATATAAAATGGCTTATAGTTTTGGTAGTTTCAGTGCCGCACTTACCAAAATAATTGAAAACATGACTTATAATTTGCTCGTGAGGGGAAGAGACAAACATTTATAAGCCAATCATAATTAATATAAAACGATCTGGTTGTGAAGTCATAATTCTGCAAACGGCATATGAGAATAAAATGGAACCTACCGATCTTAGTAATAACAATATAATCCAGCAGTTACTACTCCTAGACTCGCAAACATCAGCCAAGCAACAATGCATCACCAGCACACACTAAGCATTTTGTCCCCGAATTTATCAAACTCGGAGCATACAAACAATCAATATCTCATTCAGGATTAGAATTGAAAATATCTGCCAGCAGTCACCACCTAAAGTAAATAATAGTATCTATCATCATATGCCAGTTGAAAAGATAACCGACAAACAGATCACATTAGCATGAAGCACTGTAGTTACTTGCCCAACTACTGCAGGAGCAGCTTTACGCTCGCAGCTGCCAAGTCAAACATAGGAGATAACACATGCTAGGGATAGTCCCTGGAGATAAATTTATGGTTTCACACATTCAGCATGGACTCTGCTATATTTCCAATCACAGCAATTTCATCACATAAAAATTTGCCAGTAGCACAATGGTCACACAAGCCAAGGAACAGAACAATAACTAGTGAAGCTATACGAGCAGATTAGATGCAGCTATAATGCTCAGCTATCAGCATGAACAGATGTAGTTACTTGATCAACTATTGAGTAGCAGCTATAATTCTCACAACTGTCAGGTCAAAGATAGGAGAAAAGGCAAGCTAGTGATTTGTTGTGAGCAGGTGCAATTACTGGCTCAACCATTGCACAAGCAGAAGTATGCTATTGGTCGCTACTGTCAGGTCAATCACAGAAATTTCATCACATAAGAAGCTACCGATAGCAAAATGATCACAGAGTGCAAGGAACAGAACACTAAGTACTGAAGTGATAAAAATATAAATTAGATGCAGCAGCATAATATTTGCCATAATCCACCAAGCAAAGTAAGACACCTTATCATCTGCTAGTAAAAAAAGATCAGCAACAAATGTCACAAACCACATTGGCATGAACAGCTGTAGGCTTTCAGGTGAAACATAGGAGAACACACATGCTAGGGATTGTTCCAAGGCGATGAATAGATGGCTTCTCACACTCAGCATGTACTCCACTAAAATTTCTAATCACAGCAATTGCACATAAAAAGCTACCAACGGCAAACGATCCCAGAATGAAAGATACATAACAATAACAACTAGCCAAGTGATAAGAGCAGAAATTAGATGCAGCAGCATATTAGGCAAACACAGCCACAACTGGACCACGAAGTCTTTCACATATTATTACCATGGCAAGAGAAAGTGCATAGACGAAACGGGCTCGCGACAAGTACCAACTCTCTAGATTCATCAGGCTACTAACCAGCATAACGCAAATCCATACAAACCACTACCAACAGAGCCACGGCAGAACAGGATTATCCAGTCTCATATAAGCCATAGTAGCAGAGCAAAACTTCCGGCGCGCATCGCCGCACCAGATTACCGCTTGAGGTTGAGGAGAACCACCGCGACAGCTGCCGTGACGGCGGCTCCAGCAGCGGCCGCGGCGGCCACCATCCCGTGAGACGCCAGCGGCCCGGAATTGGTCGAGGGAGCGTCAGTCTCCTCCTCCTCCTCCTTGTCTGCAGCGGCGGCGGAGGCCTTGAGCGCCTTGATCTCCTCCTCGAGGGCGAGCTTCTCCTGGTGCGCGGTCGCCAGCACCCCACCGAGGCCCGGGCCGTCGGCGTCGCGGTCGGAGGCGTCGGCGGCGGCGAGGAGGTCCTGGAGGCGCTTGAGCTCGGCGCGGAGCCCGGCGGCCTGGCCCTCGGCGTCGGCGGCGGCGCGCTCGGCGGCGGCGATGTCCTCCCGGGCCCTGGCCACCTGCGCCTCGAGGCGGGCGGCCTCCTTGGAGAGGAAGCCGTTCTCGTGGCCCGCGGCGGCGAGCTTCTCCTCCAGGTCGCGCTTGGCCTCGCGGAGCGCGTCCATCTCACCCACGTCGTAGGAGGGGGCGGCCTTGGTGGCGTTGCCGTTGGTGAGCCCCTGGCCGAAGTCGAACTCGGCGGCGGCGGCGGCGGTCGGGGACGCGAAGGTCTCGTCGCCGTTCTCCATCTCGAAATCCGCTGTCTCGGTCGCGCCGCGTGTGCCGTGCGCTGGATGGAAATGGGAAAAAAGGAATTGGTGTTCGAAATCGAGAGGCGCCTCCGGGAATATATGCTGGCTCGGAGAGGCGATTCCCCAATGCTCCGATCGGACGGCGTAGATGGAGCCAATCGGATCGGACGGCTGACGTGGTGGGACGGAGTGGAAAGCCAGGGTTTGCGTTATATCCACGCGGAAAAAGCAGAGCAGCGACGGCTCGATTCCATCTCGCCCTTCCTTCTCCCGGCCCTCGCCGCGGAGTCCATTGCGCTCCACTGAAGAGGAGGCGCGAGGCGCGGTCTCCGGCGAGCGCAGCGGCGGCGCGATGGTAAGATCTGGCGCTTTCGATCCCTGTACTTAGTTGGCTGTGTGGCGGTCTCGACCTGCGCTGCGCGCGCGCGGTTAGATCTTAGGGTTCTTAGTTCCTTCCAGTGGAGCAGCTAATCTGTTCGCCGGGATCGGGTTGTTGTGGTGTGTAGTTTCTGGTGGTGATCTCGCGCCGATTCAGTAGGTGCTTGGTTTGGTTGGTAGCGGTAGCGTGTGTAATGCTTGCTTGCAGTATAGACAGAGCGATGAGTATTGGAATTCTTGTGATTTATTGCGCTCTTTGGATTAGAAGGTGTGTTTGGAACGTGGGAGAGTGTTTTCAGCATGCAGATTATGTATGGTTTCGAGCCTAACTAACAGTTCTTCTGGATAAGCTGCCAGTTATCTTAGGAGGGCCATGCTGATTTGCTTGTTGGCATGTAATGGGAGAGCGGTCAGTTGATGGTTACAATACCAGTTGGAACTGCTTAGTGTTCATGGAATCCAATCGGCTAACGTAAAAGTGTACTGTTGCATCTTGCGTCCAACAGTATTGTTCTGTGTTAACATGACTTCAGTAGTTGCATTTGTGGTACTCCTTCTTGTGGCACTTATTTTCTTCCAAGAAATTAGCTCTTCACTTTACGCTTTCCGGATGAAGTATATACTATTACGAGATATATAGGACATGGGAGCTTAATCCCTTGCAAAGTCTAAGCTAGTTAGGAGCGTCGAATGTTGTCGTCGTAATATTGCTGTTGGTACAAGAGAAAGCGAAACGGTTTGGGCATTTTCTGTAACATGAGAATTTGCCCTGAAGACTGCAGAAGGGTTTCCTGTGTAATTCATGCGCTTAAAAATATTCACTTAACTCTATCCATGATCCAGACTAGTATTGTTATGTTGGTCTACTAGAGTACCATCTGATGAAACCAAGATTCCTCTTGCTAGGCTGACCATGACCCAGAGTTGGAAGCCATCAGGCAGAGGCGGATGCAAGAGCTAATGGGACAGCGTGGTGCTGGTGCGGTAAGTTACTGAAGTGCATGGTGTAAGTTGAATGTACGGACAGTGTGCACTCTTTTCTTGATTGACTGACTGGAACGTATGATTAACTTTATTGGCAGGCAAATCCACAAAATGCAGGGCAACAGAAGGCCCAGGAAGAAGCAAAGCAGTATGGTCCTTTGATCGCAATCTTCCTATGATTCTGTTATCATTTGGCTTAAGTCATGTCTTGTGAAGCTGTAGAAAACGGTGAGCTAACTTTGTATCTCGCTCTCAACCAGGGAAGCTGAGGAACGCCGACAGATGATGCTTGCACAGATACTGTCTCATGAAGCTAGAGAAAGGCGTATGTTCTCTGTTAATGCAATTTCTGTTTATATAAGTGTTGGCTTTCCATTATTTACAGTTTAATAATATGGGCCGACTATGTGCATTTCTTAACAAGTTAGATCCCTTAATAGTCTAAACAATATGGATACCTTTATGAGTTTCAGAATAGTTCGTCTAGCTCTGTAAGTAGTTTGGTATAAATGTTCGACATAGAGATGATGCTAAGATTGAAAATAATCATAAGTCTGCTTGTTAAGTGTCAGAATTAGAGGAAAACTGAAATTTAATACATCTGTATTCTGTAAAATTGGCAGTCTCCCGCATAGCTTTGGTCAAGCCTGATAAAGCAAGAGGGGTGGAGGATGTTCTGCTGAGAGCTGCACAAACTGGTGGAATATCTGAAAAGGTAATAAATACGTGGCACATTCCATGTTTTTGCCTGTCGATTAGGCTTAACTAGCTTGTAACACGTTGCATTTTCTGTCTGTAGGTGTCTGAAGAAAGGCTTATCTCACTTCTGGAGCAAATCAACAGCCACACAAGCAAACAAACAAAAGTGACGGTATGTGAACGCAGTGGCTTCTGTCGGTTCTTAACACAGCGTACTTGCATAAAAACAGTCACCTCATTAGGAAACCTACTTTGCTTCTAGTAGCGGGTTTAGGTCAGGTTCATTAAAATCTGGTCTATGCTGAGGTAGAACGTTCCCCACATTCGGGATTCTTGCGGTGCAACAGATGGCAAGACATGTTAAAACAAACCATTCTTATCCCTTTATTGAGTGTCTTTCATGCTAATTCTGGTATATGGTTAAACAGATAGCATGAACAATCCACAAACTTGCAGTTTCTTTGATCCCCCTCTTTATTGGGTGTCTTTTCATGCTAACTCTAGTATGGTTAACAGATTCAGAGGCGTCGCAACGTACTTGACGACGATGATTAGTTGGAAAGCTAAGATAGCATGATGGAGCGAATGGGTGTGGTGGCATTGCTTGATTCAACAACCGTCAAAACCTACTGAACTGTTTTGATTAAGCTTTGGTTGGCTGCATGTATGATCCGGATTGGGGTTTCATTGATAACTGTCAAAGTGTTGCATTAGTCGCTTCTACCCTTGAATGCAACTCTCATTGTGATAAATTGTAATCCAGTATTGTTATTATTTTGTTGTATGGGTTATATTCCTGGTGGATTGAACTTGTGCACTACGTGTTGGCGACAGCCGACCGATTGAGATCCCCTTGGTTTCGATCAATCTACGTCCTGTTGGGTGCTTCTGCAATGTGCGTCATAGGTGTCAAGCTTGTATTGGGCATATAACATATAACTAAAACAAGAGTAAGTAGCCACATAACTTTGGCAAGTGCAAAGGTTGACGAACAAGGACCGCAACGTAGCCTCACAAGCTGGTTACTCAACGGAGTACCTTGCAATGGATAATTGACTAAATGAAGTCTCAACAAGAAGGATTATGGAATGATTCATTGACACACTGCATGCAAACAAACCAAACTCACTGCCTAGGAGAAAAGGAGAGATGATCATCCGCCTCCTTCTTGCTTCCATGGTTGCCTCCACCTATACCCCCTCCATGGATAACCTCTGCATGTCTCTGTCTCGACATCATATAGCAGGTGCTGGCCATAACATGAAATCCAGCGACAGCGACCAGCAGGCATATTTTCAAGCGACGGGCCTTCTGGTTGATCTTGACTACAATTAGCAACAGCGCAACTACCATTGCGGAAACAAACTGCAATGAGTAGCTCCACACCAAATTCAGCACGAGACCTGCAGGAGATTAAATAGAATTAACCACACAGAAACTAGCAGCCATTAAACATAATTAGTGAGATAGAATCAAAGATTTAAATAGCGCACTATGCCATTTAGCACGGCTCGGCCAGAAACTATAAAAAGTTATAGCGATAGCGAACCTAAACCCCCATTCAGCATTTTTTGTCATGAAAAATATGAAATAAAAGCATATAGTGAAGAATCATATATTATATTCACATATACTTGACAAGTTGACACACACAAGTTCAAACATCAAAAAACGAGCTTTGACCAGGAATCATAATTCAATAACTGAGTTTTGCATGAATGTGTCATATATACATAGAAATAAGAAGGAATAATAGGTTAGATGGATGGTTTTATGAAACTCACTTGGATCCCTCCTCTGGCTACATCGGCTTAGCAGCCTAAATGACTCCAAATTCAGATCATTTTGGCGGGATTTAGCGAGATATTAGTAATATGTTCATTGTAGCCTAATATCATATTAGTGCCATGTTCATTGTAGCGCTAAAAGTGCATATGTTTAACTGGACGGCTCCCAAAAGCTATAACCGCGCAATAGCGAATCTATGAGGGGCTAAATGATTCCAAAGTTAGCGTTATAGTAAAATTTAGCTAGTTATTACTGTCATTTTTTTAAAGAGTATGCCAATGGCATACCGTATCTTTATAGAAGGCAGAAACAACAATTACAAGAGTCTGAATACTGTTGCGAACAACAGCTTCAGAAAATACCACACCACTCTCTCTCTCAATTACTGTCATTTTCAGTTTACCGGTGAAAATGCATAGATTTAGCGGAAGGGCTCCAAAAACTAAAGCGATACTATTTATAGCGGTCATTTAACACTTTGAATAGAATTTGAGTAACAGTTAAGATGACGCTATATCAATATATGCATGGCGATTAGGGATCAGATGGAAGTGCTTGCCTGTCTTGCTGTGTGCCGGTGGGCTGCAATATCGGCGCAATCAGGTGCAGCTCTTCTGGCTTCTTCCACTTGATAATCTGATTGAACACATGCATCAGCTCTTCCAGCTTATTCTCAAGTTCGTTGATGAGTACCCTGGGGGCGCCGACGGCAAAATCCTTGTTGGACTCGTGAATCTTCAGGACTACCTAGCCCAGCTCTAGGTTTTTCTTCTCGAGTTCCTCCCTGAGTTTGGTGGTGGCGCCGCGTTAAAAATCCTGCATTTTTGTTTCCTTCAATAAATTCTGGTGTGGCATGCAGGTTGGTTCGCTTCATTGTCGACAAAGAAATTGGCTCCTATTTAAATCTAGCTAGTCCTAAAAAATATTATCTAGAAAAAACTGGCTGGAGCGATGATGAGAGATCACAGATGGAAACCGTGTTTGGTGGTGGTCCGTTCGTCTTGTGATCGCTGGAGCTGAAGAGGCGAGATGACCCGAAGAGCATGCGTGGAAGCAGCCGCTGATGTTGAACCACCCCCACACCCGGTGGCCGTCGCACAAGCGCGGCCGACGATCTTCCTGTCCACCGATCGAATCGCTGCCATATTATCGTTGTTTCCTTTATTCTGTGTGTCACCTTCTCCTTCGTCGTCTTGATTAATTAGGGTTTGGGGACCTCGAGGTACATACCCGATATATAACACCCGTTATGAATGTCCTATCAATTTGTCAATAATGCACTTTTAGTCCCTGAACTACACGAGAGGTGTGGGTATGATCCATCATTGACCTCCGAATTTTGGTCCCTCGCCGGTAACACGAGCTTTTTTCCCTGAAAGATCCAACACTTGGTGAGTACGTTCTCAATCCAACTAACACGAGTATATAACCGATTAGTATATTGGGAATCTAAAACCTACCCACTACCCACCAGTTTATAGTGCACCACGATGACAATCACCACGAAGTTAAAATAAAAACTTATTGTGATAACACAGATGTTTCTGTTGTCTCGGTTCAGGACACGGTGATTTAGCGGTCAACTTTACTCTAATGAAATTTGGCATGCTCACTCGTTGTTGTAGCATAATACATCCATAAGTATTCTATAGCATTTTCTTAAATTTTGGAAGTTGCTCAAAACAATAAACAATGATAATATATGCGCTCCTAAGAGTAACAACAGTTAACACATTCACGCTACCCTGTGAGATGGCTTAAACTGAAACTTTCAGATCTGCCAGCCATACGCATCGAGAAACGCACGAAACACATCCATCGTCTTCCCCAAACGGCTCGGTGGGTGTACGGCAGCTTCAGCTTGTTGGCGACCATAATAATCACGCGGTGGTGCAGGTCCTGTGGACGACGACGCCGGCGGAGACCTCAGCTGCAGCACCTGCGCACCATCTCCCTCGCGCTGGTGCGGCGGCCGGCAGCCCAACACCGGGTGCGGCGACGGGCGCGGCTTCGGCGCCGGCGGCGCATAGGAAGGCCTGTTCAGTGCATCATCTGCTAGGTTCAGGTGTGATGAGGACGCTGCATCATCGTCATCAACATCCGACACGGGCAGCCTCTTGCAGTCGTAGCCACCACCTGCAAAAGTAAGAGGAAATCTCCTGTTAGAAACAGAAAATCGAACACAAAACTACATGAAATGTATCCATGAATCATGTATGCGAGTTTACAGATTGCATATGCAGTACCCACCTAGTATTCGTGCTTCCAGAAGCTGAGAGAGCAGGAGTAACTGGAGGAGGAGGAGGAGGAGGAGGAGAAGCTTTGAAGGAGATGATGATCTCTCCATGGACGAATGAAGATCAGTAGGTGCTGATCTTGCTTTCGATCAGTATCAGTAAGCTCTAAGCTGTACATTGAGGCTCTGAGCAGCGAGCATATATATATACCGCCGGGGATCGATGCTCACTCGTGTGGACACCCATGTCCATGGGTAGTCAAAAGTGTCAGTCGGCAAGTCAACGCAGAGGCCTTACTCCATCTTTTGCTGTCAAAAGTGTCAAGGGAATTTTCATTAAGACCAAAGACGTCTGATGAAGCTCCCAAGGAGAGTCGTCTGGTATGTATGAACATGTTGGCCACTAGGTACACCTGCCCTGTTTGTTGTTGCAATGCATGTGCTGTACTGTTGTGCTCATCTTATTCCTGTATTTCCGAGCGTGTAACCGTAGAATATGTAGTACTCGCTACTTTAGGCTGGAGTTTTGTATTCAAATAGTCGAAACAATGAGATGGCTAATGCATGCATCCATCCACCTCTTTTTCTTCTTCTTTTTATGCCACTTTGAGATTACAACTTTGCATAACTTAGTGTATTGCTCAATCGGCATCCATCCGGCTCTTTTTCTTCGGTGTATAGGCTTCTCTGCTCTGTGCCGTGGTGAGACTTGGTGAGCGGCTTCTCGATCGGGTGGCGTTGGGCGGTGGGCGGTATGGTGGAGTGCTCCGGAGCGCCTGGGGGGATAGGGGGTCGGGAGAAATCCTAGTCGTCTTGCCCGACTCCGGCGCGGTGGCGTTTGTGGATGCCGCCAGTCCTTCCTGAAGGGCGTCGGGTGTTCCCCCTCCTCTCCCTGTCGCGTACCGGGGGAAACCCTTGGCAGCAGCGTCGTCGTCGTCGCATCCCTTCTTGAAGGTGTTGCTTGGTACCGGCGCTTCGGAGCACTAGGAGCGTGGTGGGAAGCTTACGGTGGGCGCAACGGTCTTGGAGCTTGTTCACTTTTGTCTTTCCGCCGCTACGGCGTTTTTTCTTTTGCTTTTCTCTGTTCTTTTCTTTTGGGCGTGCTTGTGCTGTTTCCGCCCCAGCACCTGTCGTTGGTTGTTTCGGTGGTTGCTTTATTTATAAAGCGGGGCGAAAGCCTGTTTCGAGGAGTGTATTGCTCAATTAGTTGCTCACCAACCATGCCCCCTCGGTCCACCTGGCAGTATATGTGGACCATCTCCGTAGCACTTGACAAGATAACTCGAAGTCTTAGCAATATGCAACGTTCAAAAAATAGTTTTCAATCTCCGTAGCACATCGCATAATTAATGATAACTGTTTCTAGTTAGGGTTATAGAAAACAAACAAAAACACGGTGAGGCGGGCTACCGTATAGAAAGCCACGCTTCTCTGACAAGATGGTTGTCCATTTGGCACAGTATTCATATTCGCTCTACAGTACAAATGTCATATGACAAAACGACAGGTTCTGTTCGTGTGCATGGAGCTCTGCTCCTATGTTTTCACACCCGTCGGATGGTCACGGACTCTGTCTTTTACAAATCCGCTCCTACTGCTTGCTCCTGAAGATGACAGCTTTAGTGCAACGTATACGGAGCCCTGCGCACCCCTATGTCTTCACGACAGCCGCATCGTCGACAGGCTTCCACCAACCCTACAAAAGTGATTTGTTCATTGCTACATAGAACATAAACTAGCTAAATATATATCTACATTGTTTATTACTACATATAGTATAAACTCCTGGCTGCCTAGCCCACCTGAAATCGGCACCCAATAGTGCGCATGTTCATTGATATCCGCCTCATAAGCCTCTATGTTGCGTGTGAAATCGATACTATAGGAAGGCAACTTGAATTTGTCGTTTCACCATGAATAGTTTAACACATAACTCGACTATGTACAAGTGGGAACTGATTAGATCCTTGGGTTTGTATGGCACCTCATAATCTAACCACTTACTAACGCCTTCGAGAATCATGTCATCACCTGTGTTCTTCCGAAGTTAAGCACATCTTCCTTACGTGTTGACCTCGGAGGTGCTTTGTCACAAGTTTTAGCTCTTCAATAAAGCAATCTTGATCATCTTTCTTTTGGAGATGGATGCTTTACGCCTCACTTATGCCTTAGGACATACTACTATTTGACACTTCATACAATCTAGAATAAAATCTATCCAGTTTTCTCTCGACTGTTAAAATTGATACTAGAAAACTCTACTAGGTAATTGTTAGATTCACACACTCTTAGACATTCTACCAAGCTTTCAAACATACTTAGAGATACTATCGAAAAGGGTATGCAAACATCATGACTTTGATAAATCAAATGTGGGAAAATAATTTTAGTTTATCATTAGAAAATGTATGCGGATAAGCATTATAATGTTTCAAAAGTATTGTACAAGCATATTTTGTTGTTTATTATGCAAGTTATACCTAAAAATAGTTTCAAATGATATATCAAATTATGTAGATCAATAAAAATAATAGCATTAACGGGGACAGGGACAATGATGATGTAAAAATATTTAGTATAAAAATGTCTAGCACTATTAAACCACTAGCTCCGGAGAAAAGATCCACAATGACTCATGGTAATAAATGTCCCTCCAGGTCTCGGTCAGAATTTGGGATTTAATGTTGTATTTCTCCCCCTTGTCGATAAAATGAAGAGTATCTTGGTCCACCACATCACAAGTAGAAATGGACTTGCAGAAGAATTTGTTGATGAAAATCCCGTGGCCGCCTAGCGTATCTGAAACTGGCACACAACAGTGCGCACATTCATTGACATCCGTCTCATAAATCTCTACCTTGGGAGTGAAGTTGATACTATAGGAAGGCACTTGTATTTGTTGCCTAACCATGAATAGTTTCCCACGTGACTCGACTAAGTACAAGTGGGCAGTGTCTAGATCCTCATAATCTAGCCACTTACTAACACCTTCGAGAATCATGACATCGCCGGTTTTCTTCCGAAGTTCATCTATGGTGTGCTCCTCGTGGTCCACTTTGCTCAGTTCCTCATTAAGCTCCTCATCATTATTGGTGACCTCATCAACATTGCTCCACACTTTAAATGAATAATAGCCCGGTGGGTGCGTGATGAGGCGCTCGATGGTTGTAACGGCGGGTATGCCATTGTTGTCGAATTCTGTACCAATAGAGACAAGATCCTCAGCTTGAGTGATTCCATATAATTTGTCTGCAAGAAATGCTATGTCGATGATGTAGATGAAAGGAGCAGTTTGTGGCTTAGGCAGTTTGGTCCTGCTCCGGGTAATTTGTTTGAGTTTTCCTCTAATCTTTGGAATGAAGATGAGAAGCTAAATTCGGTTGATAATGACTTGTTAATTAAACCTTTTACGGTAGAGGAAATTCGAAATGCTCTGTTTTCAATGAAGTTAAATAAAGCACCCGGACCCGACAACATTCCTATTGAATTCTTTCAGCAATGTTGGGATATTGTTATGCCGGATATTATGCATATGTTTGATTGGTTTCATAAAGGTATTCTTGATGTGCATAGATTGAATTATGGTGTGATAACTCTGCTGCCTAAGTTGAATGATGCTAATAGAATTCAACAGTTTAGACCGATTTGTTTGCTTCGTTGCATTTACAAGTTGATAACAAAAACTTTATGTATTCGCTTGGACCCGCTGGCTACTAAATTGTTTAGTGTACAGCAGAATGCTTTTATTAAGAATAGGAATATTACTGATGGTATTATGTCTCTTCATGAGATTATTCATCATACACATGCTAAGAAACAAGTGGGTGTCATTATTAAGTTGGATTTTGAGAAGGCTTACGATAAAGTTAATTGGAACTTTTTGCTTAGTTGTTTTCGGAAGAGGGGTTTCTCAGACACCTTTTGTGGTTGGATTGCTAAGATTTTGCATAATGGTACGGTCTCAGTTAAAATCAACGATGAGTTAGGTCCTTATTTCCAAAGTGCCAAAGGGGTGAGGCAAGGGGATCCGATGTCTCCTATGCTTTTTAATATGGCGGGGGAAGTACTTACAAAAATGATTTTGGAAGCACAAAGAAATGACCTCTTTGAGGGATTAGTTCCTGATTTGATTGATAAAGGTATTGCAGTTTTACAATATGCCGATGACACAGTCCTATGTATTTCCCATGATCCTGATAAAGCTGTTAATTTGAAAATGCTGCTTTATATGTTTGAACTTATGTCTGGCCTTAAAATTAATTTTATGAAGAGTGAGGTTTTTACAATTGGAGCTGATAATGAGGTTACTTCCTTTTATGCGGATATGTTTAATTGTAAAGTTGGAGTTTTACCTTTGAAATATTTGGGAGTGCCTGTCACCTTTTCGAATCTTAAGAATGTGGATTGGGATTTTGTGGATGCAAAGTTTCTTAAAAAATTGGCTGCCTGGATTTGTGCAAATGCTTCCTCGGGTGGTAGACTTACTCTTTTAAAAGCTTGTTTGGCTGGGATCCCTTCATATTATATGTCTATGTTCCTGTTGAATAAGACTTTTATTGAGAAGTTGAATAAGCATATGAGAAAATTCTTTTGGCAAGGAATAACTGGGAAGAAAAAATACCATCTTGTGAAATGGAAAAGAATAGCTAAGTCCAAAAAGAAGGGTGGATTAGGAGTTCCTGATTTACACAAACAAAATCTTAGTCTACTGACTAAATGGTGGTGGAAACTTGACACCAAAGAAGGACTTTGGCAACAAATTGTTAAAGCCAAGTACATGAGAAATAAAACTATTACTACGGTTAAGACAAAGTTCTCTGATTCTCCTTGTTGGAAAGCTATTATGAAAGTAAGAGATGTTTATCTTATTGGTAGAGATGTAAAAATTAAAGATGGATCGCTGGCACGGTTTTGGAAGGACCCTTGGCTTGATAATATCTCCTTAATGCAAGCTTTCCCTCAATTGTTTGATATTTGTCAGCTCCCTGAGATTACCTTCAAAGAATGTGTGGAGAGGAATTTTGTAGTTCCCTTTAGGCGAAGACTTTATGCGGCATTACAAGGGCAATGGGATTTCATTGTGGAAAAAGCGAAAGCAGTACATTTGGGTAATGAGAAAGATTTTGTTGTCTGGAATAGAACTCCTAATAGACAGTTTACCACCAGATCGTGTTATGAACTATTAGAAAGTTCATCTTTTGGTCCGAATTATAAGTGGATTTGGAAAGCAAAGCTACCTTTGAAGATTAAGATATTCATGTGGCAGATCATGCAAAATGCCATTCTTACTCGTGATAATATGAAGAAAAGGAAGTGGTTAGGAAATCCTGCTTGCTCCTTTTGCAAGCAGGCCGAGTCGAAAAATCATTTGTTTTTTGAATGTTGTTCAGCTAGAGTTGTGTGGGGTTGCATTGGCTCCTTGTTTAAAACTAATACTGCTCCTTCTTCGATTTGGCAAAGCCTTACTTGGTTCTATTCCTTTTGGCCTGGTGGGAAGAAGTTTTATACTTTGTTGCTGGCTGCTGTGTGCTGGTCGATTTGGACCACCAGAAACAAAATCACTTTTGAGAAGTATATAATGAAATCTCCTATAACTATGGTGTTTACGGTTTGTGCTTTCTTAAAACATTGGGCAGGTTTGTACAAGTTGGAGGACAGGGAAGCTATCTGTACTGGTGCGGAGCAGCTGCTCAAGATGGCTAAGGAGATAGCAGTTGGCAGTTCGTCTGCATCTACATCGTGTGCCCAGGGGATGCTGTGTCTCACTTACAAGTGATGATCTGGGATTTCAGAGGATGTGGGATGCGGGATAGTATGTCGTTTCTTCGGTCTGGCTTATGTGGTAGCTTGTTTGGTGTTCTGGCTGATGTAATAAGTTTTAGATGGTGTTGGCCAGTTTGGGAATTGTAAGGCTGTTTGTTTTGTTTTCGGTACTGTTGCGAATACTGGTGGCAGCAGATTTTTGCCCCGCAGGTTGTTCGAGTTCGAGCATTCTCAGTGGGTTTCCTGCTGCTGCTCCAGCTCGCTTTCCCCTTTTTTCATTCCTTCTCTGTTGGTTCGGTAAACTTTGTATTTCCGTTATGTTAATAATGGAAAGGGGGTCAGCCCGGTTGGAAGTTTGTGGCTTAGGCAACCACACACCCTTCCCGGGCCGAATTAAGATGATAGGGTAATTCCAATTATTGGTCAAGATAGCGATGACATCACAAGGGGTCGACCGCATGAGCACTTTGTAGACCTTGAAAAGCTCGGACACACCGGCGATCAGAGCATCGAGCTCAGGGAGCGGCACCGTCGTGTTAGTGAAAGGATTGTGCAAGGAGTAGCTATGCATCTTCTCGGCATCCGGGCAGTCGAGGACGAGCCAACTGTCAGTGGAGGCAATGCATCTCGCGTTCTTGGGCAAGGAGGGAAGTCGGCAGGGCGATGTGCGAACGGTGTCTGAGGGTGTCAAGAACGAGCCATCTGACATGACAATCCAGGGGAGCTGCCGTGGAGCCGGATGGTGCCAGCGCATAGCCAAATGCCACGAACGACAAACGGCGCGGAAGCGAGCGCGATCAGCACAGACCGAGTGTCGGGCACGGCGCGCCGCCTGGAAGTCATCGGAGAAGCCGAGGAGACGTAGTAATCGAAACCACGCCGTGGAGGAGAGGCTCCGATCAGTGGAGGAAACAAGGCGGTCGATGATTAGGTATAAGATGTCCTGCGGGGCTTCGGACCACGCCGTCGGAGCCGACGACGCCATAGATGATGCAGCTCTGGATCTCGTGGCTTGCATGTGTAGTCGGCAGCGTAAGCACTACTACGTACGTCTATATGGGTCATTATACAGTAAGTTTGTTCCCGACTAGAAAAGGAATATAGCTAGCTAGCTAGACCGAAACGGATGCGTGGACGTCCTTGGGTATCTCCAATCATACTAGCCTCTAATATTAATCATCTAATCGGACTCGATAAATATTTCCAGCAAACCTCTTCATATTTGTTGGAGAATAAATATTTCCTGCAACCATACTAGCCTCTAATATTAATCGCCTAATCGGACTCGATGCCGAACCGAACGACACCAGGCTGCAGCGCGACATCAAGTGTAGAGTCAATGACAAAAGCACGACACCTATTCATATTTCTTGGAGAATAAATATTTCTTTCCTTTTGAGAAACCAGAGAAGTTAAATCAAGCATATGATGTTATTTGGCGTTATATAAGTTAATCAAACCACCAGTCTAGGAAAAAATCATGGCGAGCTACTTATCGAACTAATAATGTATTGTTTATTAAACCACTAACTCTGGAGAAAATATCCACATTGACATGAGGGGGTCGATGCGCCGTCTCGACGACGGGCTCAAAGTTTGCGATTTCATGTTGTACTTCTCGCCCGTGTCGATAAATTTTTTTTTTTTTTTTTTTTTTGAAACGAAGGCAAAAGCTTTGCCTTTTATAAATAGAATAGCATCCTGATCCAACGCTTCACAATTAGAAATAGAATTGCAAAATAATTTGCTGATGAAAAGCGCTTGGCCACCTAGTCCACCTGAAACCGGCACCCAATGCTCCTTGGCTGACATCTGCCTCGAAAACCTCCACTTCACGTACGTGTGTAATTAAGGCTAAACGAGTAGCTTCCACATTGCAGTTTTCGTCTCACCATGAGTAGCTTCCCACATGACTCAACCAGGTACCTCATGACGATAACACCATTGGGTTCGTGTGATACCTCAGCATCTCTAAAAATGGATACCCTGTTGGCGCTATCTTTCTTCTTAAGTTCCCCTTTGCTCATAACCTCTTTATCATTGTCCTCGTCATTCTTTGCAACCTTTTCCTTACTGCCTTTCTCACTCTTCCTAGACTTGAAATCATCATCAACATCGCTCCACACATCAAACTGAGAATTGCCCCTGATGAGACGCTTGATACCAATAACGGTGGGTACCGGCATCGAGATCAATAGCGAGAGAGACGAGGTCCTCTGCTCGAGTGATCCCGTATAATTTGTCTCCAAGAAAAGCAATGTCGATGAGGTAGGTGAAACAGGCAGCTGTTTGGGGCTCAGGCACCCACGCACCCTTCCCTGGCCGGAGTAAGATGAGCGGGCGATGCAGTGCACTGGTCATGAGAGCGACAACATCACATTGGGTGGATCGCATGAGCACTTTGCGGACCTCAAAAAGCTTGGAAACATCGTCCAACTCAGGGAGCGGCACGGTCGTGTTAATGAAGGGATTGTGCAAGATGTAGCTATGTATCTTCTTCCCATCGTCGGTGCAATCGAGGGCGAGCCAGTCGTCGGTGGAGCCGACGCATCTCACGTCCTCCGGCAAAGGTAGACGGCCGCTGGACGTGGTGCGGGTAGTGTCACAGAAGGTCGAGAAAGAGCCATTCGGCATGACGATCCACGGCAGCAGCCGAGGGGTCGGGACGTGCTGGCGCATGGCCTGGCGCCACGAGCGGCACACTGCGCAGAAACGGGCGTGGTCGGCGGAGCTCCGGTCACGTCGCACCATCTCGAAGCCAGCGGCGGGAAATAATTGACTTAACGTTGACAACGCCCGGAAGGGGAAGCTTCGAGGGGATGGAACGAGGCGGTTGATGATTAGGCCTAGGATAGATGTCCTGCGGGGCTTCGGACCACGCCGCTGGAGCCGACGACACCATAAATCGGACTGGACTGCCTAGGGCTGCCGGCTGCGTGGCCACGACCGGAAAGCCTCGACGTATAATAACTGCACTCCTATTCGCAATGGCTTTTTTTTTGAGGTATATGCTCGCCCTTTATTCGTTCATTACACAGTTTTCATGAATACCAAAACCTTCAGGTGGTTTCAGGAACCACACTCTCCTTCCGTTTTCTCTATCAACGGAGCCACGGGCAAGACGATCAGCTTCTCCATTGGATATTCTGCTTTCATGCTTGAACGACGCCGAAGCAAAGCTTGCCGCCGTTGCTTTAATTTCTTGGATGATCATACTGTATTCTCCAGAATAGGGCCTGTGAATGTTGTTGAAGACCTCCAAGCAATCAGTTGCCACACACACCCGGTGCAGGTTCAAATCTTGCGCCAAAGCAAGCGCCTCCCGGGTGGCTAAAGCCTCTAGAGCTGCGGGACTTCCGATGTCGGTAATGGCTAGGGCTGAAGCCCCCAAAAATTTCCATGCTCTCCTCTGCATACCGCAGCGACAGCACCACCGCTGCCAGTTTTAGACGTAGCAGCGTCAACATGCATCTTGGCAAAACCAGCTTGTGGTGGAATCCACTTTTGAATCCCAGTAGACGGGGTCTTCACCCTAGCTCCTGTATTCTTTGCTGGTGGTGCTAACGCAACATCATCCAGAAACCTCCGCACGAACAAGAACGTAGATAGTGGGCTCTGATGTTCGCCATCGTGGATGAGTCTCCGGCGAGCGTACCAGATTGCCCACATTGTGACAGCCATCTCTACAAAACTGTTCTGATCAAGAGAGGTCATCATTGAAAATAACCAATGCTTCGCTGATGGTTCATTGGTCATCGTCATATGTTGGGTTATATCCTCGTTCACCAGCGCCCACACGCACCGTGACATGTTACAATCCACAGGGGAATGTCTCCAGGAATCCTCCGCTCCGCACACCGAACAAGTGCTAGAATCTGCCATGTTCCTGTGGTGTCGAACGTCCCCTGTTGGCAGTGAATGCCGAGCTAGCCGCCATAAGAACATGCGTAACTTAGACGGCACCTGCACCTATTCGCAATGGCTGCCCCAATGGCGACCTATATGACTTACTGGGCTGATAAGTGATAAGAGGAGCCAGGCCCATATAGACGTAAGTGTTTTCTTTTTTCGGTTGAGATATGTGGAGTATGGTGATGAGAGTGTGTGCGCTAATTATATGCATGTGAGAGTGTGTGGTGCCACGTCAAAAAAAAAAAGAGAGAGAGTGTGTGGTGCAGCACGGCGGAGAAAAAAATGCGGCGAGTCCAGTCCTATTTTTATTGGTTATTAATCTAATAAATGTTGTTTCAGAATCAAGTATAGAGCATGACAGCATGCCTACTTTGTTAAATTGTACTTGCTAGACAATTTTGATCATTTAAAAGTATTGTCACTGGTTTAGTTTATACTCTAGAATTTTTTATAAATATGGTTACTTAATCATACATTAGAAAGCTCTATTGGGATATTTGTTATGTCGTAACTCTTTTCCAGATAGTTACCATTTAGAGGTATAAATTATATAGATTATCCATTGTGAAAAAATAGTTCAAAAAATACTTTTGTTACAAATACAATTTAATATATTTCAATGACATTCCGTGCAAACAAAAACACGAAAGTATTATTTATAATATATCAGTTATGTGGCTAACTGCGTGAATAAATAGAAAATTGTACTCATAATATAAATGCTAAAATTAAGACACCTAGAAGTATGAAAATTCAGTACAAATTACACCCTTCCTCACATGAAGAATCACTCCGATCCCAATATTCCAGACAAATTACAGTCGAGGGGTAACACTTATAGCAGCCAAATAGTAGACACAGAAAATGGTCTACGCAATCAACATCACCATATATGAGGCTGAGCGCCATGGCTGCGGAGCTCTCGTCTTCGACTTGCTCTTCGTGGGGAGGAGAATCTTTCTCTCTGCTGTGTGTTGTCCACTCTTGGCTTCTTGGGAAGAAAGAAAGAAATAAAGAAAGAGGATTTGCCTTCGTGGTCACCCGCTCCACAATGCTTTTTATTTCTTTTCTTTGTCAATCACATTTTTCTTTAATGCCACTTAGATACACTCATTTTCTTCTAGTCTTTTCTAATTTTTAGGTTTACAAATTTAAAAGCCAGTTTTGTGCCCCTCCCCTAAATATGGAGGACCAACATGTTGCCAGGATCCTTGGTTGCTCCGTTGGCCAGATAGCAAACATTAAACATATATATCTCAGTAAGCCTGCAAAAAGTTTTTCAAAATACATTTTGACAATCAGTTATCTCGGTGAGCTAGACTTCGAAAAAAGTATGATCGAATTAGCAAGGGCTTTCTTCGACCGGTTATGTGTTTTTTTTGCTTCGGAAAGGCTCTATAACCGGGGTGGCTCATATACTCACACAACTAGTTTCGAGGGGCCAAACTTCTATCAACATTAACGAATAAGTTTAATTCGTATGTTAGGAATGTGAGAGGACTTCGTAAGGGTGATCCTATTACCGCTTCTCTTCGATATGGTGGCGGACGCCCTTGCTATAATTTTTGAAAAATGGGGCGCCCTTGCCTCTTAAGTATATGCGGTAACCCGTTTGTCCCTGTCCACCTTGCTAGAGATCAGCACATATGGACACTTCGGCTTAGACGCGCGTTTGGTACCGTGTAGACGATTGAGTGGGACAATCTATCTAGGGAGATTGAAAATTGTCCCCAGGGTGAGCTCAATGATACCATTAGTTGGCCCCGTGAAGTATCGGGCTACTTCTACACTAGTTCCAGTTTATTTAAAGTTTTATAAAGGACCATCGGACCATGATGATTCACTCCAATGATGTTTGGAAGATGAAAGCACCTCCCATAATATAGATCTTCTTATGGCAGATGATCAGGGACAATCTACCGTCTAGTGAGCAAGTGTGGGTTAGTCACGATCCTTATGATGGTATATGTTCCTTGTGCGGGGAGCACGAAGAGACCAGTCACATTAGTATCACACGATGTTTGTTGGTATATGCTTATTTTGTTGTTGTTGTGGAACGTAACAAGCTGACTATGGAAAGCTGAACGTAACAAGCTGTCCGCTCTTGCCTTCTTGGGACACAAGAAAGAAAGGGAGAGGATTTACCTTCATGGTCAGGTTTTCTGCTACCCTCACCCGCTCCGCAATGCTTTTTTACTTTTCTTTGTCAATCACATTTTTCTTTGAATGTCACTTACATACACTCATTTTGATATGTATATAGACCAAACTAAAATATCAACCATGCCTTGTAAAAGTGAAAGCAGTGAGTATTACCTTTATAGGACTTGGAGATAGATGGGTTAAGCTAGCGTTTCACTAGATTATGAGCAATCACCAATTGTGCTCGTTATAACGTGTAATATACATAGAGTTAGACTAATTAATACATACTAAAATATTTTTTGTAATTCCGGATGGAGATTGTGAGCAAAACGGTGGAATGGCACCTTACAAGTTGTGTTCAACTAGACAACAATAAGCCCATCAAGGTCCTGCCGGGAGGAATGGCACCTTAGAAGTTGCGTTTGCGAGGCCGATCTGCATTGCACCTGCCATTGCACCATCATCGTCCTCTCAGTGCAGTTCTAAAACACGTTAAAAAAACTAAGTCTTTTTTTCCAAATCCGTAGATTTTGTATACTAGGAAAACTAATTTTGCTTATAAACTGACTGGTTAGGCTATCTAAATAAAGTTTTAGTTTTTTATTAATGCATAACTCATTCTCTACAACTAAGATAGGCCGTTTGCAAGTTGGAATACTGGATAAGGCAGTTGGCTAACCACTCAGCGTCTTAACTACTGTCTAAACATTAAGGAGCTGGCTTGCCAAATTAGTCCTGTAGTACTTTCTGCCGGAATATCTTTTTTCAGTTGAAAACATTTCTTCCTTGAAAACAAAAAAGCTTAGATCTATTGCGGTGATACATCTTATCTGGGACCGCAAAAAACACTATAGACTATAGTCTGCAAATTCGTGAAACCACAACCGATTCTTAAAAAGTTTAATTGCAAAATGAGAAGGTAAAATTGCACAGAAAAGTGCAATCTTTACAAAACTGCAATACATACAACAAAAATAAACACCGCACCTTTGAGTCCATATATAACATTGGTTTTCAAGCTTCCTGTAAATATTCTGTATAAACTGTTTTTATGGGTAAATGCAATAGGTCAATCACCTGTTGTTTTCTTATAACAAATATGCATGATGGTTTCTGGAAAAACAGAATAACATAAGAAAATGCAAGAGACTGTATCGCTCTTCTCTCTCAACCCAAACGTTGAGACTGTATTATACCCCTTACTGAATTTTTGTTGTTGAGGAATTCAACACAAACAGGCCATGGAACACAAATTATTGTCCACTAATCATCCAAAGCAAGATAATTCAACTCACAGTAATTTTTTGACAGACTTGAAATCTCTCATAGTATTAATTATTAAACTTGTAACCTCAGTAGTAGAGAGCTAGTTACTATCCAACAGGAGAAAATTCAGCATGAGACATCTGCCGAATCTGCACAGGATCAATTCTCTTGGCACGTTTGTGATCTACTTGTCCACCCTTCTTTGTCACATAACGCTCGTAAGCTTCATCGAGCATCTCGTCCAGTTGAGCATCATCGTCATGACCATCTTCTGTAGCATCGATTTGCAAACCTGTTGCCTTGTGTGCTTTATCCTTGGCACGACGTCTTGATTGCCGCTTCTTCTCTCCTCCTGTTTTCTTTCTGTCCATGACACTCACCAATTGCTCCATTTCCTGTAAAAGCTGATCATCGTCTTTGACTTTGGTGTCCGTCACAGTAGCATCAGCCTTATTTGGTTTAACTAGTGGTGAAGATGACGAGAGCGCTTTCCTTATGCGCACGCGCCACTTCAAGATATGCTTGTAGCTATTTTTATCAAGCACCTGTAAATCCTCGCAAAGGCATTTTACCTCCTCTGTTGTAAGCTCATGATTCTTGATAGGAAGAGATGCAGGATCATCAAATGCGATCTTAGTAACAGAACCAAGAAATTCCTGTGGTGTCTGGGCGTCAGACCATATGAAATCTGACGCTAGACCAACCTTCTCCAGCACCGTGATCCCAGTCACATACCCACCACGATGCCTTTTATTTGAATTCTTGGAACTAAGCACATCCGTAGGCATGTCTTTCTCGCCTGAATCCACACTGAACAAGTGCTTTATGTCAAGAAGTTCTGGCTGAATCTTTGCAGGGGCTTTGTATTTGAGGCAGACGACGTAGATTTCAGCAGATGAGCCGCGGCTCGCTTGAGGTTTCGTCGCCTCGACCTTGTCGAACAGCTGTCGAAGGCAGAACATGATGGCGTTGTAATCCTGAGACCTGAAGACCTTGGTGATGAAGGTGCCCCTGGGGGCGAGGAACATGGTGGCGAGGCGGACGGCGTCGACGACGAGCGCGGACTGCGCGGTGGCCTCCTGCGCCCACGCGCCGCCGACGTTGGGCGAGCCATCGTGGAGGATGACGTCGAAGGCGGCGACCCCCTTGGAGTCCATGAGCCTGCGCACGGCGGAGCGGCACCTGGTGGTGGTGATGTCCTCAGTGAGGGCGTGCGCGCCGCGGACCGGCGGATCGGCACGAGGTCTACGCCGACAACGAAAGCGCCGGCCGGGGCGCGGTTGACGGCCACCTGGACCCAGCCCCCCGGCGCCGCGCAGAGATCGAGCACGGCGCGCGCCGTCGGGAGGAACAGGAAGCGGGCGTCGAGCTGCTGCAGCTTGAAGGCCGCGCGGCTCCGGTAGCCCTGCTCCTTGGCGAGGTGGTAGTACTTGTCCTGCCGCTGCTTCCCCTTCGCCTTCCCCATCACTGCCGCCGCCGCCGAGGACGAAGAGAACCCGTTTCTGATTCGACTGCTTCGTTGTGATGAGAATATTTTACCCTTACGTCTGTATGGGCTTGGCTCCTGGTCACAGCCCAGTAAGTTAGATGGATCGCCAATGGGCCAGCCATGTGAATTGGAGTGGAGTCAGGTTCATGAACCTTTTTCTTACGTCGAGGCCTTTCGGTCGTGGCCAGAGACAGCCTAGGCAATCCAGAGCTCGATCAAGCGCGACATCGATCTATGGCGTCCTCGACTCCGGCGGCGTGGTCCGAAGCCCCGCAGAACATCCTAGACCTAATCATCGACCGCCTCGTTTCCTCGAGCTGCTCCTCCCGGGGGCGGTTCAAGTTGCTGAGCATATTTTCTACCGCCGGCACTGACTTCGAGACGGTGCGACGTTCCCGGAGCTCCGCCGACGGCGCCCGTTTCCGCGCGGTATGTCGCTCGTGGCGCAAGGCCATGCGCCAGCACGTCCCGGCCCGCGGCAGCTGCCGTGGATCGTCATGCAAGATGGCTCTTTCTTGACGCTATGTGACAGTACATGCAGGACATCCAGCGGCTGTTTACCCTTGCCCGAGGACGCCAGATGCCTAGGCTCCACCGACGGGTGGCTCGCCCTCGACTGCACCGACGATGCGAAGAAGATGCGTAGCTACTTCTTGCACAATCCCTTCACTAACACGACGGTGCCGCTACCTGAGTTGGACCCGATCATCGGCGATGTTTCCAAGCTTTTTGAGGTCCGCAAGGTGCTCATGAGGTCCACTCCTTGCGATCTCGTCGCTCTCATGACAAATGACCTGGATCGACTCCTCATCTTACTCTGGCCAGGGAAGGGTGCGTGGGTGCTTGAGCCTCAAACGGCTGCCAATTTCATCTACGTGGTCGACATTGCTTTTCTTGGAGACAAATTATACGGGATCACTCGAGACGAAGACCTCGTCTCTTTTGCTATTGATCTCGGTCAGTTCGAAGTGTGGAGCAATGTTGATGACAATTTCAAGTCCAGGAACAGTGACAAAGGCAATAAGGAAAAGGTTGTGAGTAATGACGAGGACAATAATAACGAAGCAATGAGCAAAGGGGACTGCCAGGTGGGTGCCTTAGATGAACTTGAGAAGAAGAAAACTAGCGATAATGTGGTATCGCATTATACAGATGTTGAGGTGTCATACGAACCCAACGGTCTTACCGTCATGAGGTACCTGGTCAAGTCATGTGGGAAGCTACTCATGGTGAGACGACACCTGCAAGGTGGAAGCTACTCATTTAGCATCAATTACACTCGTAAGGTGGAGGTCTTCGAGGCGGATGCCAGCGGAGGAGCACATTGGGTGCCGGTTTCAGGTGGACTAGGTGGTCAAGCGCTTTTCGTCAGCAAATTATTCTCCAAATCTATTTCTAATTGTGAAGCGGCAGAACAGGATGCTATTCATTTTGTCGACACGGGCGAGACGTACGACATGAAATCGCAAACGTTGACCACGGCCTCGATACGCATCGACCCCCTCAAGTCAATGTGGACATTTTCTCCGGAGTTAGTGGTTTAATTATCTTTATAATTATATATTACTCCCTCTATCACACAATATAAAACGTTTTGGCAAACTGATTTAGTTTGCCAAATGTGTTATTTTGTGGGACCGAGGGAGTATTAGTTAGATAAGTAACTCGCATGATGTTTTTGTTAGCCAATTTTAGTACCATATGCCAATTACCCACTACAAATGTGGTACTTCTAGCCCGATACGCCAATTACCCAATCAAAAAATCTAATAAAGTGGTCAAATTTATTTTTCCGTGATTGACATGAAATTATTGTACATTACATCACCATATTTAGCTATGTACAATTATATAGTTGACTCGTTATGAGACACTGATCTACTATAATTCGTTTTATTTGTTTCCGTTCCAATTGAGAAATCATCCGATCTGAGGCCGTATCTGAGTAACATCCGTTTCACATTCATATTCGACAATTTCCGTATATCTATTTGTATTTGTTTTGAAAATATGAAAACGGATGTGGAAAGAGAACTATCCGATCCGCATCCGGACATGTATTCTTAGCTGTGCCAGATTATATATGTCAATGCAATGAGATTTAAGCTTTGGGGCTTTGAGAAGAAGAAAATTTTGACCATACATTTCTTACAGCATGTTCTATTCATCATGGATAAAAAATCAGAACAAGTGAAAAGTCCTCTTACAAACGAGGAAGTATTGGCATTAAAGTTTAATCCGGCAACCCAGCTCCTTGATTACTTGGCATTAAGACGCTGAGTGCTTAGCCAACTACCTTATCCAGCATGCCAACTTGCAAACGGCTTATGCCAATCGCCATGATAGGAATGATCTCAGAGTTCAGATTTGGACTTGTTTCGGTGGACGGCGGCCAAAAAGGCCATATCTCCACTGCATTTCCATCCCATCAGACAATCTCTCCCAATCACACTGATGCCAACACAATTATTTATCCTATAAAAGAAGTTCGGTATAGGAAAAGCTTAAAGGTCACGTCTCCTCAGTTGGTCAACTTCTTCCTCGACTAAATTATCCGCCGAGCTCGCTAGATGTCAACGATGTACGCTGCCTCGAGATCAAAGTTCAGGCCCCCTTTTTATGCACGTTTTAAATCTTTTTTGGGACGTTGACTCCCTTCGGCTTTTCTTTGAATATGAAAATCTTCTCCTAATGCAATGAATATAGCAGTTGTCAAGTAAAAAAATAACTGGGATCGGCGTTGACTCTGTTACCTGGAACACAAAGTAAAGCATGCAAGACCTTTTCCTTCGGCTGCGCATGATTGGCAATCAACAGGCTTGACATGCCTCAAAAGCGTACTGCTATTGAAAACAATTAGAGTGTGGCACAATCTATGCGTCGTGTTCAAGTGCACGCAAATGTTAACTCTTCTTCCGAAGATTCGATGTAGTGAGATCGAACTGAAGGTGAAAGCTGGGTGCACGCTGAGAGTGGTGGCTGGAGCCTGGATGTTGCACCAAGAGCTATGCGATCACGTCAAGGTATGCTTCACCGCTTCATCTCACTCAAACTTGGGGGTGCCTTATCACTACAGACGACTCATATCGGGTTCGTGCCAGTCGCTTTCTTGTCTCCCCAATGATCCTCCCGATCTTGCAGATCATACCTTGGTGGCTCGTCAACTGTACCAGTTCATGATGCGATGCAACTTGGCCCGAATGAACACCGGCCAGCGTCAGTTGCTCATGTCAACGAGCCGCCACCTAAAGAGTTACGGTCTTTTCCAACGAGAAAAAGCAAGTTCCCTCGGTTTTTTGGTTGACTGCAACAGACGCCAAAAAAGAAGGTTAACCAGATGAAGTAGTGCTAGTAAAGGGCAGTCGGCACTCCACTGGAAAGTGGAAACAGTGGAAGGTAAGCTAATCAGCGCTTGTCAATTAATCTATGCAATGCTTGGTTGATGAAGGATTAAGTTAAACCGCAGCGAAGGCTGACTTATGTGGCTGGAGCCTGGAGTGCGCTTTTGGAGGTTGAGTTTGGCGGAGCAAAGTCTATTTTCCCGATCGATCTCAAAAAAAAATGAGTCGAACATACACCTTAGTTTGGTGTAAAGCAGTTCAGTTCATGTGCACAAGCGCCGTCCGAAGAACGCTGCTGTTCCATTTCTCGCGCTGCCCTTCAAATTATCAGATCTGACGCGTCTACGTTTTGTTTATGCCAAAGGCTGGGAGGTTAGAGGCATGTGGTGAAATAATTTCCAGCTCCAAGTGAATCATCATAACCTGTGTGGTGTGTTCTTGTGCTAGCTGCTTTCTTCTGCTTTTTGGAGAAAACTGGACGGCCAGGGCATGTCGTAGTAGCAGTTTTGCTTGGCTGGGTGGCGAAGTGCAGAGGAGTGGAGTGAAATGGAATCGAGCAATCCAGTGGCGGCACGCACCAGGGGGGCCGGCCGGCTGTTGCTGCAGAGACGATAGAGTGGGCGGCGACGTTCTCACGACGGGTAAGCAATGAACATCCGACTCACGCGACGGCGGACGGCATGCCCTGCACATCGGCATCGGCATCGGCAGCTGTGGCCCAAGCCTACCTTGCCGCTACGCCACTTGTGCAGCACCAGGACAACATCTGCCATCGAGGACGTCGCGTACGTGTGAGGCACTGAGGCCTACGACGGCGACTGCTACATCCAGTGAACATGCTTGTTTATCCACGACGAATATTCCTTCCATCCTGTTCCCATGTGTCCTATTCCCTCTAGAACTAGATGATATCCCGCGCGTTGCTGCGGGAAATTGAAGCTTGAATTGCTATGTAGTCTAAAAAAATTGCTACTGAAATGAAATGTCATCCAAGTATAAAAATTACTGGAACATGGTTAACTATCAAGTCTCATATATCATACAGAGAATAAAGGAATACACAAATAATCATGCATGCTCAATATGGCTCTTGAGTTTGATCCGCGAACTCATGTGTCCGAAATATCTAGTAATCACAGTCGCCTGTACAATCTAACCAGGAATGAACCAAATGGATAAATCAGAGTATTACTCGTTCCTATTTGTTTACAGTGTTATACACAAAATTAAAGTCAAAGACCCCATTCATGCCTCTTCCGACCTTTTTTTTTGACTCAATACATCTTGGACGCATTGTTCTTCACCATCCTTGTTCTAAATAGAACCGGACATTCCAGCATGCCATATATGTTGATTTTGTAGCATATATCAGTCTTATAATCCTGAAAGAGGGAACCCAAAGATTTTAACAGATGTTGAAAGCAATCAATTAATAAGATGTCTGGTTTTTTGTAATCGAAGCAAAACAAAAATCTCAGTAACCTATGCTGAAGCGATAAACTTAAGCGAAGCACCAATAGGCTGAACAAAAATGTGAGCAGTGCCATAGAACCATACATTTCTTGTACTTCTACCTTTTCTTTTTGATGCAAACACCATTCACAATTTGCCAGCTCTTTGCACCAAATTCTCAAATCAGTAATCTATATATCTGGGGACATGAAAAGTGAGCTAAATTAAGACAAATAATCACAAATTGAAATTGATTGATAAAAGGTTATCAGTCTAGCTAAAATAGAATTCATCGAAGTAATTTGGATATACTTCACGTGCAAATGAGAAAAAATATGCATTCATGTGCATGTTGTACTGTCGACAGTAATATTTTAATGGCACACATGTTGGAATCAAAGCATGCAGTCTGTATAGAAGTCAAGAACAGAGAGTAAAACTCCTATACCGCAAAGAGTGGTTGAGATGGGCAACTGAAAGAGGCCAGAGCATAGACGATAGGGACCAATGCTGATGATTCCGTGGGAGATGAGAGCCATCTCCTTGACCTGCACAAATCGTGAAACCCAACCGGTTGTTTTTCTCTCATGAGGATGAAATCCCCCCATAAAACAAAAAATGCATGAATGAATCAAGTTGCAGAATGGTGGATGAACCAAGAAGTCCACACCTAAATCTGAATCAATCAAAACAGAGTCAACTAATTCCAAGAATATTTTGGCCCGTTAGTCCCATCTAAATGGGTTCAAGATTTACGGTTTCCCACTCTTGTAATCTGTGGAGATCTACTGTGCCCGCCGCTCGTGCCTTCCTGATACCACATGGCTTCATCACCATCGCCGGTCGGCCGGCCATGTACCTCATCACTGATCAGAACACGTACTCCAGCACTATGCAATCCCGTACGAACCATCATTCAAGCAAGCAATGCCCAACCTAGGTGTGATAGAGAAGTTGGTGAAGAGAGATAGAAGATACTCCAATGGACCATGGAACAATGAGAATAGTGTACCGCATGGGAGCAACGAATTTAAAGGCACAAACGTCTGCCCGCCTTCACCAATTTGTGCGTTTATTGCTGGACATTATGGAGGAGAGGAAGAGGTTTACGGAAGAGGAGAGAGTACTCTAGCAAAAAAAGAGAAAAGAGTGCGCATATAGTGGAGGGAAGAAGTCAAACGATAGACAAGACGAATGGGATTATGATGTTTCCTTTTTTTCTTAGCCTGTGCGCTGTAATGGTGATTGAAATGACGTGGATGGAGGAACAACAGGAAAATAAGTGGATGACATGGACCAATTAGAGTGTTGCTGACTTGTATAACTTGCATGTTTAGAGAAATCCCCATAGTGGGGTGCTCCTATTTAGATATAGAAGATACATGTACATCAAAAGAATGCTAAAACATATTACGATTTAGAGACGGAGGGAATACAATATCAAAGAAATTTCAACGCGTCACAATACACCTTGTGACATCGAATTTTCTGACCAAAACTAAACTTATTTAAAACAATTTTTCAAATCGCTGGAATTTCTGAATTTTCCTTCCTTCAGTTCATAGAAGGGCTCCATTGTCACTTACCGAGTGTTCGAATCCCTCTACTTTAGTTTTTCTTAATCCATCAACGTCGAGGATCACAAGGTATCAAATCAAATAACAATTTATTCCAACAATAATATCATATTTAATAGAAATTCTCTATACATAATTACTTTTTCTTTTAGAAATTATGGTGGGGATCACCGGCCTCTGCATCAAAGTGATGCACACAGCCACCGCAATTTATTGCAAAGTAACAGTAGTAGTTTAAAGTATACATCTCATGGATCACTCAATGTGGCTACAACGATCAACCACTCGAAGAAAAGAGCGCTAAACATTTAGTCTTTTATACAAAATTACTGTTAGTTTATTTCTAGTCATTTATATTCTAATGGGATCGAAAAAGTGGAAGTCATTTAAAAAGAGATATTTCTATTCCAACATTAGGTCCGCAAATTTTGTGTTACCAGAATTGTATACCACAAATTACGGCTTGTGTGATGTTGCGGCGACGGTCACAAGATAAATGTATACACATATGTTCTCCTGCTCATATTTATAATCAGCTTGGCGAGTTAAACGAATAGATACTCTCGAATTTCACAGCGGGCCCAATTTTCATTCAAAATTTGTTAACTTAACATTCTGATTCAAGGTAGCATCTTGGTATTGTTTGTTCGGATTGCTTGCCACATATCACATGCCTTAGTTTATGCTGGTACACAATAAACGAGCACACCGGCTCTAAAAATTAGGGGCTAACCTATTCGTGCGATAAGGTAGGAAGATGATGTTGTTGTTTTCTTTATACTTTTTATTCATGTTTGAAAGTGTGATTCGTCGGAGTCTTGGTTGAATTGGGTTCTATATGTTTGGTGCCGACTTACACCGGCACACCTATATATGTTTGGTCGAAATACATATTTGCTCTGTGCAGATTTCCGGGATAAATATTTGTGCACATAATTGACACATATTATAGTTTATACGACATGTAAGACTTCTTTGGAGGGCGGCTATCAACGTAACTAAACTCGTGGTTGCTAATTAGATTAGTTTGTTTCTACATATGTGACACACACTATTTACCTCCTGCAAATTTATCTTTTTTTATCTTCAAGTTTAGCTTTTTATTAACATCAAATAACATTTTGACATATAATTATAGATAACAGTAAAACGGTTATTACTGGCCAACTCCTCTGCATAATCCCCGGTATCAAAGTAGCGACCGGGACCGTGGGGGCGGAACTGGCCAACTCCTTCCAGCAGGAGCAGGGCGGATAATTATGGAGGCGGGATCGGGGTCCTGCCCTCCCGGCGGCGGTCCGGCGTTGCCGGGTGGCGGCGTGGCGGAGGTGCTCCCGTGGTGCTGCTGGGGCGGAGCAGCAGTGCGGTCGGCGGCGTGCTGCATCTCGGGCTGGCTCAGCCCCTTGGCCCAGATCTGGGCCCTACGGGCCCCATCTGGGTTGGGGCGGGCCGGCTGGAGCTGCTGTGTGTTCTGAAGTTGGAAGAGAGGAAGAGAGGGCAGGGCAGCGACGACGGCGGCCGACCTTGTTGCAGCGTGGCGGCGGGCTTCACGGGCCGTTCTAGGCTCGCCGGACCCTGTTAGGACTGGTGTGCCCCCATGGGGGCTTTACGGGCACGATGGGTCCGGCCGGACCTGACGGGGATTGGTGTGCTCTGCTGCCGCGTCCGGTCGACTACCGTCCTCGGCGGTGGAGGTTGTTCCCTCCCGCTCGGCTGCGGTATTGCTGCCCCCGGTTCATACTTTTTCTCACCTCCGTCTTGCAGACCTCGTGACGGCCTCTTCGGGCGACGACGATGGTGGCTTCGGAAGCGTTTGAGCGCATGTTGGTGGGCGGCTAGTCTGGTGGTGTCGAGGCTCGTCCTCGTGGGGCTCCTGTTTTACGAATCGTCGGGGTTGTGGATGGGGTTTTTTCGGGAGAAATCCTTGTCGGTTCGTCCGACACCGACGCGATGCCGCCTTCGGGTGGCATCTTTCCTTCCTGAAGGGCGTCGTGGCTACCTTCATCCGCTTCCCTTTGTACCGGGGAAACCCTAGGATCAGTCCGCTGATCTGGGCAGCAGCATGGCTTTCCTTCTTGAAGGTGCTGCTTGGTACTTGTCGATTCGTTGCTCGTAGCGTGGTGGTTCTTCGTCGGAGAGGGCGCAGCGGTTGCGGGTCACTTTTGTTTAGTCAATCCGCCTATGTCGTTTTTTCTTTCTTCTTTTCTTTTTTCTTGGGTGGGTGTTGGCTGTCGCCCCAGCCGTGTCTCTCGTGGTTGTATCGGTTGGTTGCTATATTTATATAGCGGGGCTACGGCCTATTTCGTCGGAGCACCCGCTGAATTCGGCCACCGTTCCGTTTACCCAGCACGGACGTCCACCATTCATCCAGAATCACCAACCTCAGCAGTAGCACACTGCTAGTCACAGCTCGCTTCATCCATGACGATGTAAGCACAAGACCAAGCACGACTTTGACGAGTAAAATCACATGACCAAAATAGCACCTTCCAGGAATGAAGAGTCCTCGTCTGAGCTCGAGCAAATCTCAGAACAGGTGACCCGGCGATGCCATATTTCACACGGTTTGCTGGTTCGCGACACACGAGGCCGAGCGCCAAGGGTGGTCAAGCTCTTGCGTTCCCACACTCACCGCCCAGCCTCCCATCCATGCTTGATAAGCCGCCGCGAGAGAAGGAGCGCGTGGTCGAGAAGAGAACCGAAAGGAACTTGCTTCCCACGCCTTTTCCTAACCCGCACATCCCAATCAAATGCCTTCCATGTTCTAAACTTGCCAAGTTTTCTTCCCCACAAGTACAATCCTTTTCTTTGTTTCTCTCCTCTTCTCCTACAATCCTATATATACGCTCGCTCACCCGCCACAAAAAAGAACTCATCTGCACAAGTAGGCTCGAGACCGACAGAGGATCAACAGAAACCATCAAACCACCACCACATCGCAATTCGAAGCTCGGAACGGAGCAAAGAAGATGAGCAAGCAATGGACGCGGGTGCGGACGCTGGGCCGCGGCGCGTCGGGAGCGGAGGTCTTCCTGGCGGCGGACGACGCGTCCGGGGAGCTGTTCGCGGTCAAGTCGACGTTGGCGTCCGGCGCCGCGGCGCTCAGGAGGGAGCAGGGGATGATGGCCGGCCTGCGCTCAACGCACGTCGTCTCCTGCATCGGCGGCCACGCCGGACGCGACGGCTCATACCAGCTATTCCTCGAGTTCGCGCCCGGCGGCTCCCTGGCCGACGAGGTGGCGAGGTGCGGCGGCAGCCTCGATGAGCCCACCGTCCGGGCATACGCGGGGGACGTTGCTAGAGGCCTTGCGTATCTCCATGGGGAGTCCATGGTGCACGGGGATGTCAAGGCGCGGAACGTCGTGATCGGCGCCGACGGCCGCGCCAAGCTCGCGGATTTCGGTTGCGCGAGGAGCTCCGCCGCGGGCGGGAAGATCATCGGTGGCACGCCTGCGTTCATGGCGCCGGAGGTGGCGCGTGGGGAGGAGCAGGGCCCGGCGGCCGACGTGTGGGCGCTGGGATGCGCGATCGTCGAGATGGCCACCGGCCGCGCCCCGTGGAGTGGCATGGACGGCGACGCGCTCGCGGCGATGCACCGGATCGGGTACACGGAGGCCGTTCCCGAGGTGCCCCAGTGGCTGTCAGCTGACGCGAAGGATTTCTTGGGCGGGTGCTTGACAAGACACCCTGCTGACCGGTGCACGGCGGCGCAGCTGCTGGAGCACCCGTTCTTGGCCGGCGCCGGCATCGACGCGAAGCCGCGAGCTGTGGAGGGCAAATGGGTGTCACCGAAGAGCACGCTGGACGCGGCATTCTGGGAGTCGGAGTCCGACACCGAGGACGAGCTGTCACTCTCGCACAGCTCGACCGAGAGGATCAAGGCGTTGGCCTGCCATGCCTCGGCGCTCCCGGACTGGGACTCCGACGAGGGCTGGATCGACGTGCTCTCCGCGTCAGCCGAAGCATGCGAGCCATTTGCTGAGCCGGCCGAGGAGACGAATGACCTGGACGATGCGATCACAGGTGAAGCAGAGCCCGGCGTTCCCGACATTACCGTCAAGTGCAGCATCGTCTTCAGTGCGGGAGAATCCGAAGCTGAATCCATCGAGAAGAATAGGCATCTGTCTTTGGAATGCTTAGCTAGCCATGAATTACTACCATGTACATTAAAGTTTTGTAGTGACAGAATCATCAATGATATTGGTTTCGTTCCTGCCCAAACTAACTCTCTGCTTCGCGCCGCTGCTCTGCATTTCCGCTCAATACGTGATTCCTCTCCCCCACCAAGCGCGTCTCTGACGATTCGCTCCAGTGCGCCGCGTCGCTGCCTAGCATTTTGTGTTGCTCTCTCACCCGTCTTTCTTTCTGCTGACTTTCTAAGCAACGGACTGAGTGCTAAACCAAGGAATTTCGAAGGAGATATCTTGATCCGTTCCTCACTTTTCTTTTTCTTTTTGCAAAAATCTTGAGGCCGCTAGAATGTGCTTGCTGTTACTTAACAATGGTTGCCTAACTAAAATAATACTACTCTTGTACTGCCCCAGCGCTAGCTTAGAAGACATGATTAATTGGTTTTGTTTGACGTAAGGCGTGTGATGTCAGCTCAACTAACGAGCGCTCGATTTTTTTTCGTGTGTGTGTGGAAAGTGCGTAAGGTCATATGTTATATGAAACCATCACTTACGAGAACATCCTTACATAAAAAGAAATAAATAACAACTTCTTGAGAAGTTCAATACCATCTTTCTTATGCATCCCTGACGGCGCGCCATGAGCAAAACTCGATACCGTCTCTAGGCCTCCGGCGTACTAAACCTCACGTCGTTGAAATCTTGAAAAGACACATGCGCTTGTAGAAGCAGCGGCCGGGAAGTCGTCGACGTAGACCAGAAGATGCCAGCGACCACGATCTCGAGAGACAAGTCCGTTGTCTAGCTTGTATCACAGCGAAGTTTATCCAAATTATGTTACTAACCTTTCTGTTAAACTAATACGAACATTAACATTTGCTGTATTTTTTTGAAAGTGACAAAACGAGAATGTCTAAGTTTAAGATAGAAAATTTAGGCTCATTTTCCAAGTTTTTGGTTAAATTTGACAAGTGGTATGTTACAACATTCCCCTTCCCGAATCACGATTTGGTCCACCACTATGATTTTTGGTATTGTATAACTTAAACGAAACCACATCTTTGGACTTGTGAAGGAATGCGATTTAAGTACTTACATAGAAAATAAACAATAACATGGCCATGTAATTATTTGCTAAAGAAATAATGTTTTTCTATAAAAATAAGATATGTATTTCCGCTCTATAAGCAACGTCAGTTGGATGTTCGACTCCTTGTCTCCATGAAAATTTCATTATGTTCTGAACGGTGGCACGGTTTGCAAATCTTGATTTTGTGTCATTCTGGACTATAATATATTTATAAATATCAAAAAATAATGTAGTGTGATTTTTTTTAGATGTATAGTGTGAATTTATTTAGTATAGTCACATATCAGTATCTGGTTTGAATATTTGCAAATATATTAGTAGTCAAAAATTAAACATGATTGTATCGTGTTCCCTTAAGCAACAGATCGGAGAGGGCAACATATTTTGCAGTAATTTTTTATTTTTTTGCTTAAAGGGAAAATTTTATTTTACTAAGCTTCAATGGGAACAATCCTGTGTACATACTCCACATGCCAACCATCATTGAGCCCACGACACCAAAGGAACAACCAATGATCACCAATGATCCATGGAAGAGCGTCACGTCCATCGGAGAGCCAACGTCAGCATGATGGAGCTTGGTGATGTAGACACACACGGCTAGCTGCCCATGCCAGTGCAGCGGGCAAGCAAAGCCAGCTGCCGGCCAATCGGGTCGCACCACGTGTTTCATGAAATAGAGCAATACTCTGCCGTTGAACAACCAAACGATATATGTATATGTCTGCCGTGCCAACTGGATCTGTTCTCGACCCAAAATCGCCCACGAGGCCACGTGCCATGACACCGCGATACTTCACTCAGACTTCGTCGTCTACTCGTCTCCTCGTATGTTGCCACATAGCTGCGTGTTGAGGTTGTTGGTGCCTTGGTGGACGACCGGCAGAGGGGAACGGGATCCTCTGACTTTGGCGGAAGTACTGCAGGTGCAGAGGGACGTCGTTGTACTTGGTCCGTCCGATGCGCATCCAAGGACGCTCGCGTAATCTGCAGCCTAGTCCTTCTAGCTCTCTGTTGGATACAGAAATAACCAGCCCAGGCGGCCCAGTCTCACGCTCGATCTCTCTCGCGCGGTCTCGGCAAAAGCTGGAGAAACAAGGCGCGAAGATACAGGAAAAAGGCGCGAGGACTCAGAACCGCGCCAGAACGATCGAAGGAACGAGATCGCAGGAGACGGGAGAGGAGACGCTGCGCTGGTCGTCGATGTCAAGTAAGCCTCATCCATCTGTGTTTCTTATGCCATCTCACAGGAATCGATCCATCTAATTTTCACCACCAGACTGATTTGGAATTTGATCAAGCTTTTTCCTTTGTTCTCTCGGAAGAAGCTGCTGGTTGAAATTGATCAAGTTTCATTTTTCTAATGGAAAAAACCACTGAGATGGAAGAAGAAGCATCCAGGACGCAAGGAACTGAGACGGAAGAAGAAGCAAGCACAACACATCATTATTCCGATCCAAATAAGTATATATTTGTTTATCTCAAGTACATTCTCTTTGGCATAAGATCATCATGATTCCGATCCAAATAAAGTATATATTTCTTTATCTCAAGTACATTCTCTTTGGCATAAGATCATCAGATTTTCTATGCACTGTACGAATCTTCTTCAAGTAAAATCTTAGTTGGAGATGTACTGTACGAATTTTCTTATCCACAAGTCATGTCAGATTTTCTATGCACTTGCACAAGTATAATATTCATGTTATTTTCACATTACAGAGTTGTATTGCCTTGTTTACTATCTCAAGTTGGCATGGAATTCAGAAATTCAGATGAGGGTTGGGCATTTTGGCTTAACTACAGTGGGCAGAAAGGATTTGAGGTTAGAAAAAGGTATACAAACAGAAGGCCAACCGATGGCAATGTGACATCATGTAAATTTGTTTGTGCAAATGAGGGTCATCGATCAGAAGATAAAAGGGATCACTTAACCAAGTGCCCTCGAGCTGAAACTAGAACAGATTGTCAAGTCCGCATTAATCTTAAAGCGATGGACACGGGAAGCACGGACTGGAACTGTACAAGACAACCAGGGAAGAAATATAATTGAAAATCCAAATATGGATGCCATTCTTGGATATCGATACATGTCCCTCAAATTTCAGAATTTGGCACATCGAGCAGCCAACTTTCAAGAATGCATCATGTTAGTAGACAACACACTTGACATTCTTGGGAAGCAGATTGAAGAGAAAATCAATGCATGTACAAGCACATCTAGGTATCCATGTACAATCCCCACAATTGCGAGCCTGCCAAATGACTTGTTGGCTAATGCACGCCTAAAGAAAAAGGAAGTTGAAACAAAAACTTCAAAACGAAAAAGAACTTGGCTTGATAAGAAGCACAAGACTAGGAAAAAGAGAGAAAACCCTACTGCAATACCATTCAAGAAAGAGGTATGTTTCTAAATAAGAATTCTGTTTTCCATGTTTTATTTTGTCTATTAAATCTCACAACCCTCATATTTTCTTTCATTACAGGATGTTGGGGAAGATGCATGTACTGGTGGTGGACAAGTACATGAACATGCACAAGTACAAGATGGAAATAATAGTGTTTGTAGTGGCCAAGAGAAGGAACCTGATGTTTACAATGCCAATGTTAGCTTCACTCAGCTATTAACGGTAATCTTGTTCATATAGTTAGTTTAAACATCTTGAGATCTGTTTTACAATCCTTGTTCATATAGTTAGTTTACAATCCTTCTCCTCTTCTTGTAGGACACGTCCGGCCTGCCCCAGGGAAGCTGCAGTGCAGAGGTCGAGCGAGGCGACGAGGACGACACAGGCTCCTACTCCTCTTCTTGGTCGCGGCAAACTTCCAAGGCGGGCGTCGCCGCCGCTGGCGGCGGCGACTACGGAGGCCACGGCGGGGATGGAGGCCACGGAGGCGCTGGTAGCGGAGGGCACGCATGCGGAGCTGGGCGCCTGCCGGCGAGCGGACGGCGACGGCGACTGAAGGGGATTTGCAGTGGGGAGTTTTTTTTTCTAAGCCAGAGCACTGCTTTCCCTCTCCCGATATGGGCTTTGGGCCGACTGTTTTGTTGGGTTTCAACTGGTACGAGCTGCTGCCGTGAGATGCGCATCGAACGAACGAGAGTGAACGACGTCCCTCTGCAGTAGTTCTCTCTACGTCAGAGGATCCCGTTCCGGCAGAGGATAGAAAAGAAAACAACTAAACAAGTAGAGCTGACTTACACAATTGCGTTCTCATCTCCAGCTATGAGCTCGCTGTGCCGATTCGTTATTTGAATGAATCAAGGGCAACCGTACCAGAGGACACCGACAAATATGTTGCCAGCAATACATGCTTGTAAGAATGGACTACTCGACCCCCGAAAATCATGTGTAACTCCCGACCTCTAGAGATCCCGATTTTTCAACAATTCGAACATTTCATATTTGGGTCTCGGAAAATTCTAAAAAAAAGCATGCAAGTATACATACTACCACATGTCTAGTGTGTACCACAAAATTTGTATTAATTTTTTTTTTCATATGTGGCCTGCACAAAAAGAAAAATTTCGAGAGAAAAATATAATTATTATTTTCCTTTTTAGAGTCATGATTTTGTAACTTTTATGTAGGCTAATATATAACAGATCATCTAGCGAAACTCTACAGATATGTAGATAATATTTTGAACCATTAAAATATCCTTTTTAGAGAATTTGGGCAGTAATTTTTAATTTTTTTTGGGACTCGGAATATTTGTATCCTGATTTTTCTGTTAAACTAATTTACTTTAAAATTAAATTAGTACAATGTCGTGAAAATTTCAATCGATTTAAACGTATCATAATCCGAATGAAATTTTGAAATCTCTGAATCCTTAGAAACTCTAGTGTTACCAAAATTTTAAACCGAGAATAACGCGATATGTGATGCGAGTGAGAGACGCATGAAATGTTGAGTCATATTTTTTTTTATAAAAATAGTTTTAGTAACCCAAATAGCTCGCATCAAGGAGATTTTAATCATAACAGTTACACTCAATCTTTGCATAATAAAGATGCACACAACTTAAAAAGTTTGACATGACCTGATGACATGCGGCACAATGGTTAGACAGGCAAAGCCGACGATGGACCAATACGTAGATTATGCCCAGCTATGTTGTGTGAAAACCTCCTTGGCTCCACTTGAAAACATTCTTTCATGAATAGTTCCTTATGATGTGGTCACAGCCAGTGGCCTGAGTGCCTAACCAGTGAACACACGTAGATAAGTTGCCACGTAGAAGGAGACTTCTTTCTTATCAGAAAACAATATCATTCCTGGATAGCCATGATGACCAACATAAGGTTGCCACCCCCACTATGATTTGTTTTAGAATATTCTGATGAAATTTCTCGTAGCCAATTGTCAAAAAATATTTGCAACGATTTGTATAAGTTCGACGCAACTTGACTAAGAGACCAATTTACATGGACAAATCTACATTCAAATAAGTGCTTAATTGTTCATCATGATAGCAAAAACACACTTTTTACAACCATGCCACCAATTCTGTTTACCTAGAATTTTGTTTTGTCAAGATGACACCACGTAATGACGGTAAATTGGAATTTTATTCTCCGGTCTCGAGGAGCCACCATGTTTAATACTGTTCATGTTCATATATCGTAAACGGGCACACCGGATGTATATTTGAGTGGTCACACGGTATAGAGGTATAGTTCATGCATCGGGAATGAGATGTTGCTGCTGGCAAAAACAAAAAATTAAACCGAGAATAATGCGATATGTGATGCCAAGGAGACACGTGAAGTGTTTCTTCATCGTTTCTCGTTAAAATAGTTTTATAAACCCAAATAGCTCGCATCAAGGAGATTTTACTCATAACAGTTACACCCGGTCTTTGCATAATAAAGATGCACACAACTTAAAATTTTAACAATAAAAAGTTTGACATGAACTCATGACATGTGGCACAATGATAAAAGAGGCAGAGCCGGCGGTGGACCAATACGTAGATTATGCCCATCTATGTTCTGTGAAGACCTCCTTGGCTCCACTTAAGAACATCCTTCCATGAAGAGTTCCTTATGACGTGATCACTTCAAGTGGCCCGAGTGCGTAACCAGTGTACACACGTAGATAAGTTGCAACGTAGAAGGAGATTATAGCCACGATGACCAACATAAGGTTGCCGCCCCATGATGATATGTTTAGACTGTTGTGAGGACATTCCTCGTAGCCAATTGTCAAAATATATTTGCAACATGCCGCGATTTGTATAAGTTTGACGCAACTTAAATAAGAGACCAATTTACATGAACAAATCTACAGTCAAATAACATGTGCTTAATTGTTTCATCATGATGGCAAAAACACACTTGTTAGAACCATGACAACAATTTTGTTTAGCTAGAACTTTTTTTTGTCAAGATGACACCACGTATTGACGGTAAATTGGAACTTTATTCTCCGGTCTTGAGGAGGCACCATTTTTAATATGGTTCATGTTCGTATATCGTAAACGGGCACACCAGATGTACATTTTAGTGGCCACACGGGTATAGACATACAATTCATACGATCGGGGACGAGATTTTGCTGCTGCCAAAAACAAATACAGTATTATGTACGTGGTCGCGAGTTTGTCCCGTGTTCAATTTATTTAAACCACCAGAAACACTGGGGCTCAGGAGCAAAGATATCCTCTTTCAAAATAGTTTCTAGAAACCATACGAAAAAAAAGGTTTCTACATGTTGGGTGCAAACGCACACAAAAGTCGGGTGGTACTAGACCATAACACTGTGTACATCGGTGGACTTGGCAGGCCAACTCTTTCCAGCAGGTGCACCCGCTGACTTCCATCATCGTCTGCTTCACACAACTTGCTTGCTCCATGACGACCATGACATGTAGGCACATGACCAGGGGATCCCATGTTTCACACAGGTTGATCGTTTCGGACACGCGGCCACGCGGCTTAAGAACGAGGCCGAGCGCCATGGTTGGCCGGTCAAGCTCCGCCCGGGCGTTCCCACCACTCACCGCCCAGCCCCCACAGAAGAATAAACTCGGTGGCCGTCCGTCCATCCACCGGTACTCTCCTCACGGCTCACACGCCGCCGCGAGCGCGTGCTGGAGAATTAAAAAGATCTTTCTTCCCACGCCTTTCTCCTTACGTATTTCCTAATCCGCACACCACAATCGATCCCACACGCCAAACACCTTCATCTTCTAATCCTTTCTTCCTCTCACGTACAAAGCCTTTCTTTCTTCTCCCAACCTATATATACGCTCACCCGCCACAGAAAAGGCACTCCACAATCAGCACGAGACAAGCAAGCTCGAAACCAGCAGAATCCACAATTCGCCAAGAAGAGAAGATGACAATGGCTGCGAGCAAGAAATGGACGCGGGTCCGCACGCTGGGCCGCGGCGCGTCGGGGGCGGAGGTGTTCCTGGCGGCGGACGACGCGTCAGGCGAGCTGTTCGCGGTCAAGTCGGCGTCCGCGTCCGGCGCGGCGGCACTGATGCGGGAGGAACGGGCGATGGCTGGCCTGCGATCACCGCGCGTCGTCTCCTGCATCGGCGGACGCGCCGGCCGCGACGGCTCGTACCAGCTCTTCCTTGAGTTCGCCCCCGGCGGGTCGCTGGCGGACGAGGTGTCAAAGCCCGACGGCCTAGGCGAGCGCGCGGTAAGGGCGTACGCGGCTGATGTCGCCTCCGGGCTCTCGTACCTCCACGGTACCGGGATGGTGCATGGGGACGTGAAGGCGAGGAACATCGTGATCGGCGCCGACGGCCGGGCCAAGCTCGCGGACTTCGGGTGCGCGAGGAAGGCGTGCTCCGGCGGGCCGATCATCGGCTGCACGCCGGCGTTCATGGCGCCCGAGGTGGCGCGCGGGGAGGAGCAGGGTCCCGCGGCCGACGTCTGGGCGCTCGGCTGCATGCTAGTCGAGATGGTCACCGGCCGCGCACCATGGAGCGGCATGGACGGCGACGCGCTCGCGGCGATGCATAGGATCGGTTACACGGACGCCGTTCCCGAGGTGCCCCAATGGCTGTCAGAGGAAGCGAAGGATTTCTTAGGCATGTGCTTGGTTAGGCGCGCCAGCGACCGGTCCACGGCGGCGCAGCTGCTGGAGCATCCGTTCTTCTTGGCCACCGCCGCCGGCTGCGACGGGAAGCTGGAAGATGTCAAGAGGAAATGGGTTTCGCCCAAGAGCACGCTCGACGCGGCATTCTGGGAGTCGGAGTCAGACACCGAGGAGCCCGACGACGACGAAGAGCTGTCGCACAGCTCGGCCGAGAGGATCAAGGCATTGGCCTGTCCTGCTTCGGCGCTACCGCACTGGGACTCCGACGAGGGCTGGATCGACGTGCTCTCCGCACCAACCGAAGCACCCGACTCAGACGCAGTTGCCGTGCCGGCCGAGCAGACGACGGACCTGGAGGACGCGATCACGAGGGAAAAACCAAGCCGCGCTGAGGCCGGTGTTTTCAACATTGCCGTGGAGTACATGAGCGTCCCCAATGCTTGTGATGCCGATGGTGATTCAGTACTCTGGCAGAATAGGCACCAGTATTTGGAAATTTTAGTTCACCAAGAATTACCATGTAAATTTTATGAGTACAACTTTGCAATAGAAGGATTAATGCAAAGGATTGGTTTCTTTGTTGCACGGTCAAACAGTACTCTGCTTCACACTGCTCCTCTGTATTTCGGCTCACACTTGTTCTGTTTCTCTGCTTCGCGTTGCTCCAGTGTCAAATTTCAGTTAGCGTCCTCGATTGATTTCAATTAGCCGTGACTCTGACGGTAACACCTCGTCGCTTAGCCGTGACCCTGATGGAGGAAATCCAGGGTAAATTCTGAGCTTGGCCGCACGCCGAAGCTTCCACGGCGGAAAGGGATGGAGCCGACGCGGAGAGCGCAGTGTCACGGCCGACTTAGAAAGGATCCGTGAGAAAGTAGTAGCCGCGCAGTAAAAAAACCTCTTGTTGGGCTACGTGGCTCCAGGAGAGAGGGCGATTAAAGAATCCTTTTGTACACGTGAGCGTCGCGTCGTGAAGTAGCCCAGAGGTTGCACCGGCCGCCGATCGCCACCGTGCACACTTCTGGATTCCGTGTCGGCGGTGCGAGACAAGCAGGTTCTATGGCTACATGCGCGTTCTGGAGTACCATGCTCGCCGAGCCGATGTACTCATAAAATCAGATAGGATCGATGTAGTACTAGAACTAACACACAAGATGATAAGCTCGCTCGAAACCTGCTTTCCTTTTTTCCGATAAGAAGCGCACCAGAGCGCAAGTGGACGGCGTCGACGCGCTGGGCCACACGCGCACCACGGCGTTCTGTACGTTCGCACCAGAGCGCTCAGCGGCCGGCGGGCGGCGTACGTCGTCGTGCTCATCTGCTCGCCAAGAGCTGCGCGGCGTGCTCATCCGTTGGAGTGCGCTGTTATCGCTGCCTAGCTTTCTTCCTCGATGCTTTTGTGCCTTTGTGTTGCCCGCCATCGATCGCCGTCTTTCTCTACGAATCCGCCGGCTCATCCATGGGTGCCTGGGTGGTACGTGAACCGTGTGCGAATCTTGCTTGGCCGGGCAGGAGAGATCGATCGATCAGCCGGCCTTGCCGTACCATCCGTCCATGTCTGGCACCGCCTGCTTTGGTTATCTGATTGGGAATTAATCGGTGATGATCCTAGGCGAATTACATGATTCTCGTTTTCTACGGGGATTTCTGAATTAGGAACTGTTCTACAGCTTAATGCTGTATATTTTTCCCTTCCAGCTTCGCCTACCACTGTGCATAGATATTTTGTTGCTCACCTCAGCACAAGTACACAACTGCTGACCTGGGGCCAAGAAAACAAGGTGGAAACTACTTCATCTCAATCTTCAGAAAATATGACCAAAGTGCACCAAAGCGGCACAGGAAGAGACTTATGCTCCGTTCGGATGTTCGCATATTGATATTGAGTATGAATGTCAATATTTTCTGTTTGGATGTGTTAGATATTCAGAGCTAGACAAGATATTGAGTTTGAATATCAAATGTTGTTTGGATGGTATAAAAGCAATTTTTCAAGACATTGATCATTGTAGTGTTGTATTAATGCCAAAATGTCCAACAACAACATTATAACTATCATCCAACATTTTTCCATATTGAATTGGCCATCTAAAATAAACAACACCACAATTCAATATTTATCAAGTCTAAATTGTCTAAAATAGGTTCAGAAATCGGCTACCAAAAATAGAGAACCACTTCAGCTAGCACAACTCCGTATACAGAAGCAAACCAACTAGTACAAATCAGCTAGCTTGTGAAGTTCGGTATACAAATCAACTAGCAGATCGAGCAAGCTCTAGTACAGAAGCGAAACAACTAGCCAAAATTAACTAGCACAAATCGATCGATGCCCTTTTCCAGAGCAGCCCGTATCGTAGCAGCTAGCTCAGTTCCCATCGTCTCCTTCCTCCATCCGCCATTCTCCCCCACCGCCACGCCAATCTTCTCCAAGGAACCAAGAAGCTCGAGCAGAGCTAGCCATGGCAGGCGCCTCCGCCACTGGCACCCGCAAGGGCGGCATCAAAGCCTACCGCAAGCTCCGCGGCTATGACCGCCTCGACGCGGCCGCCGCGCAGCGCCGCCCGCCACTCGCCACGGCCGAGCTCGGCGCCGGCAGCGGGGCAACGCCAGCGTCGAGCCGGCGCCGCGGGTGGCGTGTGCGTCGTCGCGGCCTGGGCCGGCGGATCCTGCGCGCGCTCTCGCCGCGACGGTGGCTGCAGTCAACCTGCTGGACGGCCGGCGGCCGGTAGACGCGCGGCGCCGCGCGCATCGACGGGAGGAGCAGCTGGTGCGCCGGCCGCCGGAGCTCCCCAATCCGTCCTCAACAGCTCAATCCTTACCTCACGAGGGAGGCAGCACGGGAGAAGGCGAGGGGCGCCGGAAGAAAGGGGCCGCGCGGGACAGGAGGAGGGACGGCGGGAGGGAGGAGGCACGGCGGGAGGAGGAACCTGCGCAGGGAGGAGCCGCCGCCGAAGCTTTCCGTCACAGACGAACGAGGGACGGAGGGGGTCGCGACTCGCGAGGGACGCGAATATCCCACGATGTCGAGGCTAACCCCTCGACATTCGCTGCCTCTTTTTTTCCACTGCAGACGTCTCGCTCGATCTTGGGGTTGAATACCTAGGCTGAATATCAACCGCATCTAAACAGCTCGATTTCGGATATTCGGGACTGAAGGCCTCCGAATATCTAATATCTACCTCCAATATCAACATCCGAACGCAGCATTAGTACGTGATCTGTTAAAAGTGGGATAATCTATATACAACAAATGATATGTCAATAGATTTGCCGGAGTGGCATTTATGGTACAAAACTACAGACGGCGAATTGTGCGCTTTGTGCGGACAATCCGTCAGTCAGATTACAATGCTCACATCTTCCTCAGGTTATCAAGCCGCGCCTGCAAGTCATCGTCTATTCCACCGTCCATCCCACCGGCAGCTTCAGCTTGAACAGGTGCCTTTCCTGCCGCTACCGGATTGGCGACTGCGGTCGCAGGGGCCTTGACAAGCTGCACAAGATCAATGTTACTTATTATATCCCAATATATCACACATTACACTAGTTGATGAAAGCAATAACATGAAAATGTAGAGAATTGTTTTTACCTCAGAGTTGATGTCGATGCCGATTTCGTCAAGAACCTGGCTAACTAGCTCTTCTGTTTCCTCCTCCTCCTCATCGCCCTCCAGGGCATCATCAATGGCATCACCCATCACCTCGCTCACCATCTCCATCTTCTCGTTTTGCATCTCAAAGTCACGCATTATCTTCTGCAGTGCCGGTAGATTCATCTGCCTGTTCATCTGTGACATGGCCTTTGTCACGCCCTTCATGGCTTCTCCCATTGCTTGTGTTGATTTCAGGGTCTGTAAAATTTAGGAACCACCCAGTGAGACATTTCATACAGGGTCCATGAACAAAGAACCTGCTTGTAAAAACTCTATTACCTGAATACGAAGAGATACACCTTGGAGCTGGGACTTCAGGGCATAAAATTTCGTGATCTGATGTCTTGTACGGATAAGGTCCTTCGCCATAACTTTTACAGCTCCCTGTGACAATGTTTAGAACATTACAACACATACTTAACATGCAAAGCCATAGCCTGAAAAGTGAAATATGAACAAATTACACAAAAGAATATGCAAGGAACAGAAAACATCCCATGATCTACCAGTTCTTCAACAGATAATTGACTTGACCTACCAGGAGATGCAAACATACAACTTTTTATTCTGAAATAGATGATTTCAACATGACTGAATTCATGCAGGTGTGCATCAAAACAATATTTCCCAGTGTGTTATGTTACATTCATAAGCACAATTGCCATATCTCAAGTAGCTGATCAACACAGTAAGAACATACAGCTTGTAATTATTAAGGGTAGGAGGGTGTCAGTATGATTTTCTCTGCATCCAACACTGTGCTAACATCAGGAAAAATCCTTGCAGTGTCACTTTGCTTTGGCATTTCCAAACTATCACAAATGCAGCAGATTGCCGTTAACATTTGGAATGTATGAAGGTTGGGTATAATTGAATAATAAGAGAACATAAAAGGGGGATTTGGCAGTTTCGGTGGACATACCATCTGGCCTTGCTTGCCAGCTTCTTGATCTCAGCGATGAGTTTCTTCTCCTGAGTCTGCAGGCCCTGCCTCTCCTCTCAATCTCCCTGATGGACTTATCTATCATCCGTTTGTTCTCACGCAACAGCTCTATCATCATTCAAAAAAGGAAGACAGTGAAAAAACCCTCTGATGTAAATCCTTCGGAAATTTAATAGTGCTACAACATACGAGTCCCGCGACGAACTAGGGTTCAATTTTGGGTCAAGAACGCGGAAGCAAAGGCTAAATTCTTTGTGTATTTGTCAACGGAAAGATAAAAAAACGTCGAATTTGGGAATTGTAGAGCAGGGAAACAAGTAGAATCAACAAATTCAAGAAAAGGACGAGCAGAGAGAGATACGAACCAGCTGGTGTCTTCCGCTTGCCGAAGATGAAGCTCATGGCGGCGGGCGGGGGCTGGATCCGGCCGGGCGGCTGCTCCGATTGGATTAGACCGAGATTCAGTCGCGTCGATCTGCCTGCTCCCCTGCCTCTCCCGTGATGGATCCTGACTGCAAATCCGTTGGAGTGCGCTTCTGTCGCTGCCTGGCTTTCTTTCTTCCTCCACGCTTTTGTGCCTTTGTTGCCCTCGATCGTCCTCTTTCTCTACTCGCTTCCAACTTCCAAGTGACGCGCCAAGTGAACCGTGAACGAATCTTGCTTGTGTGAGGCTTGTATTTCAAAAATGCAGTTAATATGAAATACAAACTCATATACACTATGGAATACAATCCTTGTTGGACAAGTGCCGTGCTATGCCTCCAGGGATAGCTACACCCGTATGCATCCTGGTATTTCTCCACATGTATATCCTATATATGTATTTTTCTTTTTTGAAACAAGGCAAAAGATTTGCCTATTTCATTAATTAAGAAGAGTTTAAATTACAACAACCTCAAGCCGAAGCTTGGATACAAAAGTTTACTCTCGCGGCATAATATTGCCCAAATGTTTAGCACCCGCCGAGCCCCAAAGGCGGCATTTTTCTTAATGATGTCAAGCACCGCAAAAGGCATAGAGGACACTTTGCGGAAAACCCTCACGTTTCTTTCTTCCAAAACTTCCAAGCGGTGAGGAGGATCAAGGAGGAGAGACCACGGCGCTGACACCCGTTAACTCCGGAGATGGAGACCCACCACTCTTGACCGTAGCATAACTTCCCCATTGCGTTATGTCAAAATCCGTAAGACCAAGCCACTCTTGAAGACCCCGCGAAATCCGGAGAGAGTACCTACACTTGAATATTAAATGCGCCGCGGTCTCCGACTCCCTCTTGCAAAGTTGGCAAAGACCGCAATTTGGCCATCCTCGTCTTGTAAGCCTATCCGCCGTCCACACCTTATTTTGTAGAATTAACCACGCGAAAAACTTGCACATAGGGGGCGCCCAATTTTCCCAAACCGCCTCGCTTTCATGAAACTTCATCCTTCTCACGCATAATAAATTTACACGAAGCTTACTCCTTCTCAAGCATAATGAGTTTATAGGCTCTTTACACGAGAAGACGAATAAGAAATGTGTGTATTTAATATGTATTTCAAACTTTTCTCACTAGGCGATTCATGCATTGCACATGCATGATTACAATGCCATATTCCAAGACTGCAGCACGACAAAAAAAAGAGTAAAGACAAACTGTTCACAGATTTTGGACTATATCTAGATAGGAGATAAAACATTATTTAGCTTCCTATTCCGTCCTCCTTTTCTATTGAAAACGGGCGACTATTGATTCTGATAACGTTAAGACCGGTCATAACAGTATTGAGAAAACCACGAGTGTCCAGAACTTCATTGCTGGAGTTAGTCTAAAAGCTCCAGGGCTGCACACACACACACACATATATAGGGGGGATTATAAGGATGACCAAAACAAATGTGATCATTAGAAAGTTTAAAGTACACGAGTGTGCACCTTGGTTGTGGTGTCTTGGGTACTGCATGGAGCAGCTCTTCCTTGTTCTTCTCCACTTGCTGTCTTAGACCATTCGATCCTAGACTATCGAGAGAGTACTTAGCATCCGCAGCAGGCCCTGGGCGAGAATTCAAACAGTTCTGGAAACAAAAAAGAATTTTATAGTAAGTTAGTCTATTTGGATGGAGTCGTTTTGCTTGCAAATACATAACTAAAATGAAATGGCCATTTTGGTCTACGGCCCAGAGACAACAAGGAATTATACAGACAATGGAATATCCATTGCGAACTCTGAATTGATTCCTACTGCAGTAGAAGGAAGACATGAAGCAGAAGCTACCGGGCTTATCGAAGCAGAGTACAAATCACCTGGTCAACGGTTATTTTCACATGGAATTTGTTGCTCAATCACCTCATTCCGGCTATAACTGAATTTGAGGAAGCTTAGCCAATGGGATATAACTCTCTTCTAAATCAAATTTATAAGCTTGAAGTGGCAGCACCATGGTCTTTCGATGTACAGAACTGAAAAATCTGTGGGTTGAGGTGCAGCGAAAGTGAGTTTTTTTTCAGTCATTTGTTCCTTTGTGCTTCTGTTGAGGTAGTAACACACATGAACATCTACAAACATATTATACTTCCATCCCTCAAATAGTACATTGGTCTGATAGGAAATTGTTGACTGTTGCAGAATTAAAATATACTTCATCTCATGTCTAGTGATCGAAACCCTGCCATCGTCGACGTCGATGAGTGTCCCCGCCCTTAAACCCTTTCTATTACTCGTCAGCGATCGATCGCCCCCTTTTTCAACTGTTCGATCCAGCTCTCCGAGGCCGTTTGATCCCGTTGATGTCTCATAAGACACAAACTGTAGCAGGTTACAATAATCTCAGCCTTTAATTCCATCGCATCTAACAGTCCACGTGTCTCCAATAACAATGCAAACCGACCACAAAACCTCCTTTTTCACACGCCATACGAAAATTGTGTACACCATGTCACCATCTCTGCGCATTAGTTGTCTACACAAAGCATTTTCTTTCCAAATAAGAGAAAGATCCAGCACCCCTTCTGATCGCTCCACCGTGCCCGGGATAACCATCTCATCACCTAACCACTTTTAAATCCGCCATGATGTAGTCGCTGCACTCCTCGCTGGGTTGTTTTGGCTCTATAGCTTGTTTCATACGCGGCAGAGATGTGGGTAGAGGTTGAGGAGGCTTCGCGCGAAAACCACGACCCTCCGAGGTGTTTTCATGTGCCTACTTCTCTCGTCTCCTTGAGGTCCATGCTCCGAGGAAATCCCTTGCTCTAGGTTCTCGTAGATCAGAAGATGGGTGCCGTTGCTTTATTGAAGACATTGTCTTGCAGACGATGGGATCGATGGGCTTTGGCTCCCTCCATGGCTCCATGGTGCGTCGGGGTCGCTTCATTGGTTATGGAGGTGTTATGTCTCGGTGGGTGGCAATTAACTCATGAGAAGGATCGTAGTCCGTTATCCGACTTGTTCGAGTAGTTCTGTGTGTGATACTCACCGTATTGTTGTGGAGTCAGCCTTGCCGTGTCGGACCAGTGGCAACGAGGACAAGCGAAGGATAGGCATACTATGATGGGCTGGCTCCTCACAGACCTTGTGCATATCTCCGCCGAAGCTCGTCGGTAAAGTCGGTGTTGTCGAGTCGACTAGTGTGTGTGACCGTGATACCGGCAGTAATGTTAGCATTAGGCGTGTTCTGCTCGGTTTTCGTCGTGTTTTTTTTTCTAAATTAACTGGATAATTCCTACAGTACTATTTTTAATTAATGTAAATAAGAAGTCTTCTGCTTCGTTTTGGAAATCACAGCAATCGAGAAAGTGCTCTTGCAAATATGAAGTAGTATGATCCCCCAACTACACACACAACTACTAATCTGGCTCGTCAGTTCCTTGATTACTTTACCTTAAGAGGTTGAGTGGTTAACCAAATACTGCCTGATCGAACATCCCAACAACTTGTAAACGGCTTATGTCAACTGAAAGAATCATCTCAGAGTTCAGGTTTGGACGAGTCTCGGTGGAGTCGGCCAAAAAGGACACTTCTCCACTACATTTGCATCCCCGTCAGAAAATCTCCCCAATCACACTGATGCCAACACAACAATCCATCCCAAAAAAGGTTCAGTACTCAAGCCAATAAAAAGCAGTAGTTCAAGTCGTTTCAGTTGGTGACGTTAACTCCCCTTTCTTATACTATAGAAAAATAACAATCTGGACGTTGACTCTGTTACTGCCTGGAACAGGAAGCAAATCACGCAGCCACTTTCTTTAGATTACCCATAATCTGCAAGCAACAGGATTAACATCCTCAAAAGCGTTACTGTTCAGATCGGTATACGGAAGCTCCACTGACTTCTGCTTTAATCTAATTCGAACTAACTCATGCCTATCTAAACCAAGATCCGTAATTGGTGTCGGTCGCTTTCTTATCTGCTCGAAGATTGTCCCGATCTCGCAGATCATACCGGGCGCACAGGTCGTACATTCGTTTTGATCGTCTCCCGTCGGCCGTCAACTGCGTCAGTTCATGCAGCCGCGCCTGCTCACCGTCGTCAGGTCAAAGGGCAGCCAGCTACCAGAGTCTGACCACAACAGAAAAGCAAATATCCTTGACCCCAATAGGCGCAAAAAGATTGTCAAATGAAGTGTCGATTTAATTTGAATAAGTGTTAGTACTCGATCTGCAGTCGGCACTGGAAACAATGCAGAGTAAGCTAATCAGTGCTAATTTACTTATTCATGCAATGATTGGTTCACGAGGGAACTAAGTTAAGTTAAACTAAGTGCGGTGAAGGCTGACTTCTGTGATTGTCTAGCTTGGAGTGCAATTTTGGACGTTGAGTTGAGTGGGGCAAAGCCGTTCCTTCTTCAGTTCATGTGCACCAGCTGTCTGAATAAGTAATTTGTTCCTTTTCGCATCATCGATCAGATGATCAAATCTGACGTGTCTAGGTTTTTCTGAGCAAATGACTGACACATCACACACCAGCACGACTAGTGGTGCAATATCGAGTTTCAACTGTATTACTGTAACTTCATCATAAACTGTTTGGCTGTTGTCTTCCCTCACTGCAGAAAATTAGACGGCCAAGACAACGTAGCGTGTCACTTGGCCGGGTGGTGGAGTAAAGTGAATAGAATCAAACAATCCGGCGGGGGTGAACTTTCAGTTCATATTCAAACGAAATTTAAAACTAAATTAAAATTTCTACAAATTATTTAGAATTCAATCAATTTTGAATTTCTGATAGATCGTAATTTGGAAGAATTTAAAAATGTTCAGAATTTCTCTAAATATTTGTTTCGTACAGAAGAAGGTTGGTTACTTTTCAAGTCCGAGATCGAGAAGTGGAAGTCACAGAAAAGCGATGCTTCTCTTAGCACCTCTTGTCCGGATCTTTCGTGTTACTGGTATTTTTGAAACAAAAAATAACGACTGATGCCGGTTATTGGAACCATGCAAGTGGATACAACTATATTCGGAATCCATGCCTATATGTGATGGATGACTGGATAATCTACCATGATTTACTTCAATTTTGTCAATTTCCCAACTTTAATTTGTTCACCCAACATTTGTTATTTTGTTTCGAGAGATACCTCTGGTGAACCTATAAACCCCGGTCCATCTTTTACTATTATTGATGCTGGTTTTACTCACTATTGCTCTCATTAATATTACTATGTTACTACTTTTGCCACCAATTTTCCGCTACTATCATAACCACCGTTGCTACTAATAAATTATGCCAAGCAATATCACTTTCAGGCGTGGTTGAATTGGCAACTCAACTTTTAAGGCTTATAAATATTGTTTGTCTCCCCTTCTATCGAATCAATAAATTTGGGTTAAAATACTTCACTCGTTGTTGCGATCCACTACACTTGTGGGTCATCAGATACCATTGCGGATTCATATTGGCACTTCAACACATAGGTGGAGATCCCAGTAGGGCAAGGTAGGGCGACGCCCTACCTTAATTTTCGACTATGCACATGTTTTTCTATACAATTTGAGTTTTCGTCAAATACAGAGAAAATTCGGTATTATTTTATCTATCTCTTAGAATCATGGCTAATTGGTATTTAACTATTTTTTACCTGCATTGGCATTAGCATATTAACATTCATTAGATGTAAAATACCACACTACATATCTTTTCATCATGAGGTGTCATTATTTAGGACAACTGATCACATCCACTCTTCCTCTTCTCTTGAAGTCTACTTTGTTAGAATAATTTTTGTCTGCTTTTTTCCCCTAGGAATTAAATTGAACAATGCACCGGATTAATAGATGGCATGTCCAATTAATATTTGGAATGCATCATTGATCCAGCCAATCGCAACCTGTGACAATCTTGTCTTCATATTTGCATCTTCCCAAGAGACAATTCTTTATGGCACTTATCAAATAAGTGACTATTATATTAATTAACAAAATCAAAGTGCAATCATAAGATGAATTTGAGTTTAGATTATTATTGTACTTGTTCTCATACCAATGTCTTTACTTTAGATAGATCATGTTGTAAGTGCGAGAAATCAATCCAACTAATTGACCACGAATTAATGTTATCCAGGAATTCAAAAGGAGAGTTCAGACTAACTTAATGGCATTTAATTAGTTTGTGCTTGAAGCCACTTGGAGTGAGTTTTGATGATATTTATGAATTAGATACTTTGGACAATTGAAAATTACATATTCATGTCGACAAATTATGTTAAACACATTTTCCGTCTTACCATAAGGGAGGGGGGCAATTGCCCCCTCCCCACTTCCATGATTCTAATTAAATAATGATATTTGTTTCTTACTCCGCCATACCGAAATTTAGGACCGTCCTTCACCACTGCCTCAACATACTTGACGATCTCAGATTGTTGAAGCTGAGAGAATTGGAAGTTGTTGAACGGAAAGGGGTTGTGGCTTTCCTAAGCTTCGTCTAGTGATTTGTGGCTGCGACAGCATCACGACAGTCTCATGGATCAAGATGATCCCATGCCTAGAAGAGGTATTTTTATTTTTATTCACTGTAATTGATTGTTAGAGTTAGTGGCTGATGGAGGAGGTACCATGTCATCCGATGTAGATTCATTTCGACGGCTCAAGGTACTTTGGACTTAGTGACCACGGGGAACTGAACTCTTGCATTTCCTTGTTTGAAGTGCTTGCTTGTGTACAAGTGTCCTAGGCTGGCCAAATTGCCATCCGGGTTACACAAGGATGAGCGTGTGCCGGTGATAATGGCAAGAAAACGGGTGGGAACAACTAGTTTGGAACCCCAGCAGCATGGAACATGCTTTAAATCCATTCTTCAGTGAACTGCCATCAAGTTTTCAAGGAAATATCCTAGTAGATATTTTCAAAGCATTAACTCAAGGCACGTATTGAAGTCTATCGGCCTTAATTCCAATGAAGCTTCTCCATGCCAATGTCTCGCTTGATGTGTTTACTCTATTGTGGAATTTATTTACAAGGTGGCTGCTCATAGTCTCAGTCGTAATTTTTTTTAACATGCAGTTGTAATGTAGTTGTGTGCATTTAGCAACTAGTCTGGTTACCCACGCATTTGCATGGCTAGATTTATTACACAAGTCATGTTTGGTATTATTTGATCTATCCCCCAGACTCATGGCTAAAATACCGAACTACATATCTTTACATCAAGAGGTATCATTATTTAGGACAATTGATCACATCCACTCTTCCTCTTCTCTTGATGTTTATTTTGTTTAATATTTTTTGTCTGCTTTTTTGCCTCAGGAATTTAATTGAAAAATAGATGGCATGTCCCATTAATATTTGGAATGCATCGTTGTCCAGCCAATCGCAACTTGCGGCAATCTTGTCTTCATATGCGCATCTTTCCAAGAGACAATTCTATCTGGCACTTATTTGCTTCTGATGCTAATAATCTATAATATTTATAAAGTTGATCGCCACTAGCTTCATTTGCATACTTACATTACCAACAGTCGTAAATGTAGGTGCCACAGCCCACAGGTGAGGCGTTTGCACTCATGGGCTCTGATGAGCTCGAAATTTAAAGTGTAAATCAAATGTGGTGTACAGATCTGGTAATTTTTGGAGTTTTAAAAACTAGGATTTGTTTACATGGAAATATACATATGTGTTCTACATATCTGCAAATATTTGTTAAACTTTATATTTTTGGCTACAGAAAAATATTTGTTTTGGTCCAAAAAGGTTAAAATGGTCCCCCATTCGTTTTCTATGTGTAGATCACTTATGCAAAGCTATGTCGATGAAATTTTGTACATGCGTAGCAAACATCTATTTGTATCGGTAATTTTTCCAGAATTTTCCGAGTTTTGAAAATAAACTAAAAAAAGTTTTTTTAAACATAATTTTGCTCTCCTATTTATTTGGTATGTGTAGATCACAAACTAAAAGCCCTGTATGAAAATCAGTAGGTACATACTAGACTTATACATGTACTTATATATATTAGAAACATACACCGAGCGTTGCAGCGGGGATCTTTAAAAAATAGTATAAAGAAAGGATATTTTATGTATGAAATGGAAAAAAATCTCGAGAATATGGACAATCTGATTAGCCACAATTATATGGCTAAAAGAATGTTTGCTACAAATTGATGATGTGCAAAATTATATGACTAAACGAATTTATAATGTGAATAGCTTGCATGTATGGATGAATATCATCAATAAATATTGAATAACATGGATAAATGAATGTCTCAAATAGTGTATGATGTGGTGGTGACATGGATAAATGAATGGCTCAAATAATGGATGATTTGGACACCTTGTATGTAGAGATAGACTAATTTAATGGATGCTAGTGGGGGTTTGTCTTATAAGAAGTATAGATTCTTAGAATCGTTCGAGTTTAAAATGAAGTTTACGAAATAATTTACTGAGCTCAAGAGAGCTCGTGATCTACTTTGATTATTCGAGAGGTCACGCTGTTTTTTGCTGTAAAAATGTGGCGTCGATCAGGAACGGGTTGCTGCTGACGGCCTCCATGTTTTTTCTGTTCATGTTAGCGGTTTTGACCGGCGAATGCATTTTTACTACTATAACGTGTTTCTCACTAATGATTTGGTCTCCAAGATTCCAGCTACGGATATGACATCCTCAAATCAGAAATTTTCAAAGTTGTTAAATCTGCGACGTGAATCTCGGAGCACAGATCAGCGTGAAAAATGTCCTACTACTACTAGGTCACCATTCCAGAAGAGTTTCCAGTACAGGTTGGTTTTGGATAGTCATGAGTCATGAGTCTAGGTCAAAACGGTTCCTAGATGTTGGCAAGTTGGGCGCAGGCGCATACGAAATAGTCAGGTGGCGCAGCACCGTCGTGGTACAGCTAAAGCCGTGGACTTGGCATGCCACAATGTCAAAGAACCAACTATGGCGACCAAACTCTGGCCAACTCAGTTCAGCAGGCAAAAACGCTGACTTCCACCACCGTTCCTTCTAGACAGTACACGCACGCGGATGTCACCGTTTACCATCACGATCACCATGCCTTTCGCTCCTTCTCACACAATTTCACTCCTCTGTTGTGAATGACAATGAGCGAGAGACCATGCCTTTGACAAGAACATTCTCAGAATCGTCGTCTGAGCTCGGGCAATTCCCACAGGAAGACGACCCCGAGATGCGAGAGATTTGACATGGTTCTTTCGTTCTAGACACGCTGTTTATGTTTTTCTAAGACAGAAACACGCGGGTTAAGAACGAGGACGAGGGCAAAGGTTCGTCAAGCTCTTGCGTTCCCACTCGATCACCGGCTCACCGTCCATGGATGAAAGACCTCGCCGCCGAAAAGAACTTGCTTCCCACGCGTTTCCGGTTCCGTACCTCCTAATAATCCGCACATGCCAATCGCCTTCCCGTGTTCTAAACTTGCAACCTTTTCTTCTCCGCAAGTCCAAAAGGCTTCTCCTCCCCACCGGTTCTATATATACACTCACCCGCCACAGGAAAGGTACTCGATCATCAACACAAGACAAGTAAGCTCCAAACAGAGGATCGACCAACACAACAGAAACCACCGCATCCCAATTCCCGAAGCAGAGGAAAGAAAAGAGGATGTCGATGGCTGCGAGCAACCAATGGACGCGGGTGCGCACGCTGGGCCGCGGCGCATCGGGCGCGGAGGTGTTCTTGGCTGCCGACGGCGCCTCAGGGGAGCTATTTGCGGTCAAGTCGGCGTGCGCGTCCGGCGCCGCGGCGCTGAGGAGGGAGCAGGCGATCATGTCTGGCCTACAATCCCCGCTCGTCGTCTCCTGCATCGGCGGCCGGGCAGGCCGCGACGGGTCCTACCAGCTATTCCTCGAGTTTGCCCCCGGCGGCTCGCTCGCCGACGTGGTGGCGAAGAGCGGCGGCCTAGAAGAGAGCGCGGTCCGGGCGTACGCGAGCGATGTCGCGGCCGGGCTCGCGTACCTTCACGGTGCCGGGACCGTGCACGGGGATGTCAAGGCAAGGAACGTCGTGATCGGCGCCGACGGCCGGGCCAAGCTCGCGGACTTCGGGTGCGCGCGCAAGGCTTGTTCCGGCGGGCCGATCATCGGCGGCACGCCGGCGTTCATGGCGCCGGAGGTGGCGCGCGGGGAGGAGCAGGGCCCGGCGGCCGACGTCTGGGCGCTCGGGTGTATGGTGGTCGAGATGGCCACCGGTCGCTCCCCGTGGAGCGGCATCGACGGCGACGCGCTCGCGGCGATGCACCGGATCGGGTATACTGATGCCGTTCCCGAGGTGCCCCAGTGGCTGTCGGCCGACGCGAAGGATTTCTTAAATATGTGCTTGGTCAGGCGCGCCAGCGACCGGTGCACGGCGGCGCAGCTGCAGGAGCACGCATTCTTGGCCTCCGCCGGCGTCGACCTGAAGCTTGCATCTGTGGAGGGCAAATGGGTGTCGCCGAAGAGCACGTTGGACGCGGCATTCTGGGAGTCCGAGTCCGACAGCGAGGACGAGCTGTCCTTGTCGTCGCACAGCTCGGCCGAGAGGATCAAGGCATTGGCCTGCGCTGGGCTTCCGGACTGGGACTCCGACGACGGATGGATCGATGTGCTCTCCGCGGCGCCAAAGGAAGAAGCGTCGGTCTCCGACGCCGCGTCCGTGCCGGTCGAGGAGATGACTGAACTGGACGAGGAACTCAAACCCAGCGGCGAAGACTCCTGCTTCGTCGACATTGCCATGGACTATAGCTGCGTCCTCAATGTAGGAGATTCCAACGATGACTCAGTTTCGCCGCACAACCGGCATCAGTCTTTGGGATCTTTAGTTTGCCTAGAAATATTACCGTGTAAATTACAGCTGTGGAATAGAATCATTAATACAATTGATTTTGTTCTTCAATTTGCTTCTTCTTACTGCTCCTCTGTTTCTCTGCTGACGCTTCTTCTCCTCTCCATGCGACACGTTCGATTAGCAGATTCCGTGGGAAAAAGAATGACACGGCGGCCTGGTAAGTAACTAACCACCACGTGGCGTAGCCGTGACACCTATCCGACGGAGGGAAATCCATGGTAAAATTCTCAGCTTGGTCGCCACGCCGGACGCCGAAGCTTCCACGGCGGAAAGGATCGAGCCGACGCGGAAAGCGCAGCATCACAGTTGGCGTACTCCTAGTACTAGAAAGGCGACGCGGCGGCGATTAAAGTAAGTGAAAGCCAGGACCTTTTCGATAAGTAAGCGTTGCGTCGTCTAGAGGACCAGAGGTTGCTTCGCCAGGTGGAGATCCATCCAGCAAGGGGAGATATCCATCAGTCCCTCTTAGTCGGCTCAGCCCCGACGTGTCGAGTCTTCATGTTGGTCTTTCCAGGGTGTGAAGTCGGAGCTGCTATGTTTTCAAGCCTTCATTTGAGCAGCGTTACGATGACCTTCAGGGGTGGTCCGGTGCGAAGAGCTATTTGCATATCTCCTCTTCGGAGCCCGTCTTCAAAATCGGAGCTGTCTGTCACCGTGCGAGGAGTCATCTGTTTGGCATAGACCGGCGTGGGCTTCTCGTTGCCGCTACGGTGAGGCTTTCTTAGGTGGTCGTTTCTTCGGCGAAGTCGGAGTCGCTTGCTCGGGGAGAAGTGATGACGATGCTGCCGGTGAACAACCTTGGCCGTACGCTGCAGATGAAACAATCGGCACGCCAATGTTTATATAGACTGAAAAAGTCGATAGGATCAATGCACGGCACAATCGAATGATAAGCTCAAGACCCTCTTTTTGCCGATAAGCGGTTGTGTGATCCGACAATGCACAAAAGGCAATCGCCAATCCCTTGTTCCGATCGTCGACGCTCGGCCGTACGCCAACCGTACACGCGTGGCCACCGCCGCTGCGAGCCACGACCACGCCATTGGCACCACGAGAAACAGCTGAGAGCCGGTGCCCAGGCCGCCTAACCTAACTAGATTACCGATGCGTATCGTATCTTCCCATCCAGAACACGCTCTGAGCCTCCGACGTACGCACGCATCGGCACAAGTGGATGGCATCGAGCCGCTCTGGCGTCGGCACCGCTCTGATCAACGAGAGCGCTCCGCTGCAGGCCGGCCATCTGCGCCACGCCGCGTGTTCATCCATCCATTCCAGTGCGCTTGTGTCGTCCCTAGCTTTCTGATTCGACTAGGGGATTACGCGCGGACTTCGCCGCGCCCGTGGGCGATTTTTTTTTTGAATTATTCGTTTGCAGAACTGCTGAAATGCAAAAACTGTCCGCATTTCGGAAATTATTTCTGTTTTAAAATAGTCTAACATATTTATTTTCTTGGCCCTATGGAAATTTGACATATTTGTCATTTTTTTGTGTGGGCGTATTTGGAATTTTTTGGCTTGGATTATTTAGAGTTATTGCAAAATCATATGGAAATTTGAGTCTATTTATTTTGTTTTGTGGGCATGTTTGAATTTTTTTGCTTGCATTATTTGTAATTCTCTCAAATCATATGGACAGTTGGCATATTTTTCATTGCCTTTTGTGGACATATTTGGAAATTTTAGTTTGCATTATGTAAAATTATGTCACCATCATGTGGGAATTTGGGGCTATTTTATTTTCTTTAGTGCCCATGTTTGAATTTTTTTAGTTTGCATTATTTAGAATTATTGAAGGCCAGATGAAAATTTGAGTTATGATTTTTTTTCCATGTGGTTATTTTGATAGTTTATGGTTTATATTTAAAAGAAATAGAGTTGAAATTTGGGCAAATGTGTTTTTTTTTAAATCTAAATGTTTTTTGTATTCTTGCCGTAGGTAATTAGTTTTGTTTTTTGTGATCATTTTGATATTTTTTTTGTATTTTTCTGATGGATAAAGTTGAAGTTATTAATAATCCAATTTCAATCATTTTCTGGGTTTTTTTCTTTTTCTGGGTAAATTAGGACACGCTGACAGGTGGGCCCACCCGACGTTGTGCTGACGTCAGCTAGGGCGCAGCGGCCGCGGCGGCGATGCACACGCCGGCGGGAAATCCCGGCGTGCTGGGCGGCGCGAGCGGGCGCCCTCGACGCGCGCGGCCGCGGGCTACTCGGGAGAGGTGGTGCGGCCGCTCCTAAGTCGCTGGAGCGGCGCCGGCGGCGCGCGGAGCTGGCTGCGGTGCCGGAGATCGCCGCGGACGATCCCAGCGCGGAGGCGGCGTCTCGGCGGCCGATCTTCGGCGAGGAGGCAGAGGGAGCGACGGCGCTGCTCCCTGTGCCCCTGGATTTGACCGGGGAGGCGCGCACCGGCGGCGGCGCGCGGCGGCGGCCGCGGCGACGACGGCGTCGCGCGGGGGAAGGAGGAGGACGCGGATGGTTTTGCAGAAATGACCTCGCCGTTTGACAAAATTTTGTTTAGGTCCTTCCGCAGTGGTGAACGTGAAACACATGCGAATATGCGGAAACTGGAGGTTTTTTTTGCAAAATGGCGTGGCGACCGGGTGGGCGACCGGCTGGACGCGCGACGACCGGCTGGTGACCGGGTAGACGTGGCGAGCTCTGATTGGTTATTAATCGCGATGAACAGTGCGCCGCGGCGATGAGGGAGACGTGGTCGCATCTGGACCGTCTATTTGCAAGGATCGGACGGCTGGGAATTTGTGGCGACGTGGCCGAATGAACAGGCTGGGATTCTTCCGTCTGTTGTATATAGTAGAATGTTCTAAAAGGATCTTGGTTTGTGGACGCTTTTGTGCCTTCGTGTTGCTCTCCATCGATCACCGTGAACCATGGACGAATCTTGCTTCGACGGCCAGCAGAGATCGATCACCGTCTTTCTCTACTCGCTTCTAAGCAACGACAGCCCGCGTGAACCATTGGCGAATCTTGCTCCGACGCCGACGGCCAGGAGAGATCGATCGATTCGGCGTCCGTACCATCGATCGCTGTCAGGCCCGTGCGCCATTCCTGTGATCGTGGATCAATCAGGGGTGATCCTTCGTAGGCCAATCTGACGTAGTAGGGCACTGGTTTTGTTTGACTGGTAGGACATGTGATGTCAACTCCGGGCAAAGATATTTCGTTGATTTCTTGCATTCACGAACTAGCATCAGACTTTCAGAGCGATAAGTCAATTGTTGACGTGGCAGAACTGGAGGGGGTTGGCAGCTTTTTTTTTTTGAATTTTTCCATATATATTAAACCAACAAAGAGTACACGATTATATCGATTACAAAAACAATACTAAAAGAGATGAACAAATCTATGAGATCTTCAAGCCATTTCTTTTTCCATGACACAATCTTGTACTTTTCTGAAGGCAGCCGTAGAACAACGCCGAATACACCAAACCACAGACCTGTGAATACCAACGAAGTTTCTCCCCTTTTAATTTTGAGCCGCAGTGCCAAGACTTTGTGCACGTACGCAGCCATTAAATTAATCAAGCAACATCGGCAAGAGCACCACCACTGATATTTCAGCGACAAATAACCGAACCACTTTGTCGACGTCGTTGGGAACCGAGAGAACGAATCACCATTGACGAAGACGTAGTAGCCGGGATAGATAATGCAAGGACAAACCTCCTCGCGGCAACCATGAGAAACAATCCAAGATTGATCTGGCGAAGCAAGATCTGAAGAACCATACCTAGACAAACTTAATCTTCCACAGCCACCATTGACGTCGGGAAGGAGATCTCTCCGACGAACGAAGCGCGGAAGATCACTTATTGCAGACGATGCCATCTCCATTGACAAAGAAGATAACAACCAAACCAAGCTCTAACATTAAGGATCTTTGTGTAGCGCCCTGCGCAGGTCCGAGGTCCCCACCCCTCCTAGTGCCAGCGGCACCTGGAGGAGGTGAGGACCCGTCAATTCTTAGACGAAGGTGACGATAAAGATGCAGATGGCGCTGACGGCGACGGCTAGGGTTGAAACCCTAGGCCACCGCCTCTCTTTCTTTCTTTCTATTGCTCGGTATCCGACTTTTTGCCCATCTTGTTGCGTTAGGTTTGGAGGGGGTTGGCAGCTGGTTGTTGTTCACAACGAAATTTATCCATATCAAATCTCGGCAAGAGAAGAAACCAAGATTATGTTACGTGTTTTTTTTTGTGAATCGAATTATGTTATGGCAAGGGGTTTCTGGATCCCGAGCACTCTAGTGATCTCTTAATTTTGAAATAATTTAAACTCGTGTTTACTAATTTCAAAATTGAAAATCTAGATGTACACAATGATGTATGTACAACCATGCAAAATGTCAATTTTTAAATAGTTTCTATTCTATGCTACCAAAATGGATCCACCAATTTGTCACCTTATGCGAAGTGCAATCCAAGTTCGTTATTACACCCGGAAACTCGCGACTCCATCTCTTGGAAATTCACAAATGACGATGACTATTCCGCCTTGGCAAAATTGTGGAAATTTTCTCCATTGCTACAAATTTCAATATCAGGCGGCTCACCTCCTTTTCAAGTGCCGCTTCAATGTTAGAATTTGCGTGGCTGTCCTCACATGGTGTGCCTTTCTTGATGTCTCCCCGGCGCTATGGACCAATCAGCCAAATGTCAAGTGTGGCGGTCAAATTAGTTTTGAAAATGGGTCAGGCTCGCAAAGCTTTGGCTTCCTTGATCATGCTTGTATCTTCGAAATTTTGGAAGGACCGGTGCACGGCGGCGCAGCTGCTGGAGCACCCGTTCTTGGCTGTCGACGCGAAGCTGGCAGATGTCAAGAGCAAGTGGGTGTCGCCCAAGAGCTCGCTGGACGCGGCGTTCTGGGAGTCCGAGTCCGACAGCGAGGACGAGCTATCAGTGTCGGCGCACAGCTCGGCCGAGAGGATCAAGGCATTGGCCTGCCCCGTCTCGGCGCTCCCGGACAGGGGCTCCGACGAGGGGTGGATCGACGTGCTCTCGGCGGCGCCAACGAAAGAAGCATCGGACTCTGACGCAGCGTTCGTGCCTGTCGAGGACATGACTGATCTGGAGGAGAAAATCACGAGGGAAGAAACCAGCGGCGACGAAGACTCCGGCCTTGTCGACATTGCCGTGGATTGCAACAGCCGTACTAGTGTCCTGAACGTTGGAGATTCCAACGATGACTCAGTTTCGCCGCACAACCGGCATCAGTCTTTGGGATCTTTAGTTTGCCTAGAAATATTACCGTGTAAATTACAGCTGTGGAATAGAATCATTAATACAATTGATTTTGTTCTTCAATTTGCTTCTTCTTACTGCTCCTCTGTTTCTCTGCTGACGCTTCTTCTCCTCTCCATGCGACACGTTCGATTAGCAGATTCCGTGGGAAAAAGAATGACACGGCGGCCTGGTAAGTAACTAACCACCACGTGGCGTAGCCGTGACACCTATCCGACGGAGGGAAATCCATGGTAAAATTCTGAGCTTGGTCGCCACGCCGGACGCCGAAGCTTCCACGGCGGAAAGGATCGAGCCGACGCGGAAAGCGCAGCATCACAGTTGGCGTACTCCTAGTACTAGAAAGGCGACGCGGCGACGATTAAAGTACAACCTCCGATCCATATTAATGGACTCAACTTTATTTAGATACGGATGTATCTAGTTAAGTGTTTAGACTAGATGCATCCGTATCTAGACAATGTTGAGACCATTAATATGGATCGGAGGGAGTAAGTGAAAGCCAGACCTTTTAATTCGACAAGTAAGCGAGCGTCGTCCAGTGATCCAGAGGTTGCTTCGCCAGGCGGAGATCCATCCAGCGGCGGCAGGATATCCTCCGACCTCGGGTGTCCTCTGATCATCAGATCCTATTCCTCTCCCTGGCTGGGATCGGCGGCTGCGTGCCGGCGCATTCGACACGCCAATGCTGCTATAGACTGATGAAAATCTTATTATCCATCTCATGTTCTCTTAGTTCGCACGGCACGCAGGACGCTCACAGGAGCTCGCCGGGTGGGTTGCTTCCGGGTCGATCACACACAATCGAATGATAAGCTCAAGACCCTCTTTTTGCCGATAAGCGGTTGTGTGATCCGACAATGCACAAAAGGCAATCGCCAATCCCTTGTTCCGATCGCCGAAGCTCGGCCGTACGCCAACCGTACATGCGTGGCCACCGCCGCTGCGAGCCACGACCACGCCATTGGCACCACGAGAAACAGCTGACAACGTCACTGCCCAGGACGCCTAACCTAACTAGAATTCTTTTCTGGATTAGCGATGCCGATGCGCATCGTATCTTCCCATCCAGAACACGCTCTGACCCAGCCGACGTACGCACGCACGCATCGAGCGCACAAGTGGACGGCGTCGGCACCAGACCAACGAGAGCGCTCAGCTGCCGGCCGGCCGCGTACGTACGCCGTCGTGCTCATCTGCTCGCCAAGCGCAACGCTGCCGTTCTGTGCAGTGCAGGCCGCGTGCGTGTTGATTCCTTCCAGTGCGCTTCTGTCGCTTTCTGATATATATGTGGACGCCTTTGTGCCTGTTTTGGTGTTGCTCTCTTTCACCGATCGCCGTCTTTTTTCTCTACTCGCTTCTAAGCAACGGGCCGCGTGAGGAGCGGTGAACGAATCTTGCTTGGCCGGCCAGCCGGTTGCCACACAGTTACAAGCTCTCAAACTAGTCCATATCATGGCAAAAAAATTCAACACTCGACTTAGGATTAGCAAAATTGTTTTTAACAAGAGAGGAAAATAAGCTTATATGCTACGTACTTTTCCAATAAATGGCTGCATAGCAGTTCATCCATCCACTAGTACTAAGTAGATTTTTTTTGTCGGATTCCTCCTCTTTCCCCATTTTCCTCTCGTCCTCCGCCAAGGTTTGGGAGTCCTTACACCTTCGACTCCTCTGCCCTTGCCAACTGGAGTGGGGAGGCGAGAGAGGAAAATGAATATATAGGTTCCGTAACAACCGTTAATGAAGGTAATCATCAGCTTCATTAGTTCAATCGATATAGGATCCACTTCAACTTCTCCATCTTTTCATTCTTATCTTGCTTGGGCTGATATATTTGGGCCATAGCAGTATTCAGAAATATGCCTCCGTTCGTTAACTTCTATTTATATTAGATAAATTCGATAGGCACCCCCACGACTAGGATCGAGATCAACACAAATTTGATCTACTAACTCGGTCAGGTTTTGCATACCTCTATATTATTAATTATGTGTAGAGGTGTTGTTGTATAGCCATTCATACTTTTCCATGTGCTATCTAGATAAATTTTTCAATGTCCCACTTCAATATGCCAGATATAGTCGAAGAAATTTAATGCTTTTTAGCAGAATAACGCAGACAAGACAGTTTATTTTTACATTGATGCATAGTTCCAATAATGATATATATATATAGTGGACGGAAATCATCGGAAGCTCGTTAGAGTGCCTGAGCTCGTTTGAACATGGAATTTGCACTGCACCCACCCACGACCATTTCAAGCACCAGGTATGAAGAAATGTCCAGTATTTCATACCCGGTTCCACAAACCATACAACTACGCTCGGGCCCTCCAACTCAAGTACCACGTCGACACATCGCCGAGAGCAAAGAAGGTCAAGCTCATAGAATCCGCATCCCTGAAATTATCTCATTTGCTCTTTGTCTTTAACAGTATCACATACCCCTACTATTTATTACTCCAGCATTTAAACTCATATCTGTATATGTGCATGAATAATTGAAGAATAAGGTATTTATTTCCTGCCGGGCCGATCAAAACAAAATTTGGACCATGTGCAAATATTTATATTAAAGTTTTATACTTATGTTTAGCATGCTATTGTATTAACGAATATATGTTTTCTATAAAATATTTGGCATTTTTAACCACATAAAACTGGTTAATGTTAGTTGTAGCACTCATTTTATAGTCGTAAAACACATTTACATTATGCTATATTTTAATTATATTAGATAGAATAGTTCTATTCATCAATTGATTTCTAGTAAATAACTATATAGTGTATGCACATATATGATTAGAGATATATAACACATGGTCTAATAAATATCTTAACATATGGTTCTACGTGTATGATTGTTTAAGTATATTTCTAGTAAATAACTATTTGTTTGTAAATGGTCTATTTCCCATTTATAGGAACTTTCATAGTATAAATTGAACGTGATCATGATTCTCTAGTCCTATTTCCGCCGTCAAATATATCTTGCGGTTTACAATGACTGTGTTAATGAGATAACGGCGTGTAAATGATGTATACTTGGTGTTATGATCCGTCATAGTAACCACTTATAAATGAATTAAAGCATAAATATGATTTGATTGTTTGATATACTCATCGCTGATCTGGTCTATGCAAGTGCTGGTGGGTTTCAGAGATAATTATTCGTGCGTATACTTGACACATATTCCGGTTTGCACAAAATGTTCATCTTTTCAAATAAGTTTAACTATAAAGAGAATCACAAAAATACACAATTCCACATGCATCGTCCCTGCGCCCACCAATCATTTTACCCACGATACCAAATGAAACAACCAGTGAGGCCTTGTTTGGCAGAGGAGTTTTGGGGTGTTTTCTAGTGTATATTACCTAGTGTTTTTGGTGAAAACACTCATCACACCCAAAACACTCCCACCCCTCCCAATCCCCTTGTCCACCAAAACCCCCCACCATTTCACGTTGTTTGGTACACAGGTTTTGCAAACAGGTGTTTTTTTCACAGAACTAGTGCACACAATTACAAAATTGCCACGTTTTGGTCATCAACAAAAAACTGATATTTTTTAACAGCGTGTGAGCACACAATTCATCAATGAACAACCTGATATTTTTTCACAGCACATGGAACACACAATTTAAGCAATTCATAAGATTCAATAACAATAACTCATGCTTCCCAGGTTTATCCCAGGTTATTACAACAAAATTTGATCAAAAGTCATCGAATGCTTCTCACGAACATAATTTTCCTTCCCAGGTTTATCCCAGATTATTTGAACAAGATGGTAACATAAACAGGATCACTGTAACAATATGAAGATCATCGAAGAAAGAAGCTTGCAGCAAGAAAATCATCGCAACAGTGTAGACATATGATTGTAGCAAGAATATCATCGCAGCAAGAAGATCATCGAAGCAAGAATCTTGCTTCATGACAAGTTGTTTCTGCAAACAATGTAAACATATGTTGTTAAAGCATTCCATTTGTGCTCACATAGGCTTGTACAGAAATAAGAAAGTACATGCAACCAGAAAGAAAATGAAGTTCCCGACCCCAACCTGCACATATTTGTAAGCTACTGAAACTTAACCGAGCAATGCTCCATTGCTACTACAACTAGAGATGATCTCACGAGTCTTCAAGTGACTACAACTTTGCTCCATTGCTACTACAACTTAAAACAGGGAACATAAATAAATATGTGAGAAACATCACTTGCCTTAAGCAGTCAAACATTTGGCAAACACATCATCATTTGAAGCAAATAACCCGTGGAAACACATCACTTCGTTATTTACAGTACAATCACTTGAAGCAATCATGTTACACTAGGATTTTCACAAGATCAACAAGACAAGAGGAATTTTAGTTTGAAGTTTTCAAACATTAGGCAACAAAGTATAATAAAACTTGACACGGGAAATGAGAAAGTAAGTTTGGTACAACTAATGCACAAGAGATGGCTAGAGATTACAACATTCACACCATCAATTCCTACAGGCTAGTTTAAAGTAAGTTTTTCCAGGCCAAAGATGGCTAGAGATTACTTTGGACTGAATATCTCACTTGCATAGATGCTATAGACCATGCAACCATCCAACCACCAAAGACACTAGCAAGGTGCAGAAGCACCATTGATAGGCAGACCACCAGAGGCATGTACAAGAAGTATCACTCGTCTAGACATGTGCGAAAATCAAAGAAGCAAAACGTATTCATGGATCTCAGCGGGTCACCAAGAACCCTAGAACATAGGGCATTCATTCTAGCAGTACACATCTAGCACTAGAAGAAAAGGGGGCGAGGTGGAAAGGACTTACCGAAAGAGACGGACGACGGAAGCAGCAGACGGAGGAAGGAGCTCGGCGGCGGCGGCAGGTCCCGAGGCGCCGTCGGCGGCGGCAGATGCGGAATCAGAGAGATGAGAAGAAGGATTCGTAGGGGTCGTGAACTGGATGACAGCGGGATGGAGGAGTTGCGGGCGTCAGCGGCGGCGTCGTCCGCGGTGTCGTCGTTGTCACCACGAGTAGAGATTGGAGCGTCGCTGTGAGAGCTTGCGCCGCCAGCCCGCCCAAGACGCGAGGGGGCAGCAGTGTCACGAATACACGTCAACCCAACGTGTAACGCTGGGTTTTCTCGGGCTGAGCCCGGTCAAGACTGGCCTGCCAAACGGCCCAGCCGTGTTTTCTAGTGTTTCTAAGTTGGGCCGGGATTATACACGGAAAACCCCGTCAAAACTCTTCTGCCAAACGAGGCCTGATTGAGAAGAGCGTCACATTCTTTGGAGTGAGTGTAGCTCAGCATGATGATCGAGCTTGGTGGCGTCTACGCAATGCAAGTAGCAGCAAGCAAAGACAGCAGGCAGCAGCCGGCCAATCATGCGCCGTGCCAACTGGATAAATGGATACTGGAGTACTTTACTCGCGTATGGCACCGCCGGGCCACATGGTTGTCAACGGCGCTGCCCACATGTCCAGTTCTTTTGCTGTTGTCTGTTGGTGCGGAATCGGCACGGGATAAACAGGGACGTCCGACATAGACGACTTCACACACTTGCCATCTCATCCCCATGTACTAGATTGTTTTTACTTGCCGTGAGTGATCTGATAGAGAAAACTCAGCTTAGATCGATATAGTATGGTCAACATATTTGGTTACATGATTATATTCCTAACATCCACATCTATCTATAACATCACAAACTCATCGTCACGTGGGAAGCAGCTCGCAAACGGCAGCGCAAAACAAAGATGGGGAGCGGTGGCGAGCCACCCTTCGTGCTCGATGCAAACTCCTAGTGAGAGTTTCCGATGAAAAGGGGAAGCGTCGGCAGCGAAACAACTGTAAGTTTTGCATACAAACTTTGATTGGGCTACAATTTATATTGGTTTGCATGTACACAAGAGGTTACATCCGGATAACACGCACTTTGTTCGTACTTGATGATTTAAAAATGGTAAAATTTGACTCACAAAAATGAGTTTCGGACGTTTTAAATTTCGATGTTACAATGACAAACTCATTTTTACATAGAACAATATTTATTAGGGGTATACCACTGGGAGTAGAGATATTAGTGGCCTGTATATAGCAAAATACACGTGGCGTGTCAATAAGAGATGGGCCGGTAGACGGCTAGGTCCCACACATTGGTGGCATGTCCCTGCTATCGGCACGCCGCTGTTATTAATTTAGTGATGGCGTGCTTAAAAGTAGCACGTCACTTCGAAACGTCTCTTTGTAGCCCGGTTTTGATTTATTTTTTAATCACCATTTTAATGTTTTAAAAAAATTACAGAAAAATAGTAGATGTTGACAACGACTTGATCTGTGCTTCCGCAAAGTTTCAACTCAAAATAGTTTGTATTTCACCCTACACAAAAATGACAAATTCTGACCATTTTGAGAGATTTTGAATCACCACACAGGACAAATTACATAATATTTCACTTCTTTGTTTTGCACACAGGTAGAAATCGTCATTATGTATGTTTATAAATTATTCTAGGTTTTACGAAACTTAAAATTGTTGATTTTGAATTTTCAAAAACCAGGCTACCCAGGAGATAAAACACCGTACTCCACGTCACTTGTATTATCAATCATGTGTCACTATTTTGGCACGTACACCATTTATATTGGGGCGGGCTTTCCTCTCGCCACCACCGTTCAGGTGTGGGTGTGCCGGGGTGTGGGGGGTGTGGACGGGGTTGTGGCGGCGAAAGTCCTGTATGTGCCGCCCACTAGGAGGTTAGTGAATGCCTACCTTGAAATTGCTTGTGCTTAGCTATTTTAACTTAGTTTTAAGATAGTAGAATCAATTTAGCGTGTCGATAAAAATATCGAATTCCATATGCCGACCAATCATGATCAGTCCCATGATACCAAAGGAACAACGAATGATCTATGGAAGCGTCATGTCCTCCGTGGAGTCGTGGAGAGACAGAATCAGCACGATGATTGATGAGCTCGTGGCGTCAATGCACGCAGCAAAGCAAAGCCAGCGCTGGCCAACGATGAGGCGGCTAACTGGATTCCAATAGCACGCGGGCTATGTACGACACCGCGACGCTTTTCGAATTTACTTAGTACGTGTATATATCGTGTCGTCATCTCACACCTCCACGGGCCACATGGCTGTCCATGGCGCTGCCCACATGTTGGGTTGTTTGTTTAAGGTACTCACTCCATTTTTATATACAAGGCCAATTCGTTTTTCGTGTTAAACTTTGACTTTTAATTTTGGTCCACAAAATATGAATTATATTATCCCTGCAAAGTTATTTGAAATGTGCATCCAATGGTTTTGTGGTATGTAATTTAGACTTTGTTGGCAAAATTAATGGTTGAAGTTTTTCCTAAAAATATGATATGGCCTTGTATTCAAAGACGGAGGGAGAAGGTTGTTGGGGCACGGAATAAACAAGGACCGCCCAAGCTGACTACGTATGCCTGCGATCTCCAGCTAGCTCACGTTAATAATTTGCAGTGGTCAGGCGCGTCCTGTAATAATAAAAAAAAAGCATCGTACTCTATGGAAAACAGTTACTTGCCGGCGGTACTTGCTTACAAAAATGGCAGTACTAGTCCATGGAACACGACTGATGGCTATGTTACCGTGTGCTCCATCAGTCAATGTTACTTGCTGATTAGCTAGCGCTCTCCTCTCGTTTGTTAATTAACCGTGAGTACAACGACTCATATTTTAATTGTCGGCAACACTTGCTTCAAAAAATAGACGCCTTGTTTACTCCAAGGGTTTTCTAGGGGATGAGATGAGTGAGGATGAGAGGTGATTTGGTGAACACTCAATCCATACAAATACTCTCCCCTACAATACACTAGCATAGATTAGAGTTTTTGTTTTATGCAAAAATGAGATGGTTGGACCATCTAACGAGGACTACAAGCACTGGAAGGAGTCGAAGGTGCGCTACGGTCCTCGTCCTCCCTCATGGTAGCCGCAAAAAGCAACCGATAAATCTGTCAGGCGGTGTGTGTGTTTGTTCGAAAAAATCGAGCTCATAAAAAGAAGTTTAGTACAAATTTTTTGCAGGAGGATTGAAATATAAATTGTTTTCAATATGTAAACTGTTTTCGGGGGAACAGTATACTACTTTTAAGGGACGTTGTTTTACAGCACCTGCTAGAGATGATCTAACCCCAACAGCAGGGATGGGGAAACAGCCCGGGCCTCAAGAGGAGGTCCCAAATATAAAAATGTTCTAATAACTCTCGTACTGTTATCTATTATGTCAAAAGACTCTTAAATATTATTAAAATTCTACATTTGCGGGAAAAGTCTAACCAACCGACCAATAGTCGAAACAAACACGAGTTTAGTTAGGTTGATAGCTGCCCTCCGATGGAAATACTACATTTTGTACAAATTGAAGTCAATTATGTGCACTAATATTCATATTAGAAATCCAATCGAGTACTTGTGTAGAGAAAATCATGTTGAGCGTATTGCGTACGAGTATATCAAACATTCAAATCATATTAAGGGATAATAATAATACCAAGTACACATCATGTATTACATTGTCAACTCATTAATGTACCCACTGTAACTCTTAAGACACATTTGACCAAAAAAAGGATTAAATAATCATGGCGACGTTCAATTTATACATTTTCACGTTTATCTAATCCTACAGGAAACTATCTATTAAGATATTTGTTAGAGCATGTGGTTTATATATCTCTACCATAACTACGTATACACTATATAGTATATGCATTCACTGGAAATTAATTGATGAAGGAAACTATATTACAAAATATGATCACAATCTAGCATATAATACAAATGCATTTTTAACTACGCATTACGACTATATAAATAAATGCTAAAACTAACATTTAACAATTTTTATGTGGTTAACAATGCCAAAGAATAATAAAAATATACTCATTCATACCATAGCATGCCAAAAACAAGTACAAATGTTTAATATAAATATACGCCCCAGGTACATATTTTGTTTGTACCAAACCTGCTGAACAGGCGCGATTTCGTTTTACAAATGGAATGTTTATTTAATTTAAATTTGTGTTAGTTGTACTGGATCTAAAATTGGCACACGAAACAATGCATGGTAAGCTAAATAGTGGTAATTGACTTATGCAATGATTGTTTGACGAGAAGATTTAACTTTATATAATGAAGGCTGACTTGTGTGGCTGTCTGGCTTTGAGTGCATTTTTGGAGACTTAATTGGGTGGGGTAAAGCCTTTCGGTTTTCTGGATCTCATAAAAAAGAATTGTTCACTCTATGTGCACCAACCATTTGTATTGCTATTTTTCGCGACACCGGTCTGATGACCAGATTTTAACACGTCTACGTTTTGTTTCGATGAAAGACTGACACACTTGCACGGCCAGATCACAGCTTGTGGTGAAATGATTTCGAGTCTGAAGTGTACCATCATCATATATTGGTTGGCTCCTAGCGTCATTTGGCTGGCTGCAGAGTGGGGTGAAGGGAGCCGGTTATCAAAACAATCCAGTATCGGCGTGGACACACGAGTCTTTAAGCCAGCGAACGTGCTTATTTATGCACGGGGAATATTTCTGGTCTCCTATTCCTACTTGTGGTACAATTTCAAATAAATGTTGACGTTGTCGGGGGGCTACCCCGGTAGGGTCATGGTGTGGTATAAGCAAGGTCCCAGGTGTGGGCCAGGTTACAGTAAGAGCCGACATACCTGGACCTCAGAGGTGACCAGGGTGTTATGTTGGTGCGAACCGACATAGGCAAACCGAGGTAACCCGGGCCAGAAGGGACCAAGGTACCATGCTGGTGCAAACCGGCATATGTTGACCGAGATACGGGATCCGAGATAAGGGATCCGAGACATCATGACCGACATATGTATATCGGTATCTTGTGTATTGTCTTATGTGCAGGGAAGGTTATTCTGGAAAGGGGAGTCCGGCATATCCATGCCGGGTTATCAAGATGAGGCACCTTATGTCGGACGATGGTCAGCGCTGCTGTCACTTCCCGTCTGGCACGGGAGCGCGGCGTGCGGTACGGCGCATGTCTGAGGTGACTGGGCTTACCTCTGCTGACCAAGGACGCGCGTGGGAGTAGGAGAAGGACACCGCTGACCTCGGCTGTGCTTGGGAGCAGAGATATGGGACAGGGCATGGGCAAGCCACGTCCTGTCCACTGTGCAGAGACAATCATGACGCGCAGGCGTGCGCGTCTGCAGTGCCGGTACGGTGATGTGACCGTTGCTAGTGGAGGGGTACTTCCGTAACTCGGTTTAGCCTATAAATAGGGCTTCACCCCCTCCTGCGTGAGGGACAATGCCTTGAGAGACATTTCCCCCCATAGCTTCATCTTCTACCTTGTATTCATCCCCTTTGTTGGATCATACAGCTCGAGGAGCAGCTTTGTACGTGTGACACCGAGATATACAGAGAGGGACAGGCAGGAGTAGGGGTTTTACCTCCTCACGAGGGCCCCGAACCTGGGTAGATCGTATGTGTTCTTGTGCTTGTGAGTTCATCTGTGTGTGCTCCTTAGCGCGCTAGCCCTCTCCCGGATCCTCCAGCGCCCATCGGCCCCGCTCTTTAGCCATCCTATGGCATCTGCCGTGATACCACCACGACAGTTGGCGCCCACCGTGGGGCGAGCAGTGGCGCTGGCTGGTGTGATCATCCGGACGGGTTCCATCATCGACTCTGGCGAGCGCGTCGTCTGCGGGCTCATCTGCAAGCTCGGCTCGCTGAACTTCATCAGCGACAATGCGGGATGCTTCGGCAGCAGGCTGTTCCCGACGAATGGCTGCCTCATCAGCTTCGGCGCCTTCGTGACCTACGTCGCCACCGAGGTTGTCTGCAAGTACCCCGAGCAGGTGCTTGTGGCCGAGGATCCTCCTGCTGTCTGTGCGGCTCGCGGCCGGCGTAGCGCTCGCCCCGGGAGCTGCGCAGATGTCATGATGACCGGCACTGCGGGTGGTGCCGGTAAAGGAGTAACCGGCACAGGAGAACCCGGCAAAGGAGATGCCGGTAATCCTGCCCCCAAGATCACCAGATCGGCGAAAGTGCCGCTGGAGAGGAGGGAGAACCTCCGAGACCAGGCCGGTGCATCCGAGGTACCGGTTAGGCCGGCTCATCTCGAGGAGATAATCGAGAAACTGGCTGTGCCGGTAGCTGCCGGTACAGATGCTGCCCAAATGGAGGCAGAGTTGGAGGCACGTCGTCAGAGCTTACATCAGGAGGCTCTCGAGATGGCTGAGGTGAGGAGAGAGTTCGGGATAACTCTCCGTGAGTATAACCAAGCACATGGTTTAACCCCGGTAGCTGCTCGCCCTAGTCGCGTAGAGGATGTGCGAAGGAGGGGTGATGACCCACAAGTATAGGGGGTGTATCGCAGTACTTTCGATAAATAAGAGTGTCGAACCCAACGAGGAGCAGAAGGTGCTGGCAAGTAATTTTGATCAAGAATTCACTGTAAAAGCTAGCAGACAGGTTTTCAGTAGTATTCGAAACAGCAGGTAAAAACAGTGCAAGTAAATAAACGAGCGCGGCAACAAATGCATCCTTCATACGAGTGAATGACCAAGAACAAGAAGTGTCCAATAAATCTTTATCATGATAGGAAAGTCTTGCATAAAAGTTATTGATGACAATATTACTTGGAATCCCATGAACAGGGCATTTGAGCATTAATAATTTCAATCTCCCCCAAGCTTGGGCAATACTTTCTCCTCATAAGGCCAAAACGTGAATATAGAATTCCGATCCTTATGAATCTCACTTGGAGGATAAAACTTGTAATAAAAGAGAGGGACAATTTCAGCCCAGCTCAATGAAGGACCATTCTTCAGCAGACTATACCATTCAGCAGCTCTGCCATCCAGCGACAGAGTAAATAATTTCCTTTTAATAATGTCCATCGAAATACCTGCACACTTGAACAAACCGCATAGTTCATGTATATAAAGCAAATGATTACCAGGATGAACAGTTCCATCATAGCGGTTATCCATAATACGTCCAACAATTTTCGTAGGTATTTTAAATGGAACAATCTCAGCAGATGGAGGATCATCTACTACCGTAGCAGTGGTAGTAGTCCTCCCAAACAGCGAACCAAATGGATTTGACTCCATAACAGTCATTACAGTAAATAATTTCCTTACCAATTTCCTTACCAATAGCGCTTCACTCCCCGGCAACGGCGCCAGAAAATAGTCTTGATGACCCACAAGTATAGGGGGTGTATCGCAGTACTTTCGATAAATAAGAGTGTCGAACCCAACGAGGAGCAGAAGGTGCTGGCAAGTAGTTTTGATCAAGAATTCACTGTAAAAGCTAGCAGACAGGTTTTCAGTAGTATTCGAAACAGCAGGTAAAAACAGTGCAAGTAAATAAACGAGCGCGGCAACAAATGCAGCGAGTGGCCCAATCCTTTTGAGTGCAAAGGACAAGCCGAGTGTGTTACTTATAAGAGACAAATGTTCCTGAGGACACATGGGAATTTCGTCAAGTGCTTTCGCTTCGTGCAACTGGTTAATCTTCATTGTTTTGATAAGTGTTGTGTGGGTGAATCTATGCTAACGCACCGCCCTTCCTAGGACTAATACGCACTTGTGATTATACCCCCTGCAAGCATCCGCGAATGCAGAAAAGTAATTAAGATAAATCTAACCACAGCTTTAAACTCTGAGACCCTACGCTCCCTCGTGCACTATCTTACTAACGGGGGTTCAGGTTTCTGTCACTCCGGCAACCCCTCAACTAGCAAGCTAGGTACACGATGCATTCCCCTAGGCCCATAAAGGTGAAGTGTCATGTAGTCGACGTTCACATGACACCACTAGAAGAATGACACCACAACTTAAATATCAAACCATTAAATATTAACGCAGCATTATTTCACTACTAACAACATGACTTCCCCATGTCCTCAAGAACTACAAACTACTCACAAGACATCATATGGATCATGATCAGAGATGATATGGCAATGAATAACAATCTGGACATGAACACTAATCCACCAAACAAACTCAATAGCATCAATAACAAGGAGTAATCAACACCGGGAGAGTCTCCCCAATGAACTAGACAAGGTACAGCCCTAGATGTTACAGCAAGATGGATGTGGAGTCGGTGGAGATGATGGTGATGGCGCAGTGGATGTGGTGATGATGATCCCGATGAAGTCCAGCGTGATGACGATGACGATGGCGATGATTTCCCCTCTCCGGGAGGGAATTTCCCCGGCAGGATCTCCCTGCCAGAGAGCTCTTTCTCTCTCGGTGGTTTCCGTCCCGTGGAGGCGGCGGAATATTTCGTGGACGTACCCCCCGTGCTTAGGTTTTCGGGAGGCAGATATACGCGAAGAGGCAACCTGGGGGGTGGACCCAGGTGGCCACGCCATAGCTGGGCGCGGCCCACAGGCCAGCCGCGCCCAGGTGTGGCGTGGGGCCCACCTGGCTGCCTCCTTTTGGCTGCCTCCGGCATCTGACATTATAAGACCCCCAGAATTGGTTTCGTGATTTTTGGAGTTCCGCTGATATGCTGACTTGACGACGCTTTTTCCAGCAGAAACCTGACTCCGGAAGGATAATTCCCAATAATCATCAAACATGCAAAATAAGGCAAAATAACATAAGTATCATGTATTAATATGAAATATAAGGATAGATAATGACAAATTATGATATAAAATAGTGATGCAAAATGGACGTATCAACTCCCCCCAAGCTTAGACTCGCTTGTCCCCAAGCGAAAACTGAGCTCAGTAAACAAGTCCACATGTTTATGGAGTGAAGTGTCGATAATAAAGAATACGGACAAGAAGCATCAGTATTTACTCAGCTAAACAAGTCATTTTAAACAGCAGTCTCTACACATTCTACTTAACTTGGAACAAGTAATGGAACAACCACAAATAAAGGTACATTAAGCAAACCAATTGGATGTGGCAAACTGTGTTCTTGGTCAGAGAACAATCAACATTCTAACTTATCTTTCAAGAAGAGTCTTTATACTAGAGCTATATTGCAGAAATAGAGTTGCTCAATCATCACTGTTCCTTTCACATTCCAAAGAAAACTGTCAAAGTCATATTCTCAAAGATAAAACTTCATGTGCTCAAGCAAAGTAGACAAAACATGATAGGAAATATTATGAACTATAAATGATTGTATCTATAACAATTCGAGTGCTTGCTCGGGATAGAGGGAATAGGTTTACTGACTCAACAATAAATAAATGATAGGCCCTTCGCAGAGGGAAGCAGGGATTAAAACGTGTGCTAGAGCTTTTTAGTTCCCGAAGGCATAGAGAGTGTAAAAATATTGCTTTGAGAGGTGTATGCTATTGGTCAACAAATCAGTGGTAGAATCCTTGTCATCTTCCATACTAATTAACTTTTAGAGCGGTTCCGAGAGTTTATAGAACTGCACTTGTAACAAGCACTTATTGATGACACTCCTCCCAACCATTTCTTTCCACAAACCATGGCTTGACCGAATCCTCGGTTGCCGACCAACAATCACCGTGGAGGAGTGTCTATTTATTTATTTATTTATAGGGTGGACTAACCAGCTCTTTTAATGCAAAATAAAAGGTGGAGAAGCAGATGAAGCTGCCAATCCTTGTAAATCAGTTAGCATGGAAGATGACACATCTGCTACCACGTCCTTATGAGCTTGGTGAACAGTGACACAAAAAGGGATATAATAATAGTTTTGAATAGTTAAAGGTAGCACACGAGAAAATGTACTTGGAGTAGTGCGAACACTACATGATAGGTAGTTATGGTGGACACGAATGGAGTGCTTTGGTTCAGGGTTTTGGATGCACGAGAAGTATCTCCTCTCAGTACAAGGTTTTAGGCTAGCAAGGTTTAGTAGCAAGCACAAGAATTGAGAGAGACAAACACTTATAGATCTAATAGAACAACCATGCTATCTACTTTGTGGGCACAAAACACTTTAATTCAAGAATAATAAACTCATTGGCCAACAAAGAGGAAAACAATAGGGATAATGTTATTGCAACCAGTTCCCTCTTTTCTACTTAAGTGTAAAAAGTATTGATACTACTGACCAGTCTAAGTTTGCCACAACCAACTAAATTTACTTGCTGCACCCAAAGTGATGCCAATACTAATGTAACAAGATCAGCATATGACAAAGGACTTGCTGGCTAAAATAAAGTGTGCAGAAAGTAAAGATAAAGCTTCTCATTAATATTCCATCACAATAAACCTCACACCAACGGATACAACGATAACCAACTAAGGAGTGATACTCCACATTGCAAACTATCTCATATGATAACTTCTCTACTCATGGTACTAAGCAAAAATATAAAGATAAAGATAAAGATGGTGATACTGAAAACACCCCCCCCCCAAGCTTGAAACAAGCTGGGAGTGTGTTGTTACCCATGGTGAATTACTCCCTGTCTGGTGATTGCGGTGATGATTGAGGCCCATTATTATAATTCTTCCACCAGAAAGGATTCCCATCAACAAAGGAGGACTTGGTTTCAAGGGTCCTGGCGCTGGCTCCCAGACTCATGCGATGAAACCTGGTTTCATACTCAAAATTTTGATTCTGCAGGTCATAAATTTGGGCCTGCAACTTTGTGGTGGACTGATGGAGCAGGAAGATATCATCCCATAACCTAGAGGTCTCCTCTTGGTGTTTATCCCTGAGCTCGGAGATGATCTTGTGATTGGCTTCTACACCACGCTCTATCATCTTCTGGTACCTAAAAACTTCATGTTCCACTTCTTCTAGCCTGGCCATGACATCTCCCTCCTTCTTCGGTCCTCGAACATCTTCTTGCACCATGACACCGTCAACCTTGCGCAACTCCTGTGGGTGCCTCTTCACCTCAGCCATGTATGGGTTGACGCTCCCCTTGAGAGGTTTGCCCTTCGGAGCTCCGGAAGAAGACATGGTGGATCTAAATCTTGATAGAGAAACCTGACAGAAACTGCTCGAAAACAAACGCAACAAAAACACGAGATACGGACCTCGGGAGATCCGGGTAAATATATAGCGGAAAATAACGCGTGAAAAGGAAGGCACAGGGCGAAGCGGAGTCGGAGGGGGTCTCCGAGGCGACCACGCCATAGCTGGGCGCGGCCCAGGTGGGGCCCGCGCCCTGCTGTGGCGTGGTGCCCTCGGGCACCTCCTCCGGCACTTATTCGTCTTGATATTTCCAAAATTGTATAAAATAACTAATATAAAAGTTTCGAAGTAAAACGCGGACTTTTTCTTACCGAAACTCATACCTACTTCAAATCAGACTCTGCAGTTTCCTGTTTCTGAGTTTTAATAAATTCCTCCGGAGATACCATTTGAATAATATCAACATTTTCATTATAAGATTCTCCAGAAATATAATGTTTAAGTCTCTGCCCATTAACAACTTGAGGTTTGTCACCGTCAAGTGAATTAATTTTTATTGCACCAGAACGATAAACTTCTTCCACAATGTAAGGTCCTTCCCATTTTGAGAGTAATTTTCCTGCAAAAAATCTGAGACGAGACCTATACAATAAAACTTTATCACCTATGCAAAATTCTCTTTTTAAAATTCTCTTGTCATGCCATCTCTTAACTTTCTCTTTGAAAAGTTTAGCATTTTCATATGCTTCACTTCTCCATTCATCTAGAGAGCTTAACTCTAGCAACCTTTTCTCACCAGCTAATTTGAAATCTCTATTAAGCTCTTTGATTGCCCAATAGGCCTTGTGTTCTAATTCTAGAGGTAAATGACAAGCTTTTCCATAAACCATTTTATAAGGAGACATGCCCATAGGATTTTTATATGCTGTTCTATAAGCCCACAAAGCATCATTAAGCTTTCTAGCCCAATTCTTTCTAGACCTATTGACAGTCTTTTGCAAAATCAACTTAATTTCTCTATTTGATAACTCTACTTGACCACTAGTTTGAGGATGATACGGTGAAGCAATTCTGTGATTGACACCATATTTAGCAAGAGTTTTTCTAAAACCACCATGAATAAAGTGTGAACCACCATCAGTCATGAGATATCTAGGCACACCAAACCTCGAGAAAATAACATCCTTAAGCATTTTTAAGGAAGTCTTACCATCAGCACTAGAGGTTGGTATAGCCTCTACCCACTTAGTAACATAATCAACAGCAACTAGAATATGAGTATAACCATCTGAAGCGGGAAAAGGACCCATAAAGTCAAATCCCCAACAATCAAAAGGTTCAATAACAAGAGAATAATTCATAGGCATCTCATTACGTCTACTAATATTCCCAACTCTCTGACATTGATCACAGGTCAAAACAAATTTTCTTGCATCTTTAAAAAGAGTAGGCCAATAAAAACCTGATTGTAGAACCTTTTGTGCAGTTCTGTCTCCGGCGTGATGTCCTCCATAAGCACTACCATGGCATTTATCCAATATTTCCTTCTGCTCATGCTCTGGAACACATCTTCTCATAATACCATCAACTCCTTCTCTATATAAATGTGGGTCATCCCAAAAATAATGCCTCAAGTCACAGAAGAATTTCCTCCTTTGCTGATAAGTAAAAGTTGGAGGCAAATACTTGGCAACAATAAAGTTAGCATAATCAGCATACCAGGGACAATCATTCGAATTTACCTTTATAGAAGCCAACTGCTCATTTCGAAAATTGTCATCAACAGGAATAGGATCATGCATTATATTTTCTAATCTAGACAGATTATCAGCAACAGGATTTTCAGCACCTTTTCTATCAACAATATGCAAATCGAACTCTTGTAACAGGAGAACCCATCTAATAAGTCTAGGCTTAGCATCCTTCTTATCCATAAGGTATTTAATAGCAGCATGATCAGTATGAATAGTTACCTTAGAATCAACAATATAAGGTCTAAACTTATCACAAGCAAACACTACTGCTAAAAATTCCTTCTCAGTAGTAGCATAATTCTTTTGAGCTGCATCAAGAGTCTTACTAGCATAATGAATAACATTTAACTTTTTATCTACTCGCTGTCCTAAAACAGCACCTACAGCAAAATCACTAGCATCACACATAATTTCAAATGGTAAAGTCCAGTCTGGTGGTTGAACAATAGGAGCAGTTATTAAAGCCTTCTTCAAAATTTCGAATGCCTCTTTACACTCGTCATCAAAAACAAATGGAACATCCTTTTGAAGAAGATTGGTAAGTGGCTTTGAAATTTTAGAGAAATCTTTAATAAACCTTCTATAAAAACCAGCATGACCAAGAACACTACGAATACCTTTCACATCTCGGGGGCATGGCATTTTCTCAATTGCTTCCACTTTAGCTCTATCAACTTCAATACCTCTTTCAGAAATTTTATGCCCAAGAACAATGCCTTCATTAACCATAAAATGGCATTTCTCCCAATTAAGAACAAGATTGGTTTCTTCACATCTCTGCAAAACTTTGTCAAGATTGTGCAAACAGTTATCAAAAGAAGTTCCATAGACGGAGAAATCGTCCATGAAGACTTCCACAATTTCTTCACAAAAACCGTGAAAAATAGCAGACATGCATCTCTGAAAAGTAGCAGGAGCATTACATAAACCAAAAGGCATACGTCTATAAGCATAAGTACCATAAGGACAGGTAAAAGTGGTTTTCTCCTGATCTTCCTTTCTAACAGCTATTTGGGAAAAACCAGAATAACCATCAAGGAAACAAAAATGAGTTTTCTTAGACAACCTTTCTAACATCTGATCAATAAAAGGCAAAGGATAATGATCTTTCTTAGTAACCTTATTGACCTTACGAAAATCAATGCACATTCTATAACCAACTACAACTCTCTGAGGAATAAGCTCATCATTTTCATTAGGCACAACAGTTATTCCTCCTTTCTTAGGAACACAATGAACAGGACTAACCCATCTACTATCAGCAATAGGATAAATTATACCTGCTTCAAGAAGTTTTAATACCTCATTTCTTACCACTTCCTTCATCTTAGGAATTAAACGACGTTGATGCTCAACAACAGGCTTGGCATCAGGCTCAATATTAATAGCATGCTGACATATAGCAGGAGAAATCCCTTTTAAATCATCAAGAGTATAGCCCATTGCGCCTCTATGTTTCTTCAGAACTTGCAATAATTTTGCTTCTTCATCTCCTGAAAGTTTAGAACTAATAATAACAGGATATATTTTCTTATCATCAATATGAACATACTTAAGATTATCAGGTAAAGGCTTAAGATCAAAAACAGGGTCTTCTTTAGGAGGGGGCGCAATTCCCAGGTCCTCCACAGGTAAATCATGCCTAAGCATTTGAGGTTGACGCAGAAAGATGTCGTCAATCTCCCTTCTTTCTTCTGCAAAAACTTCACTTTCGTGGTCTTCCAAAAATTGCTGCAAAGCATTGTTAGGACCAACAGCAATAGAAGCAAGCTGTTCAACTTGAAAGTTCTCATTAGGCATTTCAGGTTCATAATGATTCTTAGCAAATTTTGAAAAATTAAACTCATAAGACTCTCCATCGAATCTAGTAAATTTCTCTTTTTGACAGTCAATAATAGCACCACAAGTATTCAGGAAAGGTCTACCAAAAATAATAGGACAAGAGTCACTAGCAGCAGAACCGAGAACTAAGAAATCAGCAGGGTATTTAGTCTTACCACATAAAACTTCAACATCTCTGACAATGCCAACTGGACAGATAGTTTCCCTATTAGCAAGCTGAATAACCACATCAATATCTTCCAATTCGCAAGGATCAATTTCCTTCCTGATTTCCTTGTAGAGAGCATAAGGGATAGCGCTGGAACTAGCACCAATATCACAGAGACCATAATAACAATGCTCACCTATTTTAACAGAAAGCACAGGAACACTAGGCTTTCGAGCTCTTTTAGGATGTGTAACCATGTTAGAAGCTTCTTCACAAAACACAATATGACCTCCTTCTACATTTTCAGTTACAAGTTCCTTAACCATAGCTACTTCATGTTCTACACTAATTTGCTCATCAGGTTCCCTAGGTTTACGTTCACTTTTGCTAACCACACTAGCCAAAATAGAGTGTTCTTTTACTTTAACAGGAAAAGGTATTTTTTCAATATAGGGTTCTGGTATAATGCGATCAACAGTTTGAACTTCAACATTTTTAGCAAGAGCAAAATTAGCATTATCTTCATAAGGTTCATGATACTTTTCCCAACCTTGTCTAGGAATATCGAGATACGAGGCAAAGGCCTTAAAGTAATTAACAACAACTTGAGAATCAAGACCATAAGTAGCATTAAAATTACGAAAACTATCAGTCTCCATAAAGGATTTAATGCATTCGAAATCATAATTTATACCTGACTCCCTACCTTTGTCGTTCTCCCATCCTTCAGTATTTTCCTGGATACGATCAAGAAGATCCCATTTATCTTCATCCTTCATACGAGTGAATGACCAAGAACAAGAAGTGTCCAATAAATCTTTATCATGATAGGAAAGTCTTGCATAAAAGTTATTGATGACAATATTACTTGGAATCCCATGAACAGGGCATTTGAGCATTAATAATTTCAATCTCCCCCAAGCTTGGGCAATACTTTCTCCCTCATAAGGCCAAAAAGTGAATATAGAATTCCGATCCTTATGAATCTCACTTGGAGGATAAAACTTGTAATAAAAGAGAGGGACAATTTCAGCCCAGCTCAATGAAGGACCATTCTTCAGCAGACTATACCATTCAGCAGCTCTGCCATCCAGCGACAGAGTAAATAATTTCCTTTTAATAATGTCCATCGAAATACCTGCACACTTGAACAAACCGCATAGTTCATGTATATAAAGCAAATGATTACCAGGATGAACAGTTCCATCATAGCGGTTATCCATAATACGTCCAACAATTTTCGTAGGTATTTTAAATGGAACAATCTCAGCAGATGGAGGATCATCTACTACCGTAGCAGTGGTAGTAGTCCTCCCAAACAGCGAACCAAATGGATTTGACTCCATAACAGTCATTACAGTAAATAATTTCCTTACCAATTTCCTTACCAATAGCGCTTCACTCCCCGGCAACGGCGCCAGAAAATAGTCTTGATGACCCACAAGTATAGGGGGTGTATCGCAGTACTTTCGATAAATAAGAGTGTCGAACCCAACGAGGAGCAGAAGGTGCTGGCAAGTAGTTTTGATCAAGAATTCACTGTAAAAGCTAGCAGACAGGTTTTCAGTAGTATTCGAAACAGCAGGTAAAAACAGTGCAAGTAAATAAACGAGCGCGGCAACAAATGCAGCGAGTGGCCCAATCCTTTTGAGTGCAAAGGACAAGCCGAGTGTGTTACTTATAAGAGACAAATGTTCCTGAGGACACATGGGAATTTCGTCAAGTGCTTTCGCTTCGTGCAACTGGTTAATCTTCATTGTTTTGATAAGTGTTGTGTGGGTGAATCTATGCTAACGCACCGCCCTTCCTAGGACTAATACGCACTTGTGATTATACCCCCTGCAAGCATCCGCGAATGCAGAAAAGTAATTAAGATAAATCTAACCACAGCTTTAAACTCTGAGACCCTACGCTCCCTCGTGCACTATCTTACTAACGGGGGTTCAGGTTTCTGTCACTCCGGCAACCCCTCAACTAGCAAGCTAGGTACACGATGCATTCCCCTAGGCCCATAAAGGTGAAGTGTCATGTAGTCGACGTTCACATGACACCACTAGAAGAATGACACCACAACTTAAATATCAAACCATTAAATATTAACGCAGCATTATTTCACTACTAACAACATGACTTCCCCATGTCCTCAAGAACTACAAACTACTCACAAGACATCATATGGATCATGATCAGAGATGATATGGCAATGAATAACAATCTGGACATGAACACTAATCCACCAAACAAACTCAATAGCATCAATAACAAGGAGTAATCAACACCGGGAGAGTCTCCCCAATGAACTAGACAAGGTACAGCCCTAGATGTTACAGCAAGATGGATGTGGAGTCGGTGGAGATGATGGTGATGGCGCAGTGGATGATGGTGATGATGATCCCGATGAAGTCCAGCGTGATGACGATGACGATGGCGATGATTTCCCCTCTCCGGGAGGGAATTTCCCCGGCAGGATCTCCCTGCCAGAGAGCTCTTTCTCTCTCGGTGGTTTCCGTCCCGTGGAGGCGGCGGAATATTTCGTGGACGTACCCCCCGTGCTTAGGTTTTCGGGAGGCAGATATACGCGAAGAGGCAACCTGGGGGGTGGACCCAGGTGGCCACGCCATAGCTGGGCGCGGCCCACAGGCCAGCCGCGCCCAGGTGTGGCGTGGGGCCCACCTGGCCCACCTGGCTGCCTCCGGCATCTGACATTATAAGACCCCCAGAATTGGTTTCGTGATTTTTGGAGTTCCGCTGATATGCTGACTTGACGACGCTTTTTCCAGCAGAAACCTGACTCCGGAAGGATAATTCCCAATAATCATCAAACATGCAAAATAAGGCAAAATAACATAAGTATCATGTATTAATATGAAATATAAGGATAGATAATGACAAATTATGATATAAAATAGTGATGCAAAATGGACGTATCAAGGGGTAAAAACCTCAATGCCGAGATTGCTAGAGATGGTAGATCTAGTTCCAGTAAGACTCCTAGTAACTTGTCGGTCGAAAAGCCGAAGTATAGCTCCCCTGCTAAGACTCTTAGAGCTGCCGAGGCAGCAAGACCCGAGTTGTCAGGGTTATCCAGAGAAGCTCTCCGTAGGCAGCAAGACCGAGTTAATGAGTTGGTAGTTGTGGCTACCCGGCAGAATGAGGCCTACCGCAAGGCTAACACAGTTGCAGGTGGGTTCGAGATTGTTCACTCGGCTAGGGGAGCCAGTGGATCTAAGGGGCAAGCTTCCTCACCGCATGTCGGTGGAGATCGGGACCGGAGTGTAAACTCCGGTAAGAACAAGCAGATACAGGCGTATGATCTGGCATATGCCGGAAAACAGTTAGTTGGGCGAGGCAGTGCCGGCCGGGGTAAAAGCAATCCCGGTCCGGGCGGTCCAGATGCCGGAGTAGTTAACTCGGCTGGCCGAGGCTACCCACCTCGGTATCCGACACAAAATCTCGCCCAGCAGCAGCAAAATGTAGAGCATGTCCAGCAGCCACAAGGTGTTGACCAGGTGGCTAACCGTTATGATGATGGTTACTCGGCTATGGAGAAAGCCGGGTATCCGAGATATGAAGGTGCACTGGGATCCCGGTTGGGACCTCGCCAGTTGTCACCAAATGATGCACGCTACAAGCTGGACAGGATCTATATGTCCGAGATGCTGGAAGAGCAAGGTCACCTGGCCCTGCATGCTTTGGACCTCGGATCATGAGGGAGCCACTGGTGCGGCACTTTCAGTTGAACCGAGGCGCAAAGACATATGACGGCAGTACTAAGCCGGAGGACTGGCTGACAGATTATGTGTCGGCAGTGCATATCGCGGGTATATCCCGCAAATGTTGGAAGGGCCAGCCCGGATCTGGCTGAACAACCTGCGAGAGGGCAGCGTTGATTGCTGGCTGGACTTTGAAGAAGCATTTGTTAGCAACTTCTCCAGCACATACAAGAGACCGAATCGTTCTCAGCAGCTTGCGATGCGCAAGCAGAGGGATAATGAAACTGACCGGGATTACTTGACCCGGTGGAGTACTATTCGCAATTCCTGTGAAGGAGTTGTGGAGGCGCAGGCCATATCTTGGTTTGCCCAGGGTGCCGACACGGCTCCATGCTCTGGCAGAAGTTGCAGAGGGAGATGCCGGCCACCCTGGCCGAGACAATCCGGATTGCGGATAGCTATGCATTGGGTGACCCGATGCAGCCCTTGCTGAACTCGGTGGAACCGAGTAGAAGATACCCGGTGAATAACAGACCCGGGCCAGTCAGGCAGAATGATCGCCAGTACTTCGGAAACAAGAGGAGAGAGACGGATTACCGGTATGGCTCAAACCAGGTTGCCGCGGTAAACCAAGATCAACCAGATGCCGGCAGTAGCTAGCGTCCGAAGTACAACGGCCCAGCATTGGGCCAGAATCAAGAAGGAAAGAAGCCATGGAGTGACCAGAAGCAGTCCTTCACTTATGAGGCTATGTTGGATGGACCTTGCAGTTTCCACACCCAAGACATCCGCAGGCCTGCGAACCATACAACTCGGCAGTGCAGCTGGTATCAGCGCACAAGGAGGGAAGGAGCTAGAGCCGGAGGAAATCAGGCGGGGGCACCTCAGAGAATTCCGCCGAGGCAAAACTTACCGCTCACTGGAGCAAATGCTATCCCGGTGAATCCGCCAGCTCCGAGGCAAGCAGATTCGAAACCTGTGAATCAGGTGAATGTCAGAGGGAACAACAACACTGGTCCCAGCAGGCAGGGAGTATCCCAGGGAGATTACAGAGAAGCTCATCAGAGCTATGTAGTCTTTGTGACCGAGCCAACTGACAAGAAGAGCTTGCATCGGCGTGCACTGGAGGTGAACGCAGTTATGCCGGCAGTGCCGAAGTATATGCACTGGTCCGAGCAAGAGATCAGTTGGAGCAGAAGGGATCATCCCCGAGTTATGCCAACTCCGGGAGGTTATGCGTTGGTGGTGGATCCGACATTCTTTGGACCCACCATCAATGTCCGGTTCACCCGAGTTCTCATTGATAATGGGAGTGCTATCAATATCATGTATCGAGACACCATGGTGAAAATGGGTATCTCAGCAAATATGCTGCAACCGAGTAGCACGACCTTCCATGGCATAGTGCTGGGTGTCTCATGTGCACCTATGGGCAAAATTTGGGTTGATGTGTTGTTCGGAACCAAGGAAAACTGCCGAATTGAGAGCATCTAGTTTGAGGTAGTGGACCTCGAAAGTCCATACCATGCTTTACTCGGCAGGCCTGCGCTGTCCAAGTTCATGATATCAACCCATGTGGGTTACCTCAAGATGAAAATGCCAGGTCCTAATGGCATTATCACCATCTCGGGTGATTACAAGCGTGCACTGGAGTGTGCCTCGGCTGGTGTCGTGGTGGGAACACGCAGATGCCTAGGGGTAGGCTTAGTCTGGGGCCGAACGTACGCTTGAGGATTCGGGGAGGGATTGCGCGATGGAACCGCACATGAAGAACACTGCAAACACAAAGATCTACCCTGCTTCGGGGCCCTCGTGAGGAGGTAAAAACCCTACTGCAGCATCTATCCTACTTTGGTGTATTTCCCTCTGTATACGGTGTGTACAAATGCTCCTCGAGCTGGATACCTCTTAGTGCCTCTAAGTATGCCTCTAATCACCGCTAATTAAGCTGCTAATCTCCAGAGAGGAGAGCTCCCGCGGGGGGAAAATGAGCTCCCGTGAGTGTGAGCCTGCCTCATCCCATCCCCTGGTGCCTTTATATAGAGGAGACCCAGGGGACAAGAAGGGGATAAGGAGACAAAGATTACTATGCACGGGTCCCACTTGTACTCTAGTCACATCAATACACTGTAGCCGCGCTGCCTGTGTACTCTAGTCACATCAGGAGCACTGTAGCCATGCCTGTGTGTGTCATCCTCTTGTCCACTAGCGTCTGTCTTCCGGAATCTTGGCATAGCATCTGTACATGACGAGGAAGGATGCCGGAGTAGTACATGGTGCAAGCTGACGCAGCTCCTGGCGATCCTAGTCCGTGGATGACCGAGATACGGCGTCGATGAAGTGGCCCGAGGCAACGATACTGGCCTGGGGCGATGGTGGTGGACCGGGGCGCTGGGATCTCGGTCCATCCGAGGCTCCAGCCTCGGCCTGCCCGAGGTGAGGCCCAACCGAGGTAGCAAGTGACGGCCTGCTGAGGATATGCAGCCGAGGCTGTGCACTGCGGCCCGCCAAGGCTGGGCGCAGCAGCCTGCGCTGGGCAGCCGAGGCCAGATGGGCCGGCCCACCGAAGCTGGAGAGGAGCGGGCTCGCCCGAGGCTGAAGGTCGGGGACGAGGACGTCGGAGGTGCAGGACACGGCGGGGAGGCGCGGCGAGGTTGGGGATACCGTGGAGGATGGGGGCGCCGGGATCCGGCCATGGCGAAGCAGGGGACGCCGAGGTCCGGCCGAGGTCGGGGAAGCCGGAGGACGCCGAGGTCGGGGATGCGGGAGGTCGCCGAGGTCGGGGAAGCGGGAGGTCGCCGTGGTCGGGGAAGCGGGAGGTCGCCGTGGTCGGGGAAGGCGGAGGTCGGGGATGCGGGAGGTCGTCGTGGTCGGGGCGAGGTCGAGGTGGGTTGATCTCCGGGACGAGGTTGACGAGCTTGATCTCCAGGGCAAGGACGGCGTGCTCGATCTCCAGGGCGAGGACGGCGTACTCCGGGGCGAGCGCGGGATGGAGCTGACCGGGGCGGCGCGGATCCGGCCAGGGTGAGGTCGATGACGACGGGCTCTGGGGTGAGGCGGTTGGGGAGGATTCGGCCCAGCCGAACTGGTGGCCCGCTTGATCCGGAGATAGCAGCCTTGGCCCAACCGAGTTACACCTAACTCGGCCCAATCCGGGTTGCTTGCGAAGCCCAGCCGAGGTGCACCATGCGGTCAGTGCAAATTCGGCCCAGGACGCTCTCCTTTGCTTTTTCTTTCATCTCTTATTTGATTATTTATTGTTTCTTGCTTCGGTTACCGACACAACACCACATAACTTTAGGGTACCCGGGGTTATATCCCTGACAGTAGTCCCCGAGGCTGCGGGGGACTCGCAGAGTCGCGCGCAAACTTACAAAAAAGAAGAATCACACCAAAAAACCTCCATATGCACAACCTCCTGCTTGCATGGGCGCCTTTGTAATTCGGTCGTCTTTGCCATGCCTTCCAGGCCAAATGCGACATCCGGTTGACCGAGCTCACCCGAATCAACAACGAGATGGACAGTTTGCACTGGAAATATGTTGCCTGAATGGTCACCATTATATGCCGGTTCTTAGCCCTCCTGGCTTTACCGAACTCGGATGCCACCAGCGTCGGTTAGCCCTCCTGGCTTTTACCGAACTCGGATGCCGCCAGCGTCGGTTAGCCCTCCTGGCTTTTACCGAATGGAGATGCCGCCAGCGTCGGTTAGCCCTCCTGGCTCTTACCGAATGGAGATGCGCCAGCGTAGGCTAGACCGACATAAACCTGCAAGTACGTATCTTATATGTTTCGGTATCTCAGCACTTTAGGCATATCACACATGTCTCGGTATCTCGGCCCCTCTGGGCATATCACATATGTCTCGGTATCTCGGATGTCCGGCAGCCACTGCTGGTTTGACATAAGCATATCTCGAATGCCGGTTTTAGCCACTTCGGGCGTATATCGACATAGATGTCTCCAGCCACTGCTGGTTTGACATATAACCTGCAAAAACATATCTCAAAGGTTGCCTCTGACTAACCAACATAGACACTGATCTGGTACACAGGTAATGCCATGATACCTTGGCAAACAGAATAAACGATGATTTGGATATGGAGTGATGCCAGGATATTGTGACAAACCGAAATAAACAGTGATCTGGGATATGAAATGATGCCGTGATACTATGGCAAACCGAAACAAACGGCGATCTAGAGAATACCGATAATGCCAGGGTACCTTGGGTAAATTGAGATAACCAATATAACCATGATACCTCGGAATTCCATTATAACCCGGATTTCCAATATACCTCGGATTACCAACATACCTCGGAATTCCATTATACCTCGGATTGCCACCATACCTCGGAATTCCATTATACCTCGGATTGCCACCATACCTCGGAATTTCATTATACCTCGGATTGCCACCATACCTCGGAATTCCATTATACCTCGGAATTCTGTTATACCTCGGATTACCAATATGACCCGGATTTCCAATATACCTCCGTAACGAACATTCTCAACAAAACCGATGCCACCTTTCAACGTTAGTCCATCATACATATCATGAAGAATATTTAACGGGAACAACGATTATACCAACCGAGGCAAACCAGCTATAGCACTTAACAGAAAACGAATCTAACAGCAGATTCTATGCTCAAAAAACTAGACTCGGTTTCAACCGAGTCCCCGAGTTTACTTTTCTTATCTAGGAGAAGGTGCAAAACAGACTGGCTATCCAGTCCCCGGGTCAAGACATCTTGTCCCGGGTAGAACAACTAACCAAAGCAAGGTAGAAACGAGGGGCCAGTCCCCGAGTACTGTTTGAGACTATCTAGAAGCATGGACAGACATATAAATGATACTTACACGGTTAGGTTGTAGGAGAAGTCTTAACTCAGATTCCCAAGTCTTAACTCGGATTCTCCCAGGATACCTCGGATTTCAGAACACCTCGGATTCAGAACAGCTCGGATTCCAGAACAGCTCAGATTCCAGAACACCTCGGATTCCAGAATCAGCTCGGATTCCAGAACACCTCGGATTCCAGAATCAGCTCGGATTCGCACTGTAGCCAACTCGAAAAAATGAGTCAACACACGGGACGATGTCGAAGTTGAGTCCCCGGGTTGATGACGAAGGTCCCATCCGAATTAATCCAGCAAACGCCACTATCAGCCCCACGGTGGGCGCCAACTGTCGTGGTGGGAACACGCAGATGCCTAGGGGTAGGCTTAGTCTGGGGCCGAACGTACGCTTGAGGATTCGGGGAGGGATTGCGCGATGGAACCGCACACGAAGAACACTGCAAACACAAGATCTACCCTGCTTCGGGGCCCTCGTGAGGAGGTAAAACCCCTACTGCAGCATCTATCCTTTGGTGTATTTCCCTCTGTATACGGTGTGTACAAATGCTCCTCGAGCTGGATACCTCTTAGTGCCTCTAAGTATGCCTCTAATCACCGCTAATTAAGCTGCTAATCTCCAGAGAGGAGAGCTCCCGCGGGGGGAAAATGAGCTCCCGTGAGTGTGAGCCTGCCTCATCCCATCCCCCTGGTGCCTTTATATAGAGAGACCCAGGGACAAGGAGATAAAGATTACTATGCACGGGTCCACTTGTACTCTAGTCACATCAATACACTGTAGCCACGCTGCCTGTGTACTCTAGTCACATCAGGAGCACTGTAGCCATGCCTGTGTGTGTCATCCTCTTGTCCACTAGCGTCTGTCTTCCGGAATCTTGGCATAGCATCTGTACGTGACGAGGAAGGATGCCGGAGTAGTACATGGTGCAAGCTGACGCAGCTCCTGGCGATCTGGTCCGTGGATGACCGAGATACGGCATCGATGAAGTGGCCCGAGGCAACGATACTGGCCTGGGGCGATGGTGGTGGACCGGGGCGCTGGGATCTCGGTCCATCCGAGGCTCCAGCCTCGGCCTGCCCGAGGTGAGGCCCAACCGAGGTAGCAAGTGACGGCCTGCTGAGGATATGCAGCCGAGGCTGTGCACTGCGGCCCGCCAAGGCTGGGCGCAGCGGCCTGCGCTGGGCAGCCGAGGCCAGATGGGCCGGCCCACCGAAGCTGGAGAGGAGCGGGCTCGCCCGAGGCTGAAGGTCGGGGACGAGGACGTCGAGGTGCGGGACACGGCGGGAGGCGCGGCGAGGTTGGGGATACGCGGAGGATGGGGGCGCCGGGATCCGGCCATGGCGAAGCAGGGGACGCCGAGGTCCGGCCGAGGTTGGGGATGCGGGAGGTCGCGTGGTCGGGGAAGCGGGAGGTCGCCGTGGTCGGGGAAGCCGGAGGACGCCGAGGTCGGGGATGTGGGAGGTCGCCGTGGTCGGGGAAGCGGGAGGTCGCCGTGGTCGGGCGAGGTCGAGGTGGGTTGATCTCCGGGACGAGGTTGACGAGCTTGATCTCCAGGGCAAGGACGGCGTGCTCGATCTCCAGGGCGAGGACGGCGTACTCGGGGCGAGCGCGGGGATGGAGCTGACCGGGGCGGCGCGGATCCGGCCAGGGTGAGGTCGATGACGACGGGCTCCGGGCGAGGCGGTTGGGGAGGATTCGGCCCAGCCGAACTGGTGGCCCGCTTGATCCGGAGATAGCAGCCTTGGCCCAACCGAGTTACACCTAACTCGGCCCAATCCGGGTTGCTTGCGAAGCCCAGCCGAGGTGCACCATGCCGGTCAGTGCAAATTTGGCCCAGGACGCTCTCCTGTGCTTTTTCTTTCATCTCTTATTTGATTATTTATTGTTTCTTGCTTCGGTTACCGACACAACACCACATAACTTTAGGGTACCCGGGGTTATATCCCCGGCAGCTGGATCGTGCTTGGCCGAGTCAATGATTATCGCTGCAGAGAAGAAGAAGATCCATGAAGTGGTGGCATTGGCTCAGTCCGCGCAACTCGGCATGCCGGATATGGCTAACCCGGAGCGGAATGCAACTTTCGAGGTGCCAAAGGAGACCAAGAAGATCAACGTTGACCCGGCATTTCTGGACACAACGTCATCATTGGTACCGGGTTAACGGAGAAATAGGAAGGCGAGCTCAGTCACTTCCTCCGTGAGAACCGGGATATCTTTGCATGGTCAAATCAGGACCTGCCAGGTGTTCCGAGGGAGTTGGCTGAGCACTCTTTGTTTGTCAGACCGGATATGAAACCGGTGAAGCAACCTATGCGACGTCTCTCGGATGAGAGGAGAAAGGTGATAGGTGATGAACTGGCCAGATTACTTGCATCTGGTTTCATCATGGAGGTGCTGCACCCGGACTGGTTGTCTAACCCGGTCCTGGTGGAAAAGAAAAAAGATGACCCGAACGTGGCCATTGTGTGGCGCATGTGTATTGATTACACAAACTTGAACAAGGCATGTCCTAAGGATCCATTCCCGCTGCCTCGGATTGATCAAGTGATCGATTCCACAGCCGGGTGTGAGCTGTTATCCTTTGTAGATGAGTATTCTGGTTTTCACCAGATACCACTGAACCCTGCTGATCAAATGAAAACTGCTTTTATCACCCCGTATGGGGCTTATTGCTATCGTGTCATGACATTTGGTTTGAGAAATGCTGGTGCTACTTACCAGAGATGTATGCAAAAATGCTTGCATGATCAATAGGCAAAAATGTGCAGGTGTATGTCGATGACATCGTCATCAAGTCTAAGGAGAAATCCACTCTGATTGATGATCTCCGAGAAACATTTGCAAATCTAAGGAAATTCCGGATAAAACTTAACCCGGACAAATGTACATTTGGTGTGCCGGCAGGCAAGTTACTCGGTTTCCTCGTGTCCAGCCGAGGTATCGAGGTGAACCCGACAAAAATCCGTGCTATTGAAAGCATGAGGTTACCGACATGTCTCAAGGACGTGCAGAAATTCACGGATGTTTGGCATCCTTAAGTCGGTTTGTTAGCAGGTTGGGAGAAAAGGCATTGCCTTTGTATCAGCTCATGAAGAAAACCACCCACTTCGTGTGGACCCCGCAAGCAGATGCGGCGTTCACCGAGTTAAAAAAGATGTTGGCAACTGCGCCGATACTGGCCTCACCATTACCCAAAGAGCCGATGTTGCTCTACATTGCAGCCACAAACCGGGTTGTGAGTGTCGTATTAGTAGTGGAGCGAGAAGAAGATGGCAAAACTGTGCAAAGGCCGGTATATTACCTGAGCGAGGTGATCTCGTTATCCAAGCAGAACTATCCTCACTACCAGAAGATGACATATGGTGTCTATCTGGCTGCTAAGAAGTTGAAACATTACTTCCAAGAGCATTCAATCACCGTGGTATGTGAGGCTCCTATCTCGGAGATCATTGGGTGTAAAGATGCAACTGGCCGAGTAGCCAAGTGGGCCATCGAGGTGTCCCCTTACACTCCTCACTATGAAAGAAGAGATGCCATTAAGTCTCAGGCACTGCCGGATTTCTTGGTGGATTGGGCCGAAATGCAATATGAGCCACCATTGCCTGACTCCAATTACTGGAGAATGCACTTTGATGGTTCCAGGACGAAAATTGGTTTAGGTGCCGGGGTAGTCCTTACCTCGCCTAAGCGGGATCAACTGAGATATGTGTTGCAGATTCATTTTGCGGCATCTAACAATGTGGCCGAGTATGAGGCACTTGTTCATGGGCTCAATGTGGCCAAGGAAATTGGTATTCGCCGGATAGAATGCTTCGGAGACTCGGATCTGGTGGTGCAGCAAGTCTCGGGAAATTGGGATGCTTTAGACGCCAACATGGCGTTGTATCGGTTTCATGTCCAGAAGATCTCGGGGTTCTTTGAAGGTTGCGAGCTCACGCATATACCTCGGGCTGAAAACGAAGCCGCCGATGTACTGTCCAAGCTAGGTTCATCCCGGGATCCAATCCCACCCGGCATAGCCTTGGAGCATTTGAGGAAGCCATCAATCAAACCATCGCCCGAGTCCGAGTCAATCTTTATCCCGGCGAAACCGGAGTCTGGTGCTGTTCCCATGGACATCGATGTCGGGTGTATTTGGGAAAACCCGGGGACTGCTTGGCAGAACTCGGGGACTGGTTACTCAATCTCGGAAGAAGCAATGTCGGTTGATCTCATGGAGGTGGATGATCCGGTCTTTCCTGTGCGTCCTGTGCCGGGTGGGCACAACCAATAATGGCATATATGATGGACGGGAGTTTGCCAAGTAATGAAGTTGAGGCCAGGCAAGTGCAAAGAAGATCCAAGGCATACACCATCATCAACCAGGAGTTATACAAGAGAAGTGTGACCGAGGTACTGCAGCGCTGTGTCGAGCCGCAGGAAGGGCAAGAGATGCTCCTGGAGATTCATCAGGGAGAGTGTGGTCATCATGCTTCATCAAGAGCCTTGGTGGCTAAAGTATTCCGGCATGGGTTTTATTGGCCCAGTGCTTTGAACCAGGCAGAAGATATCGTCCGAAAGTGTGAGGGATGTCAGAGGTTTGCTAAAAAGATCCACCTGCCAGCCTCGGCACTCAAGACAATTCCAATCACTTGGCCCTTTGCAGTTTGGTGTTGGATATGGTGGGAGAGTTCAGGCCAGCCCGAGGTAACATGACTCATATGCTGGTGATGGTGGACAAGTTCACCAAATGGATCGAGGTAAAGCCAATCAGGAAGTGTGATGGTCACACAGCTGTGTCCTTTTTGAAGGACATCATTTTGAGATATGGTTACCCCCATAGCATTATCTCGGATAATGGCACAAACTTTGCTGTGGGAGAGTTTGCTCGGTTCTGTGCGGAAAAAAGAATTCGGTTGGACATAGCCTCGGTGGCACACCCTGAGGCAAATGGGCAAGTGGAAAGAGCAAATGCATTGGTGTTAGCCGGTATCAAAGCCCGGTTGATTGAACCACTGTTGCGAACTCCGGGATGCTGGATAGAGGAGATACCAGCAGTGTTGTGGGGTCTAAGGACCACACCGAATCGTTCAACTGGCTATACGCCATTTTTTCTGGTCTATGGAGCAGAAGCGGTCCTGCCGACCGACATGGAATATGACTCGCCGAGAGTGGCGCTGTACACTGAAACCGAGGCAAAAGAAGCTCGGGAAAATGATGTTGATTTGCTCGAAGAAGCACGAGAACTGACCTTATCTCGGTCAGCTATATATCAGCAAAATCTCCGACGCTATCATAGCCGGAAGATCAGCCCTCGGGTATTCCGAGAGGGAGATTTGGTGTTGAGGCTAGTGCAACGCAAAGCAGGCCGACACAAGTTGTCACCTCCATGGGAGGGACCATTCATTGTGAGCAAGGCTCTGCACAATGATTCATACTATCTTATAGATGCGCAGGCACCGAGGAAAAATGTGATGGACAAATCCGGAGAGGAGACCAAAAGACCCTGGAATGTAGCTCTACTCCGCCCCTTTTACTCATAAGGGCGCAATGTATGTATCTCGGTTTTCCTTTGAATAAAATGCCGGCACTCCGAAAAGAAACTCGGGGACTGCCTTTGTCTATATGCTTGTGTTTTATCTCGGTTTTTTCTGTGTTGTTCATATGTCGGATGATTTTGAGACCTCGTTTCAAAGTTCAAGTAATGTATGCTATTTTGTTGTGATCTTGTGACTCGACTGACGAACGCCGAAATGGCAGTCAAGAGCAGAGGTTATGGTATATGGTAAACATGAAAATGGACTCGGGGACTCGGTCCTAAAAAGATCCGACATATGTCGTTTACTAACCCGGTTTTTTCTTTCCTTTTCTTGTGTCGGATGACTCTAAACCTTACCTCAAAATTTACAAGTATTGTGTGCTATAATGTTGATCTTGTGACTCGACTGTCGAACGCCTAAATGGTAGACAAGAGCAGAGATTACTAAGTATAGTAAACAAGAAAGTAAACTCGGGGACTTGGTGCAAAGTGATCCGGCATTGAGCCTGTCTTGTTGAAACTAATATAAAAAGTAGCACGGATAAAAGTAGCACTGCGAGATACTTAAAAGTATATTTACATCTGCACCCGGCATTCCGGGGATTTAATGTTCATTTGGTAATAAGTTCAGGCAGCCGCAGTAGAGAACTGGGGTCAGCGGAGCAGTCTCGGCGGCAGGAGAAGCTTCGGTTGTTGGAGCAACCTCGGGTGTTGGAGTGGCTGCCGAGGCACCGGCAGTGTCGGATACCGGCTTCTCAGAAGTGTCGGTCACGGTCGACTTGGCAGTGTCGGTCGCGGTCGGCTTAGCATGTCGGTTGCTCCGCAGCAGCAGTCGGTTGCTCCGGCAGCAGCAGTCTCGGTGCTCCGGCAGTGGCAGTGTCGGGAGCTTCCCTCGATCTCCTCATCAACGTCATCTTCCTCGTCTTCACCCTCTTCATCATCCTCGTCATCTTCTTCATCCTCCGAGTAGGCTGGACCAGGAAGAAGTGTCGGGTGGGAGCATAGCTGGCCATGAAGGTGGCTGCCTCCTTGCGGCTCTCGATAAGTGTCGGATCTGAAGTCCATTTGGAGCCTTGGCGCAGGGACCGCACGGCATGAGGTTGATGGCCTCATACCAGGAGAGCACAAATGTCAAGGCTTGATCAGCTCCGGCGCGAGCTGCAGAAGATCTCCACTCTCGGACCCTGGTCTCGGCCCCCGACAGACACTTGGACATTCTTCAATGCTAACTGGAGCCTGAGATCCTGGCCATAAGGCTCGGTAAGCTCGGATGCCAGCATCAAGAAGATCCATGCCAATGGCCTTCAGAGGAGAATGCGAGCGTTCAGAGCGGTCAGGTGATCTTCAATATCCCATTCCTCCGGGATTGGGCCAGCTCGGCTCTTTTTGCTCGTGCCTGCGGACAGTGTTGATTGCAGCGGCCTTGGAGTGGGAGAAGTGATCTGAAGATAGAAAAGCTATCACCGAATTGAGTTATATACCGGCATATACTTAATGTCGGTACAAGCAATGGAAACAAAAAGAAAGGATAAAGAAACTTACTGTCCATCTCCTTGTTAAGCCGGGTGAGCTCGCGCAGCCAGATGTCGGATTTTGCCTTGAGGGCATCCAGTTCTCCTTGTGCCGAGGTAGCGCGAACCTCGGTCGCCTCGAGGGTTTCCTTGTGCTTCTGCGCAGCTTCCTCCCTCTGCATCAGGGCCTTCTCAATGTCGGTCTTCTCGCCCTGGACCCGAGCAAGTTCCTCCTGGAGCCGAGACACTTCGTGTCGTTCCTTCTGGAGGGCAGTGGCGTGCGCGGCGTCCTTGTTCTTCAGCGCCTCCTGAAGCTGCTTGTGGGACCTCTTGAGTTTGTTGTGGTCCAGAAGCAGCTTCTGAAATACTGCGGTCCGGGCGTTGGTGCAATCCTGAAAAGAGCAAAGGGTTAGTATGATTTTTTGAAGATTCATGCCGAGTAAAGCTGAATGTCGGATTTTTTGAAGATTCGTGCCGAGTAAAACTCGACAAGAATCTCGGGGACTGGATGTCGGATTTTTTGAAGATCCTGAATGTCGGATTTTTTAGATTAATGATGGAAATTTTGTGAAGATTCGCGCCGAGTGATCTTTACTCGGGCGAGCGTCGGTCACTCGACCCGAATCTCGGGGACTGGGGATTATATATGTTTATCATCTATTACAAAGGAAAGAAAGGTCTGGCTGAGGAAAAAATACCTCGGCAAGCTTGCTGGCTCGAAGGGTCGAGAGTTGCAAGTTGTGCATGGCCTGAGCAAGTGCGCTGGGTCCAGCTGGATGTTGGGTGACCGGGTTCGCAGAGGAGACCTCGCTAGTGTCGGCGGCATTCCAGTCCATGTGGTACTGCTTCTCCGAGCCCAAGCTATGTCCGCTTTGAGTTCGAAGCTGAGGAAAACCCAGCTGCCAGTGGTAACTCGGGAGACGGAGGCGGTGAGAGCTTGGTGCTCCGGTGTAGTGGTTGGAGTCAACACCACTTGTTTCTCCGGATTGACAAGTTGTTTCCCGGTGGCCACTTGACTCTGTGCCGGCTTGGGCAGTGGAGTAGCTTTCCGAGTTACTAACTCGGTGGACTTTGTGGTGGACTTCGGCCGTGGCGGCTGCTTTTGTTGCTGCTGTTGTTGTTGTTGCTGTTGCTGCTGTTGTTGTTGCTGTTTGCTGCTGTTGTTGCTGTTGATGCGGCTGTTGTTGTTGTGGTGGTGGTTGCTGTGGGTCCGGGTCACCGAAGTGTCGGCCCGCGGAATGTCGGATTCCGCGGTGGGGGCACCGGAGCCAACATCTTGGTCGAGGACCACGACCTCGGGAATGACGGATGGAGTGGCGTGTACCCCGGAGTCACTTGACCGAGGTTCCGCTGCAGTCGGAAGGGGTGAGCGCATGGAGGAGGCACTCTGGTTAATTTCAAGGGCGGCACTGCATCAAGCAAGAAAAAGTGTTATTTCGGGGAAAGATTATCCCGGGAGAAGGAAAAAGGAAGCGAGCTTGTGTCGGCAAAAGTATCTTACCCTTGAGAACTGGCGGTGTCTTCTTGGCCCTTCGGCTTAACCGCTCCTTTCTTGTGCCGCTTCGCTTTCGGTGCTGCTGGATCTGAGGATGTGGAGGTCCCGGTATTCGAGGTACCGGTCTCTGCACGCTTGCGAGATCCAACTTGTTTGCCCGTGGTAGCAGGGCGTGCACTCGGAGCAGGGCCGCCCGGGTTAGCTGATGCCGAGGATAGTGGGTGAGCATATGCGATGGGACGAGCATCAATTATCTCTAACATTTCGCAATCATCGTCGTCCGACCAATCTCGGATTGAGGCTCGGGCTCGAGGCTTACCCGAGGTAGGGGCGCCAGCAGCTGGAATCGGCAATTGATCCTCATCGTCCGGGTCATCTACCTCGGTGGCGGCCGGGGCAGGTATATCTTTGCCCCATTTGGCGGAGGGATCCTCTCCATCTTCAGTCTTTTGCTGAGTAAAGCTCTGCAAGCCAGAAGCAAAAACCGAGTTACTTTATGAGCCAAGTATGGAGCCGAGATAAAAGTTATCTCGGCAGAAAAAAGTATGTCGGTATAAGTTGCAAGGTTATTTACTTGCTCCGGAAGCCGAGTTCTGTCATGAGGTTCTAGACCCCATTCCCATTCCTCGGTCATCGTCGTGCGGGCAATTGCCTTGACACGTCTTCTGACCTCGGGTTGGGTCAGCTCGTGGGTGCTGGTCCGAGTTGGATCATACTTTCCACTCATGTGGCAAATCTTGTGAACCCGGTCTTGAAGGGGGGAGACTCGGCGGCTGACGAAGGTCCTCAAGAGATCATCGCTCGTTAGGCCTGCCCCCTAAGCTCCTCGACGATCTTGTGAATCTGGTTGATCTCGAGGTTCATCTCCTTCGGGTTGAGGGACCAGTTAAACTGCTCAGAGGGGATGCCGATGCTGAATATCGGCAGGTTCAGAAGGTCGGCATTGTCTGGGCTCTTCACGTAGAAGAACGTGCGCTGCCACTTCCGGCATGACTCCAGGCCTTGAATCCGAGGAAAGATGGAACCTCTCCGAGGTATAATGGTAGCGGCTCCGCACGGGGTCATCTCCTTGGGGAAGTTCTTGTTCTCCGGATCCGGGACACTCTGCTTCCAGAGTTGGAAGTACTTGGCCCAAAGCTCCACGGTGGGCCAGAGTCCGAGGTATCCCTCGGAGAAAGAAACGCACACAGATAGCGTGGTGATGGCGTTGGCTGGAAGGTGATGGGGTTGAAGACGGAACCGATCCAGGAAAGATCGGAAGAACTGGCTCGCCGGGAGTCCAAAGCCGCGCTCGAAGTGCGCGACGAAGACCACGCGCTCGCCGGATTTCAAACTCGGCTCGGCCTCTGTGCCGGGAATCCGGCATATCACTTGTGCCGGGATTCGCTTGGTCCGGACCAGCCAATCTATCTCGGCTTGGGAGACATCCGAGCCTTCCCATCCGGCGCGCTCGCTTTCCTCGGCGGGAATGTCGGCAGGCTCCGGAGTATGGCTAGATGACATCTCGGAAGGGATCTGTACAGAGGCACAGGTTGAACCGAGATAAGTATCTCGGAATATATGAGCAACAGAGGAAAATGCATAAAGGGCGGGAAACACAAATCTGTGAATAAGTATTGGGCGGAAGGATCTACGGAGAAGGAAAAATAGAAAATAAAGGCAAGATCTGTGAGTTGAAACTTAAGAAAATCTACGGAGAAATTATTGCCAGGATAATAAGAAGCGCAATGAAGAAAATCTAGAGGGAATCTAAGCATGTGGATGTGAGAGCGTCTACGGAAAGGATGAACAAGTTCATCGGAGAGGATGAACGCGTTCATCGGCAATGTCAAGGGCAAGGATCTTACCGGAGTTGCGGCGGCGATGCAGGGCGAGGAAGCGCAGGGCGTGCCGGAGTTGAGCGTGTCCGGTGGCGGCGCGAGGTGCTCCGGTGGGCGGTGGCTCGTGAGATCCAGCGTCGTGCGGTGGCGGAGCGCTAGGGGTGGAAATAAAACTCGAAACTCATGAGTTAAACGAGTACTCGAAAACTCGACTCAACTCGGCTCGAACTCGGACACTTATGAGTTGAGCCAAGCTGACATTTCTAGCTCATTAAGAAAACGAGTTTAATGAGTCGACTTACGAGTACTCGTTAAACTCGTTAACTCGTAATATATCTGAAGTCATAACTTTATGAGCTAGTCCATTGCATATTTACGTTCATCAACAGTTAACACAATGTTCAGATCTGTAATGCCCACAATACCGAGGCCATCGCTAGGTGTGAGCATAGCCAGTAGAGCCATGTAGGCCATATATAGAGTTATGTTCTATCATGTTGTTGATTTTTTAAGCTACAAATAATGATTTGTTAAGATATGTTTAAATATTTAAGTTTATGTTATAATATCGACTACTCACATCCATGCTTATGTTGTTAACGTTTATTACCGAGCTTAATGAGTTTACCGAGCCAACTCGAGTTTTTATTGAGTCGAGCCAAGTTGGGGACTAGAGCTCGTTTAGTTAACGAGTTGAGTTGAGTTGGCTCGTTAACTAACGAGTATTCACGAGTTGGGTCGAGTTGAGTCGAGCTGGCTCGATATCCACCCCTACGGAGCGCACTGCGCGGCGGCGGCGATGGTGCAGGAAAGAGAGAAAGGAAAAGAGAGAGGCGAAGAAGACGATGAGAGGTGCCCGCTCCCCTATTTATGGGCGTGGGGCGTGTGCGGTTAGCGTTTTTACCGCGCACGTTCCCCGTAACTGCCGCGCGGATTAACCGCGCACGATCTGCGCGATTGCGGCATTAGCGGCCGCACGATCAGCCGCATCGTGGGCCACAAATGGGTAACCGCCCGCGGCGCGATCGTGTGCGGTTACTGGCGCGGGAATCGAGGAGGCACACCACGGTCAAACGCACTCAAGTGCCCATGCGACGTGACAGCGCGTGACGCGGGCGGCGTGCGTGCAGAGGTATGTCTGTCCGCGCCCAGGAACCGAGGCGACGCGCAGCGTCTCTCTGCCACGTGCCAGGGAGAGATCTTTGAAGAGATTGTGGGAATCTTTTTGTGTCGGAGAGACCGGCACAAGAGCAGGTTTCTAAGGTTGTGGGAAGTTTGGTCCTTGAAGCTTGAGATGAACCGGCATAAGAATGTCGGATATTTAATCCGGTTAAAGCAGTTGTCTTATGTCGGAGAAACCGACATAAGGGTGGATGTCGGAATCAGTTGGAGAGGTCATTAATGGCTTACGGTTGAACCGACATAGTTATGTCGGATACTTTGGTCAAGTTGATTTGGTTTTGTAAACCTGGTGTGGCCCTTCATCCGAGGCTGCAGGACCGCACCAGCTTCGGGGACTAATGTCGGGGGGCTACCCCCGGGTAGGGTCATGGTGGGGTATAAGCAAGGTCCCAGGTGTGGGCCAGGTTACAGTAAGAGCCGACATACCTGGACCTCAGAGGTGACCAGGGTGTGATGTTGGTGCGAACCGACATAGGCAAACCGAGGGAACCCGGGCCAGAAGGGACCAAGGTACCATGCTGGTGCAAACCGGCATATGTTGACCGAGATACGGGATCCGAGATAAGGGATCCAAGACATCATGACCGACATATGTATGTCGGTATCTTGTGTATTGTCTTATGTGCAGGGAAGGTTATTCTGGAAAGGGGAGTCCGGCATATCCATGCCGGGTTATCAAGATGAGGCACCTTATGTCGGATGATGGTCAGCGCTGCTGTCACTTCCCGTCTGGCACGGGAGCGCGGCGTGCGGTACGGCGCATGTCTGAGGTGACTGGGCTTACCTCTGCTGACCAAGGACGCGCGTGGGAGCAGGAGAAGGACACCGCTGACCTCGGCTGTGCTTGGGAGCAGAGATATGGGACAGGGCATGGGCAAGCCACGTCATGTCCACTGTGCAGAGACAATCATGACGCGCAGGCGTACGCATCTGCAGTACCGGTACGGTGATGTGACCGTTGCTAGTGGAGGGGTACTTCCGTAACTCGGTTTAGCCTATAAATAGGGCTTCACCCCTCCTGCGTGAGGGACGATGCCTTGAGAGACATTTCCCCCCATAGCTTCATCTTCTACCTTGTGTTCATCCCCTTTGTTGGGATCATACAGCTCGAGGAGCAGCTTTGTACGTGTGACACCGAGATATACAGAGAGGGACAGGCAGGAGTAGGGGTTTTACCTCCTCACGAGGGCCCCGAACCTGGGTAGATCGTATGTGTTCTTGTGCTTGTGAGTTCATCTGTGTGTGCTCCTTAGCGCGCTAGCCCTCTCCCGGATCCTCCAGCGCCCATCGGCCCCGCTCTTTAGCCATCCTATGCCATCTGCCGTGATACCACCACGACAGACGTTTTCTTAACCAAATTTCATGGGTTATCGAATACTGTGTGTGACCTCAAATTTCGGTCTAGATTTATAGTAATCTTAGGCTAAATTAAAATTCCTATAGTTTTCTTTAGAATTCAATCAACTTTGATAGATCAAAATTAAAAGAATTCTCAAGATGTTAAAATTTCCTGAAATTTTATTTCTGTTGTTCAGAAAGTGGTCGGTCACTTTTCGATGCAAAGATCGAGAAGTGGAAGTCATAAAAAAGAGATGTTTCTCTTCACACCTCAGGTCCGAAATTTTGTGTTACTCAAACTTTAAACCAAACATAACGCCATATGTGATGCCGATGAGACACACACGAGATAAAATTAGAATTTTTCCCCGGTTGCCGGAACCACCAATGTACATGTTTGAGTCTTCTTATAAAAAGAGGTCTCCGTAAGTATATTTCTAGCTGCTGGCAAGTTGGGTGCAGAAGCACACGAAACAGTCCGGTGGCGCAGCACCGTGGTACAGTTTAAAGCCGTGGACTTGGCATGCCACAATGTCAAAGTACCAACCAACAGTGGCGACCAAACTCTGGCCAACTCAGTTCAGTAGTCAGCAGGCAAACACGCTGACTTCTTTGTTCAAAAAAAAAAAACACGCTGACTTCCACCACCGTTCCTTCTAGACAGTACACACACGCGGATGTCACCGCTTATATACCATCAGAATCACCAACCCCAGGGCACTGCTCCGTTTCACACAATTTCACTTCGCTGTTGTGAATGACAATGAGCGAGAGACCATGCCTTTGACAAGAACATTCTCAGAATCGTCGTCTGACATTCTCGAAAAAAGAATCGTCGTCTGAGCTCGGGCAATTCCCATAGGAAGATGACCCGGGGATACGAGAGATTTGACATGGTTCTTTCGTTCAAGACACGCTGTTTATGTTTTTCTAGAGGGAGAAGCACGCGGGTTAAGAACGAGGACGAGCACAAAGGTTGGTCAAGCTCTTGCGTTCCCACTCGATCACCGGCTCACCGACAATCCATGGATGAAAGACCTCGCCTGTCGCCACAGGGCCGCCGCCGAAAAGAACTTGCTTCCCACGCCTTTCCGGTCTCGTACCTCCTAATCCCACATGCCAATCGCCTTCCCATGTTCTAAACTTGCAATCTCCCCAACTATTCTTCTCCACAATCCCAAAAGCCTTCCTTTCTTCTCCTCTTCTCCCATCCTATATATACGCTCACCCGCCACAGAGAAGGCACTCGATCATCAGCACAAGACAACCCAACAGAAATCAGAGGAAAGCATATACGAGGGAGAAGATGTCGATGGCTGTGAGCAAGCAATGGTCGCGGGTGCGCACGCTGGGCCGCGGCGCGTCGGGAGCGGAGGTGTTCTTGGCTGCCGACGACGCGTCGGGGGAGCTGTTCGCGGTCAAGTCGGCGAGCGCATCCGGCGCGGCGGCGCTGAGGCGGGAGCAGGGGATCATGTCCGGCCTGAAATCCCCGCTCGTCGTCTCCTGCATCGGCGGCCGTGCCGGCCCCGACGGGTCCTACCAACTCTTCCTCGAGTTTGCCCCCGGCGGCTCCCTCGCCGACGAGGTCGCCCGCACCGGCGGCCTCGACGAACCCACAGTCCAGGCTTACGCGGCCGACGTGGCGGCTGGGCTCGCGTACCTACACCGAGCCGGGACGGTGCACGGGGACGTCAAGGCGCGGAACGTCGTGATCGGCGCCGACGGCCGCGCCAAGCTCGCAGATTTTGGGTGCTCCAAGAAGGCGTGCGCCGGACCGATCATCGGCGGCACGCCGGCGTTCATGGCGCCAGAGTTGGCCCGCGGCGAGGAGCAGGGCCCCGCGGCCGACGTCTGGGCGCTCGGCTGTACAATCGTCGAGATGGCCACCGGCCGCGCGCCCTGGAGCGGCATGGGCGGCGACGCGCTCGCGGCGATGCACCGGATCGGGTACACGGACGCGGTGCCCGAGGTGCCGCAATGGCTGTCCGACGAGGCGAAGGATTTCGTGGGCTTGTGCTTGGCCAGGCAGGCAAGCGACCGGTGCACGGCGGCGCAGCTGTTGGAGCACCCGTTCTTGGCTGTCGACGCGAAGCTGGAAGGTGTCAAGAGCAAGTGGGTGTCGCCCAAGAGCACGCTGGACGCGGCGTTCTGGGAGTCCGAGTCCGACACCGAGGACGACGAGCTGTCGGTTTCGCCGCACAGCTCGGCCGAGAGGATCAAGGCGTTGGCCTGCCCTGCGTCGGCGCTCCCGGACTGGGTCTCCAACGACGGCTGGATCGATTTGCTCTCGGTGGCACCAACGAAAGAAGCATCGGACTCTGATGCAGCGTCCGTGCCTGTCGAGGAGAAGACTGAACTGGACGAGGAAATCACGAGCGGAGAGGACTCCGGCCTTGTCGACATTACCGTGGATTGCAACGGTGGTGCCAGCGTCCGCAGTGTAGGAGATGCCAACGATGACGATTCAGCTTGGCCGCACGATCGGCTTCATCAGTGTTTGGCAATTTCAGTTTGCCACGAATTAGTACCATGTAAATTACAGTTTGGCAACAGAAGCATCAATGAGATTGATTTCGTTCTTGCACAGACGCTCTGCTTCCTCTGTTTCTCGGCTCACGCTTGTTGTCGTCCCCATTGCGACACGTTTGATTAGCAAATTGCTTTGGAAAAAAAAATGACGCGTCTGGCCTGGTAACTTACACCACGTCGCGTAGCCATGACTCTGATATTCCAGTAGGAGTTTTACAGAGTAAATTCTGAGCTTGGCCGCCACGTTTGCACGCCGAAGCTTCCACGGCGGAAAGGGATCTAGCCGTTGACGTACTCCTCCTACTGGCTACTACTCGTACTAGAAAGGATCGCAGAAGAGGCGACGCCGTCGGCGATTAAAGTAAGTCTCGTGAAAAGCCAGACCTTTTCGACAAGTAAGCGCTCGTCGCGTCGTTCAGCCCAGACTCCAGAGGTTGCTTCGCCAGGTGGAGATCGATCCAGCGACTGGGACACGTCGTGCACTTCTGGAGATCTTGTAATAGGAGTAGTACTAAGCAGGATCGGCGGCTGCTTGCCGGCGCATTCGACACGGCGATGTTTCTATAGACTGATGAAAACTGATTAGATCGTTGTAATAGAAGGATCGATCCTATTATCTATCTCCCGTTCAGTTTGTTCACAGGGCGTGAGCCCGCCGGCCGGGCGGGTTGCTTCCGGCCGGGTTGATCACACGATCAAATGATAAGCTCGAGACCTTTTTTTTTTTTGCCGATAAGCGAGATTCTATGATCCGACAATGCAGAAAAGGCAACTTCCGATCGTCATCGCCGTGAGCCGTACACGCGTGGCCACCGCCGCCGCAAGCCACGACATGCATTGCATTGGCACCACGAGGAGAACAGCTGACAACGTCAGTCCCTGCCCAGGCTGCCTAAGGGCACGAGCAGCGGTGGCCACCGAAACCTGCCGCCTCATGTAAAAAAGCTGTCAGAGGCATCATGATAAATTTTATTTCTCCAATGGAAGCCGCACCTGGCACTCACGTCACGCAGGAAAAAGAATCAAGGCGAGGACAGCACATGCAATGCGGTCTATCTCTTCCTCTTTCCACTTTTTTCACCGGGACCATGCCTTTTTCTCTTGAGATCCCGCCTCCTGCAGAGGAGCCACTGACACACTGCGGAGCATCCATTCTGACAGTCCGAGCCTACGTGGCCTGCGAGGCAGTAGGATGAGGCTATGCGTTGGGCATGCCCTAACCTATCATTTTTTTTTTTCGATAAAGGGAGTTTTATTACTTAAAGAGTTTTAAGCATTACACCCGGCCTCTGCACAACAACGGTGCACACAGCCCCAACAAGTTCCAAAGTCTCCAAACAAACGGTAAAATAAAAGGCGAATTACATATCATAATGAGAAATTGTAGAAACGCCTATGATGGAGGAGGGCAAATCCGTAGATCATGTTGCCATCCATGCTGAGAGAACAGGTCCCTGGCCACGGTCTCCAATCGCAGCGTCGCCTCGGAGAACAAGTCCCGATGCTCCACACGCTGTAGGGGCAGCCAGGACCGAATCGTAGCTGTGCACCGGTAGATAACCTGCATAAAGGAAACAACTTTGTCATTAAAAACCTATCATTTAGAATGGACTGTTGGACTAGCGATGCGTATCGTATCTTCCCATCCAGAACACGCATCTGGCGCGGGCACAAGTGGACGGCGTCGGCAACGGCGGCCGGCGCGTACCTCGTCGTGCTCATCTGCTCGCCAAGCGCCACGCCGCGTCCGTCGAGGTGCTCATCTGCTCGCCGAGCACGGAAGCGCCACGCCGCGTGTTGATCCGATCCATCCATCCCAGCGCGCTTCTGTCGCTCCCTAGCTTTCTGATGATTCGATCTTCTAAAAAGAGCTTTCCGATTTGTGGACGCTTTTGTGCCTGTGTGTTGCTCTCCATCACCCACCGCCGTCTTTTTTTCTCTGCTCGCTTCTATAAGCAACGGGCCGCGTGAACCGTGCACGGATCTTGCTTGGCCGGCCAGGACCAGGAGACATCGGTCCGTAACAATACCATTACCATCCATCGCTCTCATGCGCGTGCGTCTGATCGTGGATCAATCAGGGGTGATACTCCCTCCGTATTTTAATATAAGATGTTTTAGGTGTTGCACATGTTGTTTAGACACATACTAAAACATGTCTACATACATTTGTACATATGAACGTGGACAAATACTAAAACATCTTATACTCCCTCCGATCCATATTAGTGGGCACAACTTTGTCTAGATACACATGTATCTAGTCTAAATACTTAACTAGATACATATGAATTTAGACAAAACTATGCCCACTAATATGGATCGGAGGGAGTATTAAAAAACGGAGGGAGTAGTTCCTAGGCCAATATGACGTATACTTGGGCACTGCTTTTGGTTTGACTCGTAGGACATGTGATCTCAACTCCAAACAAAGACTTTCAGAGCCAATTGTAGGCGTGGAACTGGAGATGGTTGGCAGATTGTTTTTGTTACTTTCAAAAGTTTTGTTTTCGATTGTCTAGTTCTCACTCGGTTCAGATTTAATTAAATTTTAGTCAGTTGCACATAATTGGATCTTCTGTTCAGCTCTAAATCTAGCACAAATCACAACGCAAATCAAACAACAAAGGAGTCGACTAGGAATTTACTAAATCTCAGCCAGCTGCACACAGTTGGAGACCATCTTCAACTCTCCAACTAGTCTGAACAAAATTCAACAGTCGACCGAGATTTATTTAATTCTTAGTCAACTTAGAATTAGCAAATCTGATTTAATAATAGAAGAAAATAAGATTCAGCTCTGTACTAAAAAAAAGGATTCTGCTACATGCTACTACTAATAGAGAACAAAAGAACATTCTTACTGCATAGCAGTTTGTCCATCCCACTATTACTAAGTAGATTTTGGTTGGATTACTCCTCTTTCTTTGTTGGGAAAATCTACAGAGAGGCGCCGCTCGGTTGCTCTCTCGTGCGACGCATCACGATTCGTGAAAAAAGAAACGAGCGTCCGAGCCCCATCAGCAGCAACCGCTCCTTCTATAATCCCGTCTCTACTCATTGACCATATCCACTCACACGGTCGCTACCAACCACACATCCCTCCTCCTCTCTCTCTCTCTCTCTCAGGCCACCGTGGGGGAGCAGCGCCGAGAGGGTCATGGCATTGGCTTGCCCTGCCTCGGCGCTCCCGGGCTGGGACTCCGACGAGGGCTGGATCAATGTCCTCTCGGCGGCACCAACGGGAGAAGCATCGCAGTCAGACGCAGCGTACGTGCCGGTCGAGGAGACCACTGAAGTGGACGAGGAAATCAAACTCAGCGGCGAAGGTACCAGCGTCCGCAGTGTAGGAGATGCCAACGATGATGATTCAGTTTGGCCGCACGATCGGCTTCAGTCTTTGGCAATTTCAGTTTGCCACGAATTAGTATCATGTAAATTACAGTTTGGCAACAGAAACATTAATGCAATTGGTTTCCTTCTTGAACAAACACTCTGCTTCCTCTGTTTCGCGGCTCACGCCTATTCTCGTTGCTGGGCTACGCGGCTCCAGGAGAGAGGCGACGCGGCGGCGATTAAAGTAAGTGAAAGCCAGGACCTTTTCGACAAGTAGTCCAGTAGTCCAGAGGTTGCTTCGCCAGGTGGAGATCCATCCAGCACCGGGAGATATCGCCACGGTGTGCGATGCAACACTGGCTGGGACACGTCGTGCACTTCTGGACGGGCCGCCGGGGTAAGCAGGACCGGCGGCTGCGTGCCGGCGCATTCGACACGCCAATTGTTTCTATAGACAGATAATAATAAACGATAGGATCGCCGGCCGGACGGGTGGCGTCCGAGCTGATCATACAATCAAATGATAAGCTCGAAACCTTTGTACCCGATAAGATAAGCGAGCCGTCAGCTCTACGTACGGCAAGCTCGCGCATGCTACAATGCCGGTCACGGCCGGTGCACGAAACGCAATCGCCGATCGTCATCTTTCTCCGATGCTCTGCCGTACGCCATTACGCCAACCTTATATGCAGGCCGGCGTGGTCACCGCCGCTGGTGTCCACGACATGCATGGGCACCACGAGAAGACAGCTGACGATCGACGTCGAGACTCGAGAGCCGCCTAACCTAACTACTCCGTAGAATTGTTCATTGAATAGATAGACTCGATTAGCGATATCTGAGAGCATCTCCACTCGCGGCGTCCAAACGGCTCCCCAAACGCCTTCCGGACAGGCCGTTTGGGCGCCGTCCGGACTACTTGGCGCATTTGGGCGCCCTCGCTCCCCACTCGCGACGCCCAAATCGCCCGGCCCAAAGGTTTTTGTTTCTGAACAAGGTTTTGCAAATTCGAATGTGCCGCCAAGGTTTTGTAAATTCGAATTACAGACGGGCTGTTTTAGCCACAAATCGAGAGTCTTGTGCCACCAAAATACACTACGCCAAAATATGTCGCCAAAATACGCCGGGAGATGTCGTTGCCCGGCGTCTGCTTGTCGCCGCCGCCGTCGTCGTCGCCGATCTAGATGTTGTCACCGGGCTGGGGCACGTAGCCATAGCCGGGCTGGGTCATGTCGGGGTCATCGTCGATCATGTCGGGGTCATCGTCGACCTGGCCGTCCGCGCCGTGGCCGGTCTCGGCGCCGTGGCCCTGGTTGCCGCCGTTCTCGGGCGGATGCTCTCTTGGCTTCCTCCCAAGGCGAATGCTTGGTTCAAGGCGGCGACGGTCTTGTTCATGGCGGCGATCTTCCTTGCCGTCAATGGCGTCGCCGTGCCGAGCCGTTTCCTCTCATTCTGCTTCACGCGGCGCCCGGCACGGCTCTGCGTGTCCAATCGGCGTCGGAGTACGTCGAGATCCCAATCCTCCTGCCTCCGTCCAGCGTCTTCCCCGCTGCCTTCGTCCCCGCCGCCTTCGTCTTCGTTGCCTTCCCCTTGGGTGCCGGCGACGCTATGGAGCCGGCGCGACGCGAGGGTTTTTCTTTTGGCGGGGGAAATGCGATTTTTGGGGACGAATTGGGGGAAGCCGGCACTTATTGTGATCGCCGTCTCACTGCCAAGCGTGACCCGCGCGTCGGAGGCCGACGTGGCGTCGCGTTTCCTTCCGTCCGGGGCCGCCCCAAGCCTCTCCAAGTTGAGGGCGTGGGCTGGGCGTGCCGGACACAAAACTGGGCCGCGCCGGACCCAATTCGCGTTTGAACGTCGCGAGTGGGTGCGATTTTGTGTCCGGCACGCCCCAAAAACGTTTGGCCGGCCGTTTGGACGCCGCGAGTGGAGATGCTCTGACCTGCGCACGCACGCATCGGCCTCGATGTCGTCGCCGACAGACGAGAGCGCTCAGCGGCCGGCTCATCTGCTCGCCAAGCACAACGCCACGTGTCGATTCCTTCGAGTGCCCTTGTGCCGATGCCTGCTTTCTGCTAGAATCAAGCTTTCTGGTTCGTGGACGCTTTTGTGCCTCTGTGTTGCTCTCAATCACCGATCGCCGTCTTTTTTCTCTACTCGCTTCTAAGCAACGGGCCGCGTGAACCGTGGACGAATCTTGCGTGGCCGGACCGGAGAGATCTCCGGCGTCCCGTCTCCGTACCAACGATCGCTGTCAGGCGCGTGCGGCGCCAATCCTCTCTGATCGTGGATCAATCAGGGGTGATCGTTCCTAGGCCAATATGACGTTGTAGGGCACTGGTTTGGTTTCACAGACTCGTAGGACAGGTGATGTCAACTCCAAACAAAGATATTTCGTTTATTCTTTGGAACTAGCCTCGGACTTTCAGAGCCAATTGTAGGCGTGGCCGAACTGGAGGTGGTTGCCGGACGGTTGGCAGCTTGTTGCTGTTCACAACAAAATTTATCCAGATTCGATCTGTTACTAACATCTTCTTCTCCTTTTCAGATTGTCTAATTCTAGTCAATTTAGATTTAGCAGAATATAAGTCGGCTGCACTGCACACAATTGCATCTTATGTTCAACTCTCAGTGTAACACAAATCACGACGCAAATACAACGACCAAAGAGTCGACTCAAATTACCTATATCTCGGCCAGTTGCAACAGTCAAACTTAGAATTAGCAAAAATGTTTTTAGCAAGAGAAGAAAATAAGCTTATGCTAGGTACTTTTCCAATAAATGGGATTATGCTACATGCTACTGCTAATAGAGAACAAAAGAACATTTTTACTAAGTAGATTTTGGTCGGATTCCTCCTCTTTTCCCCTTTTCGGCCTCCTTTGATTTGAAGGGTAGGAAAATCAAAGGAATAGGAAGTACAAAGGAATAGAAAGTCCTGACCGGCCGGATCCTATGGACACAGGAATTCTCACAATTGCATGTTTGATTGCAACGAAGGAATTTATAAATGAGGTTGGAGCTCATGCTTCCTTTCCCGTGAAAACACACTGCGACATTCCTACAGGATTAGTTCCTACAGGATGCCATCCTTCGAATCAAACGTGTAGGAAGGGAAAAATTCCACAGGGATGGAATCCTATAGAAATCCTAAGGAAATCCTTCAAATCAAAGGAGGCCTTCCTCTTGTCCTCCGCCAAGGTTTGGGAGTCTTTACACCTTCCCTCCTCTCCCCTTGCCGTCGCCCTCGCCAATTGTAGTGGGGAGGTGAGAGAGGAAAACGAATATGTAGGTTCCGTAACAACTGTTAATGAAGGTAACAATCAGCTTCATTAGTTCAATCGATATACGATCCATTTCAGCTTGTCCATCTTTTCATTCTTATCTAGGTTGGGCTGACATATTTTGGCCATAGCAGTATTCAGAAATATGCCTCCGTTCGTTAACTTCTATTTATATTAGATAAATTTGATAGGCACCCCCACGACTAGGATCGAGATCAACACAAATTTGATCTACTACCTCGGTCAGGTTTTGCATGCCTCCGTATTATTAATTATGTGTAGATGTGTCTCACTTTCGTATACCATATTGTTGTACTCATAGTTTTCCATGTGCTATCTAGATAAATTTTCAATGTCTCACTTCAATATTGTTGTGCTCATAGTTTTCCATGTGCTATCTAGAAGAAATTTAATGCTTTATAGCAGAATAACGCAGACAAGACAGTTTAGTTTTACACTGATGCATGGTTCCGTAATGATATATATATAGTGGACGGAAATTATCGGAAACCCGTTAAGAGTGCCCGAGCTCGTTTGAACATGTAATTTGCACTACACCCACCCACGACCATTTAAAGCACCAGGTATGAAGAAATGTCCAGTATAAAAAAACCCGGTTCCACAAACCATACAAGTAAGATCGGGCCCTCCAACTCAAGTACCACGTCGACACACCGCCTAGAGGAAACAAGGTCGAGCTCAGATAATCCGCATCCCTGAAATTATCTCATTTGCTCTTTGTCTTCAACAGTCCCACATGCCCCTGCTTTTTATTTCTTCAGCATTTAAACTCATATTTGTATATGTCCATGAATGATTGAAGAATAAGGTATTTATTTCTTCTAGGGCCGATCCAAACAAAATTTGGAACATTTGCATTATTTATGTTAAAGTTTTATACTTATGTTTAGCATGCTAAAGTGTTAATGATTGTATGTTTTATATAAAATATTTGGCATTGTTAACCACATAAAATTGGTTAATGTTAGTTGTAGCACCCATGTTAGTTGTAGATACATACAAATTTGGGATAGGCTGAGAAATTATTTTGTGGACAGAGGGAGTAGTAGATAATAGGCCCTGACTCTGACAAGGAAATCTGTATGTCCACTTTAATTAGTTAGTCCGCGCGACACAAAAGGAGATGATAGGCTCGAAACCTCGCTTTTTTCCCCCGATATAAGCGAGCGTTAGCTTGCCCAGACCGTGCAGTCTTAAAGTTGGGCGTACGTATCATGTTCATATGCGCGATGCCGAACCCAGGGCAGCTAGCTGCGCCGTATGCGTGTTTGATTCGTTCCGGTGCGCCGAGTCGCCGCTAGCTTTCTGGTCTATGGCTTGAATGTAATTGATAATAGTATGTGATTAGTATTACACTCTATAATCTGGTCTATGGCTTGGCCTTGAGTATATTTTAAAGTACTGAACTATGTGGCGACTTTTATGAAGACAATAGTAAGTACCAAAAAGCCTCCTTTCCCACATCGCACGAGTCATGGCTCCATTTGATTGCATGCATGCATGTCATGAGGAGATTATTTTATCACGAGTATTCTCTCATATTTTAAAATTTTAATATATTTTATCTCTCAACCAAAAAATCCAATTAAAAAACGGTTTCCACCACTAAATCAACCGTGACGAGATATTCGACCCAGAGTTTAATGTTATAGTTAGATTTCATCATAATTACCACTCTTGTAGTCGTGGATGCTTACTTGGAGGGTTTAATCATAAATATGTTTCTTGTCTATATCTAAGGACTAGAGATTAGCATAATAACTCGACGGACACAAAACTTATCAAAACAATAGAAGTTAATCGATGAAACTTGATAAAAGTAACTTGGCAATATTTTCGTGTGTTGTAGTAGTGTTTTAGTTCCTATTAGAAACACAACTGGCTTGCCCTTAGCACAACTAAGGATTGGGCCACTTGTTGCACTGTTAGTCTTTTGTTACTGTCGGGGGGCTACCCCCGGGTAGGGTCATGGTGTGGTAAAAGCTATGCCCAGGTGTGGGCCAAGTTACAGTAAAACCGGCATAACTGGGCTTCAGAGTGTGGTGCAGGTGCAAACCGACATAGGCTTACCGAGGTAACCTGGGCCAGAAGCGACCGGGGTACCATGCTGGTGCCAGCCAGCCAGCATGTGTCGACCGAGACGAGGGATCCGAGATAACATAACCGACATATGTATGTCGGTAACTTGTATGTTTTCTTATGTGCAGGGAAGGATATTTGAGGAAGGAGAATCCGGCTTATCCATGCCGGGTTATCCTAGTGTTGGACAGAGGTCAGCGCTCCTGTCACATCCCGTCTGGCACGGGAGTGCCTGACACGGAAGCGCCTTACAAGGGAGCGTGCAGGAGACCGAGATGGCAGGCCATCATTCCACCGCTGACTCCGGGTTATCCGGGGACAGACTGCGAGGCAGAGGCATGGGCAGGCCATGTCTTGTCTCTGCCTGAGGGTACCGTCTAGCTGCACCGTAGAGCTGCAGGAGATGGGCTTGTCACGTCCTGTCCACTGTGCAGAGACAATCATGACGTGCAGGCGTGCGTGTCTGCAGTGCCGGTACGGAGAGGTGACCGTTGCAAGTGGAGGGGTATTCCGGTAACCCGCTTTAGCCTATATATATGCCCTCACCCCCTCCTGCGTGAGGGACGATGCCCTGAGATACTTTTCCACCCGTAGCTTCATCTCCTTCTTTGTGCTTTTCACCATTGTGGAGACATACAGCTCAAGGAGCAGCTTGTACGCTTGATATCGAGATATATAGAGAGAGGCAGGCAGGAGTAGGGGCTTTACCTCCTCACGAGAGCCCTGAACCTGGGTAGATCTTGGTGTGCTGGTGTGTTCTTCGTGTGTGCTTCTCAGCGCGCTAGCCCTCTCCCGGATTCCACCAGCGTCCATCGACCCCACACTTTAGCCATCCTATGGCATCTGCCGTGATACCACCACGACAGTTACCATTTACCTTTTTTCATGATAGTACATTTGCTATTACACAGATTATAAAACTGTCTTGACATATTTATAGTGAAATCTTGTTGAAATTGATTAACCAATTTGTTCTTCTTCTCGTTGGGTTTGACACTCTTAGTTATCGAAATGACTAAGATGGATCCCCTATACATGTATGTCATCAGCTCTCCGGTGGCCCGCCACCGCGCCCATGTGACGACGCCCTCCGTCGTCCATTCGCGCCACCAGCTCCTCCGGCCCACCGTGCCATCCCAGCGCTCGACACCCTCCAACTTCTCTCACCGGAACTGGGCAAACCAGGTGGCGTTGTCCGAGTGGCGCCGTTGCGCATCCTTCATTTCATCTCGGAGCTACAATTTGCGCACGGTGAGCTCCGTGAAGCTGGGTAGCGACAACATGGCGCAACCCCTGGTGCTCAGCCGCCACCCCTTCAGAAGCTGGTATTCCGGCGATACGAGGTGATCGTATCATTCGAACAGCCGCGCCTCATAGAGGAGGAGGTTGTGGCCCGAGTAGCCGTTGCGAGATCCGTATCGGAGCTACAGACTCATCATTGTTCACCATTGGGGATGTTGACAGAGAGAGTGAAGGCTGCAGTTGAAGGGGGAGAGCAATGGCCGGCCTAGGAGCCGTAGCTTGGTACATAAATTGGCAGGGGCAAGCAAAGCGCGTGAAGCACCAAGACCGATGCCGGTGGACGTATGTGGCTGTTGTACCGTTATTGTGTGGGGAACAGGTTGTTTTCCTGAGGTGCGTGTGGAGATTGTCTTAGTACAATGATCGGAGTCATGTACGGAGTAATTTGGAACCGAGGGAGTACATGTCAATAAAGATCTCCAATTCCATAAGCCGGCCAATCATTAGTCCCATGATTCAAAACAAAGAAGCAGCGATCACCCACGAGCTACACGGAAGCGTCATGTCCTCCGTACGTAGAGAGCCAAAATCAGGATGATGATTGACGAGATCGTGGCGTCAACGCACGCAGCAAGCAAGGCCACCTCAACGGCTGGGTTCCAATGATGAGGCGGCCTTGGAGCACACCACGTGTGCAAATGCGCGCTGCAGCCCATCAAAGCGCACCTGCATAATATGCGGTGCCATACGTAGCTCGTCCAAAATCGTTAGGCCAGCGGCGCCGTGCCAACTGGATTCATTCCAGAAGCGACACCGCGACGCTTTTCGAATTTACGTGTAGGGAGGGATCGCGTCGTCGTATCACGACTCCTCACGTTACCTGTCCACGGGCCACATGGCTGTCGATGGCGCTGCCCACATGTTGATCAATTTGATTGTTTAAGGTAGGTTGTTGGTGCGGGGCCGGCACGGGATAAACAACGACCGACCGACAAAGCTGACTTCACACTATATCTCATCTTTCCGGCTAGCTGCCGTTGTTAATCTGAATTCTGAAGTGATGAGTCCGTCCAGTACAGATGAGGCGACAGACTCGTAAATTAACAACGGCAAACAGTTCGTTACTTGCCTGCGATATACTTGCTTACAAAATAGCACTGCTACCCCATGGATCACGACTGATGGCTATGCTCCATCTGTCCACCAGATATTTTAATTCCTCGAATATCTTTTTGCCGGCGATACTTGCTTAGGAAAATAGACACTACTACTCGACCCATGAAACAGGACTAATGTATGCGTTACCGTGTACTCCACCCGTCGACCAATGTTACCGCACCAATCATTTCAATTCAAATCCGCCACGGCGACGGACGCGCTATTTTAAGCCTGGCTTCCGGCCGCTTCCAATGTAATTTTTAGTTTTTATCAAAACTCTTTTGTTGTTCGGTATGTTTTATGTTTCGATCCGATGTAGTTTGGTTATTTAATCAATAGAGTCATATAATTTTTCCAAAAAAAAAGGAGAACCAAAATGGCCACAGTTTTCAATTCTTATTCTCTGCACATTCAGCACTCATTACTCCGGGTTTCTTCAAGAATGGGAACTAAAGATTGGGCCGATTACTTAAAAATATATTATTCACAGGCTCATTTCTGCACCTCATAAATCGAGCACATCTGCTCATGGTATATATACACACCTTATGCATAAGATTGTTGTTTACAATGTTCAAATAAAAGAAAAAGGACGTAGCTAGGATTCTGGTTTCAAGACATGTCCAATCATGAGGCGCACCACGTGTGCAAATGCTGCAGCCCACGAGAGCGCACCTGATACGTTACTACTGTAGCTCGTCCAAAATGGTTACGCCAGCGCGCGGGTTACGACACCGCGACGCTTTACGAATTTACGTGTACATACGGGCGTCGTCATCTCACGACGTTACCTGGCCACGAGCCACATGGCCGGCCATGGCGCTGCCCACATGTTGTGTTGATTGTTTAAGGCAGGTTGTTGGTGCGGGGCCGGCACGGGATAAACAAGGACCGGCGAAGCTGAACACCTGCTGCGATATCTCATCTCCAGATAGCTTCCGTTGTTAATTAATCTGCAGTGGTCAGTCCGTTCTCTAAAAATATACAGTAAGAAGCATCGTCGTTGTACTTTGGCAGCTTAATTAATCTCCATGGAGCTAGCTAGCACGACTGATGGCTCTGTTGCCGTGTGTGCTCCATCTGTCCATCAGTCTATGTTACTTGCCGGTTATTTAGCGCCCCGGTTTGTTAATTCGCCGTGGCAGTTCGTTATCCTAGAACGAAGAAATGGCAACCGGAGCACACCTCCAGATATTTAATTGCCGGCGATACGATGCTTGCATGGGTTACCGTGTACTCCACCAGTCAATCAATGTTACTGCACCGATTATTATTTCTAGCCTGGCTTCCGGCCGTCGAACTCGCTCTCTTCTGGCGTGGTGTATTTTATGGGCAAACTCGAGCTGGACATCGACGCTGAGAATGACACGTGCTGCTTTATCGGCAAAACTGGAGCACACTTGTCGCCGCCATGAGGCACGAGCAAGGCGATCGCGACCTGTGCATCCGCCAGAGAGCAACCGCAACCGTGCGAAGGAGGGAACAGGTGGCGGCACGCCCGGCCGGCTGATCGGAATTAAAGGGCTTGCGCTTTGCAGCCAGCGGGAGGTTGGACCGAGCCGGCCAGCGACCACGGTCCACGCTGCTCTGTGCTTGCATCATCGGCAGCGCAATCCTTTCTAAAAAAATGTTTATGGCACTAACCAATGGACGCTTCTTCTCGCCTCTGATTTTATAAATTTGTTTTATATCACCATTTTCATATTTTGATCAAGGAGTCCCACTTTCAAATAATTAATGATAACAATTCAAAATTTTCAAGTTTCAACTTGAAAGTTCAAACTTTCACCCATTGACAATTAGGATTTCATAAACGACATTGTGCGCCAAGGTACGTCTCGATGGTAAAGAAACCAAGCGAGGCAAACCAGCGCAACAAGTCCTAACATGGATGAGAGAAGAGTTAGGACGAGACCGGTGAAAACGGAGAAGGGGGGGTGGCAAAGGAGACTTCGAGTTTTGTCATGTGTTAAGGGGTCGTGGCTCATGCATGGCAGGGTCCAAAAAATAGGAAACCCACACTACTTATTTCACAATGCTCCTATTTTAGCTACTTCTACTCTTTTTGGCTCACCTAAGAATGCATATAGCTTTTCTTTGCAAATCGGCACGATTAGTCCCTTCCTTTTTTTTGAACAAGATTAGTCCCTTCCTATTTGCCCCTTTTCACGGTGTTTCGGACCTCGTTTCCCACTCTTCTATTTCAAATCTTGCTGCACGCGAGGCCCGGTCCACGTGTCCAAATTCCTACACCGGTCAGCTGGTTTTCGCACGCGGGACCCACCATTGTCAGTCCCCTCCCAAACACGAGGAAAATCTCAGACTCGCGCGCCATCGCAAATCCTCACGTGCTTTCCCGCCAACAACGACGAGCTCCGCACGCAAGATCTCGCGCCGAACTTGGCACTCCACCCTCCCGCCATAAATACCCCACTCCGGCGCGCGGTTCCCACAGCAAACCCAATCCGACCATCATTCAAAAACAAGGAAAGAAACACGACCGGATCATCGATCAACGCGCGCACCAGAGAAACAGAGCTTCCATCTCCTCTGCCAAGAAACCAGATCGAGCGAGGGAGAGACGCAAAATTTACCAATGGCGGACAACGCGGTGGGGATCAGCGGGCGGCGCCGTCTGACGCGGCTCCGCACGCTCGGCCGTGGCGCGTCGGGCGCCGTGGTGGCGCTCTTCGCGGCCGGCGACGACGAGCTGCTCGCGGTGAAGTCGGCGGGGGCCGCCTCCGCGCAGGCGCAGCTGCGGCGGGAGGAGGGCATCCTCGCCTCGCTCTGCTCCCCCTACGTGCTCCCCTGCCTCGGCTCTCGCGCCGCCGCGGGCGGCGGCGAGTACCAGCTGTTCCTCGAGTTCGCTCCCGGCGGCTCGCTCGCCGACGAGGTGGCGCGGAACGGGGGCAGCCTCGAGGAGGGCGCCGTGCGGGCCTACGCGGCGGACGTGGCCAGGGGGCTCGCGTACCTCCACGGGGAGTCCATGGTGCACGGCGACGTCAAGGGGCAGAACGTGGTTATCGGGGCCGACGGCTGGGCCAAGCTCGCGGACTTCGGGTGCGCCAGGAGCGTCGATTCCGCGGGCCCGATCGGGGGCACGCCGGCGTTCATGGCGCCCGAGGTGGCGCGCGGGGAGGAGCAGGGCCCGGCCGCCGACGTGTGGGCGCTCGGGTGCACCGTCATCGAGATGGCCACCGGCCGCGCCCCGTGGAGCGGCGTGGATGACGTGATCGCCGCGGTGCACCTGATCGGGTACACGGACGCCGTGCCGGAGTCGCCCGAGCGGCTGTCGGCGGAAGCCAAGGACTTTCTGGACAAGTGCCTCAGGCGGCGCGCCGGCGAGCGGTGGACGGCGGCGCAGCTGCTGGAGCACCCGTTCCTGGCGTTCGCCGGCTGCGGCGGCGACGTCGAGGCCAAGTGGGTCTCTCCCAAGAGCACATTGGACGCCGCAATGTGGGAATCGGACGCCGACGAGGACGACATGGTGCCGGAAGATTGCACGGCGAGAGGATGAAGGCACTGGCGGCATCCTGCTCGGTAATGCCGGACTGGGAGTCGGACGACGGCTGGATCGATGTATTGAGCCGCCAGTCTGAGCAGTCGAACATTGAAGATTCGCCGGCGGCCGCATTGGTCGAGGAGACGATGTCCGATGGATGTTTTTGGGACGATGAAGCGTTAGAATCAGAGATAGAAGTAGAAGGACAAGTCGTTGGTGCTGCCGTGCTGGTAGCCGCGGCGCCGTCGGAAGAGATGGCGTACGATTATGACACAAGATTATGGGAGGAAAGATTGTCACTTGAAGCAGAAATGGAAGCCGGAGCCCGTGTCAGCGACGAGCTCGCCGTACATAATGTAGGAGTAGCCGAAGAAAGTTTAGTGAATCAGCAGCAGTCAGATCATTCGGATTCCATTAGCGAATCTATTGTATTTAGCGTTGATAGTTGTGATGATGAAGAAGAAATAGTGAACTCCTTGGCAATGCCAGGTTTCATCTATCTCTCTGTTTTTCCTCTGTTCCTCCACCTTCCTTTTGGGCTTTTACACGCTCCCATATCTCAACTGGCAATACCACAAACTGCAACAACAAAATCCGGACATTTCTTCTCAAAATCACATGAACTCGACACAACCCCAGCAGCATTCGGCAGAGCAGAACGACAAGCTTAACATGTTCATGCACCGTTTTCAGAAGAAACGTGCTCGCCGGTCGGAACAGACATGAAAACGACCATGGCGTCTCACCCGTTTCCGTCGCCGCGGTAGCGTTTCGACAGCTCGCAAACACAGTTGAACCACAACCCATCTACCCGTGTACACGTTTCTGAAACTCAAAGCAACGGCATGAAAAGGGCCCCTCTGGAAATGGCCGACAAATGTGGCAAGCAGCATCGCACAGCTACGTGTGCTCTGCAACTTTCAGCTCCGATCCATCGTTCCAGCTTTTGCTCATCCTTCCATCGTCCAAGTGGCAGGCAGCACAGTCTTGTGGTAGCAGCAGCAGCTAGCACACGTTGCCCAGCTGGCTGCTGGCAAAGGTTGTTGGCAATGGCAGGAAAGCACCTGGGATGAAGATCGGTTCGACGGTGCAGTTATCCGGTGACGCTAGCTCGTCCAGATCGGCCGGCTGCATCAGCAACAGAACTCTCTAGACATTCTCCTAGATATTATCATTATCATGGCACCCCTATATATATCCAGCGAATTTGGGGATTATCCGCAGAGATCCAGGTTAATTTGGGTAGATGGTTCAGCTGCATCCTGGAATGATGTGGGCGCATCATGCTTTCACACAGCTTATCTGCTGGGGTGCGAGACTGAAGGCGTGCGTGAATGCAGGAACGGCGCCTAACTAACTGCATACTATGCGTGGCAACGGCTACGTACTACGTAGAAAACGCTTTTCCGTTTGATCTCTGATGATGTCTGTTGGATAACAAGATATATATAGAATCTGAAAAGTTTCTATACATCTGATGATGGCAGCCCGATCGGATCGATACTCAGTTCTCATGCGACGTGCGTGGCCGGGCAGCAGCCGTCGCATCCATCGCCCTCGTCCGGAAGCTCAGATCAGCTCTGATCGACGGTTATTCGAGCTGGCCCGATTTGGGTGGGAGGAAAAGAGGAATGGTATGGAGTCGTGTTGCGGCAGACGATATATCTAGTAATTTCGCCAAAATTCTCGTAAGATCTCCGAACTTATTTGTTTTGTTTCAAACGACTTTACTTCGGATTTTCAGTTTTGCGGCTTCAAATTTTTCTCCAGATTCGGGGAAGAAAGCCAGATAGGAGGTAGTCCGGGGAACTTCGACGTGGCATTGATACAAGGTTGGAGTTTGCTAATCATGGCATTTCGTTTGGCAACCACATGTCCAACGAACCAACGCGTTTTAATTAGGGAGCCTACCTAGAGTCCTACTCCGTTGATTGCAAAGATTATGATCACTGACTGAAGACTGCTACTGGAGTTGTTAATTAGCATGTCTTTTCAGTGATGCTGTGTATTCTCGTGTTCCGAAATTAATTCTGCACCAGGCAAGCAAATGACGCACGACTTGCTGCATCTCAAGTTCTCAACACGGACAGTCATCTCAAAATTTAAATGTCTTCTACCAGTCAAGGCCAAGTTAACAAAAACAAAACAGTCAAAATTTGCTGAAAACGTTCGGCCAAAATGTCTAATTATCTCATCAAATGCCAGTATACGTTTTTGAATAGTTTAGGCTCTTCGGTTTTGGTGCACAAATTCTACCAAGGCCCGCCATCCGTGCAGCTTTAAGAGCATCTTCACCGGGGGCCTCCAAATGACACTCCAAAGGCCCATTAAGGGTCCGGACGCCAAAATCGGCCACCAGCGACACCCCCCAAAGGGTCGGGCCGAGCGAAATCGTGTCCGGCACCCCGAGAGTACCTCCATCCGACAGGGGTGGCCCGCCCGTCATACACACAGCGCCGGCGTGACCTGATTCATTCGCTCCCCACACCCTCCTTCTTTTTCCTCTCGCCGACGATTCGCACCATTGCCGCCACTTTCGTCGCCGCCTGCTTGATTCTCACCTCTTGGACCAAGCCGCAGCGCTCGCGCAGGCCTGCCTGCCGCCGCTCCCCGCCGTTCTCCGACCTTGTCTAGCGCCGGCACAGTCAATTCAGCCCGGGTATGCCTCTTTTTCCCTCCCGCCCCGCCCGCAACCTGTTCGACCATTGGTTGATAGGCTGATTTTATTGATTGGTCATTCGTGGCCTTGTTTCATTGCTTTGTTTCGTCCAATAGGCAATGGACAGCGACGACGAGATCATGTTTTTTGAAATGATGCCGGAGGATGCCGCCCTTGCGACCGACAACAAGGAGAATGAGATGGTCATGGCCGCACTTCTAGATGCCGCAGTCGAGGTAGACGCGGCGCCGAAGTTTGGAGGATCAGTGAAGGGGCGGAGGGCCAACAAGGAACGCAACAGAGCAACTGGGCACATGCTCTTGTACAGCGACTACTTTGCCACGAATGCGGCGAACTTGCCTCATGAATTTCGCCGGCGGTTTAGGATGAGCAGGGATGTGTTCAGGAAGATCGTGCATGGCGTTCGGGATTACGATGACTACTTTGAGCTGAAGAGAGACTGCACCGGCCTCCTTGGATTTTCATCTCTTCAGAAATGCACGTTGGCCATACGGTGCCTTGCTTACAGGCTTCCCGCCGATGCGTTGAATGACTATCTCCACATGTCTGAGTCCACCGCCGTCGAAGCCACCTACATATTTTGTAAGGCAGTTGTGAAGGTGTTTGGAGACGAATATCTAAGAACACCAGCAGACACGGCTCATCTCTTGGCACAAGGCCAAGCAAGAGGATTTCCAGGGATGCTTGGAAGCATCGATTGCATGCATTGGAACTGGAAGAACTGCCCGTTCGCTTGGCAAGTGATGTATAAGTCAGGGCATCACGGAAAGTGCAGTGTTATACTGGAGTCCGTGGCAGACTATGATCTTTGGATCTGGCATGCGTATTTCGGCACCGCCGGTGCCGCCAATGACATCAATGTGCTCCAACGCTTCCCGGTGTTTAAGAAACTTTGTGATGGCCTAACTCCACCATGCAATTATGTGATCAATGGCCATGAGTACACCAAGGGGTACTACATTGCTGACGGCATTTATCCCACTTGGTCAACATTTGTGAAGACTATCCGCAACCCTGTCGGCGAGGCAGATTGCTATTTTGCAAAGAAGCAAGAGTCTGTTCGCAAAGATGTGGAGCTGGCATTTGGAGTGCTTCAGGCCAGGTTTGCCGTCGTCTGCTACCCTTGTCTTTCATGGTCACTAGCTAAAATGTGTGAGATCATGAGTGCTTGTGTGATCATGCACAACATGATCATTGAGAGCGAGCGTGATACGAGGAGGCAACTGGTCAGCGATGTGTATGATTTCCATGGGCCTATGGCCAATCCACAGCCGGGCGTGCCGTCGCAGTATGCAGAATTTCTTGCCATGCATCGGAAAATTCGTGATGGAACAATGCATCTGCAGCTGCACAATGACCTCGTGGGCACCTGTGGGCTATCAAAGCGACTCAGCTGGCGGCTGTTTGATATGTCATGTTTTAAACTTGAATTCATATTTAAACTTTGCATTCGAATTTGAACTTGTGTTGTAATAATTATTATATTTTCTATCTTCAATTCATATTGAATTGCAAAAACCACCGCCGATGTGTTGATGATTTGTTTTTTTTTGGAATTGGCCTTTGGAGTGCACCGTTGTGGGCGACACCCCCCAATTGGCCGGACACATGTCCGGCACCCCCCAATTGGGCCTCAATTGGGATTTGCCGGACACCGATTTGGAGGCCCCCGGTGGAGATGCTCTAAAAGCCTAAAACCACAAGGCCTAAACTTTATAATCTTCCTTCTTTTGACCTTTTGTAAATGGTTTTTCTCGGCGAAAGTAATGTGGTTAGTGGTGTATCTATTGGTAACTCAGCTTCATAAGGTAAGTGATGCATCAATTGGTACCTTCTAGCCTTCTAGGTTAATGTTTCGACTCTAATACAACACCGAGACCTGTTTGGTTGAGCTATGGCTCATCTGAAATCAGTTGTGGGCTGTGTGCTCTTGGCAAGGCAACTGTGGGATGTGGGCTGTGAGAAAGGTGTAAAAGCTAGGCAAGTAGCAGTCTAAATTGCGGTTGTGAGGATAAATGTCTAATGTACTCAAAAAGATCTGAGAGACCGTTTAATTATTATTTAACAATAATGATCTCACTAGAGATTGATTTAGATACATATAATCATTTTGATAATTATTTGATAATAATTTTAAATCAAGCTATTTAATAAACCCAGTAGTAACACAATTAATTAAGCATCCGGCGACATTGATCTTTTGTACAACAATATTCTAATGTGAACCCTTGTTTAGAATCGGCTTAAGCGATGATAAATTTGATGAAACAGAAGTACATTCTCACGTGTGTAAATTCCACAAAAATATATGATGTTCTCGGTAGAGGCACATTCTCATGTGTGTACCTTTGTTTGATAATTTTTTAAGAAATTACAATGTTTTTTCCCGAAACAATTATATGATGTTATATATTATCATTGGGCAATTGCACATAAGTACATCTTCAATAAATGGTGGAACAAAAAAATCGATTTGAGGTGATTTTAACAAACAAAATGCTATTGCGCAGTCAATTAAGAAGTACCTTGTCCAACAAAAAGGGAACTATTCGAAAATAACATGGAATCTAGTAAAAAATGAGTTGCGATGACAAAATCTACCTTGTCACCTCACGCTTGTTTGCGATGACAAAATTTATGAATCTGACCAAGAACTTTTAGCACACTTGTTGTTATGCAGTTGCTTTAGTACATTTTAAGCCCACGCGAGGCGAAGTGGGAGCGTCGACGGCATCAAAGTTGAGGGAGGAGACCTTGCCAGAGGGGCCTAGATCGAGAGGCGGAGCTAAGGGAGAAGATCTCGGCTTAGCTGTGGGTGCCCTCACTAAAGCCGATTGAGATTGGCTGACTTTACACTGGCTGACTTTGGGTCATTGACATATGGACCCCACACATGGTGGGCCCCACGTGTCAGTGAAGCATGGGGGAATAAATTGATGATGGATTGGCCACTGAAAAGGCGGAGCTGTCGGCGGGGAAATGTTGGTAGAAAGAAGGTTGTGATGAATAAATTGTGACTATGAATAAGAAAAAACATTGCTCCTAGACAGTCTTATATTGTACAGTAGAAAAAAGTGCAAAAAATCACACGAATATCCATTCAAACATGAGTAATGGTGTTGCACAAATTCGTTCGCACAAAATTATGATCCAGATTCAAGTGAGGCTTAAAAAATTTCATCTATATGAGAAATTTTACTCTAGTAAAAAAGTTGCTACCCAGCAACAAACCGTGGTGAAAACAAAGTCAAGCATCACGAGCATAGCACAAAACACCATGCTCGCTTCATCCACATATGCACATTGTATGTAAATATACACAAACTGGCCATGTTACAAAATATCATCGTGCGTCCTAGGCCAGGAACAGGAAGCACGAGACCTCAACAACTGATCCATATACCGTTGTGCTTTCGGAATTCTCACCCTCAGCCCAGTATACCATATAGATATACAACAAACCTTTCCCCCATATACATACATTGGTACATAATTACATTTACACCCATGACACATACGTACACGTTTGTTGCGATAGATCCAATATATATACGAGTATACGCCGACAGCTGCGCGGATCAAGAGTGTTCCTCCTCCACCTTCAGCTCCTCAGAAGCAGAATTTCTTCTTCTGCAAAGCCATATACAGGAAGGACATACATTAGATAGGGGCATAGGGCCCATGTAGCAAAAATACCTTCATCAGAACATAAAGCAGTGTATAACAAACTAAAGCATGGGGTGACCGTGACATACGCGAAACTTGAGCATGTCTTGTCTGTCGATGCACGCGAGCAGCTCGTCCTGACGCATCAGCGCCTCGTGGAGGGCCTGTCAATGGAAATTAATGACATGAGCCAAACTTCAGACCGAACAGTAGAGCTACCATAGATTGAGCAGCCTATATACCTTCTTTGTAGAAATCAAGTCGGCTTCCAAGGCATCCACACGGCGGGCGGATGCGTTGAGCAGCTCCTCCTTATCGAATGGCATCACAGAGGGCTTTGTTTCAAGCACCTGCACCTTCTCCTCCAGCTCGACTAGCCGTCTTAGCATAGCCGAAAGGACATCCTTTTCCGTGTAAGATGGGACAGGAGACGGAGGCCGGAATTCCTCCTTGTGCTCTGGCTCTTGAGGACAGTCCACGTAATGGTGGTCATGGTTATCGGATTGGTTTGAGAGCCTTTTAGCCATTCTGCTAGGGATGGTTCGAAGCATCGCGAAAAGGGTCACGATGAAGACCGTCAGCCATGCCACAGTCAAAGTCTGAATTCCTTTGAACGTGGTCGGTATATTACTCAAGGATAAGGAACCTGGGTAAAGCATGTTAAGAAAATGGTTCAGCAACAAAAACTCAATACAGTGCACTTGCATACCAATCAAGTGTTGGGGTAGTTTTGAGAGTTACATTTCCTATAATAGAAAAACTAGATTGAGCTAATTAAACAGAGTAATCTAGCTCACAGGGTATGATGGAAAAAGTATTTGTGCATCAAAAGTATATCTATTTTTTTAGAGGGTACAAAAGTATATCTATCACTAGCTACTTTTGGCAATTTCGTTAACTGGGTATGTAAGTATTAAGAAATGGGAGTAGATATGGACTAGTTCTTAGACTCTAATAATTCTGAACTAAAACTAAAAAAAGAAAGTTATTTTGGACAACTGGACAAAAAGCTTCCAGGGAGGGTAAAAAGCAATGTAAGAACATAGACCTGAGGAAGAAGCTGTTGGACTAGCTCTGGGGCTGCCCCATCCGTCATCCACAACCTTGTCAACAACAGGGATGCTTTCTTCAATAGTGGGACCAGTGGCAGATGTGGATGCATGTGCTGCAAATTTTGACTGAAACAACAAAATTAGTTACCTATTAGCAATATGTGTGCGTCAAATAAGAATCTAGTAGTAGCCATAAGACATATTCCTTGGTTGTATGGAAATCGTACTCACCAAAATTTCATGTTACCCAGCATCGAGAATTTTGATGCAATGGCATTTGCAGCTTAAATAAACGTTCAGAAAATAATCATACTTTGGTGATTATTGTTCAGTGATTTTCTTGTTCTTGGATGCTGTTACCACTAGTCAATATTTAGTTGGCAATATTACTCATATAGATTATGCCCAATTGTTGATAATGCCAGGTTTACTGATTGTACGGTCAGAAGGTAAACAGGGAGTAGCTACTTGCCTCCTCATGGACAGGGGTCAGCAGAGGGTTCGTTATGAGGTTCTTTGGTGCAATAGGAGATGTAACATCTTCCACTTCAGAGCCAGACTCACCAGATGCGTCACTGCTTTTTCTCTGCTTTAATAAGATAAGAAAGTAAGTATATATTCATTAAAAGTCGAACAGATGGTTCTACAAATTTTATGTCCAAGCATGCTCATAAAAGTTACATTTGGACGCTGTGGCCTAGCATAACCAATAATCTTTCCGTCGGAGCTTGATATGGTCACGATTTGCCTGTCGTAGTTTGCCTCGCCATTCAGGACCCTCTGGGAAAATTGAAGATGCATCACATTAGCAACTACAAGATGCCTGTGAATAGCAGTGTGCATGCAACATCCTCTCTGGGGAGGAGGAGGAGCTCCCAACCTTTATTGTGTTGGGATCCTTCCAAGGACCTTTATCTGATCTTTGACAACCTCCGTGTTCGTCACACTTGCATTTGCCACCAAAAAATTCTGGCAATTCACTGCATGCATGGGAACCAGAAGGAAATTAGGATGGAAACCAACAAACACAGGCATGCATGGAGAAGATTAAAGATTCTGACCTCTCATCAATTATTTCAAGTAGCTTATTATGGTACTTGGTTCCAAGAACCTTCAAGTGAAAAGATTGAAATACAATCAGTATATATGTACCAAAATGATCACACTATGGGTCGAATAAATGATGTATAATGAAGTACTTACATGAATCTTTGAAGCAGTTTTTGGATCAAGAAAAGATTTTATTGTGCCCCATAACATCTTGAAGCCTTGGCCAGCATTAATTACGTACATCCGGCATAAAGTCTGCAACAACATTCCGCACACATTACATACTCTACTGTTTGGTTAAGAGACATAATTTAAATTTGTTGCTCAATATCCATCAAAGGATCACCTACCTCTGGGTAGTTGTCACTGTCAATCTTCTGCAATCGTGTGATTAGTTCCCTTGCATATTTCGAGAAGTTTTTCAATCCCTTGAATAATAGAAAAATAGTCAAGTTCAAAGTCTTAAAAGTGTGACTTTTAATGTTGAGAGCAATGTTAGGTCACATTGAGACATACCACGCCTTGCACATCCAGAATAGTAGTGCAGAGTCCAAGTGTCGTTTTGCAGCAATTGAGCAAGCAGGAAATCTCATCTTGAAACATTGCTCAAACTCCTTGACATGATATTTCACATATCGGTCTATAGTTGTTACTTGCACTAGCTTGTTGGCATCAACTTTTCCTATTAACTCTATGTAGATAGGTCTTCCGTCTTATCCACCCCATGGTAAAACTGTGGATAATACTTCATAACTTCATTTAACTCAGAGTAATCAAATCCTGAGGAAGAAAATCAAATTGTCATCATTAGAAGTTACTCTAAGCAAGAAAAATAATATACCATGTTATGATATATTTGTATAATTTCTGATTTACCTCTATATCGTCAGTGCCAAATTCTTTTCTCCACTTAAGCATTTCTGACCACATATGCTTTGCTTTCTCAACATCAAACTTGCGTGCCTTCAGGAACCTATAAGTGATAAACATGAATAAATCTCAGATAGCTAAAACAATTATCAACGCTCTTGTAATGACAGACTTTTGAGATCATATAAGCAACTGCTAGAGCACAGAGGGTTTATGTGGTGGGACTACTAGATAGAACATGAAAATAAATTCACATAATAAGGTCAGGTTAAGACCAATGAAATCTGAATATTTGGTACCTCAGCATCATGTGGTAATCATCGTGCTGTGGTGGCAACAAGTCTTCATCAAGCAAGCACTGTCGAAACGCGTCAACTGCTTGAAGATCTTGAACATCTCTTATGTCCTCGATGGAAATCTCATTCTTCTTTTTGCTTTTCCTCCTTAAGGAATGTCTGAATTTATTCCCTGCGCTAATAGCCTTTTTCTTGAAAGAGTTTATTTTAGTCTTCTTCTCTCCTTCTGAGTTGTCCGCGTCGGATCTGCTCTCTTTCTTTCCGTCATTGTGTACGAACCCTTCGAAAGCTGTATCCAGTAGTAGCAATATCTCAATATTCCATATCTTAAGTGAAAGCAAAAAAAAAAGCTACAGTAAATCTGGTGGTAGAAACGGAGTATGGACTGGCCATATAATGGTGCTCTACAAGGAACTAAAACAAGAGCATAGGGCACATATATACAATTACCCGTATGCTAGAACAATAATTTGTGATTCAGGTGCTAGTATGAAGATTCGGAACAGAGGGGCTTCACAAAAGGGATAGTGATTGTGTGGTCAAATTAGTCCGGCGCCAAAAAGAATGCAAGACAATAAGAACAATACATAGATTAGTTCAATTATTTATAGGTTGGTTTCTGACATAAAGCCCACTGTATTGTTGATTCTCTGCATTTGCTTATACTCTAAATTTGTCCTTTTGGTGGTTGTCCCTGATGATAATTACCTTCATGCATCAGCTATAATATCCTCTAGTGATGCCAAGTAAAAACAATTGAGAAGAGATATTTTATAGACGGCAGTTGAGTTTTTTACAGGTGAAATTTACTGCTAAATACTTAAAACGAAGAAGAAGATTCTAGTAGCACCAAATCCAATTTTACACGCAGCGGTGGGGAGAGTAGCCCCAAATCCTGTAAACAGTGTTAACTGACTCGAGGTGCGCTGGAATCAAAGTATGCGCCTATCTAAATTCCAGAGGAGCCAGAAACGCTGAACCCTAGGAAATCGATTCCGCTGGGTTCAAACGCTATTGGGAATTAAAACTTCATATACTCACATGGCCTGGCCAATCGATCGAGGGGTCCTGACATCCCCTCCGTCACCGGCTCCGGAATCGAATACCCGGAGCAAAGCAAGCTCCAGCCTCAGAATCCGCTGAAAATAATCGCGCGAAAAAATTTCAGCAACAAAAAACAGTAAAAGCGCCACGCTTGAGCGCCAAATTGACGAATTGCATGTGGAAAAAAGAAAATAAACTTCTTGATTTCGGATAAACTACTGGATAATAATTACGAGACAAACTATCAGAGAATTCTTTTGGGCGAAGATTTTTACCTGGATTTTTGGAATTTGGGTGCGGATTTTTGGAGCAGGAGGAGGAGAAGCTTCTCCCGTTTTAATGGGTGGGCGGCACGGGGAGGGAGAAGGAGAAGCAGAGAGAGGACACGAAGGTTTCCGTGACGGCGCGGGTAGAACAGGTCCATAGCCACGAACGGTTGACCCGCACGACGTGGACGTGCTCGGCGCACGGGCGTAGCCACGTAGGATAGATCTGAGGGTGGACCGTGTCGTGCAGCCGCAGGACGGTCGCTAGGGACCCACCGCGCAGAGCCCGTCAGCTGAGGTCAAGATTCGTGCAGGTAACTCCATCGGAGCACTGGACGGCGGTGATGCAGTCCGGTTCATAGACCGTGTCCAAGAAGATGTGCACGTGATGTGACGCGTGGAGGTTTTGCCGAGTCAGATTTGGTTGGTTGGACAACTCTACCTCCTCGTCCACTCCTTTTTAATTTTTTTAGATAGACAAATGCTAATTGTTCTACAAATGATGTCATTTATTATATAGGATATATCTACTATATTGCTATTGTAAAATCAGTGGCATTTTGTTAGAACAGCAACAGTGCAGTTTAAATATAGAAATTAGTTGGACCAGTAGGTAAACTGGTTCTGTTGGCTAACAGACTAACACACTATTGCCATATAGTTAATGGTTGCTTCTCCTTGAACGCATCGAATATCTAACTATATCAAAGACGCCGAGAATGCCGGCCTGAGAGCGCCTCGCGGTACTGTAGTACTGTAGCTAATACTGTAGCTATCTACGGTATCGCGGTGGCCCCACCTGCCAGCCTCACGTCGCGTCGGCATTTTACAAAAAAGACACGCAAACCCAAAAATTGCACCGCAAACTCCCACTTTTTCACGGAGAGGGACCCAGACGCAATTTCGGAAAACTTTAGGGGTCACGCTGAAAAACACACGCGCACACCCCCCCTCTCCCTTCTCTCTCCCCGCGCGAGCCGAGCTCGCCGGCGATGCCGACGCCGCGCACCGCCGCTCCGCTCTTCCGCACTCAAATCGACGGGCACGGTGGGATTCGCCGTCGCCTCTTCTCTCCCCTCGCCGAAAGCCGCGTGCCGAAACGCCGCGCCGTCGCCGGAATCGCCGCCGCCGTGCGACTGCTCCCTCCGCCGCATCTGCACTCCGCCGCGGCCGTTCCGGCGATGCAGAAGAGGCGCCGCCGCCGTCCGCGGGCAGCTCGCCTCCACGCGCCTCCGACGCGCGCGGGCACGCGTCCCACCTCGCCGTGCCGCCGCGTCGGCGTCCTCGCCCTGCTCGCTGCGCCATTGCTGACGTCGCAACGACGTCAGCGTGGGCCCGGCGTGTCAGTTTTTTTCCCTCGAAAAAGAATTCAGAAATTGTTAAAACTCTGCCAGATTCCCTAAAAAATATACAGAAAAATAATAAAAGTTCCAAAATCAGCAACTTTAAACTACACACCGGGGAAAAAAAAATATATATCAAAATAATCACAGAAAAAAAGATTGTTGTCTATTTATGCCACATTACCAACTTTCAAAAATGAATATTTAAGAATTTTAAATGTTCTCCAAATCTAAGCAATTTATAACCATTAAAATAATTCAAATCTGAAAAAAAAACTTACCAATTAGAAGAATTTTTAAAATATGAAAACTTTTAAACATAGACTTTTTTTGAATTCCAATAATTTCCAATTCCGAACAATTTTTTAATGTGCACACTTTGAAATTTGAATTTTTTCCAAAGAGCTATTTCTTCTTCTAACGACAATTTAATCCACCTAACATCTTCACGCTAACGAACAGAGTTGAAATCCGAACAATTTTTGAATGTGGCCACTTCCAAATTGAATTTTTTATTCAAATATACCCATCCGAACAAATATAATCTGAATAACTTACCAATTAGAACAATTTTTAAAATCTGAACAATTTTTTTAGACATACACTTTTTTGAATTTCGAAAATTCAAAAAACCGAAGCAATTTTTGAATATGGCCATTCCCATATTTAATTTTTTTATCCAAATATACCCATCCGAACAAATATGAAAAATATATCAAAATAGCCACACAAAAAATGCTAGCTATTTACGGCATAAGCTAAAATTTCAAATTCGAACATTCCAAAATCTTAGATGTCTTCCGAATCTGAGCAATTTACAAACATGAATAACAAATCAAAACTGAATAAATTCCAAATTTGACAGATTTTTGAAATCCAAACAAAATTTTAAACGCAAACTTACTACTTACTGCATATGATCAAATTTCAAATTTGGATATTTAAACTTTTAAATGTCTTCCAAATATGATCATTTTCCAAACAAAAAAAAGAAATCAAATCTGAAAAACTTCCCAATTTGAATGAATTTCGAAATCTGAATAATTTTTAACCACAATCTTTGTTTGCTTTTGAACAATTTCCAAATCTACACACTTCTAAAACATGGACATTTTCCATATTTCAATTTTACCGCAGTAACACGGCAAACATTTTTGAATATTTCAAAATTTCAGCTGCCTTTCAAATCTAACCTTTTTACTAACGTGAAAAGAATTCAACTCTAAATAACTTTCCAATTGGACTAATTTTCAAAATCTAAACAACTTTCAAACATAAGCTCTCTTTGCATTCCAACAATTCTCAAATCTACACAATTTTTAAATGTAAACATTTTCAAATTTGAATTTTACCACACGGGTGCGGCGTGACGCCGCGCCAAATTTACCTAGTAATGCTAACATTAGCCGGCTAGGATAGATACTTGTTGGGTGCAGGCTATTCAGAGGTGGTTTCACCGTGGTAATTTAGGGACCAATCTTGAACTCTAAATGGAACACAGGCTACCTAGAACTTTTTTTACCAGCCATAAACACAAGGCCCAATTAATATAGCAACCGTTTCTTGTTGAGATGGATACTAGAAAATAAAAGTACTAACATTGTATAGTACAGCAAGAACTAAGCCTAACTAACTCAGTGAGTTGATGGATAAGTGGCCGTACAAATTCACCACCCACTCTTGTTCTAGTTTCCTTGGCATGTTCTTCATCTTAGTAAATACTACTAGCACACTGGCAGCAAATCTTTGATAATAATAAACAGCACATCAGAATAGACACCATTGTTCTGTCTTGAGCTAAAGAACAAGCAGCTAAGCTACAAGAACCCGTACAATTAGTGCTCATCTGTGCTCAGGAAATGTCTGATTTCGGTTGCAATCAATCCAGCAGACTAAAACAACCAGGTGGCACCAACGAAGTCGGCACCATGGAATCTTTCGTCCCATTGACAGTGTTGCCCACCTCTGCCTGCCTGCCTGCTAATCTCTTTAATCAGTTCTTCATTTTGTGGAAAATCTCTTTAATCAGTTAGTTGGGCTGTTGCACTCGCTCGCAGTCATCCAATCATCGCCATCCCGTGCACTGCATCAAAGCTTTCCGGCCTTCATCGCAGGGAGCACGGGGTCGTTGGCTAGCATTAACAAGTATCTAGTCTAGTGCAACCTGACCAGATTCTAGAGCACATAGGAAGGTGTATTATTCTGAGCAGGAAAGAACAAAAAAATGGATGCTATAATATATAGGACCAGGCAAGAACCATATGTTTAGCCTAGTTGTCATATGACCAAACGTGCTTGACTTTTACTACTAACCACTGATTTTTTATATATAAAAACATGTTACTTTTCCTTATATTCAGAAAAATATATAGTGCCATGAATTACCAAAGAGAGGGAACGCGATGTTGAAATCGCATGTTGTATGCTGATGATTTGCCGGTTAAATCTTTCTTCGTTCATTATGATGTGGATTTGGAAAAATCGCTGGGATTATTATCCGCCGGCCAATTGGCTGCAATATAAGAAGCCCAATGACACGCCACAGTACAATAATGCTGCCATTATTAGACATCCAAATGGAAAATACTCTGCTCTTCTAACGACCAGTCGCAGAAATCTAGTATTGCTTAAACTGCTTCCTACCCCGTACCTGCACCTGCAATCGAGAAAGGGACTTGCAAGCACTACTAGTTCTTTAAAATGGACAAGGACAACAGCTCGCCTTGCATATGTGGGTGCACAAGGTAGGAACCAAGGTCAATAATCTGACAAGGATCGACAGCAGGTAGGTACGAACCGATCGACTGACCCCTTCAGGGCTTTGCTCGTTCGCCCTAGTGGGAGTGCATACATATTCCATGGTGCAGTTAGGCAGTCCCTATTTGTGTTTGGGCAGTTGTTGAAATTTGACGAATTTGATCTAAATTCAAAATTTGAACACAAATGGAACCGGTTTTCAAACAAATTCATGATCCGAACCTTTCATGGCGCCCGCAGCTGGGGCATCATGCTAGACTGTACGACGCCCAAGTCAAGGCATCGTGGACTCGCCACGTCAGCGCAGTCGGGCCCGCACGGTGTAAGTATGGTGATGTGGGCCAGGGCGCCATACTTACCACCATGGCGGCGTGGGACAAGGTGTCATGCGACTTAAGTGAAGAAAAGGCATGTGCCGCCTCCTCCTTCCCCTTGACCCAGTTGTTTCCTCTCTGTTGCCGGAATGGAGAGCAGCCACCTTCGTCGCCTCTTTCTCCCCCAACAAATACCCCACCCCGAAATGTTGCAAATCTAAACAATTATTCGGTGCATTTACTTGCCCTTCAGTGCCTCAATGTATCCTTTGTTTCTCCTCTTTTGATTGGCTGAAATCTCCACATTTAATCAATTTGGAGAAACCCTAGCTTATTCACTCTCTTGGATTAGTTGCATACGAATTACTCCAAATTGCATACAATTAATTTTTTTCTAGTGCACTTTCAGTTGACAAATGATGCATGGATGACAAGTGTGGTAAATGCACACGATTTAACACTTAGCGGGTCTTTGATCAAGCACGGCTCACACATGAGAGAGAGAGAGAGAGAGAGAGAGAGTGTGTGTGTGTGTGATGGTGCAAGAGCTAGCGGCGCCAACATGATTCCTCTAGCAATCCTCGACGCCCTCTACATCGCGTCACTCCTCCCTCGTCTCCTCGCCTACCTCATGCTCTATCTGCGCGACGGCCCGAGGACCTCTCCGACTGCCGTCGCTATTAATGAATTGCCGATACAAAACTCGAGGACTAGATATGTATATTTTGTACGATACAAATGCACACAAGTAATCATAACTATGCAGAAGCTAGTTGTGACCTCTTATAAATCGTATGCAAATTTATGAGTTTAATAGAGTTTAAGAGTGGAAATTTTGTGCTACCGAGTTCCAGTGATCATGTTGTTTTAAAAAATCGAAAAAATATTTATGAGTTTCAAAAAACAAATATAAATCCCAGATGTAGCCATTGGTTTTTAAATTTGTTTTTTGAATCCCAAATGTTTTTAAAATTTGTATATAAATCCCAGATGTAGCCATTGGTTTTAAAATTTGTTTTTTGAATCCCAGATATAGAATACTCGTAAATATTTGAATCCCAAATATAAATCCTAGATGTTTTTAAATTTTTGTACAGCTTGGAATACAAAGTATTTGAAGTTTATTTTTTGGGCGTTTGTAGAATACACCATTGGTTTACATCCGGGGTTTGTTTTCAGAAATTTTGGAACTCGTAATTTTTTTCACTTTTTTTAAAACACCAGGATCACTGGTGTTTGGGAGAAATAAAAACTTTTCGTTTAATAAAGCACTTTATAAGAAAAAACATAATGAGCACTGTAGAGTTTAACACCTTGGGGAAGACATGAGCCGAAGTGTTCGGTTCAGCGAACATCATCTCTGACTCTGTTCTTTCTCCGGCATGGCATCGGCCGCCAAAATCTTCTCCACCGGTCGGGATCGCGGGGACCGCATCTTGCTGTCGATTCGCTCCTCTCCTCCTCGTTCATGGTGCCTAGATCCAGCGCTGCGAAGTTCTTGCTCACTTCCGGCCCTCGCCGGATGTGCGGCGGCGGTTCCGAAGGGAGGAGCTGGTGGCAGCAGCTCGGGGAGGGGAACTGGCGGCGGCGCGAGCGCTGGCGCAGTGGGGGAGGAAACTTTAGCTTCCTCCTCAGCAATCGCCTGGTCAGTCCGCCGTTCTACTATTACTCAAGTTATCAGTAGTTCAGTACCTATCTGTATACTCAGTAGTACAGAGTGTACAGTACCTTTTTCTTGCAAAATAATTGCATGTCTAAAACTGAACTGTGAGCCTAAGACAATTTATAAGTACAATGGATTGTATATGTGGCTACATAAAATTACCCCACTAGAAATTAGATATCTGCAGACCTAAAGTTAAGATTTTTAAGAAATTGTAGAAGACGCCTTTACTAAACGACAGTATATTCGAGGTTGGCAGGTGTTCATATCTTTCATCTTTGATTTTGATATGTCTTATAAGGTTTTTAAATCCATTACTACCTACCTTTCCTCTGAAACTTTTTTTTAATGTTACTACCTATATTGCCTCTGCAGCCTACAAGATTTTGGAGGTGTAGTTGCTACATAAAACTAATTTATGTTCGTTGAAAAGGTACATTTATAGGAAGATAGCCTCAAATATTTCCGGGCATTTGAACACGTTTTCTCTCCAGGGTCTTTGGTGGTTTCAGGGATTCCCTTGTGATGTCTTTCTCGGTATTAGCAAATAAACAAGGATGAATTCAAGAATAGAAGCAATAATTTTCAGTTGCAAAATATTAAGGATTACTATTTTTGGGGTCAGAAAGACACAACCGACTTGTGAACCTAAGAAGAATCACAAGTGGGAACCTCAAGGATTCTAAATGGACTGAAAACAGGATCCTCAAGCCACCTACTAGAGCTAATACTCTTATGGTTCAGTGCTCAGCAGCACAACTCCATAAACTTGGGTTAAGAAACCTTACATATGAGGGTGTCCCTCTATTTATAGGAGTCACAAACTTGTATTAAGAACCTGCTAAAGTGTGAAAACTAGTTGGCAATAGTGGCTGGTTCATGCCGAAAGCTACTTTTACAGCAGTACAAAAAATATGAAATTGACTTTCTCAAACTGCAGTTTTAGTTTGGTTTTGCCCTCTAAAATTTTCAGTCAGACACACTCGCACAGGTCTGGTCGTATCACCTTGTCTCTTAAGACGTAATTTGAACCGGTTTCTCTATAATTACAACATCATCCCGACCGTCCTATTCTGGATCATCTTGTGAACTACTTAGAAGTTACATTGCTGAAGGTCTGTGACAATTTAGCTATATTTTGTTCTATGCTGAAGGTCTTGAATAGCTTGGTGGTTTTTAGATGTGAGCATCATTCAGTTCCTTGATCACCATGAAATCAAAGAAGTACATGATTGCATAGATCAGATATTTGTACAATTACTTGCAAATATGAAAACGTTCTATATCGAAGTAGTAAGCGCAAAAATAACTGAAAGCAATAAAAAGTTGCTAAACTTTGGAGATGCTGAACATGTTGAAGATTTCATATGTGTAACATCTAAACTGCATCTACAGTAACATTTGTTTGTTCATGATTTGCAGATAAGTGGTGAGCTTTCTTTCAGAATCAGGCAATTTAATTGGACATATGTTCGGGTAATTACTAGTTTGTTCGTAATCAATATGCGTAGCTAGATTTGGTTCAATCAGAGAAGAGAAGTGTGTTGAACTCCAAAGCATGCAGTAGTAGTCCTTAAGGACAGGTATCAACTGTCCCATCGAACACATATATTTCTAGTTCTATCATATTTAGCTATAATGCTTGCTTACCATAATTGACCAAGCGTAAATAAGAGACAATTTAGTAATTGCAATCTTGCCTTCCTTTGTTTGTTCTGATCAATATTACAACTTTTAATTTGCTGAAACAGAGATTAGTACAATCGAACTGCAAAGTAATTGTGAATTATTAGATTCAAATAAAGCTCGAACCCTGGCTGCGCCACCACCCATGGTGCTAGTCACTAAAACCCAGTGCCTTTGTGTGTGAATTATTACATCGAAGTGCATCAGCGCGTTCTGTTATAGCTGCAAGTAGTCTTGGCATCGGGGGCATATCAACCTCCTGTGGACTCTCAAGAACCGGACCACTTCACCCATCGTGGGCCGATCAAACTCATTATCTTGGATGCACCAATAAGCAACTTTGCAAGCCCTTTCAGCCTGTTCCAAATTGAGGTCTCCATGTAATTGGGATCCACCAAACTCAGCACATCTCCCTCGTGAAGCTTACTGATGGCTAACACTGGGAAATATTCAACATTATAATTGCTGCTACTGTATGATTCACCGGAGTTCCTTCTTCCTGATATGATTTCCAACAATACCATGCCAAAGCTGTAAACATCAATTTTTGGAGTAATAGCAACTCCGCTAAGCCACTCAGGGCAAGATAGCCTGCAGTTCCTCTGAATGTAGTCAGGACACGGCTAAAATCCCTTCCCACAAATGCTGCCAACCCAAAGTCTGCAACTTTAGGAACAAATGATGCATCGAGAAGTATGTTTTCTGGCTTAATATCACAGTGTATGATACAGCTGTGGCAACTCTGATGCAAGTAGGACAATCCTCTAGCTACTCCTAGGGCTATTTGATACCTGGTGTTCCAATTCAGGCAGCAGCATTGCTCAAATAGATGAGCATCAAGAGATCCATTTACCATGTTTTCATACACAAGCATCCTTTTATCTCCTTCGCAGCAGAAACCAATCAATTTGACTAGGTTGATATGTTGGATGAGTCCAATTGAGCTAACCTCTGCCCTGAATTGCTTCTCTCCCTGATGGGCACCATCAAGCCTTTTCACGCAATAGTAGTCGAGTCACTTAACACTCCCTTGTATACAGAACCAAAACCACCTGCTCCCAACTTTTCTGAGAAGTTTTTTGTAGCATGAACTAAATCAGTGTATCGAAAGACTATGATCCCACCACTTCCTTGCTTGTCATATGATGGTGAACCACAAGACTTGAATTTGTTCCTCCAAATCACTAACAGCATGAGCATCATTATTAACCCAAAACTAATAGTGCTTGCAGCAATAACAAATCCAGTGTTTGGTTTTCTTGTGTTTTTTCTCAGACTTGGCAAATCTTTGGCGGCAAGGCGAAGGTAAAGAGCATCTTCAGAAGTAACGCCAATGCCGTCATTCAGATTTACACTAAACAATTCCCCATGCCAGACAGAGCATCTGCTGTTGTTGTAGGAGTAAGCAGTGCAGGAGCAGGAGTTGAGACAAGCTTCTTCACATTTGCTCTGAGTGGTGGCAACGTCTATGCTTTGCGGGCTGTTGGGCAATTGAACCTTAGCAATGGGGTGGAACATGTCTGTTGAACTTGCGGTGCTTCCATTGCCAGTGCAATGTAACAGCGTATCTCTGATGCATCCTCCTGTTCGATCATCAAACTCCCAATCATGCGGCGACTTCTGAGAAAAACTCTCCATGCAGTCACAAGATGGAGTTGCTTTGTTGTTGCAGACCGTGAAAGGTCCACACTACCAGGCGCGCTGCAGGGATTAACGGGTTGAGTATATAAGTTTTGCCAGGACTGTTTGGGTTGCGACCACATATTCAGCTTGACCTGACCAGAGATGTCTAGTGCAAGAAACACGGAGTATGTATCATCCGTCAAAGTGTACATGTAGTACTCCTCTTCGTTGTTATCAACATATGCCAGCTCAAACAAGCCTTTGGTCAGCGGATTCATTTCCAAGATCGAGTTGAGTATAGGTATAAGCTTGGATGTGGATGCTCCAGATGCCCAAGACCAGTACATCACGGAGGGGTTGCTGCGCTGGAGGACCATCCCAGTAGTGCCTAGTCGAATGCTGTACGGGCCGAGGCCCGGATGATGAAGCTCTTCTTTGAGATGAGCTGACGATTCAGACCGGTGAGCTTGTCCCGGCCAAACTTGGAACCAGAAAGGGAAACATCTGCTGGGTAGTCGAAGCTCTGCCACAAGAGTACCTTGGACGACGGGGTTTCTACGAGGGCAAGGTTCCCACTGTTCAAGAGAAGGGCCAGATTTGTGGTGGTGTTTATGCCGGTTTGTGTCCTATGGACAATGTGAGTGGATGACCAGATTAAGGATTCAGAACTGGCATGCTTGTCTACGATGACAAGATTGCCATCGCTTGAGAGTTTGAGCTTGGGATCAGTGGTTGGCTTCTCTGTTGGCGACCCACACGGTAGTGAAAACTGGGATCTCATTGAACCATATGCCGAGGTACCAACTGGAGTTGGGGGAGACAGACTTACTGGTGATGCTTGCAGCTGGCTGGAAGAAGCCGAGCGCAAACTTGCCGTTTCTCGAGACGAGCTTGTCGCCCACGGCGAGTGCTTGGCCTGCCGTGAGGGTGTCATTTGCAGTTGCAGAGGAACATGAAGGAGCGTGCAAGAGGAGAAGCCCGAGTAGCATGTAGAGGAGAGGCATGGTCATGGAGAAGAGTGTGGATGTGTATGGTCTTCTCTGCTCTGCTATTGGAGAAGGAAGAAGAGGATGCATGTATGGATGGATGCACATACATATGTGTGCTCTGTTCCGCTATGCTATTCGGAGAAGGAAGAAGAGGATTGTGTACAGAAATATAAGGAACAGATCGCAGGAAGAAGTGCAGGAGGAATGCATGTTATTCAATCGACCGACGACTGAGTAGTACTATTGATTGGCTCGGGATCAGTTGAACTAAGGCGACCACTTGGGCTGCCACTTGAGCTAGGTGGCTCTACACCCATGCCATGTGCTATAGCATCTCTCTGTATCTGTAGTTCTGTACAAGGTAGTAGCTCTCTCCAGGCTTCAACTTGGGCTGCCACTTAATTTCTAGTCACACGCACTGCACATTGCTCTAGACCCAAAAAATCGATGCTTTGTTTCGCTGTAGCACTTATCTCCTACTCCCTCCGTTTCAAATTAATTGATGCAGTTTTAGTATAAAGTTGTACTAAAATTGCGTCAATTAATTTAGAACGGGGGGAGTACTTTGTTAGCAGGTGCGTGATGAGACTTGTGGCGTTGAGTCCGAAAAATTTAACATCTGCTAGTCATGGTACTCTAAATTCTGAGAAATAAGCTTGGCCATATTTTACCATGGATTTTAGTTGTCGGTTAAGGCCGGCGACAGGATTGCCTTCTCACGCTGCAACTGCATAATTTCTTCTAAATAGGACAAGGATCCTTCAGAGCTGTCGTTGGAGTCTGCTGATGGCAATTTAGTTATGGGACTGCACTGCTGTCCTGCTTTCGAATGGACAGTGAAGAAAGAGAAATACTCCCACTTGTAGCAGAGCAGGAATCCGGCAAGAACCATATGTTCAGCTACTCACATGACCTAGTACCGTCGTAGGCGCATAATTGATCTATCGAGAATCAAGTAACCACAGCACGATGACGACACCGAGATTTGTTAACGCAGTTCAGCGAACTCGCCTACATCTGCGGGGCATGACTACGGGCGCTCCTCCCCATTGATACCGCAACCCTAGCCGCCCTAGGCGCCGGCTCCCCCTGCGTAACTGTTGCTATCAAGTCGTTATAAATTACATCGTGTGGTGCCCCCTCATTATATGGGAGGCCCAGGCTATAAGAGTTTGACTCGAACACTACTCGTATCCTATCCACACCTAATACAACTCCAAGTCTAAACATAACCCAACTCGTACATAATATTCGATACAAACACAACAAACTTCACCTTGGCGAATATTCTCCACCACCTTGAATTCGTCAATGTGTCAAATCTCCATGTACTCCGGACTTGGTTGTCTTCCATGAGCTCTGCTGCTACTCCCAGACTCCATGTGACTCCACCTGCAACTGTAGTCACTTCTTCCCGTTTCAACATCATCACACACCGATCACTGATCTGCGTGAAAATGCTTCCAACTTGAAGGAACTTCACCGTCGCCTTTTAGTCACCTTGAGTCAAATTCACACTCGTCTCATCCTAGATAGTCTTCTACATGTCCCACAGCTGTAGCACTCCGCCTCCTTCTGTATCTAGTCATCCGCACTTTGCCATGTGCAATGAGCATCTCAGAATATACGGCCACGTACTCTCCAAGCTTCCGACATTTCAGACTCTCCAGCACTTTCTCAGATTCCCTATGGCCAACTCTTGTCTATCACTTGATGGCCATCCCGATAGACCTAGTCACCAACTTGAACCTGATACTCGCCAACACTGCTTCAGCACCCCTGCACACATGTCTGACCACATATCTGACCGCCTGTGCCCTCGTCTGTCGCCGTGTCCCGTGCTTACCGCACGCCTCGCCGCTATTACCGCGTCGAGCATCCGCAATCTTGGCCAAGGTCTTCTGGGTCGCTAACCCACACCACCTCAGGCCCCACTACAGACAACCATCAGTCATACCCAACCGATGCCGAGTTCCACGCATCTCTCCAGACCCCGAGCTCCAGTCCGGACCACGTGCCTCTCGCCTTCCCGCTGATTAGGCTTCGACTCTCCGCATGCTTACGCCGCAGCCCCTCCATCAGCCGAGTGGATCTCCCGCAAGACTCCAGCTCCACCTTCAACATGACTCCTTGGTAGATGATCAATCCACCCCACGCCGCGTCGACCTCAAGATCCCATATGCGCGCCATCTTGAATCAAACTCGCGTCATCGCATGTTGAAGCACGCACCCCTCAGGCATGCGTCACGTGTTGCCACGTCACAGAATTCAGACACCATCAGCCCTCACGCTCCTACGTCGTCGTCGCTGATCTTCACCGTCTTCTGTATGACCGACCACATGTCGATCTTCAGACTATCCAGTCTGACCCAGTCGAATGTATCCGACTGCACGACACGCTACAGACTACACGAGCCTTATACGCATGTCGCCTCTCCGCCGCTTGCAGTCCATATTGATCAACTTGGCATCATGCTGCCAATTTCCATCGATCTTCCCGTAAACTCGCGACTCCACGTCTTTCTCTGTATTGTGCTGCGCAACCATCCCGTACACAATCGATGTACCGAGCAAAACAAAATGAAAAACTAGTATCCACGGTGCCTTCCACGTACACGTAGCAAAGGATTGCAACTTGAGTTTGAATCTGACATGCCCAACACTGTCCTCACCTCACGTGTCACTCTAGCTCCTGGATCAATCCTTTCTTTTTTCTTCCTTGCTCCCGATGGAAAACCACAATACATGACGCTTTTGATTCCAAACAAATCTCACATGCAGCTTCTTTGAGTCTCACAAATCGCACCTTCTGTTTCCAGAGGTCACACCCACGCGGGACCATAGCAGTCCGTTGGAGTAAAATTCATCATTGGTACCTGAACTTTAGGACGAAAGTCATTTCGGTCATTCTACAAAGCAAATACTATTTTACGGTCACTGAAGACGTGAGGGTGTGTCACAGACGGTCACCGCCAACGCTGGAGCAATGTATTGGCTGACGTGGCAAGTTGCGGGCCCAATGTCAGTGTTACGTGACCCTTGGGCTGTGGGACGCGCTTGTCTTGTTTCCGGCTGTGCAATGTTTGCAAAAAGCCCCTTCTTTCTTTATTTTCTCCTCCCATGCTCTGCGCTGACCAAATCCCTTAGTCCTGCCATCGCCGCCTGGAGCTGCGCGAAGGACTCAAGGACCTGAGAGGCCGCGTCGTGGCCGTCAGCCCGTCACCGACGGCAAGGTCTGAATGCAAAGGCACTCTCGGCCCTACGGTGGCGCTTGGAGGCGAAGGGCGGAGACGGACGAGACCGGACGGCGGCGAATCGATGGTGACCGTCGTCGGGGAAGACGAGCATGTTGGCGACGATTGGAGGCTCCCGCGCTTGCGAGTAGGGACGAAGGCGCGCTCTGTTGGACGCGCCCGCGACGAGCAGCAGGGGGGCGGCATGGCGCAGTCTATGCGACCTTCCCTGCCGCCGGCAGCTCTCCATGCGCTCCTCTCTAGCGTGCGTCCGCGCCGCTTGCTTGTCTGCGTGCACGCGCGGCCACCTTGCAAGCGCGGCGTCGAGCAGCACCTGCTGCACAGCCCGGCCCTTCCGCTGTCCACCTCCACGACGACTTTTCGGGAGGACACGGCCTCGAGGCGGACACGCATGGCGCCAGCGAGCGCGGGGTCGCCGTTTGGCAGGCCGAGCCACTCCTCGATCACGACGACGGTGGCCGAGACGCCGTCGCGGGCGGCGAGGATGCGGCACAGGTTGGCCCCGTCCTGCACCTCAGTACGGTCAGAGGAGCCCCCGAGTACGGCCGGCGAGTACCGGCCCCCGCTCAGGCGCACGTGGATCGTTTTGTTTTCGTGAAGCTACTAGCTAACGATCCAGCAGCCTGCTTTGCGTACGTGCTAACGATCCAGCAGCCTGCTTTGCTTACGTGAAGCTACTAGCTAACGATCCAGCAGCCTGCTTTGCTTAGCTTCTACGTGAGCGGTGAGCATCTCGGCGACTTCTTTCGCTACGTGTGCGTCTCGCTGTAACTCGCAAGATCGGAACTAGCAGGCGAGCAGAACAAACGACGCGGCCGTGAGCGCCCTGGACGCGGGCGTGGACGGAGATGACGGACGGGTTGGACGCCGGCGGCGTCAGTCCTGGGCGGCGTGTAAGGCAGACGACATCGGTGGCGAGCCGGAAGCAGGGAACGGACGACGAACTGGGGGACAGAGGAAGAGACAGAGGAAGAAGGTGACCTTGAGTAGAAAAAGATGATTTGGAGGGTCCTTTCTGCAAAACTGCCACAGCTGGAGACTGGTCAACACGGCGCTCTACACGCTCCGGTGACCGTCTGTGACACACCCTCGCGTCTTCAGTGACCGTAAAATAGTATTTGCTTTGTACAATGACCAAAATGACTTTCGTCCTAAAGTTCAGGTACCAATGATGAATTTTGTTGTATGGACCTCCTGCATGCTATCGGCCCATCGATCTGCTCCTGCACTTCCGATCGAATTGATCCGATCCGCCCAGCGCATTAGGCCGCCGCCGCCCCTTGCACGCCTAGTACGTCGATCTACCAGCGCCATGTACATGAGCACTCCGCGCCTGACTCGTTTCGATCTGCTGCACCACATGCTGTTTCCGATCGCCACCACGGAATAATCCACGCCACCTCGATCTGCCTCCGTCGCCGGCGTCTACGGTCTCTACTCGAACAGATCCGAGACAGCCCCGCCACCGCCAGTAACTTCCATCAATCATCCGGCGAAAAATTCTGCTTCCTCTAGATCAACAATCTGCAGCCTTCAACCTCGCTCTGATACCAATTGTTACCGTCGTAGGCGCATAATTGATCTACCGAGAATCAAGCAACCACAACACGATGACGATATCGAGATTTGTTAACGCAGTTCGGTGAACTCACCTACATCTGCGGGGCATGACTACGGGCGCTCCTCCCCATTGATATCGCAACCCTGTCCGCCCTAGGCGCCGGCACCAGCCGCCGGCTCCCCCTGCATAACTGTTGCTATCAAGTCGTCATAAGTTACATCGTGTGGTGCTCCCTCATTATATGGGAGGCCCAGGCTACAAGAGTTTAACTCGAAAACTACTCGTATCATATCCACACCTAATGCAACTCCAAGTCCAAACATAACCCAACTCGTACATAATATTCGACACAAACACAACATGACCAAACGTGCTTGACTTTTACGACCAACCACTGATTTTTTTTTATATAAAAAATATGTTACTTTTCCTTATATCCATGAAAATATATAGTGCCATGAATTGCCAAAGAAAGGGCAAATTTATAGAAAAACGCGATGTTAAAATCTCATGTTGTATGCCGATGATGCAGACGAAGATGATATTACCGGCTGACTTGTCTAACATTGCTTGCTTCATTCATAATGATTTGGATGTGGAAAAGTCGCTCGCCATATCTGCGGTTTATTCATTCATTCGCCATATATGCTTTGTTCCGTTCCAAATTTGGAACGGAGGGAGTAAGAACTCCAATGACACGCTACAGTACAATAATGTTGCCATTATTAGACATCCAAATGGAAAATACTCTGCTTTTCTAACAACGAGTTGCAGAAATCTATTGCTTAAACTGCTTCCTTCCCCATACCTGCACCTGTAATCCAGAAAGGGACATGCAAGCACGACTAGTTCTTTCAAATGGACAAGGACAACAGCTTGCCTTGTGACAGATCCATGCATATGTGGATGCACAAGGTGGGAAGCAGGGTCAAGAATCTATGAAGGATCGGTAGGTACGTAGGTCGGTACGAACCGATCGACTGACCCCTGCAGGGCTTTGCTCGTTCGCGTAGTGGGAGTGCATACATATTTCACTCAAGAAATGGCATGGGGTTAGCAGGTTTGACGCTGGTGTTTCTCATTTAAGGCGGAATATTCTTCAGTGGGAGGCGACGTTCCCGTCGACAGCGAGGCGCCCGTGGTGACTTCGTCAATCTCAACACTCGACCCGCCGACTCGATCTCTCGGAGGTGCTCATAGGGGTAGGGTGTGCGTGCGTGCGTTCATAGGGGTGAGTGTGTGCGCGTGTATATGAGCGCTTGCGTTGTACTGTGTTTAGCAAAAAAAATGGCATGGGGTTAGTATAAAAGACAATGACACTACTTAAAGCTTATTTATCCATGGTGCAGTTAGGAAGTCCCCGTTGACCGATCTCGTTCAGAAACCGCGTCGTTATGCCTACCAATTACCTAACTATATTAAGGCGGACCGAAATTCCGCTTCCGCAGCGCGCCAGCGCGATTCGCACTGTTTTACTGTGCCCCGCTACAGTGTAATAGTACCGCGGGAGGACCTAACTGTAATTTGTCGAAAACTCAGTGATTTCCTCGAAACAAAACTTTACAAAAAAACTCCCGCGAAGGACTAATTCACAATTTCCAAGAATGTCCGGGATTTCCATGTAAAACGTACAAAATCCCCCCCTCCTTCTTTCTTCTCCAGCGACGGCCCGATGTCGCCGGCGCCGCCGACGCTCGCCGCCGCAGCTGTGCACCTCCCCGCCCACATCGAAGGCTACCGCCGGGGCCGCCGTCGTCCCCTCTCCTTCCACGCCGAGTCTCGCTTGGTGGGACGCTGCGTGGGCGCTGGAATCGCCGCCGCCGTCCTCGACGACCGCCGCCGCGTTTCGTGGACTGCCGGCGAAGCTCCCTGGCGCCCCGCATCCGCGCGCCTCCAGCGCGACCAGCCGCGTGCCCTGACTTGCGGTGGCGCGACGCCGGCGTCCACCACGCGCCGCCGCGGCAGAGTCCAGCTCAGGCCATTGCTGACGTCGTGACGTCAGCGTGGGGCCCACCTGTCAGACTTTTTCCTTTTAAAAAAAATAGATTGCAGACAAGTGGTCCCATCTTAATTAAACAAAATATAAAAAAACTGCTAAATACTAAAAAAACAATAAATTCGAACATATCCATCTAAAAAAATATGGAAAAAATGCCAACATGACCACAAAAATAAATGCTGATTATTTATGGCATGTGAATAAAATTTCAAATTCAAATAATTCAAACTTTTAAATGACTTTTAAAATTTGGAAAACTGCTAAATACTAAAAAATCAATAACTTCATATATATCCACCCGAAAATATTAAAAATATATCGCTATGACCACGAAAATAAATGCTGTCTATTTACATCATGTGATCAAATTTTAAAATTGGAGATTTTAAACTTTCAAATGTATTTTAAATTTCAAAAACTACTAAATACTATAAAATCAAAAAATTAAAATGCACCCATCTCAAAAATATGGAAAATATATCAACATGAGCCCAAAAAATAAACTAACTTCAAACATATCAATCTAAAAAATATGGAAAATATGTCAACATGATCGCAAAAATAAATGCTAACTACTTACGATATACGAACAAAGTTCAAATTTGAAAATTTTGAACTTTTAAATGCCTTTCAAATTTCAAAAATATTAAATATTGTAAAACCAATAACTTAAAATGTATCTATCTGAACAAATATGTAAAATATGTCGACATGAGCACAAACAAAAATGATCAAAATTCAAACATGAATATTTCAAACTTTAAAATGTCTTTCGAATCTGATCATTCAAACTTTTAAATGTCTTCCAAATTTTCAGAAACTACTAAGTACTATAAAATCAATAACTTCAAATAGTTTTAAATTTGAATACTTCAAACATTAAACTATCTTTCAAATCTGGTCACCAAATTGCAAAAACAACCAAACACTATAAAATCAATATCTTTAAATATATACATCTGCAAAAAATGAAAAAATGCATCAACATGACCACCAAAAAAAATGCTAACTATTTATGTCATGTGATCAAATTTCAAATTCGAATATTTCAAACTTTCAAGTGTCTTTCAAAATTTCAAAATCTGTTAAATACTACCCAGTTTGAATCGTTTTCCAAAACTAAACGATCTTTTAACACAAACTCTATTTGCATTTCAATAACTATTAAACCTGAACAATTTTTAAATGTCAACATTTTTACATTTAAATTTTACCACACAAACACGACGACTTTAAATATTTTAAAACTTTACATACTTTTCAAATATAACCACTTCCAAATTTGAATTATACCACACGGGCTCAGCACACAGATTTGAATATTTTGAAAATTTAAATACATTTCAATTCTAACCAAATGGATAGAAAATTAAATACCTTCTTAATTTAAACAGTTTTTCGAAACTAAACAATTTTTAAAGTTGGCACGAATTTGCACTTCCACAACGCTCCAGCGCACAGTCACTGTTCTCCGCTGCTAACGTCACCCTGACGTGACGGTGACCCATTTAGTCAGCGATTTATCCTTTTCTGCATAAATTTAAGAAAATGGTTAATCCTTGACATGCAAGCCTACTTTACTAATACATATTCCAAGAAAAAAAATACATAATCAATAATTTAAAATCCATCAATCAGAAAAATATGACAAAAATATCAAAATGTCCAAAAAATACATGATAACAACAAAATACATACACTTTTCCACATAAATGTAAGAAATTGTTGAACCCCTAACATATGAGGTCACTTTCCTTACACAATTCCCAAGAAAAAAATAATCAAATTACAAAATCAATAGTTTAAAATCTATCCATAAAAAAATGTGACAAAAATATCAAAATGTCCAAAAAATACATGATAACTACTTACACCAAAATACAAACATTTTTGGACATTTCAATTTAGCAAATATCTAGAGAAAACCTAAATACATTTCGTCTGATTAAATGGAATTGGATTAAGAAAAAAAAATTATACACTATATTTCCACTAATTATAGAGCATAATTAAATATGATAAACTACAAACATAAACCTACATATTTTTACACACTTAGAATTGCTAAAATTTTGAAGCTACTATACTTCACATAACAAATTTCAGCGAATTTCAACATTTTTAAACCCGACAGGTGCGGCGTGCGCCGCACCAAATTTACCTAGTACTATAGTAGAGTACACAGTATTTCGGAGGCCGAGCTTCAGGGAGCTATTTTTTTGAAAAGTTTAAAATCTGAATTTTCATGTTCCAAAAAAATTGGAAAAAACTAAGATTTAGATAATGATATGATATACTAATGTGTAAAAAAGTAATCTGAAAGTCGTTGTATTTTAGACTGGGCAAAAAAGATAAATGCGTAGATCTGGGTCGGTGAACATTTCAAAATCTAAGTACTACCCTTTTGGTAGATGGCAAGCAGAATGGATGAGAAGCCCGGCACCCCGCCCACCCTCACCTCTAAACCCCCTCGTTTTCTAAAGTTCTCGGTGCTACTCTCCTCGCCATGGCGTCTCCTCCTATGGCCACCACTATCGCCACGACGTCTCCTCCTATCGCCACGGCGGCTCCTCCTATGTCTATCATTCCTCTGAGCCCAATTCTGCTCAGTGTGTCGTTGCTCGCAAAGGCTCCTGCGATCGAGAGCATGCTTCCACCGGTTTTGATGACATTTCCAGCCGCGGCTTTGCCCTCCATGCACCACCTCTCCATCACCATCTAAATCATCGAGACGTCTAGCCGTTCGATCAAACGATCACTGACAAGCTCTTAAACGTTGACTGCTTCGACATCTGGCAGCTCCTGACACCTTCTTCAGTGACAACCATCCCCCGGCACGTAATCCGCATAAGCGTCGAGTTCTGGGACACGGTGCAGGGGCATGACTATCGGCGCGTGCTACCACCAATGTGCGGTCCGCGGCGTCGTCCGCGAGTTGCCTCTCCGCCGCGGGGTGCTTGGCCTCCAAGTGGCAGAGGCTCTACACCTCCATGGCAAGGCGAAACTGCTCCCGCGATAGATCGAGGGTCATGGACACATACCAGGGCACGGTCTCGGCCTCAGTATCGCCCCCTCCAATGACCGTGTCTACGGCCGCACCGTCGGGCAGAACTCAGTTCGCACGGCGGGCGTGCATCTCCGCCTCGTGCTCCGCCACAAGACGGGCAAGAGCCTCCTCCTCGCAGGCGCGAAACTCCGCCTTGATCTCCGTGCCGGTGGGGCATGGTGCCTGCGCTGGTGGATGAAGACTGGTACGGGGAGGGAAGGATGCGAAAATTTGGCGGCGTGGACAGAGAGGGGAGAAGGTTGTGCGGCTAGGGTTTGGCCAGCACGGTAGATATAGCCGGAGAGGGCTTTTCGGGCGGAGCGCCGGTCGTTCCACCATTAACTGAATAGCGGTACCGGTTAGTGGTGCTGGTCTATTTGTCAGACGTGTCGGAAGTGTTCGGGCGGCTCCAAATCGCCTACATATGGGTCGGGTATGAGAGGAGCCAGATAGACTGGACTGATGGGCTAGGTTTGGGGACGTGGTTGTGTTGATTTTTTCTATCCGGACAGTACGCCCGAACATATATGAGGTGGAATAGGGGGTCTGGTTGGAGATGCTCTTAGGAAGAAGATGAATGAGAAAAGAAAGAAAAAGAAATGGGAACACTCCAAGCAGCAATAGTCTAAGAAGAAAAAGTTCAGTAGAGACTTTTTGCTCCCGAGCTCCAGTGAACCCTCCAGTTTAAAAAATACGTAAATCATATTTATAAGTTCAAAAAAATATGAAAAAAAATCCGGGTGTAGCCAATGTATATTCCACGAACGTGTAAAATATCAACACCAAATAATTTGTATTTTGAGCTATACAAAAATGACAAATTGTGGATCTAAATATGCCTATTTTCAAATCTCTAAGTTTTACCATATTTTGTTATTTTTGTATAGCCCATAATAAAAAGTATTTCAAGCTGAAATTTTGCACGTTTATGGGATACATCATTGACTACACCCGTGATTTTGTTCATAATTTTTTGAAACTCACAAATATAATTTTCGAATTTTTTTAAATGGAGGGAGCACTGGATCTCGGTAGCAAATAACACTTTCCTGAAAAAGTTGGCCGAAAGTAAAAGATAGTGGGCCGGCCCACTAAGTGCAAGGGGGCTACGCGTAGTGTTCCATAGCTGACGGAACGAGTGTCAAATAGGAATTGCTCTCAAACGAGTTTCACTTGACATGGGCCGATTCAAGTGTTCGGTTCAACGCAGCATCGTCTCTGACTGTTCTTTCTCCGGCATGGCATCGGCCGCCACATCTTCCCCACCGGGCACCCGATATCGCCGGCACCGCATCTCCTGGTCGCTCTCGCTGTCGATTCGCTCCTCTCCTCCTCGTTCATGGTGCCTAGATCCCGCGCTGCGAAGTTCTTGCTCACTTCCGACGGCCCTCGCCGGATGTGTGGCGGCGGTCCGAAGGGAGGAGGTGGTGGCAGCAACTCGGGGAGGGGAACTGGCGCGGCGCGAGCGCTGGCGCGGTGGGGAAGGAAACATAGTGGAACAGATTAACAGTACACCGCCAACTTTAGCTTCCTCCTCAGCAACCGCCTGGTCAGTCCGCTGTCTACCTTTACTTAAGTTATTGTCAGCTTTAACAGTACCTATTTGTATATTCAGTACTACATTTTTTTTGCAAAATAATTTCATGTCTAAAACTGAACCGTGAGGCTAAGACAATTTATAAGCACAAAGAAATACATGATTGCATAGATCAAATATTTGTACAATTACTTGGAAATTAAAAGGTTTTACATCGAGATGCTGAAAGGGCATTTACCTGTACCTTGATTGTTGAAGATTTCATATTCTGTGTAACATGTAAGCCGCATTTATAGTAACATTTGTTTGTTCATTGATTTGCAGATAAGTGGTGAGCTTTCTTCAGAAAGGCAACTTAATTGGACATACGGTTCGAGTAATTACTAGTTTGTTCTTAATCAATATGCCGTAGCTCGTTTTGGTTCAATTAGAGAACAGAAGCGTGTCGAACTCCAAAGCATGCAGTAGTAGTGTCATATATGTCAACTTCTTCCTTCGATTTAAGGACATATATCAACTGTCCCATCAAACACAGATATTTCTAGTTCTATCATATTTAGCTATAATGCTTGCTTACCATAATTGGCCAAGTGTAAATAAGAGACAACTTAGCAATTGCAAGCTTGCTTTCCTTTAATCATTCTGATCGACATTACAACTTTTTAATTTGCTGAAACAAGATGACATCGAACTGCGAAATATTTGTGAATTATCACATTCAATAAAGCTCGAACCCTTGCTGCCCAGCCAACCACCTCATGGCGCTGGCCAGTAAAACGCAGTGCCTTTGTGCGTGAATTATTACATCAAAGGTACATCAGAGCGTTCTGTTATAGCTGCAAGTAGTCTTGGAATCGGCGGCATATCAATCTCCTGTGGACTCTCAAGAACCCGGACCACTTCACCCATCGTCGGTCGATCAAACTCATTATCTTGGATGCACCAATAGGCAAGTTTGCAAGCCCTTTCAGCCTGTTCCAAATTGAGGTCTCCATGTAATTGTGGATCCACCAAACTCAGCACATCTCCCCCTTGAAGCTTGCTGATGGCTAACACTGGGAAATATTCAACATTATAATTGCTGCTACTGTGTGATTCACGGGAGTTCCTTCTTCCTGATATGATTTCCAACAGTACCATGCCAAAGCTGTAAACATCAATTTTTGGAGTAATAGCAACTCCGCTAAGCCACTCTGGGGCAAGATAACCTGCAGTTCCTCTGAATGTAGTCAGGACACGGCTAAAATCCCTTCCCACAAATGCTGCCAACCCAAAGTCTGCAACTTTAGGAACAAATGATGCATCAAGAAGTATGTTTTCTGGCTTAATATCACAGTGTATGATACAGCTGTGGCAACTCTGATGCAAGTAGGACAAACCTCTAGCTACTCCTAGGGCTATTTGATACCTGGTGTTCCAGTTCAGAAGAGCAGCATTGCTCTCAAATAGATGAGCATCAAGAGATCCATTTACCATGTTTTCATACACAAGCATCCTTTTATCACCTTCGCAGCAGAAACCAATCAATTTGACTAGGTTGATATGTTGGATGAGTCCAATTGAGCTGACCTCCGCCCTGAATTGCTTCTCTCCCTGACGGGCACCATCAAGCCTTTTCACTGCTATAGTAGTCGAGTCACTTAACACTCCCTTGTATACAGAACCAAAACCACCTGCTCCCAACTTTTCTGAGAAGTTTTTAGTAGCATGAACTAAATTAGTGTATCTAAAGACTATAATCCCACCACTTCCTTGCTTGTCATATGCTGGTGAACCACACACTGGAATTTGTTCCTCCAAATCACTAACAGCATGAGCATAATTATTAACCCAAAACTAATAGTGCTTGCACCAATAACAAATCCAGTGTTTGGTTTTCCTCTGTTTTTTCTCAGACTTGGCAAATCTTCGGCGGCGAGGCGAAGGTAAAGAGCATCTTCAGAAGTAACAGCAACGCCATCATTCAGATTTACACTAAACAATTCCCCATGCCAGACGGAGCATCTGCTGCTGTTGTAGGAATAGGCAGTGCAGGAGCAGGAGTTGAGACAAGCTTCTTCGCATTTGCTCTGAGTGGTGGCAGAGTCTATGATTTTTGGGCTGTTGGGAAGTTGAACCTTAGCAATGGGGTGGAACATGTCTGTTGAACTTGTGGTGCTTCCATTACCAGTGCAATGTAATTGAGTACCTCTGATGCATCCCCCTGTTCTATCTTCAAACTCCCAATCATGCGGCGACTTCTGTGAGAAACTCTCCATGCAGTCACAAGATGGACTTGCTTTGTTGTTGCAGACTGTGAAAGGTCCGCAGGCAGCAGGCGGACTGCAGAAGTCAACAGGTTCAGTGTATAAGTTGTGCCAGGACTGTTCGGCTTCCGACCACATATTCAGCTTGACCTGACCAGTGATGTCTAGTGTAGCAAATACTGAATATGAATCATCCGTTAAAGTGTACATGTAGTACTCCTCTACACTGTCATCAACATATGCTAGCTCAAACAAACCTTTGGTCAGCGGATTCATCTCCAAAATCGAGTTGAGTATTGGTATAAGCTTGGATGTAGATGCTCCGGATGTCCAAGACCAGTACATCATGGAGGGGTTGCTGCGCTGGAGGACCATCCCACTAGTGCCTACTTCAATGGTGTACGAGCCGAGGCCCGGATCAATGAGGCTCTTCTTTGAGATGAGCGGACGGTTCAGACCGTGAGCTTGTTCCGGCCAAACTTGGCACCGGAAAGGGCAACATCTGCTGGGTAATCGAAGCTCTGCCACAGCAGTATCTTGGATGACGGGCGTTCTACGAGGGCAAGGTTTCCACTGTCCAAGAGAAGGGCACTAGTGGTGTGTTTATGCTGGTTTGTGTCCTATTGGCAATGTGAGTGGACCAGATTAAGGAGGATTCAGAACCGGCATGGTCTACGATGACAAGATTGCCATCGCTCGAGATCTTGAGCTTGGGATCACTAGCTGGCTCGTCTCTGTTGGCGACCCACACGGTAGTGAAAACTGGGATGTTGTTGAACCATATTCCGAGGTACCAGTTGGAGTTGGGGGAGACGGACTTACTGGTGATGCTTGCCTTTGCAGCTGGCTGGAAGAAGCCGAGCGCAAACTTGCCGTTCCTCGAGACGAGCTTGTCGCCCACGGCGAGCGCTTGGCCTGCCGTGAGGGTATCATTTGCAATTGCAGAGGAACATGAAGGAGTGTGCAACAGGAGAAGCCCGAGTAGCATGTAGAGGAGAGGCATGGTCATGGAGAAGAGCAGTGTGAATGAGTTGGAGATGACTGAAGCTGGAAGGATGGATGCATGCGCATGTGTGTGCTCTGCTGTCTCTGCTATGCTCTGCTATTCGGAGAAGGAAGAAGAGGATGTATGTCTGTATATAGAATAGGACGGATCGGGAAGACGCGCAGGAATGCATGGTATTCAGTGGACCGACGACTCGAGTACTATTGAATTCAGGCGAGCGACCGACCACTTGGGCTGCCACTTGAATTTCTAGTCACACGCACTGCAACCCATGCCATGTGCTGTGGTATCTCCCTGTACAAGCAAGGTAGCTCTCCAGGACCAGTAGGCTTCAACTTGGGCTGTCACTTGAACTTACATTGCTCTAGACCCAAAATTTCGATGCTTTGTTTCGCTGTAGTACTTATCCTTTGTTTGCAGCTGAGCGAGGAGCCTGGTGGCGTTGGGTCCCAAAAAATCAACACCTGCTAGTCATCGTCCTAGTACTTTAGTTGCTACAAATTCTGAGAAATAAGCTTGGCCTTCTTTTACCAAGGATTGTAGCTGTGAATTGCCTTCTCACGCTGCAACTGCATAATAATTCCTTCTAGATAGGACAAGATTCCTTCAGTGCTGTCGTTGGAGTGTAGCTCTGCTGATGGCGATTTAATTATGGGATTTCAGTGCTGTCCTGCTCTCGAATGGTCAGTGAAGAAAGAATCTTTTGACCGACCTTGCGCGTTCTATTATACAGTAGTTTAGAGAGAAAGGAGGAACCAAACACCCCAATGATCAGCTACGCAAATAACGCGCTATAGCGGACTTACAACCGACACTGCGACCGCATCTACTCTCTGCGTGCGTGTAAATACAAGACGTTTTGTACAGTAGCTAGCACCTAGCTCGGTCGTATGCATGCTTTGTTTGTACCCATACGATTTGACAAGTATGTTAATTATTCTTGCGTTTGCACGATGTCATGACCCAATTTGAGAAGGGAATTGGGACTTGGGAAAGGGAGATCACAGAGAAGGAAGAACCTGACGACGGGAGAGACGGGATTCAGATTGAATTCAGTTTAGAGCCTTCTCTGATTCCAAGTTTCCAACATTACCGGAAAACCAGGGTTTGCCGTGCCTCAGCGTCGATAAAACTGAACTTTGAAGAAAAACTAGTTGAGTGCCCGTGCGTTGCTACGGATTCCTCATATTCATTTTGTGTCAGACATTTGAACATAACCCACATGTATAGAAAGAGATATCCCCATATTATTCTAAAAAACAATAAGATTCTACGTTGCTTAAAATGTAATTCTATAAAATACTATAATTCGACATCATATCCATAGAAAGTAACCTTGTAATTACCTGCCTCCGTCCCAAATCATATCCAGAGAAACTTTCTTTCTTCACCGCACACCAAAAGCTTTGTCAATTCTTCTCTTGGTCGTCTAACATACAAATCATCAACCTCGTTCAAATTTTAATCCTCCGTAAGCACCATGGCAGACCTGCGTTTAGTTTCTTCATACCGCTACAAGAACTATTAAAGAACTATTGGTTCCTCTCGGGTAAAGATAATGTACTGCAAGTGCGAACAGTGAGATCCTGATATAAATTCCCAGGTGCACCATTACATTACACAGACAACAACTTATCCCACGTTCAATCGACAACAAATCAACCGAATATTGGTTTTTAAGAGAACACATATAACTGAAAAATATGTCCTAAGCTAAATGCTCGTGTGTTGCCCACCTTTTTTTTCTTCCGTCTAGTGTGTTCTAAGTGTCCTCTTCAGTTAAAATGTATGTTTTTAGGACGTGCATAAGTGAACTAAAAGCATCGCCTCCAGAGTCCCGGACACGTCCTCGATCCAAAGAAAAAAGTCACGCTAAAACAAAAACCAAAAAAGAGCCGTTCCAGCAGAGTTCCTAGGCAACTCCCAATCACCCAAGAAAATTGTGAGTCCTAGATTTCATCTCTCCTTCCTTGTCTATCGTGAATTCAACTCAAGAGGAGTAACCCCGGCAACACTCGCCCGGACCTGCCATTATCGACGACTGGAGGTCATCCCTCTGATTCCAACGACTCAGCAAGTTCCGGTGCCTCCGGTGCTCGTCCCTGCCAACCCTGGGTACTAAAAGCATGTCTCCTGAGACCAGTCATATGAGCTGATTCCCATGGTTGAGCCTGATACCCGTTACTGCAAGGTTCAGTAGCAGTACTTTTTTGCTCTGGCCTGCATAAAAAAAGTGATACATTCCAGAATTTTGTATCATCGGTGGGTACATAGAAGATCCTCACAAGATTGTTTTTAGAATTAATGTACAAAGATAATTACAAGAAATTTAGGAGAATTTGAAAGATACATAAAAAACATGTCAGAAAATGAAGAAATTGCATGCTGAAAAATCCAAAATGACAATGCATTAGTTAAGAATACGTTGCAGATAATCACTTGATCATCCATCCACATATGACCATGAGCAAGACATCAACAACTTCAACATAGAACTACATGTATGCTACACTGAGATCAAAAGTTCATGTCAGGTGGCACCGCAGTATGAAGCATGTATGAAGCGTTCTGGGAGAATTATTGAAATTGATTGCGCAGGAGTTGATGCAGCTATGAAGAAAGGACATGGAGACTGATCATATATTTTTGACAGAGAAGCGGCTGAAATGCTAGTCGAACATCCGACGAGGTCTATTTATTAGGTAAGAAGATATACTTTGTTCTCTGTCTAAAAATATATAATATTCAGGTCTATTATTGCCCTACCCAACTAATTGTCCATGAACAGAACCAGAGTAGATGAGCTGCAGCAAATATTGGTCACAAATTTAACACATCAACTATCGCCACAGCATAGAGTTTCTCCCGAAAAGAACTTTGTGAGCTCAAATATTATTAAGCTTCAATACTGATTAAGAGTTTGTTCGTTTAGGCATAGTTTTGTCTTGTGAAAGTGGGAAGCGACGAAATAGTGTAGTTTCCGCATTTTACCAAATGAAGGAATAGATGACCATAAATAAAATGACTGCTTTGATTTAATAAATGATTCCATACTCCGTCAACAAAAAGGATGTAAGAACATAACAATGTAAACTGCAAAAAAAAGAGTGCTCAACAAAAAATGATCTGAAGATCTGACACTGTGACACATACCTAAACATGACTGTGATCAGCATCCCGACAATTATGATGTTCACAGGCAACCAAATTTGATTAACTTCCATGTTAATGGTTCAGTTGAAATCACACCAGAGAGGGACAATGTAGAAACAATGGCCACTGATTCAATGTTCTACACTAAGACATGCACTATCTCTTTCTTTTGAGGCCTTGACATCTTCCAGGTCGGTGTCATGAACACCGAAGGACCCCGTCGTGGACCTGGAGAAAATATGGGTCAGAAACACAAGAGGTTGTGTTAGCTTTCACGATGATTGCTTCTAATCTGAACACATGGATCAAACATGTGTATGATTCCAATGTCACTTACAAAAAAAGTCATACTGGAAAAACAATTAGGAGCATTTGCACTCGCGTTGCAACAGAAAAGAAACCAGATTTTTTCATTGCTTCAAGCAAGAAAATCTTCTCCATTGAACGCTGGTATTTTAATTTGCTTCTTCAGCATCCGAGGGAAAAAAAATCCTCTGACCACGTTTTCCTTTCATCTCCTTGGTCAAACAACTCTCCAGATTACACCTAGATCAAACCCCAGGTGAGCTGCAGCTCGAGCCCACTTCACTGGATTTTGAAGTGATAAAACTCCACAAATAAATTCTTCCCAAAAGATCGATTAAAATCCATAGAACTTCTTCAAGAAAACAAATCTGCAAACCAAGAGCATCGAGGTAGGATTCGTGCTCGTTGGAGAAGGGTCTTTTAGATTTCAGGCCAGATCGGGAGGACGGGCGGCGCCAAGTCGTCGGGCTGCGCCGGGTAGTGGAGGTGGATGCGGTTCGTGTGGGGAAGGTGGCATTGATGATGACTCAACTCGATCTGTAGAGGTGGATGCAGGTCTTGAGGGGATTCTGACCCGGAGAGTCATCTTGTTCTCCAGCTTAGAACAGCGGCAACTCGAAGGAGAGGTGAGAGGTCGTAGGAGCAGTGCGAGCCCTGAGGCGCCGAGCTTCTCGGCGACGATGACCGTGGGCATGCCCTCAATGGCCCCCGCGGTGGACGAGGGCGGGGACGCGGTGGGGGGCGGCGGCGGTGCAAATGCGCGCACCGTGTGTGGTGCGGGCGTGTGAGGCTGGGGAGGAGGGCGTGGTTGTTGGGGACTGCAACGCCGAGCGAAGGAGAGCAGGAGGGAGGGCAGGAGGACGGAGGGGGCAGCACCGGAGCAGACGGCGCTCGACCCTGCGATGCGGTGATTGGGGGCGCTGGACAGAGAAGATACGAGGTAGCGATCGTTTTTGCTGGGCCGCACCCTGCGTCCGTGCTAGATGGGCCTGTCCGCGAGGGAGCGATGGCGGACGAAGGATGTTGGACGAAGGATTCTGCCATCGTTACGTACGTACGAACTCCCATTTAATAGTAAAGATATAGCAGGAGGTCGCGACCCCCCACGGCCGACCGCACTTGAATTGCCATGGAGCCTGATGCCTCCGACGCAAAGCCGGACAGGCTCAGCGACCTGCCGGACTGCCTGCTCCACGCCATCCTCTCCCTCTCCTCCATGGGCGCCAGGGAGCTCGTGCAGACCAGCACCCTTTCGCGGCGGTGGCGCCATCTCTAGCGCGACGCGCCTTGCCTTGACGTTGGCCCGCAAGAGTTCCAGGACGACGACGACCTCGACAAGTGGGTCAGGTTCAACAGCTTCGTGGACAGCCTCGTCCTGCACCACGGCGCCGTCCATCTCGACGAACTCCGCATGCAGGTCGTCGAGCCTCCCAAGGACCCACGCAGCAGACGGTGGAGCAGACCCGACGGCAACAGCTGGGTCCGCCGCTGCCTAGCGCGTTACAGCCCCGCCGCGCTCGACATCCGCAACCACTCCTCCTCCGGCGCGCACGTCCAGATGCGCCGCATGAACCGCGGCAACCGTCCTCCGCCGCCTCACCACGATGCGGCTCACTGGCGTCACGCTGTGCGCCGGCTTCGAGGACCTCCTCGGTGCCGCCGGATGCCCTCGGCTGGAGCACCTCGAGCTCAGGGACTGCCTCATTGGCTTCAGGAAGGTGGTTGCCTCCCGGACGCTCAAGACACTCGTCATCGACTCTTCCAACATGAGCATGGACGAAAACTCCCTCCGCCTGTCCTACACCCCGCGCATCGTGGCTCCTGGCCTCGCCTCCCTCAACCTCGTGCTTCTCAGCTGGCATGCTCCCCTGTGGGAGTTCGAGATGCCTTCCCTCGTCGACGCCACGGTTCGTATGGACAGAGGCTGCATCAACAACGAATTCCAGCTTCTTCGCAGTCTTAATAATGTCACAAAACTAGAGATATCCACCTTCCCATCGCAAGACTTGGTTCGTCTTCTGTCACGCTTAATCAGTTCGCGCTAATTTCTACAGTAATTCCTTTATTACATGCCGCAAGTTCATACAAACCACGAGCCCGACAAATGTATCTTTCATCCTACGTACGGGCTCCTCTTTGTTTCCCAGGTGATGAAGAAATGTAGATCTGCTGGGAGAGAGTTGCCAGAGTTCAATAACCTGACAACATTGATCCTAGATCGGTGTAATTTCACCCGCGATGAGACCACGCTCTTGGAGGTTTTTCTCCTCCACGCTCCCAACTTGGAGAAACTCACTCTGCAGAACTGCAAGGTACGTACACATCCAGATTATATCTGAACCTTCATGCATATGCATGTTACTTTTAGTTTCCATCCATTCTATATCGTCTTCTGTTTCGTTCACTAATCATAAAATATACTCATTACTGTTTCTCAAACTGAAGCTTCCGTCGTGCTCCGAAAGTATGGTAGAAAGGTCCCTGTCAATGAAAACGTTCGACTACCATTTGAACCTCAAGTTCGTGGAGATCAAACACCGTAAAAAGGATGGTGTTTCCGGGATCATGGAGTATCTGTTGCGTGTTTCGAAGAATCTCCAAAGGACCGACATTGTGCTATCTGAAGGCCCAGAAAATTCATGGTCCCATGCAAGACTAGCAGCTCAAGGTTGGTGGGATTAGCAGTTTGGACACCTTGTACGGTTGTACCTCGAGAATAGGTTTTCTTGGATCTTGGCGGCCCCCTTGCATGTAGTCATTTTTAATTATGAGAGTTACATAGCTTGTCAATATTTCTTGATGTTACAGCTTGGGAAAAGACCTTCATGAGCTCCCGCGACTCACGCGGCGCCCGCCCGCGCGGCCCCGCGCCAGCGACGTCTCCGGCCGCCCGCGCCACCTCCCACCAGATCGACGCCGCCGCCACGCTCCCCCACCTCCCGCTACCATCCCCACCAACTTCAGGCCCGCTTTCCTCGGCCGTGCGCCGCCCAGGTCCGCTTCTGGATCTGGATCGAGATCGACTTCGCCGTCCTCCGCCAACGGCCCCTCCGCCCGGACGGCGCGCCGGGCTTCGTCTTCGTCCACGCGATGCTCCGTGCCCAAGCACTCGTCCCTGCGTTCCTTCACCGCGCCCCGCATGGCCTACGCGGCGAATCCCCTCGACACGCCTTCTGGGATCGTCTACCGCGGCGTTAATGCGGCACTGGCCGCCTGGCGCGCTCGCGGCTCCCCCAGCGTGGCTCCTCCCCGCGTGGGCATCCTCCGTCCTTGCTCCGCCATCAATGCGCCTCCTGCCGCCAGGTCGGGGAAGAGGGTTTCCTTCTGCATCCCGGCCCCGCGCATTGAAGCGGACGCTACCTCCCCTGTTCATCCTCTTCAAGGCGGGTCGTGTCAACCTGCGGCGGCTAGCTCGGCGGGGAGGCACCGTGGCCCTGCACCTATGGAGGAGGGGTGGGCGCTCGTCACTTCCCGTCGGGAGAAGCGGGAAGCCCGGATTTTGGTCAAGGGCAGCGGCCCTCATTTTCGCCATCGTCCTTCTGCGCACCGGCCTCGCCATCATCCGCTCCCCTGCCAAGAACTTCAATCCCGCTCCCGCTCCCGCTCCACTCACGCTCAGCCTCCAAGAAAATCCCCTCGCCGCTGCCGACGGTGCGACGCCAGCGACCACGAGGCCTACGCCTGCCGCGACCCGATCCGGTGTGATTGCTGCGGCAGGTCTGGGCATTGGGCTAGCGGGTGCCACGACCACCTGCGCTGTCCGACGCGTTCTCCGGCTTCGATCTCGACCTCGGCCGCGAAGAGCTCCAAGCCATCGTCCCTCGCCACTCCTCGTCAAGGGCTTTGCTCCGCGGTCACGCCATCCCCGTCCACGAGCTCTCCGCCAAGCCTGCCCGCGCCCGACATGGACTTCCCCGGCATGCAGCTCATCGGCGACTCGGCCACGCGCGGCATGGACTATTTGGGCGCTCCGAGTTCGCCACGTCTCCGGAGCGTCATCACGGGCTCCCTCAACCTCGAAGCTTCTGCCCCCGCTGACCGTGTCGCCCCCGCGCTGGGCTCCGTCCCGCGACACCTGCTCTTGAATGTTGTCGTGGCGCCACCGCCGTTCGCCCCCCTGCTGGATCCAGTCGCTGCTCCGGCCCCTGCTCTTGGTCCTCCCGCTCGGCGTCTCATCACGTCGAAGATAAAGCCCGCTGGCCGGCGCTCTGCTTCGCCAACTCAAGCTCGCCACGCCCAGAGTGCGTCGACGAGCTCTTCCTCCAGCGACCTCGCGCTCAGCAACCAGGATCATGCGCACCCTGCGATGGATGTGTGCTTCTACACTTTGCCATCAAGGGTGCTGGCTAATGAGAGGTGCTACAAGACGAGCGTGGACGACATGCTCTCTGCGGAGAACGAGAGGACTGACTTGGGGTTGCTGCAAATGCAAGGGAAGGTCGGCGACCGCAAGACGGCTGAGTCGGAGGTGCTTTTGTGCCTGTCGACGGCTGCGACCGGGGAGGTGGTCCCGGAGGTCTCTCGTCCGGCTTTGGAGTGCTCCCCATTGATGTCTAGTAGTCACCCGCTCCTTTCTCCGGACGCGGGCCTCACCGTTCTGCCCTCGCCCGGTGACGCGCCGTGCGAGGGGGGACATCCCAGCGTGGACGTGGAGAGCGTGCATGGCCTCACCATGGTGTTTATCTCGCCTGGTGACGCGCTGTGCGACGGGGGATTCTCCAGTGAGGATGATGAGGACGAGGAGATGGAGGAGCTCCTACCTTGCCTCGCCGATCAGGATCAGCAGGAGCTTCTGCTGGACGGCGAGGAGGTGGGCGTTTGGGCGAGGAGGGAGTTTCAGCCCGTCGTGGACGTCCTTGACGCTGACGCGGAAGCTGCTACGATTGGAAACCTCCTCGATGCCGAGGCTGATGACGACAGTGATGATGATAATGTTGTAGACGCTGCGGGTACGACTCCCTCATCTGGCATCGTGATACGCAGTGTCGCGGATCTGTTCAGCCTGCCGGTTGTGCCGCTGCTGCCCACGCCTATTCCGCGAATGCCACGTGCTGATGCGGCCCTTCCCGCCCCCGCCCGTCGTAGCAGCAGGCTCGCCACGAAGCCTCAACTCTCTGCGGTTGGCAAAGCGAAGCGTGTCCTCCACAAGAAAATGGGGCTCGACTTTGGAGATATGCCCCTGGTGGAGGCTACGAAAGAATTCATGAACACCTGCAAGAAGGCTCCGTTCTCTGATTCGGCAATCAGCGGTGTGAGGACCCTCCTCAGGCTGAACTTGCCGTCCATGACGGCAGCGGATGAAGCTTTGATTGGCCTTGCTGGCCCAGGGGGAATCGATTTCCCGCCTCCGTCGGCGTTGGACGTCTCCGCCTGATCGGTTTCGACCCCTAGATCGCGCCGCGTAATTGCGTTTTGAAGATATGACTATATATCTTTCTGAGAGAATAGACGGAGTAGGGTGATTTGGATCCTAGGGGGCTACTTTTCTTTCGACTAGTACGCCCTGTCGTGTATGTTTTTTCTTTTTTGGTCTCGGCCGTGTCATGTTTGCTTCTCCTATATCAATATAAAAGGCAAAGCTTTTGCCTCGTTTCAAAAAAAAAAATTATGAGAGTTACCATGTGATATGAAGAATAATAGTATGCTACTGACATGAGAGAGCAAACAAAGTAAGAAATACTAACAACAACTCTAGTTTTGCTCACTTGAGTTGGTCAGTATATTGATTTTTTGCCAAGAGTAACAAACATTTGGAAATGTGTCTATATAGAACAATATGTATCTAGTGCTATGCTACCTGTGCTAATATGATCTTGATTAATGGTTCTTGTTCAACTGCTGACACTTTGGAGATAGGCAGGTTTGAGGACATATTCAACTAGTCGTGTGTGTATATAATATTTTATATCTGGAGTTACCCTGGCCATGAAAGTAGATGACGTTGCTGGTCATTATTCCAAACAACAAAAGAATTTTGCAAAGTGGATCCAATATCTCACTTGTGTTATTTACAATCGTGGCTGACATGTTGGCTATCCCGATTGAGCGCACAAAAAATAATAGTAAGGGCGGGAGTAGTGCAACAGCTGGTGAGTTGTTGTCTATCTATCCTACAATATGCCTATGACACTTTTTTTTTAATGGAACCTTGTCTTAAAAAGGCGAGGAATCTAAATTAATACTTTCAGTATTTGACCAGTCTTAAAGCTAATTTTCGTAAGAGTGAATTGTTTTATTTAGGAGAAGCTAAATAATTAGGAAGCTTTTGCTCTGTATGCGATCTTTGTGAGCAAGGTCACATCACCATTAGGTATTTGGGAACTCCGATACACTACCGAGGGCTCTCAAATGCCAAATGCACTTCGAAAGGATGTCGTTCACAAAATGAGGCAATTGTTGTGTAATGGATCTCCCCGTGCACTCTCTGTCAACTGAGCACGAGGCTTCTATGTGCCGCAGACGGTGTGTGACATTTGTCTTCCTCAGTTTGAACCTCAGGGCTCGTATTTGCAACATTTCTTGAAGGAGGCAACAACCTCCGTCTTGCTCACACCTTCACAGTTGCGGACCGCAACTTGATCTAACAAACCACATAGTCGCGGACTCGCGGGTCATCTCATTGTTCTTTTGGTGCAGTACCAAAGGTCTATCCGACTTTGACTTGGTTCCGTGGAGGGATTGATTTTGCGAACGAGCTGGGTTGTGCCTTTGAATTTTTTTAGCCGCATCGACGCGTTGGCGGATGCTGTGCTTGTTCTCAGGAGGCATGTCGTCCTATTTAGCGTTGTCGTTGTCTCCGCCCATGTATACTTTAGAGTGGGTAGTGAAGGATTTGCTGGAGCTCGCGTTCGAGTTTGACTCATGGTCTAGGATGGGCAAGATTGACTCGGCGCCGGCTTCAAGGGTGATTTCATCGGAGTTGGATATGGAAGCGATGTAACCAATGGATGCAGAAGAATATGATTGTGCCACCCGTGAGATGCTTCATAGCCTCATAGGAGGTGTCCATGTTTCGTCATCGTAGACAAAATCAATTGTGTCGAAGCAGATGAGCCGACCAATGCAGATGTTTTCGCTTATGGTGGGGCGCCAACCGCCGTGATGAACATGTCGTCACTTGCCCCACGATGGACGCCAACTGTCGTGCTATTGTCATAGTAAAAGCCATCTGGGATGAGGAAAGGATCAAGGCAACATGGAGGATCCAGGAGTTATCTAGCGTGGATATATACCAGTAGCAGCAACTTCTTGATTAATTAGCGACAAACAGATTATTCCGGCCTGTGGGCAGAGAGTGCGGAGTCCAACCGTCGATCGGTCAGTCCTTTTATTTATTATTATTTTTTGGAACGAGTAGCACTAATTTTTTTTGTTGAGAAGTTACGAGTAGCACTAATTAAAGCGCGTCGTTCGGGATATTAGCACGGTCAATCCTAAACCAACTAGCAAATGCGCCCGTGCGTTGCCACGGCTCAAAATTTATATGTTGGTGTAAAACTAAAAACTTGTAAGGTGAGCCACTCAGATCACTTAGGCATCTTTGTACTTTAACAATTCTAATGTAAAATATTTAATCCATCAATAATCAATTCTAAATTTGAGTATTGACTACCATTCGCTAAACATAAAATCGAAACAATCAATAAGCCACGCACAACTTTCTAAAAGAAAATTGTAGATAGACAACCTGACTAAGCTGAAAGCTATCCTAGGAGGATTCGGGTCTGTCGTGACTGTCGCTAGCCTGAGCAACAGTATGCTGCTGCCCATGCATGGTCATGACCCACCTAGAAAACCTGAAGGAGCAGTCAGGAAAAAAAGCTTTAATAACATATTGATCGGAGGCCATCGTCTCGCTGGTACCCACCCATCTCTCTCCGGATATTTCCTATTCTCCATCTATGCCATGCTTCATCTTCTTTCCCAGGACTTGTCACAAGCTCCTCTTTCTCCCTAAAAAAAATATTCTAAATTCGTCTTAAAATTCGACAGAAAAACCTGCAAATTTGTGAATTCGAGGCCCAAATCCGCCAATCCATTCATTTCCTTAGCAGTTTTTCTTTTTATCTTTGCATTACTTGGAGTTTGAGATTCCATGAAGGCCAAGAGGAAACAGCAAGACGACATGTACCATGGAGTAGTCCGTACGCCTTTTTCCGGTCTCAACATCACCGGCCGCCACCCAGGCACCACACGGCCGAGCCCCTGTTGCCCACCGTGAGCAACGCCATGGCGGTCTCGGCGGCCTTCCGCCACTGCTCGGCCTGCACCGGCTAACTTCTGGACCTTCTTCTCGGCGGACACGTACTCATGCAGCTCGAGCTTCAGCTGCCTGTTCATCTGCAGCACGCCCTGAAGCTGTGTTTTCAGCTCCGTGCTGTCCGTGGTCGAAGATGCGGGTCTCCATGGTGGAGGAGAGCTCAGCAAGCTGCACGTGGGAGACGATTGAACCATCGCAGACGCGGATGGTGGATGCGCCCTGACCTCCTCGACCTCCATCGTGGCAGGCGTTGAGCCAACCGACCATGGCCTGCGGGATTAGGCGAAGACGTGGTTGTGGAGGTCAGAGTACTCGTAGGCGAGGAGTTTGAAGTGGAGGAGCCCGTGGGAGGCCAAGCTTCACCAGGAACTCAGTGCGCATAGGAAGGGAGCGTCGATCGGCTACCCTAGCGGCGTGACAACGACTGGGAGGCGCGACACAGGCGGCGGCGGCGGCGCTTGGAGCTTCATGCGGTCGGAGTGGGACAGGAAAGAGGGAAAATATCTGGAAAAAAGAAAAATTGAAACGTTATGTGACTTACGGGTGGCATTGGTGGGTAATTTGCATCAACATTAGGGGTAAAATCGGAATCAGAAAAGCGGACCATCACCTGAAGACATATTATATAGTAGAGATATGGCCGTTTGTATGCAGCTAATTAAGCGACATATGTGCAACTGATTTCAGCACGGATGGCGGCGCGAAAGGCTAGTACGTACCGGAGATCCGTCACAATTGGCGCTCACTTGATTCGTTCTTGATCCATCTCCATCAACCGACCTCTCCTTTTGTTCATACAAATCCAGATCTATATTCGTCCAAGCTCTCAGGCGGCCTCAAGATCGACATGGGCATGCGGCCTGACATGGACGTCGACGGCGTGGAGAAGCAGACAGCCCATGGAGATACCGAGATAAGGAGGAAGAACAACAGGAGAAAGAAAGCATGCCTGTCCTGTTGCATCTCCTTGACCTTCAGCTGCGTGATGGGAGCCTGCATCGTCCTAGCGCTCAATTACTACAGGGTCAACGCGCAATACTCCGTGGCGACGGAGTCGGTCTCCGGCCTCGACCAGAAGGCGGGCCTCTCCTTCAACCTCACCCTCGGCGTCGCCTCGTGGAGCCCGGGGGCCGAGGCCTGCATCAACCCCGGCATGTTCGTGGAGGTGTTCTACCGTGGCATCCGGGTCGCCGCCAGCGACGGCGAGGCTCGGATGGTGCAGCGGACGTGCGCGAGGCCACGGGACGTGGCGGAGCTACCCATCGTGGTGACGGCGACTGCGCTGCCCGTGGGGCAGGGGCTGGAGAACCTCGCCGCGGAGATGAGGGAAGGTGCGGCCGTGTTTGACTTCCAATTGCATCTCCCGCCTAGGTCGTATGGCGGGTATAGCAACCAGGCGTCGTCGTGGGTGACACACTGCAAGGGCAGTCTGGTCGGCGGCCCCGCCGCGGTTTGCGATTCCCCAAACCAAAATGACTAGCAATGTACTTCTAGCTAGATGATCCTCCATTAGTTGCACTCGTTGGATGTCGATCATTTGTTTACCTAGTACTCCATTCCCCCAGCCAGTAGTACGTACTACTAGTTTTAAATATCGTTCTTGTAGTCGCGAGAAGTCTCTTTGTAGCACAGGCTACATGTAGATGTTTACAAGGACTTGATCTACGTTTCTGCAAAGTTTCAACTCGAAATAGTTTGTATTTCTCCCTACACGAAAATGACAAACCTGACAATTTTGAGATTTTGAATCACCGCCGAGATCTAGAAATTTGTTATTTTTACACAGGATAAAATACAGAAATGTCGCATTTCTTTTGTGACGTTCAGAATTTTTTGAAACTTAAAATTGTGGGTTTCGATTTTTCAAAAAACCGGGCTACATGTAGCCTGGGAGACAAAACACCGTACTCCCTTGGTCGCCTCTTTGGACTGTGTTGGCAATGTCAGCTGCTAGTTTTCTTCCATTTCATTTGGTTACGCGGATACCAACTGGCTGCTAAGATCCGAGTCTGTCTGAACAGCAAGCAGGCGACCAAACAATTGGCTGATTAATTTGGACGGTCGCTCTCCTGCAACAGGATGCTCGGAAGTCTAGTTGCAGGAAGCGCAAATTTTGCTTCGACCAACCAATCACAGCCCTAGTCACCGGTTGAAGTTAGCTAATTGCCTTTGGTTCCGGACTGTTATCCTTGCATTTATAAGTTAGGTTTTTTTTAGGGCTAGGCAAGCACGTACAGAGGAGCTGAGCGTTGGACATGGTCCAGCTTGCTCTATAGGCCAGAATGCCGAATGCATGAAAGGGGCTCCACGTTGATGGGCTCGAAGCAAAGAAGTGCTCCAAGACATGCGTGTGGGCTAGGATTTCAAAGCTCATGAGAGCCCTACACGTTCGCGTACATCACGATCTGGCCATCCACGAAAGTAAAAAAAAAAACCGAAAGTCAAATGGTTTGCGTTTATCCGAACTCAAAACACATTTGACAAGAGGAAGTAACAAGCACTAGCTCGCGACCAAACGCACTGCCAGTGCCCACTAGCTAATCAATCAGTCCCGCACACAGCCACACGGCCGATCGATCATGGTTAGTAAGATAAGTCAAGAAGATAAACACGGTGTCGGCGAGCTATTGTTCCAGTAGCGCGCGCTAGCCATGAGCAGCTAGCCACCGGTCCAAACCCCACTACCGCTCGCTGCTATCGTGTCACCTCCTTGGATCCTATAAATACCGCTGCGGCGTCCCGCCATCTTTGCATCCATCGATCACCCCAGAGTGTTGGAGGCAACACCGATCCAATCGAGAAACTCACTAGCTAACGATCACCCCAGAGTGTTGGAGGCAACACCGTTGCAATGCGCGAGATGGCTCGTTTCACGAAGGCCGTTGTGTTTAGCGTGGCCGTGCTGGCCGCATTTGTTCTCGTGGCTGAGGGCCGCGCTGCCCGGAAGGATCTAGGGCTAGGCCTCAATCTTGGCGGGGGTGGAGGCCTCGGAGCTGGCACCGGGGGTGGCTTGGGGGTCGGCACGGGTGGCGGCGTGGGAATTGGCTCAGGGATCGGTGTTGGCATCGGTGGCGGCGGCGGCTCTGGTTCCGGATCAGGATCCGGGTCTTACTCAGGCTCCGGCTCTGGATCATCGTCGGCAGGGTCTGGTGCGGGCTCCCACGCAGAGTCGGGTGCCGGCTCGAACGCAGGGTCCGGTGGCGCAGGGTCCTACGCTGGATCTAGAGCGGGATCGTACGCAGGCTCCAACGCCGGGAACGGAGGCTCCGGCGCGGGCTCGCACGCCGGTTCTGAAGCTGGCTCCTACGCAGCGTCCGGCACTGCCCAGCATGGACCGTCCGAAGCCGGCTCGTACGCAGGGTCCAGGGCTGGCTCCTACGCTGGCAGTGGGCACGGCAAGTGAACTTAGTAAACTTACTGCAAGGGTTCATGCATAGGACAGTACCCAATTGCTACGTTATGTAAAAAAAAATAAAAGGGTGATATACTAGTATGTATTTATGTGTTCGGATCACCTCCGTGCATTGTATCCTATAAATAAGGGTGTAGGTGTGAACGATGAATAATACGGTTGCATATGCGCGTGTACTACATGTACGCGGATGAATAGTTCAGCATATACGAAGATTGATTTTATGTATGGAAATGGAACACTTCTATGTAGAAATGGGTTAATTACGCGTATAAGATTGTGTATAAGATGCGGTGCTACGGCAAATTTGAAGATACATGATCTAACAATAAATCCAAGACCACAGTTCTTCTAATCATCAAATCTTGGTCGCATGCTAATAAACTGACACATGATGAGTATACAAAATACACCATTTTATACCAACAGTTGCATGTTCAGTGAGATGGTGCTCTGACATACCACCATGGAATTATTATGCAGGGGCGTGTTTGGTTGGTCACAAGGCTTCGTATGTGTATGTTGATGCAAATTTTGTACGTTTGTTGGTTGGCTGACTCGTATGTGGAATCTTGCATAACACAAACTTCAAAGCAGCTCTGGCCTGAACGGCCGAATCGGCCATTTTCTTGGAGCCAACTTCGTAGGAGCGAAAAGTGGGTGCGTGGCTGCACGTGAGGGGAAGAGGGAGAGACGTCGTGTTCCTTAAGGAATCACGGCATAAATCTCCTCACGGCTCACTCTTCCTCTCCACTTCCCTCACTCAACTTGCTCGTGACCTCTCCTCTCTCGTCGGCGGTTTCGCTTCCGCCGACACATCGGAGCACCGCGCAGTGACCAACATCAGCAGGAGAAGAAAGCTGACCACCTCTTCTCCCTCTTTCCACAAGTAGGATCACCGTCCACACCGACGAGCCCGACCCATCACTTCCGACCTCGAGAGCTACATCCATGGTTGTCTAATCTCTAGCCCCTCGTAGACATAACATGCACGGTAGATCTGCACGTTTTAGGGTTAAATGCTTGTTTCTCGGGTTTATGGCTTAGATTTTGGGGGTTTTACTTGCTTAGTACGTGAGTCAATGATTATATCGCAACATTGGAAAATATTCCAAAGGTAGCATCGAGATAGCATCGATTGCATGTTCTTTATGATTGATCTCTGAGAAACCCATAAAACTTATGAGGCACTAGTTAATGTTCGAGGCACTTTCCAAAAGTACCTTTTCAGATACAATTTTAAGCCACTTGTGAGAATGCCTCAAGTCCTTTTGGGCACTTTCAAATGTACCTTAAAATCTTAGTTTTTAAGGCACATTTGATGATAAGATAATTTACGGTGCACAATTTTAGATGAATTCAAATTAGCAATTACAAATCACTATTATATATAGATGAATCCAACATTCAGATTCAATCTCACAATACTACAACAATATTTAGTTTTAGTTTTGGAAGACATGATGAACTAAAACACCATCAGTTAGGAACTACATCAAGTACATCATTACTTTCAAGTGAACAATTGTAAAACTAACAACAAGGAACTTAAACCTTTAATAATGAATTTTTGTGTCAGGAACTTGTGAATCGGCAACAACATATACTTCCCTGTACCAGGAGCTTGACTATCGTTCACAATCCTCTTTTAGCGTTGCTATTCGAGGAAGGAATCTCGTGAAATAGGAAATTGGCGGAACTAGGGAAGGTCGAGAAGAGGAACTGATTGCGGTGGTGGACCGCAGAAGCAAAGGCAACATGAGAGCGAAGATTGGTAGATGGAAGATGAAGCGATGGGTCCATGGCCACGGAAGAAGGTTACAATTCGATGTGTATTCATACAAACAATTAAAGTAATATGTGGGTCCTATGTGATGACATGACTTCAGATAATTACATGAAATTTGGAGCTCTTATTTAGTTACTCCCTCTTGTGCAGTTTACAGAGCACGCACGCAGTTTAAGAAAAGAATTGACCATTAAGTTTGGTCCACTACATATAAATTATACGGGTTTGCTAATTCTCAGACCTAGCCTTCATCTTCCTCACGACGATGGAGTGAGCCGGAGCCGCCCAAGCCACGGCGGAGGATGTGGAGGCGAGTAAGAAACTTATCTTGCGGGTGCAGGGTGCGGATTCATCGGTGCCGGAGAAGAAGGATAGGCTTAGAGGGATGGCGGGGGTGGCGGAGGACCGGCGGAGCAGGAGCTCGGGGCAGGGAAGGGCAGCGAGACGTCGCGCAGCGCGCCGGCCGCGGGAGAGGTGAACGGCTGTTAGGCCGGCGGTGGCTACGGGGGAAGCGTGCTCGCCGGAGGTGAAGAAGATGACCATGATGTCAGTCGACCTAGAACTAAGCTAGTTCTCAGTGGAATGAGCAATAGGCGGATCCTAAATTATATATCACAGAAATTGTACATTGAATTATATTGAAAACAAATTTTTAATCATATAATTTTTGTGATATATAATTCATATTTTATTGACCAATTAATGGTCGAAGTGTTTTCTTAAACTACGTGTACGTGTGCCCTGTAAAGGTTCCCGAAGGGAAATTGAGTATATAAAATACCCAATTGATTATTTTATTTTCGAACTTCAAAATTGAAATAGATGATTGTTTGAAATATTTTCAGAAGAAATATTCATAAAAGAGGTCATATTGTCTCTTATTTTGATTTTTAGAATTTTAGGAAATAATTTTAGAAGATCCTCAAAAGGTTTTTGTTCTCTCTTAATTTCAACACTTTGTTATATTAATTTAACACCTCAACATATAGAAAGTTTTAGGATGTTACATGATGCCAACCCAATGCGCAACACGTTGATTGAGGGGTCCACCACAGAGGCTGGATTGGCGTTAGCTCGATGACCGCCTCAGCGATGATGTCATCAATTGTGACATCTTCTTCAACCACATCGTGAATGAGTCCAATGCAATTAACCACAACATCTTTGTAGTACCATTTCCAATACCACCTTTTTTTCTACAAAATAAACCAGGGCATGTTCAAATAAATTTAGGAAGCAAGGCTGAGTTAAATATATATGATTTACACTAAACTTTTATACCTACTTATATTTATTATACTATAGTTTAAATGAGTGTATATTTCCCATTACATAATTAGCACAATTAACTCAATATGAAATGTTACTAAAATTAGTTTTAGCACTTTATTGTAACGTACATTTAAAATACATTTATCCCATGGTAAATGTATTCTGTAACAAAAATATGTTAGTTTTGTATTGTAACTGAAAAAATTGTACACCTCCTTGTTTTTTTGCATTTACATTAATGCTTAAATGTCATAACTATTTTGGTAGACATATGTAATGCTACATTCAAAAAAAAAATCTTAATAGTGATTTCGAGTGGTAATCATGTGAGTAAATTTCAAATAACTTCTAGGGTACAAATTGAACTATTATTGGTTGTAATTATAGTTTTTTTACGAGATTGTAACTATGGCTAAATGTGTATTACAAGTTACAGTGTGTTCAGTGATAGCCCGACAATGCATCCATTCTATGTACTTGATATTGTGGATTATACAACTTCCTCATACACTCGGTTTGATTTGTTAGGCTCGTTGCAATTCGTTTGATAGATTTGTTGTACGCAACTTTTCACAATAGTTTTTCAAATAGCATGTCGTGCAAAATTGGAAAAGTGAAAACAGCTGCCAAGTTTTCCATCGGAGATAGTCTAGTGTCATGGCGTCGACATTGAGAGAGGGGGGGGGGGGGGGGGGGGGGGGGAACCCTAGCATATTATCTTATTCTTCTCCTCTCTCTCCTCCTGCCCCGGTTGTTTGACTAAACTCCTCCTCTATCCGATTCCTCAAATGATTACAGGGTAACGAGGGACACCAAAATAAGCTTACTGTGCTCTAGACTGTCTCCGAACTTGCCATCATCAACCAATCCAATAACAAGTACTTCCTCGGTTATGAAATATAAGATGTTTTACTGTATCTAAACTTATTTTGGTCACTCATTTGATTCCGTATGCAGTCTACATGAGTTTTTTATAATTTGGAACAGAAGGAGTAGCTCATGATCCATACATGCTAGACCTTCTTTGGTTCGTGAGATACCAAAATGTAGTAGTATGAACCGGATAGGAATGAAAATGGAAAATAAAGGATTCGAGAATCTTCCTTTAGTGGTCATTTGAAATATAGGAAAGGAAAAGCAGAGACACTTACATGTTTTTAATCAACTTGATTAGCGTAAATCATAGGCAACGGCAACAGCGTTAAGTGGCGTATATGGCCATGCTGCAACAGTGTTAACTCAACATTAACTTTTACACGCAAAGGAATGAACAATGAGGACAAGATTCTTTCCTTGCTGTGTATTTCCTGAGAATCTATCTGCAAAGAGAAAGTTACTTCAGATTTTTTTGGGTGCATTCCTGCGTCTCGAACGCGGCTACGGTGCAAATTTCTGTAGGAATCGGAATGCTACACTTTTCCTATAAAATCTTGTGAATCTAAGGAGGCCTAAACCAATTTTATCTTGTCATTTTCTTTACGTTTTCTTCCTTTCCCTTCCTAAAATCAGCCAAAATAGCCTCTGCCAGCTCTTTAGCGCAGATTCATCGGTGTGTTCAGCTGTGCACATGACAGACACGGTTAAGCAACCAGAGATTTCTTAGCCACGTCACCGGCGCATTATCGTACGCGATATCGCTGTCACCCGCGTGAGATTAGATTAGCCGTGTGTGCCATGCCAACGATGCTTATTAGATTCACTATAAAGTCCAAGATGCATCGCTGTTTACAAGAAGAGAAATCGTAAGAATTTGCCTATACAAACACCTGTCCATTGCCCATTGCCGAGCGCGTCAGCGTTTAGGACACGCCAGCCTGCCAGCGCATAACCGAGGTGCTTTGCCTCCGTGACGTGGCACCTCCGACCGGTGGGCCCGCCCACGTTGACCCCACCACATCACCACAACCACCACCACCCGACTGCTCAGGTATTCGCGGATCCAACTGCAGAAGCTTCCCCAAATCTAAACCATCTTCTTCTTCCCCGGGAATTTTCCAGAAGCTTCTCGAACCCACCGAGGTGGGCATCTCTCTCCCTCTCCGGTTCGGTTTCTCCTCTAACGCTGTCGGTTTCTCCTCGGTCCTGATAGCGTTCGCTGTTTTTGTTTGTGTTCGTAGCCGCGGGCGAGATCCATCCTGTGCGGTCATGGTGAAGGAGACCGCGTACTACGACACCCTCGGGGTCAGCGTCGAGGCCTCCCCCGCCGAGATCAAGAAGGCCTACTATGTCCAGGTAATTGGACGGTCCTCACTATGCGCCCTTGAGTACCCAGGTCGTCTCCGTGCGCTGAATCTGAATTGTTTCAGGCGAAGCTGGTGCACCCGGACAAGAACCCTGACAACCCGGACGCCGCGCGCAAGTTTCAGGTGGGTTCTCAGTGTTCACTTCTGTGATGTTCCGTCAGTTCACTCTGGAGTTAGCGAAATTGGTGGTCAGATAAATATAATGTTGTAGATGCATGTGTCATGTGTGTAGTTAACCCCACGGTTCGAGGGTATGCTGGAATTGAAATTTTAAGTTAGCCAAAGTTAATTTAGATTCCTTCCCCCACACCCAAGGGAATGAAGTTAGTTTAGCCACAGTTATGAGGTATAGTTTGGTCGATTAGCTGCTGACGAGATGTTCAGTGCGGGCTTCGTTTCACAGTAGGGGTCTTCCAATCCTTGCTGAGTAGTGCTTTTATGCTCATCAATTTTAGTCTTGAGTCTGTTAAATGTAAGTTTCTCTATGACGTAAAGTTCCTTTTCGAATGATAATATCCACTTGGATAAATCATTAAGTTAAGTACTAACTCGTCTGCTTTTAACAGGAACTCGGAGAGGCCTACCAAGTCCTAAGCGATCCGGCGAAAAAGGAGGCTTATGATAAGAATGGAAAGGAGGGTCTTTCCCCGTAAGTCATGAATTTCATGAGTCATGGACGTTTAGTAGACAATGAGTATTTTTATAAAAGAGAAAAACATAGCTGCTCTAAAAGGATCATTCAGATTGAACTAGCTTGGCTGGGAATATAGACTGGGGATGTTCTAGTGGATTGGTGACGGTTACAGAACAAGAGAAGAGCACCGTTCAGAGTTGAGTTAAGGCGGTCTCTCGAATTTGTGGATGGTAGATAATATAACAACTAGTAACTATATCAGAACAAAGGGCCCGCTTTAGAAAAAATATACAACTACCCTCGAGACACTACTTATAGCTTTATGTGGAAATAAAATGCTAATTGGCTTCATTATGCTGTGATTTCTCTTCTTACTCGGTTAATTCATGTGGCATTCAGGGATAACATGGTAGATCCCGCTGCTGTCTTTGGCATGCTTTTTGGAAGTGACTATTTCGAAGATTATGTTGGTCAGCTTGCTCTGGCATCCATTGCTTCAGTGGAGGTTGATGAAGGTGCAAACAGCCAAGAGACCCGATTAAAGGTTCGAGAGAAGATAAAAGTAAGCTACTTCTTTATTTATTGCGCTGAAATTGTCATTCAGTTTGGGTTCTGACATGCAGATGCATAAATTAAACTTAAATAACTTTCTTATGACACAGGGGATGCAAAAAGAAAGAGAGCAAAAGCTTACTCAGAGCCTAAAGGACCGACTTCAACCATATGTGGATGGTAGGAAGGATGATTTTGTGGCCTGGGCAAATGCAGAAGCTAAGCGTTTATCAGAAGCAGGTATATCATGTGAATGTGCACTAGTGTGACTTTTCATCAGCCCCTTTTTTGCTTCATTGGCATTTTCCCCTAAAAAAATCAATTCTATTCTATCATCTTAGATAATGTTATCTGCACGGTTAAGGGCTGTAAAAGGACCCCCTATTGCATCAGAGTTGTAATGGTTGTCTCCCGATAATTTACTACAATACTACTTCTTCTTCACTTGCAGTATTTTACATTAGCCTTCTCAAATCGTTGACTTCCTTGAACCTATTTTCAGCTTTTGGTGAGGCTATGCTTCACACTGTTGGGTATATTTATGTACGGCAAGCGGCAAGAGAACTTGGAAAGAGTAAATTATATATGGGTGTACCATTCATAGCTGAGTGGGTAAGAGACAAGGGTCACACAATTAAATCACAAGTTAGTGCCGCTGCAGGTAATTCCTAAGCCATTCTTTAGTTCTTTGTTGATAGTAAGTTCCTCCTTAGTAACGAGTTCTTGTTACAGGTGCTATCGCTCTGATACAGCTACAAGATGGAATGAAAAAGATGGAGGACGGTGCCGATAAGGAAGAGCAGCTTATGAAGAGTTTTGAGGAGAAAAAAGAAGCCATGCTTAATTCTCTATGGAAAATCAATGTGGTTGATATTGAGTCAACACTTTCCCGAGTATGCCAAGCAGTAAGTTTTGCCTTTTTTCTTTCAAAATTCTTTGGTGAAAGCTTGTCATTTATGCATATCTATGAGAAAGAAATATATGGATTAATTTTCTTATGCTTTATTGATCTCTTGGGTCCTCAGGTTCTAAAAGATAACACTGTCCCAAAAGATGTTCTGAAGTTGCGAGCAAAAGCGTTGAAAAAGCTTGGAACGATATTCCAAGTAAGTTTATTTTAGCCTACAGTGTGTTAAAGAGTTAATGAGGACAGATACAAGGTTTACAAACTTTCGGTTCCTATATTACTAGCAAATTCGTTTGCTTCATCTAGTATGCTGAACAGTTAGTGACGACAGACGCAAGACCTACACACTTTTAGTTACACGTGTTTTAGTAGCAAATTACCAAAGTACCCGGTTTTAGGGTGATTGTGCATCATAGTAATGAAACCACGTGAATGGGTTTCTGTATGTTGGTCCTATTTTCGTACATGCACTATGGTGGGTTCCATCAAGATTTATGTTTGATCCATGACACTTGAATTTTAGAATGGAAATACAACATTGTATACTACATACATTATGTGGAAACGTCTGGTTTTGTGCTTTTGTGCCTTCTCCAGTCTCAAGGAATTCGGTAACTGGTGATCTCATGATTCACGGCATAGGCATGTTTTTCTTTACTTGCTATCGAAGTATTTTTTAGGTTTAGGGAATCAAAGCAAGTCGCCAGTTTTGCCTAGGCATGATTTTGGCTGTTTCCAGTTCAAAGTCAAACATGAAATCTGGATGCCCCACCTGTTTTCTTCCTTGGTAACCAGACAACGACAGTATGGATCACAATAAAAATATAGAACACAATCTGGCACAATATTGTCCATCTCATAATTTATTACTCCCTCCGTTCACAAAAAGATGTCTCAACTTTGTCCAAATTTGCATGTATCTACACATGAATTTAGACAAAGTTGAGACATTCTTTTATGGACGGAGGGAGTACCAAACTTGACAGAAGTACCAGTCTTGTGCCTTTATTCTTTCTATGCACTCCCCTCAATAGGCAATACCTGTATTCTTCTTTCTATGCATAGAAGCTTGTCTCCAGTGGGTTGCGTTCTTAGTTAGCAGATAACATGATGAATAACTTCATATCCATAACCTTTCCTTGTAACATCAGGGCTCAAAATCTCTCTACTATCGCGAGAACAGCCTACGCGTCGAAACTCCGACGAAGCAGGAGGGAACAGCTTCACACTAAAGACTGAGAACTGAACACGACAAACACTTTTGACAATTTGTGAATTATTCAGATCTTTGTGAATTATTATCTGCTTGTAATGTTTTTACAGCAGGCTGCTCTGGTTGCACCTGCGGTTTCTTTGTTTTTTCTGTAAGAAGCTGGATGCTGAACACGAAGCATTTCTTGTACTGAATACGGCATCCTAGTTGTTGACTACTCGCCAATTGCTTAGCCAGTGCACCTCCATTCCTGGCTTTGTTTTGGAGGAAGACTTCTCAGAGGAACCTCCACTAACAACAACATTTTATAAGGGCACCTCGACTCTAACAAACCTTGTCATAGATGCACACAGCTCAAACAGAAGCTATAGCCATAGGCCCCTAACATGCGACACAAAGAATAAAGCACACTTAGACGACAAAAGACCGAGATGGAGATTATGCCTTCATCCATGTTTGATAGAAACCTTCTTTGCTGCTCGCTCCACTTGAGAACATGTCAGACATAGAACCTTATGTTGCAGTTATGCATATGGCTCACCTACAATGTAGAAGAGGATTATTTTTATGAAAAACAACATCATTCTTGTTAGTTGATTTTACTTGTCATTATGAGACCACCCCCCTTGAAGGCACCACAAAAAGATAATATTTTGAACGTGACCATCATCTTCCAAACTTTCTTATTATTAATTGGTGCATCCATCTGGATAAGGGCTTGGTACATAAACTTGACTGCTAAAATACCATTGTTTTGCAAATTCCATCGGAAAATATCATGTCCATGTGTTAAGCCCACACCATGGATATGCTCTAATAAAACATTCCAAGTTATTAATCGATTCCCATTAAATCACGCCTAGAAAAGACATTTGGGTGGGTGTGGGACCCAACACCTGCTTAACTGTGAATGCTAACGAGAAGGCAGGGATACTGAGAACACAAAGGTGTATCTCCCAATCATATCCTCCCAGAAATGCAACTGGGAGTGTCCCTAATGGAGAAGGTGCCAAACCTAAAGAAGGATCACTTTACTTTCATTAGAAAAAATGCACTTAACAAATAGCCATGTAACTACCGATGGCACCCGCACCCATTGGTGTGGGTAGAGCTGAACCAAACCCGCACCCGCGTCCTCGTATTTTAACCACACCCACACCCATACCCGCGTCTGGGTACAATTTTTTTACCATACCCGCACCCGCGTGGGTATTTAATACCCGCGGGTAAACCCACCAAACAAGTCATTCATCCATAATGTATAACAAAACCATCGACATGTATGCTCATTAATTCTCTGATTCGGCAAACGACGCATATATGTATGAAAAGAAGCAATAAAATAGCACAATTTATATGAAAATGAACAACAAAACAACCCATTCATCCACGTGGAGCTCGCCTCCGCCAGTGTCCATGACGAGCAGACGCGTGTGTGGCCGAGCCGGCTACCGCGTCCAGGAGAGTGTGTACGGAGAGGGCGTGATGGCGGACTAGCGGAGGCTGGTGGCTGGTGGCTGCCTGGTTGGGGGAAGGGCAGGGCGGTGACGAGGAGCCGGGAGGGAGATTGCCATATCGAACTGAAAGTAGTGGAGACTGGAGATGAAACGACGTGGGTGAGGACTGCCTGAGAATTGTGAATCAGGCGAAAATTAAGTGGCCGCACGTATGGGAACAAGCGAGAATTACTTAGCTGGTTAATATTTTGAGATTTCCCCCTAAAATAACCCTATGTACCACGGATTTATATGTCAAAAAACAAAAATAGATGTGTATGTGGGTATGCGGGTATGGGTACTACTTTACCATACCCGCACCCGCAATACCTACTGGGACACTGGGTACACACTTTTAACCATTTGCTTACCCATGGGTAAAGATTTTTTTACCAAACCCTTACCCTAATGGGTAAATACCCACTGGGTATGCGGGTAATGGGTACCCATTGCCATCGGTACATGTAACCGATATAACTGTTCTGTAGCACCTCTTGCCACACACCATCTTCAATAACAAGCTTGACTAACCATTTACTAACTACAACAGTGTTCTTAGCATCCATGTTGTGGATCCCTAATCCACCTTGATCCTTTGGGCGGCATAAGATGTTCCATTATGCTAAATGGTATTTCTTTTTTGTTGGTCACTTTGACCACAAAACCTAGAGCAATAATACTATAGCCTTCGTAAGACACCATTGGGTATCAGGAAGAACAATAACATATATAGCACCTCTGTCGGAAGTTTCTTATTGATAACTTTAATGAGATTGTCTACTCACAATCAGTTTGAGCGAATCATACATACTGATATTCACAAAATTACAAGGAAGGTTACAACAAGAATATGATGACCCCATCTGCACAATACCGGATATGAACAAATAAAAAGCACCACCCCTTTGATCACCAGAGGAGAAAAATTAAATGAATACAAAACGTTCGTGGGTGACTCATTCTATTACAAAGTGGTAGTCTACTTCTATAGGCTTGGTCCTTGTACAAAAGACTGGATTGACGATCATGGTGATGTGGACGATGGGGGAGCTGAATCGGAGATGTCTGGCATCCAGGCGCCTCGGGATCCTAGAGCCCTTCGTGCTCCAGAATCTATGTTCTTCGACAGAGCACATTAACGGACGTTACCCATGGCCAGAGGGGGGCGCATTACGTGCTCGGACGCTGTAAGCCGAGCTCTTTCTTCCTCCAAGTTCTGGAGGATGTTGTTTGATCTTGACGTGTGGGAGTGCACTCTGGCTCCGCCCCAAGTGGTTCGTCCCCGATGGTGTTGCCGGTGCCCTAGACTGGAGGTCACGGTGGTGCTACGGTGAAGACAAAAGACTCGGTTTCATTTCTTGGGTCCTGGTTGCAAGGTTCGAGGACCGTGCTGTAATTTTGTTTTCTCTTGGGGTCCTCTTTGTAAAATATACACCACACTAATGCACTTTCCAGCCCCTTCGGGGCCTTATCCCGTTCAAAAAAAAAGATTCCCCCCTTGTCAAGCTTGAGCTTTCAGAGAGGGAGGAACATTGATGCAAGGGCGAAGAAAAGTGCACGCAAATCTTTTGCCCACAAAACAAGCATGTTTGAGATCCACGTGGCACGCACATTCAATTGTGTGACAAAAACTTCTCAGGCTAGCGATGGACGGACGCCAACGGTAGGGGTGATCTCGCGTGCGGTACTAACGTAACTGCTACATACATGTCACAATTTAAATTTACAATTTACAATGAATGAGACAGTTAGACAGGAGGAGCGTGGCGACATGCATGCTTATTTTCTTCTTGCAAGACAATTTACAATGAAGGAGATCGATCGATGCATGGCATCCCCCATTCCCCTTACACACTAATTCGTATTTAGACAAACCCAAGTCAAATAATTTGGAACGGAGGGAGTAGTACCCAGCAGCTGCATGCATGTCGTGTATGTTTTTCGAGTTTGGGATCTATATGTGAATGCGAGATGGTTTCTGTTGTTTTGCTGCTTCCTGAGTCGATCTCGCACAAGATCATCGATGATATATTGATATATACATTTCTTTTTTGATTTTCAATGGCTCTCATTCACGCATAAACTTGTTTCGGTCATTACAAATAAAGGGACTGGTCTGGTTTGGAGAATTGTTTAACCAAAGACCATCAGTTCCCTCTACCCTGTTTAGCTTGGCAAGCTCATGCGCAACAGCATTACAACCTCTCTTAACTAAAGATAACGAAAAGTTGTGTTCTGATCTTCTAATTCTGTCAATCTCTCTATAGATAGAGCAAAGTCTCGACAGATTTTGGCCCTCTCCATTCACAGCAGCATAAACAGCTGAACAATCAGTTTCCACTTCCGAGGGATAGAGACCCATTTGCTTGCATTTGTGAAGGCTCAACAGCAAAGCCCTCGCTTCAGCTTCCTCTGCATCATGGCAATTGGGGAGTCTGGACGCCATCGAGCATAAAACCCCACCCGATGCATCTGTAATGATTGCCCCCATTGATCCAAAATGAAGATCTTGAATAAAGGAAGCATCGACATTCATCTTTGATTCGCCAATGGCTGGAGGCTTCCAGTAGTGTTTAGATTCAGCACTTTGTGGGTCTTTTCTCCTCCACTCTTTCAGATTAGTATTGGAATTGTCCATGTTGGTCTGTCCACACTCAGCACAATTGAGAGTATCAACGTAATTTTGGAGAAAAACTACAGAGGCTTCAATTGAGCACTTACCATCTTCGTGGACGATGTTGTTCCTCAAATGCCACGCTCTCCACAGCAGCATTAGAATTTTGGGTCTGGTCTCTTTCTCTGCATTCGCCAGCATCAGCAGAAGCCAGTCAGGTCCAGTGTATCTGAATTGATCTTCGGGAGGCAAATTCCAAACTTTCCTCATTTCAAATCTAAGAGCTCTAGCCTTTGTACAGAGCACGGTAGCATGAAAACTGCTCTCTTCATCAGTTCCACAGATGTTGCACGTGTTGTCAATTTCCAACGTTCTTCTCCATTTATTCTTCTTAGTTGCCAGATTATCAACTGCACAACGCCAAGCAAAGATTCTGACTTTATTTGGAACTTTACATTTCCAAATGAGGTCCCATAGATTTCTGGTATCATCCCCATTTGTGCTGCCCCCCTCTTTAAGATGAGCCTTTCTCCGGTTGTCGAAGGCCAGTTTATATGCACTTTTTACAGAGAAGACACCGTTCTTCTCATAGTGCCAAGCAGGTGTATCCATATCAAGCGGCATAGGTTCCAGTGATAAAATCTCGTCAGCGTCAAAGGGATGAAAAACATCTCTGATTTTTCTCTCATCCCATTGTCTTGTACCTCTAATAAAAAGGTCCCTGACTTTCCTGCATCTAGAGTGTTTCTGCAGGCTTTTGATGGGCATTGGAGTTCTCCGAGGTAACCAGTTACATCTCTGAATATCAATTTTAGCTCCATCTCCTATTCTCCAGATAATACCCTGCTTTAGCAATTCGAGGCCAAACTCGATACCTCTCCAAGTAGGGGAAGCCTCTGCAGAGAAAACGGTGTCCAATAGATCTCCATTGGGGAAATACTTTGCTTTCAGCATCCTAGCACACAGGCTTTCAGGGTTTTGCAGAAGTCTCCAAGCTTGTCTAGCCAACAAGGCTTGGTTGAAAAGTTGGGTGTCTCTGAATCCAACTCCTCCTTGGCACTTAGGTAGAATCAGGTTATCCCAAGCAGTCCAGTGAACTTTCCTGTTTTCTTCATCTTCGCCCCACCAGAATTTCCTAATTGTCTTCATGTAATCGTCATGAAAACCTGCAGGAAGTTTAAAGATGCTCATGATATAGTTTGTGAGTGATTGTGCCACGGCTTTGATTAGAGTCTCCTTTGCTGCCATTGACATGTGATTCTCATTCCAGACATTCAGTTTCTTTCCGAAAACTTCCTTGGTTGGTTGGAATTTTTCCTTTTTCATTCTGCCTTCTGGAGTTGGAAACCCAAGGTATTTCTCTTCGAAGGTGCTTTGCTGAATGCTTAGAAGATTCTTGATGTCTGTTTGAGTCGAATCATCACAGACACTGCTAAACAAAATAGAACATTTGTTAGCACTAACAAGTTGTCCTGTGCAGCTTTCGTAAAGTTTCAGGGCATTCTTTATCACACCAGCTTGCTGCGGGTTAGCTTGGAAGAATAGGAGGCTGTCGTCCGCAAATAACAGATGGGACACACTTGGGGCAGACCTGCAGATTTTCAGAGCTCTCAACTCTTGGTTGTAAACTGCCCTATCCAGGATTTTTGTAAACCCTTCACCAACAAAAAGGAAGAGATAAGGTGATAGAGGATCACCCTGTCTTAAACCCCTAGAGGGGTAGAACTGATCTGTTAGTTCGCCATTAACTCTCACTTTGAACGATGCAGAGGAGACACATTCCATCACCAAATTAACCCACTTTGGATCAAAACCAAATTTAAGTAGAGCCCCTTTTAAATATTTCCAATCCACTCTGTCATATGCCTTTGAGAGATCTAGCTTATAAGCACAGAAGTCATTTGCAATCTTCTTATTTTTCTGTATGCGATGGAAGCATTCGAAAGCTACCAGTGCATTATCTGTAATAAGCCTCCCCGGGATGAAGGCACTCTGGTTGTGAGAAATGAGTTTCTGTAGGAACGGTCTCAGTCTATTGATCATGCATTTCGTCACGACCTTATAGGTGACATTGCAAAGTGAAATGGGCCTGAAGTCTTTCAACTCATTTGCGTTGTTTGATTTTGGAATCAGTACAACATTTGTTTCATTTACATCAGCCGGCATTACCCCTACTCTGAAGAAATCCTTCACAGCTCTGATCACATCACTTTTTAGCACACCCCAGTTTCTTTGGAAAAATCTAGCAGGGAAACCGTCTGGTCCCGGGGCCTTGAGAGGCCCAATTTGAAATAATGCGTCGGATATCTCCTCATCCGACCATTCTTTCATAAGAGCATCGTTCATGTCTTGGGTGACTTGTGGTTCTATGATATCCAGCAGTTCAGAGGGATTAACTTGTTTATCCTCTGTGAACAGGTTAGAAAAAAACTCCTTAGAGTAATTTAGGAGTTCCCTTTGGGTTTGGAGGATCTTGTTGTCTTCCGTTTTCAGGGAATTGATCCTATTTTTCTTAGCTCTCCACGTTGCCTTCCTATGAAAGAACTTTGTGTTTTGGTCACCTTCTTTTAGCCATGTAATTCTTGATCTTTGTCTCCACATTGTCTCCTCTCTTAGTAACAGCTCATCTAGTCTTGCCGTCACCCTTCTGATTTCAGCCGAGTGAAGGTGTGGATAATGCTTGTAAAGCCAATCCAGTCTCTTCTTTAGCTTTTTAATTTCCAAATCAACCTTGCCAAAATTTTCATTGCTCCAGCATCTCAGCGACTTCATGGTTGTTTGGAGATTGCTTTTGATATCTGCGAGGTTTTGTACATGATCACAGGCAAGCCACGTATCATTAATCTCCTTTCCCAGTGACTCCTCTCTTTCCCACATAGCTTCATATCTGTATATAGGCTGCTTTTTCTCAAAAGCGGCTTTCTTATTCATATTCAAGACCACAGGCAGATGGTCTGATCTGGACGAAATGATATGTTCAACAGAAGCATCTATGAATAAATTACTCCAGGCTTGGTTGGCAACTGCCCTGTCGAGTCTAACTTTGACATTACATCTTCCCTCTTGTTGGTTGTTGTAGGTCCATGGCAAACCCTTGTATCCTAGATCATGTAGGTCACAATATTGAAGGGTGTCTCTGAAATCTTGCATCTTTCTTTCACTCCTTCTAGTGGTAGAAAAATGCTCACTCTGCCATAGTGCTTCGTTGAAATCTCCCAACATCAGCCAAGGCAACTTGTCTGCTCTATTAGTTTTTATTCTCCTTAGCAACTTCCAAAATTCATGTCTCTGATGAGCACACGGTTCTCCATAAACGAAAGTGCTCCTCCATTTTATTTCAGTCTCATGCTGGACAATTACATCTATATGGTGTGGGCTGAAGTTGATTAGATCAACTTTTACATCATTTTTCCAACACAGCACTAGCCCCCCACCTTTACCAGGCAAACAAACAGGGAAACAACTATTAAAACCTAGTCTTTTACAGATGCTTTCGACCAGCTTTTTATTCTGTCTCGTTTCAGAGAGGAACAGCATGCTTGGGCGGAATTCTCGCACAAGGCGAGTCAGCTCCTGAACTGTCCGAGGTTGCCCCAGTCCTCGGCAGTTCCAGAACAGGATGATCATTGTGCCTGCCAGGCGCCAACATCAGCGCCCGACAGTGGACCGGCAGCCCCAGGGCCGGTAGCTTCCTTTGCTTTCTTCCTCTCCTCCAAATCCTGCTCCACCTCTCTTTCCAGTTCAGCCTGACGCAGCCTCTGCAGTCCTTCCTCTCCAAGGCATTCCGACAGGGTCGGAGGTTGCATAGTGCCTCGTTTTGTGACCTGCATCATCCCTATCTCATCTTCTTCCTCTTCTGTGCGGTTCCTCACCCTGCCACTGATTTGTTGCTGAGTCTGGTCTGCTGGTGCTAAGTTCTGTTCATTGTTGCTTCCCTTCAGATCACGTTCCCTCCTCTTCCATCCTTTCTTGTTGCCGTTGGCGATTGGTGTGATGGCTGCCAGCCCAGTGTTGTTGTCGAGGGTTTTGGCAGCCACCACTTCCTCGCTGACGGTGTCCCTCTTCGTGGGTTCTGCAGCCCTAAGGTTGTTGTCGGGGGCTGCAGTTTCTCCCACGCCCGTTATGTCGGTGCAGTTTGTGTCGATGATGCTCACCGTCAGCTCCTTGTTTTCTACTACTGGTGTGATCACCACTTCAGTCTGGGTCTTGTTGCTGTTCTCGTCGACGCAGAGTTTCGCCACTTCTTCAGCAACCTTCTCCACCGCCTGCAAGGGATGGTTGATTCTAGATGCTCCAGCTTGTGGCATCACCCCCTCCCATGGGGCCGGCCAGGGTGCCGGTCCTTGGGCTCGCCAGATAGTTGTCGGAGTAGTCAGCTTGTTTTGCTTCCCCATCTCCTCCGGCAGGAACCAGGTTCTTGGGTCTTCAAAGTGCACCGGCTGTACCCTGAGCTCCTGATTGAAACAAATTTTCCTCTCTCCCGCAGGTGCATCACATCTTGCTTCCATGTGCCCAATGTAACCACAAAAAAGGCAAAAATTTGGGAGCCTTTCATACCTTAGTTGTACTGCTACTTCCTCCACCGTGATCTCATCCATCAGGATGATCTCCCTTTGCAGGGCCATGTATAGCGGGAGCTGCACTCTTGCTCTCAAGAACTTGTCGCAGATGTTGCCCCTCGCGTTGTTTTCGATCTTGATGAGCGTGCCGACGTGTTCTCCTAGTTCCCGGGCGAGCTTCTTGGTGAGGATGTAGAAGGGGATGTTGCGGAACTGAATCCACATCGGGATGTGAGTGAAGAGGGCCGTAGCCGGGTCAGCACCGACTTCCAGCCCTTCGACGAGGAACGCGTCCCCCTTGTACTGCCATGGTCCGCCACGGACGACGTGGTCGCGGTCGCCCTCCTCCGAGAACTCCAGCACGAACTTGCGTTGTCCCTCGCCAGCCTCCACCTGGTTTGCTTCCATGACGCCTCTGATCTTCCACACCCTCCTCATGTGGTCAATCACCTGCTGGGAGTTCGCCAGCAGGACGGACAGGAACAGGCCGACGGCCATGAACCGTGCGCGCACAGCCTGGCGAGCACTTGCCATGTCGACGACCAGGACGCTGCTGCCCGCGCTCGATCCAGCTCCTCCTTTCCCGGCGCGCCTGCGGAATTCAGCATCTCTCGCGATCGGCCGCGTCGCGTTGCGACCGCTCACTTCCTCCATTGTCCTGTTGCCTGTGCTCGCCATCAGGCAGACACACAAACACCTTGTGTGCACTGGAAGTGGGGGATTGCAGCGGATGGGTTTGGGAGTTGTGATTCTCCCCTCTCTGCTTGCTGTTGATATAGCATCCCTAGGCGCCACCATTACTGGCCTGTTACTCCTCTGATTAAGACCTGTTAAGGCCGGCAATTGATCCCCCATGACCATGGCCGTTCCTTGTGATTCCTCCCTCTCTTCATTCCTGCAATTAACGGCTTCAATCGAGGCGCTCGCCGTTTCCGGCGGCCCTGGATCCGGTGGCTTCTTTCCTCCCTCATCAATCTCCCTCTTCAATCGCGCTCTGAAGGATTCCAATTTCTTGGACCAGAGTTTTGAGGTTTGAATGGCATGTCTGGCTTGGGCTTTGATTTTGGCAAAATAAAGGGAATCTATGCGGTCTAGGTTGTTTGGCTTGGGATCGTTGTAGCTAGGATCAGGGGAATTCAGGGGTTTTCGGGTTTCTTGGCTTCGGATTTGGTGGTGGATCGGGATCGGGGTGGAGTCGCCTTCGGGGGAGCGCGGGAGAGGAACAGTCATCGCGTTGTATGGCGTTTTGATATATACATTTCGTACACTTGGCAGTGTCGGTAGATTCTTGTCACACCGAGAGCGTGCGTGTGGGTATCTATCTGAATTTCACATGTACGTTCGAGTTCAGATTTGTCAACCTCCACTATCTTCACTGTCTGGTTAATACAGACCGTGACTAAACGCAGCGCTAGCTCGAGAGTTTATTGCTTTACCCTCGTGAGTGGTGACCCTAATCTTTCGTAATCCTTGACGACGATCAAATCGCGCACTTAGCGTGACGCTTAAGTCAAATGGGACGCACATACGGCCTCTGATCACGATCACCTGCCCGACGTGCCATCGCTCGCACAAACCTCAACGGCCTTTCCTCGCTAGCTGTCCATCAAGATGATTGATCGATCGGAGCAGTGAAAGATCAACGAGTCGTTCCGTTGAAACAGTTGTCCACCAAAACTTATGAAGGGACGACAGGTACATGCATGCACGCACGCACGAACTATCCAGAGCCAACCAAATTAACAGATAATTCAGTCAGTGTGCTGTTCCCAGATTCCTTTGATAGGCGCACACGGAAGCTAGATTATTCCATCACAAACTGTTCGTGATGATCTTATCTGACTTTCAGATTTATCCGGCCGTGTCAATGAGACGACACAGCAAAAGCAAGGCAAGGCCAGGACATCATTTCCGTGTTTCTTTCCGTCATCACCTTTCAACGCAAAGTTTCATCCCATTTTCCCAAGGGGGACAAGCATATCTCCATCCCCTCGAGTTTTCAATCCGGTTTGATAAATTTCCACTGCGGCAAGTTGTGCACGACAATGGCTGACTGCCTCGTGCCGACACTTCGCTAGTCAATTTCCTTTTGAATGCGCTACAACGCGGGCCCTTATCGTGCCACGTCGAATAGCCAACGAGAGTATCCTCTGTCTGATTTGCCGGACGAGCTACAGTATCCTAACGTCCAGTACGAGATGTAGCTGATGCTTTGGCACTTGTTTTTTATGCAACACTGAGTCACCTGGTAGTACTTGTCGCGGCACTAAACGAGGATGGCAGCAACTTTGATGAAAAGGGGTTTATTAGCTTGACAGGGGTCTTGTCACAAGGGGTTGCATGTCCGAGCCAGAGAAGGATTTCATGGCAAGCAATCGTACGTCGCCATGCATATTCATGCATCACGCAAGAATATTATTTGTTTTCTTTTTGTGTGTGTCGCTGATGGCTACTTACAGAGGGTTAGGTTTTTTAAGGTGGTTGTGACGGGTGTCCACCATTTCACGGGTGCGATAATGGCTCTGGGTGATACATGATGGGAACTTAGATTTGAGGTGGGATCATAGGGCAATTAATTAATGTACTACTAGTGACACAATATTGCATATATTCTTTCCACATATGAAATCAAGACGTGCTGCTTATTGGTTAGGTTCTGAGAACAGGAGCTTGAACCGTTGGGAAGCAATCACTGAATTATTAGTCGGTAAGCTCACTGAATACCACTGAAAAAGGAATAAAACCCATTAAGATCAAGATAAATACACCTCCTAGGTAAAACAAAAACAAGATGTGCATTCCTTTCCATGCCGTACATGCATGTGATCAAGCTAGAGAGTTTCGAGGCATAAGGAAAACGCATCAACAGTTCTGATGAAAGACAATACGTTTCACATGTTCGTCAGATTTTTGTCCACCACATGTCCCCTTTTCCAAACTTGACATCAGAGTCTAATCACTGGTAGTCTAGAATGCTATCCTTACCTACCTTAACCAACCAGTACAACCCCTCCCTAATCAATTTTCTGTGGACAAGCAAGACTCACTATGAAGAAAACAGTACTAGCCTCTACCATGAAAATGACCTCCTAAATTAAGTGAATGATAGCTTAATTATTTAGTACGTTTACTCTCCGGCCAGCTGCCTCTCCGGCCATTGTACCGAACGACTTGATCATGGAGGTTACTCATGCAAGGCGAGTGTCTGTTGCGACGGCGACGGCGCTCTAAAGCACTCAGTAGCACCGCACATACACCAATCTCTCTCCATAAACAAAGAATTAACATGTGGTCACTCAAATTGATACGTAGTTCTATATGATTAAATGTTAATTATTAATTTGATGCGCAATGCGACTGTGATCTATCTATGGTTTATATATATTTTTCTTGTGCTAACTTTAGCTTGTGGTTGCATATCTTCAAAGAGGGGCCATATATATGTACGTAGCCAGGATGATGCATATATATGCTACCTAGCTGCTCTTGTTTCCTGTTTTCCTTTTAGCTTTCCTTTCCGGAGGAGGCAGTCAAGATCAGGGTTTATCTAAAGGTTCTGGCGTGATCTTTTGGTCCACAACAGCCAACAACAGGGACGTGCACTACTTGTGAAGAAGCTGATCAATTAATTTGTACATTGCGACGACATGATTGCTGCACGAAACTGAGACTGCTGGGCTATCGATCGCCATGCCTTTTTGCTTGGTTTGAAAATGGCACTATGTTGTCTGGATGTCGTCTGTAGTTCGCGACTTGATTGGAAAATGAGAGGCTGCCTACCTTGGGTGAAGTAGCTTCAAATTTCGCCAAAGGAACAGGACAAGACCACATTTGCAAGCATGCATCGTGCCAAAGAATATGCTAATGTCGTGCTGATACATGCATGCTAGGAGTATCAGAAATCAACCGCCATGCAGTGCATATCATTAATTTCCTTTCCTAACACGGCAATCCACGTACGTACGTGCGTTAACGTATAGGGCGCTCTACGCATGCAGAAGCCATGCAGAGTGCATCACCAGTTGTTAGCTACTCCTACATACAGCCTAGCTTGGCTAGCTAGCTACGAATCCGGCCGTTAGATCATTGCTTGCACCAAGCTCAAAGCTAGCGACCCGCCGGCCGGCCTTTCTCAAGTCACCTCCCACCCGGCCGGCCTTTCTCAGCTCGATGCTCGCGAGCGGCATCATTGGCCATTACACTCCAAGCTAAGTATACACCCGGAACAAAACAAAAAAAAAGCTACTCCCTCCGATGCACTAAAAGTATCGGGGCAATCAACATAAGATGTACATCTTCATACCTATACTAGCAACATTTTTTTGGGATCAAGTGAGTACGTGTGTACACTCTCCGAATATCAGTCCTCAAAGAGAAAATGACAAAAAACCACCACATATGCGCACGAGTTGTCAAAAAACCACCACCCTTAGTCTTTTTGACACATAGATACCTCTTTTCGGGCCATGCTGTGACGAGGAGCACTGATTTGCCTGTTTAAGCGTGTTAACAGGTTTTATGACAGTACGGACCCACCCGTCAGGTCTACGTGGCAAAAAAAGAAAGAAAAAAAGGCAGGTCAACGCTATCTCTTACCGCTTAGCAGCCAGAGAATAACGTCGAACACGTTGTGTGCATGGCCGCGAGCACCTCCGCCGCGTCGGCGGCGGCCATGGGCACCCGCTCGGCCCTGGCCCGCCCTGGCCGCGCCCTCCCCTGGCCATGCGCGCCGCTTGGCCGCGCCCGCCCGACCCTGACCACGCGCGCCGCCCCTGGCCGCGCTTGCCCGCGCCTGGCCGCCCGCGCCCGCCCCTGCCCGCGCCTGGCCGCGCTCACGTCCACGGGCCCGGCTGCGCTCTGCCGCGCCAGGGAGGCCACGAGGTGAGCGACCTCTTCGCGGCGGACGTATGCTCAGCGGTACGCCGCCGCGGGATCACCCCGAGCAGCACCCTTGATAACCTCCCGCGCGGGCGAGTAGGGACGACGGCGTGCTTTGTTGGACGCGCCCGCGACGAGCAGTAGGGGGAGCGACATGGCGCAGTCTATGCGACCTTCCCCGCCGCCAGCATCCCTCTAGCGTGCGTCGGCGCCGCTTGCTTGTCCGCGTACACACGCGCGGCCACCTTGAGCTGGCCGAGCCACTCCTCGGTCACGAAGACGGTGGCGGCGACGCCGTCACGGGCTGCGAGGATGCGGCACAGGTTGGCCCCGCCCTACGGTCAGAGGAGCCCCCGAGTACGGCCGGCGAGTACCGGCCTCCGCTCTGGCGCGCGTGGATCGTTTTGTTTCCTTTTGATGCGTACGTGAAGCTTGCTAGCTAAGGATTCAGCAGCCTGCTTGCTTAGATTCTACGTGAAGCTAGCTTGCTCGGAACCAGCAGGCGAGCAGAACAAACGACGCGTCCGTGAGCGCCCTGGCCGCGGCTCGCCCGCGCCTGGCCGGGGGGGGGGGGGCGCCCGCGCATGGCAGGTCGCCGTGCCACATGGCGCCGCCGGAGTCAGGCCTGCAGAGATGAGGTGCGCCGGCGGCCGGGAGCCACGCAGACGGAGGGGAGGCGCGCCGGAGAGGAGGCCGTGGATGGCCGGCGAGCGGTAGCACTGCATGGGTGGGATAGAAAAAGAAAAAAAACAGGAAAAAGAAAAGATATTATTGACCTGCTTTTTTTTTGCCACGTAGACCCGACAGGTGTGGCCAAACCGTCAAAAATCGTGTTAGCAGGATTAAACAGATAGATCAGTGCTCCTCATCACAGCATGACCCCAAAAGAGGTATTTATGTTTCAAAAAGACTAAGGGTGGTGGTTTTTTGACAACTCATGCGCAAATGTGGTGGTTTTTTGTCATTTTCTCGTCCTCAGATGGTACCATCACTCGGCCATAGTAGCTGCCTAGATAAGCTATCTAGGCATTACGATTCATTTCAGGAGGCTTACGATTGCTCAATGGAAGCATGTCAAGGAAAGGCTACAAAAGAGGTTGACTAGTTGGAAAGGAAAATTATTATCCCTGGGTGGTAGATTGATTCTCATAAATTCAGTACTAAGTAACATGGTAATGTATATGATTTCCTTCTTCCAATTACCAAAGGAAGTCTTGCATCGATTGGATTATTTTCGATCTAAATTCTTTTGGCAAGGATACGGCGAAAAAAAAGAAATATCGGCTAGCTAAATGAGATATAGTGTGCCGCCCCAAAGATTATTGTGGTCTGGGGATTCATGACCTTGAGGTCAAGAATAAAGCCCTTCTTGGTAAATAGTTGTTTAAGCTCCTTACCGAAGATGGGGTATGGCAAACTCTTCTAAGAAGAAAATATATTAGCTCAAGTGCGGTGTCACAGGTTGCTTTGGAAACCAGGTGATTCCCCTTTTTGGGCTGGTCTAATGGCGACGAAGAAATTCTTCTTCCTATATGGCACTTTCACCATTAAGGATGGTTCGGAGATAAGGTTCTGGGAGGATATGTGTCTAGGCACTACCTCGCTCCAAGAACAATATCCATTTTTATACAATATAGTTCTTGGACGTCACAAAAGCGATACGCTCGCTCAAGTGTTGGAGGGTACTCCTCCAAATGTGACGTTCAGAAGAGATCTTGTTGGTCCCAAACTAGCAGCTTGGCATGAGTTGTTACAATGTCTAGCTTCCATCAATTCGACGCAAGGGACTGACGAGTTTCGTTGGAATTTACACAAGAGTGATAAATTCTCGGTGGACTCTATGTACAGAGGCTTAATCCAACCGGACGTGTCAGTAGATATCAATAAGAAAATCTGAAAGATGAAGATTCCACTAAAAACAAGATTTTTACGTGGTATCTTCGTCGAGGAGTAATGCTTACTAAAGATAACCTTGCAAAGCGTTATTGGCATGGAAGTAAAAAGTGTGTCTTCTGTCATAAGGACGAGACTATCAAACACTTATTCTTCGAGTGTAAATTCGCAGATTCTATATGGTCAATCATCCAGATAGGTTCTACTCTATACCCACCGACAAGCATTGCTAATATTTTTGGCAATTGGCTAAATAGTGTGGATCATAGGTTTAAAAAACTTATTCGGGTGGTAGCGTTAGCCATTATATGGTCGTTTTGGCTGTGTAGAAATGACAAGGTTTTTAATGATAAAAATTATTCTCTCATGCAGGTTATCCACAGGAGTACAGTTATCCTCCGTTTGTGGTCTCAGTTGCAACGTGTGGAGCATCGAGACTTGTTTATGGAAGTGTGTACACGACTGAAGGATACGGCGAGAGACTTTTTATCCCAACATGGATGGCAGCATAATTTGCGGATCGGCCCTCCAACACCCTAGGCGTTTTGATAATTTCTCATCATGATATGTAATTCGTCTATTTTTTTACGTTTAACGATACTGAACTACTGTCGGCTGTGTGCATCCTAGTTATTCAGAGGCTGGGTGTAATACTTAAAACTCTTTAAGATTTATCAAAAAAGCTACGCACAAGAGTACGACACAACCGAGACCAATATAATGATTCGTTCACCAAATAAGTAGTAGTACTGCACCTATATAGTACATCCATCGACGTCCTGCAACTTTAATTGGCGTGTGTCTTTGCCGTCCCACCCACTGTCCGGGCAAGAAAACAAATTCGGATTAACTGACAAGTACGGTTCAGAAACTGCAATGCAAGCATGCATATGGAGCTCGTGCGATCAAAATTACATACGGAGTACGTCCATACGCGCGCTCAGTGTTATTTTTTCTCAAGATTTTTTTAAAACGGGATTTTCTTCAGATTTTGAAACGAATGTAAAACATGAGCGAGGTAACAATAATGCTAGCTGCTTGATCGAGGGCTAGCTTCATCGAGATGTTTCATCCGGGGCCGGCCGGATAGCCTTCGGTCAAACTTTTGGTACTCGATCGAGAGCCTATGTAAAACATGTGCGCGGATTATTGTTTGAGAGCCGGACGGCCGGACCATTGCAGAATCGAGCACATTTGAAGCTATGCATAGCCTAATACGCAGTGCCGTACAGGCGAGTAGGCGACACAATTGTGACTTTTAAATCCTTTTTCCTCGTGTGTATCTGTCGGTTTAGGGCTCGTGCAACATTTTTGTATGCAAAAATATCCTTTTCCCTTCAACTACAAGGATCAGGAGCTTTAATTTGTTCTTTATTTATTCTGCACTGCTATATATACACGGGCCCTCCCGGACCTTGCCGTAGCAACCATAACGTAATTCTCACTTTCAGCGGTAACTTTCAGGGCTCGCTAGCTGTAGTTTTCCTCCATCTCCACTTTCTCCGGAACTACCAGCAATACGTAGCAGGTGATGGCAAAATTACCAGTGCTGAATTTTTTCTCCGACACAGGATTAACATGAGGTAACTACTATAGTAGTTCATGACGATAAAACAGGTCAAAACTGAGCTGTACACTGCACGTCTGTAGCTACCACCGCCGGTGAACGACTGTAGCCTGTTAAAAGAATTTAAAAAAGGTAACACGATTGTAAACATTCGTTGTCTACACGCCCGGTGATTTTCAGACCCCAAAACGATTGTGCCGTACATCACCTTTTGTCGACCAGAAGTCACCTACGTCACCCTTTTCATCGATTTTTCTTCGTGTAATTAACAAGATGTCCACCATGCCAGCGACGAATTCACCATCAGCTTTGGCCCTTTCACCGACAAATGCTGATGCATACATGCATGATGTGAAAACGAGAAGAGAACCCGTTTCACCCCTGTTTTATCCTTAGTTTTTCCGCTCTCTAGTTGCCTAGGCACTGCTCTTAGGACTAGTTTCAGCGAGTTTGTAGCAGTTTGTGGATCGTTTACCTGTGTCTTTCATTGTGGGCTACCGCCCTTGTGTTGTATGAAACCTTCGTAATTTGCCGTGTGTGGCTTCATTAATTTAAAGTCGGACTCATCTTGAGCCTACGTTCTAAAACGAGAAGAACCCGTTGGAAAATAGTCGGTAGAGAGATTAATCCGGTGATAGAGGTTGTCTGTAAATACGAGTAGGCTTCTCCTGTTGCTCTTGGAATCAAAGCCAAGACACCGTTGTCGCTGCTAGGGCTGGACACAAAGCTCGAGGCTCGGCTCGAGCTCGACAAGGCTCGGCTCGGCTCGAAGGTCGGACAAGCCAATCCTAAACCTTCCGGACAAGACTCGAGGCTCGACAAGCCGGCTCGATGAAGCTCGCAAGCCAGCTCGAAGACTCGATGAAATATAAAAATTGGACATAATCTATGCTAAAAATGCAACAATTCATAATTATAATCAATAGTAGAGCATGAATATATCCATAACATAGTTCAACAAGCAAGGTCCAGCAAGCAAATACATCAAATAAGCACAATTGACATTATTTTGTTTCAGTTTTTTGGCTGTATAAAAATTTACAGCAAGCAAATACATCAAATAGACTAGAAACTGTATTTACTCCATATTGTGCATCAATTATGTTGCCGTATTAAAAGGTTGCAGCACGAAAATACATGATTCATGTGTAAAAAAAAAAAGATGTTGCGGCTCGCGAGCCGGCTCGGCTCGGCCTCGAGCTTGTCGAGCCGAGCCGCAAGCCTACTTTCTGCTAATTTTTCAGGGGCAAGCCGAGCCGGGCTCGGCTCGAGTTTTTCCGAGCCTGACCGAGCCGACCCTCGAGCCGGCTCGGCTCGGCTCGATTCCAGCTCTAGTCGCTGCCTCCACGAAGCAAACACGAAAACGATCCATCGATCGATACCTCAGCATCGAACTAGTGCAGTGATCGAGCCTGCTGCATGCCGCAGTAATGAGCGCGTGTTCTCCCCTCTTCTGGAACGACAGCGCCGCTCCACCCGCCGCCGGCCGCTGTCGCCGGAAGCGACGCGCTGGAGACGGACAGAGACACGAAGATCTCAACGACCCGATTTCTTACCGCATTTGCTTCCCTTCGACTTGACTGATTTGCCCAAGGCTCGGTGGAGTAGAGGTTGTCGACTCTGCATTTGGACGCCCAAGGCACAGTGACAAGACGTTGTTTTGCCCCATGCACGGCTACGGACGCTAGCCTGATGGAACGTGAAGGTCGGCAGGTCCGCTGATTAAGAGCAGTGGTCTCAGCTACAAAAATCACGAGGCGTTCTGTTGGAACAGGTGGACACCAAGTATTAAGGGTCTGTTCGGTTTTAGGATTGAGTGGAATGGAATGGAATGTTCCATTCCATTCCATTCCACAAGAATGGAACCATGCCATCATTCTGTTCGGTTGATTTGGAAAGGATGGAATGGAACCAAAACAAATTAATCTAAACATCAAATTAATCAAATTAATTAGAGCCTAAATTAATCTAAATACCAAATTAATTAGAGACTAATTAGTGCCTAACTTAATCGGAGGAGGACGGCGACGGAGTTGACCGCGGCGAGCTCGACGAGGGCGTGATGTCACCGGTGCCTGGCCGTCGCGACGCCTCTGCCTGGCCGCCGCGGGCCGCCTCTGCCTGACGTCCCCCTTGGCGATGCTGCTCTTCGGCGCTCCGGTTGCCGCCCAACACCACGAACTTGTCCGGCACCTTCATGCTCGGCATCGCCAGGAACCCCTCCCGCCCGCCGCCGCACGGTGGCAGCGGCTCCTTCCGCCGGCACACTTGCCCAAACCTGCCGGTGCTCCACTCGGAGGCGCTCGCCGGCTCGAACCCGTCGAGGCACCTGCACGCCGGGCCTGGCACCGCCGTGCCGTCGCAGTACCCGTACGCGCCGGAGCCGGTGACCACGTACCGCGTGGGGACGGCGCCGCCGCCTCTGGTGGCCGAGCCTGGCCGGCGCAGGCCGCCGCGGGCCGCCGCCGCCGCCTCTGGTGTCGTGGGTGAGGATAGGGACGGGTGAGGGTCTGAGGGAGAGGGATTACGCGTGAGGGAGAGGGATTAGATGCTCGTTCCAGTTGGTCCGGCCGAATCGGCCGGACGGGGTAATTCCGGATCTGAGAGGAATATTCCTTTTCGTGGAACCAGTTGGTTCCATTCCACTGCACAACCGAACGCTGGAACCGGTCCCAGGGGTGGAACCGTTCCTTTCCAGACCCTAAGATCGGATAGCTAGGTCCATTATTGCATGGTGATGCACGCACAATCCAGAGCCAGTCAAACAGATGATTTTAATTCAGTCTTCTGTTCCCAGATTCCTTTGGACAGGACAGCCCCGGCCGGCGGCAAAGATCATCCCATCACAAACTGTTGATCATGATGACCATCTTATCCGGCATATCTTTTTTTTTTTTGAGTACATAGGACCCCAGATCTGATAAAACCGACCAGCAGAACAAACCTCAGAAAACACGGAAAATACAAACCAGTCCCTGAGGAGCCATCTCCCCACCGACGCCACCGCGCCACGGAGACGCGCCGAACCGCGCGCTGCCGCCAAGCTCCACCCGAGCCGGCGAACCGCAGCGAACCGCGGCCGGGAAGCCGCCGACTTCAGTCAACCGCCTGGAACGGCGGAGCAGAGGAGAGCTGGAAGACCACCGATACGAGCCATCGTCTTGAACACCAGCGCCGACGCCCTCGACGCCGAAGACGACCTTGAAGATCCGGACCCCCGCCTCCTGCACACCCCTCACGAGTCCCCGCCGACGCCGGAGGGAACATTGGCAGAGCAGAGAAATACCTGCAGCCCACCAGCACCACAGAAGACGACGCCGAGGAGGGGAAGCCGCAGAGCACCAACGGCGCGACGGCGCCGCCCTTCCCACCATGGCCACGCCGCCCGCAACCCTCAAACCACGCACCGGAACGCAGATCTGGGGATTCCCCACCCTCCCGCCGCCGGAGCGACCGGCGGAGGGAGAGGAATCCCCTAGATACGCCGGTAGTTGCTGGCTGACGCGGAGTCGCCTCCCCGTCGCCTCTGAACCCTGTAGAGAGAGGGAGAGTTCCAGAAATAGTGAGTGATTATCCGGCCTATCTGATCTCTCCTACTACAGTCCAGGGGTGATTTTCCATGATCCGTTTTACATCACCTGTCGATCATTCGTGCGTGCAAAGTTTGAACCCTTTTTCTCCAAATGGGGACAAGCAAATTCGGATCTGTTTTTTGAGTCTATGATATAACCAAATTGGGTGGATCCTCTTGCAAAAATAAGAGCTTGAATACCGCTGGTAAATAATCCACGAAACATGACATCTCCATCCTCCCACCGCGGCAAGTTGTACCGAACGATATATAGCTGCCTGCCTGCTTGGGCCGACACTTCTTGGTCAGCCTCCATCTCGAACGACGCCCAATTGAAGCGCCGTCGAGAATCTGTCTGATTTGCCGGGCGAGCTACAGTGTGCCAGCTTGTCAGCTCCAGTAAATCGACAACTGCTACGAGCTACTCCGGTAGAGCTTTTAGCAGCAGTTGTTTTTTCTGCATCGCTGAGTCTTCCGGTAGAACTTGTCGTGACACTAAATCAGGGTTAATCAGCGACTGACAGGGGTCTAGTCACACGGATGTTCCCATGAAGAGACCAGATTTCAATGGGTCGTTATCAGAGCCAGAGAAGGATTTCATGGGAAGCAACCAACATGCATATGATTTTCATGCTCCTTGCAACGCCAGAATATTGTTGGTTTTTCTTGTCGTGTGTGTGGGCTGGTAGATACTCACATAGGGTTCTTTAGGGTTAGATTTTTAAGGTGGTTGTGACGGGTGTGTGTGCCTTTTCGCTGAAGTAATAATGGTTCTCAGTGATACGTGATGGGAACCTTCGATTTGAGGTGGCACCATTTGGATCACCAAGAAATTAATTAACTAATCGCTCGAAGTAGTGACACTTTATATTGCATATATTCTGTGCAAATATGAAATCGGGACGTACTGGTTATTGGTTAGGCTCCGAGAACATGAGCTTGACCCTTGTCGGGAAATCGATCATTGAGTCATTAGTAGTTGGTAAGCTCGCTCACTGCTGATTCATTCTCATTCTAGATTGCATGGTTGTCGAATAAAATCCATGACCAGCATATGTCAACCTTCTAATTAAAATTTGCACAAAATAAATACACTTTCTAAGTAAAACAATATAACATATGCATCACTTTCCATGTCAAACATGTGATCCAGCTAGAGAGTTCAGAGGCTGAAGAAAACAAATCAACAGTTCTCATCAGAGGCAGTACTCCAAACTCGAGTTCTTCAGTTTGTTGTTCACATGTCCCCTTCCACAAACATGACATCACAGAGTCCAATCACTACAAATCTACCATTACCTACCTTAATCAACCAGTACAACATACCCAACAGATTTCCTGTGAATAAGTAACAAAATAAACCGAAGAAACAGTTCTATCCTACAATGAAAAAGGCAGCTTAAATTATCTGAGCTAGGTAGGGTGCCAGCTAGTGCACGGTCTGGTCCGGTTTAGTAGCTAGTTTGCATGGCTTGAAATTACAACTTAATCATGGAAGCTACTCATGCAAGGCAAGTGATGTGCTATCTGTTGCGACGGCAACGGCGCCCTGCTAGCACTCAGTAGCACTGTCACATGCACCAACCTCTCTCCTTAACAACGTACTCCCTCCGTTCGGATTTAATTGACACACATTTTGTTACACATGGATGTATTTAGACATCAAACAAGTATAGATACATCCATATTTGGACAAAACCAAGTCAATTAATATGGAACGGAGGAAGTACTATTAAGTATGAACATGTGGCCACTCGTATTCATACGTAGTGCTATATGAATAATTGTTAATTATTAATTTGATACACAATGCGACTGTGATCTATGATAGGATTGATATATATTTATGTTCTGATTAGTTTAACTTTGGGGTTTCAGAACTTCAAAGAGGGGCCATATATAGTTAGCATGATGCAAATAAAGAGATCTTTATTACTTAAAGAGTTTTAAACATTACACCCGGCTTCTGCATAACTAGGATGCACACAGCGCAACAAGTTTTCAAGTCTCCAAACAATAACGAATAAAAAGACGAATTACATATCAAAATGAGAAAGTGTAAAAACGCCTATGGTGATGGAGGGCAGATCCGAAGATTATGTTGCCATCCATGCTGGGAAAACAACCCCGCGCCGCATCCTCCAACCGCGAAGACACCTCCAAAAATAGGTCGCGATGCTCCACACGCTGTAGGGACGACCATGATCGGAGTGTAGCTGTGCACCGGTAGATAACCTGCATAACAGAAGCATTTTTTTCGTTAAAAACCTTGTCATTTCTACATAGCCATAGCGACCAAATAAGGTCAATCGCTCCCACCCTAATAAGTAGCTTAAACCTAGAGTCCACACCGTTTAGCCAATTGCCGAAAATATTCGCAATGCAACATGGGGGGAATACGGTAGAACCTATCTGGATGGCTAACCATATAGATCTAGCAAACTTGCACTGGAAAAATAAATGATTTATTGTCTCGTCGTGGTTACAGAAGGAAACTTTTTACTTCCATGCCAAATGTGTTTTGCAAGGTTATCTTTTGTAAGAATTACACGTCGACAAAGATACCACGCGAACACCTTAGTTTTTAGCGGAATCTTCATCTTCCAAATTTTCTTATTGTTATCAACTGGAACATCAGGATGGATTAATCGCTTTGTACATGGAATCAACCGAGAATTTACCATTCTTGTTGAGATTCCATTGAAATTTATCCGGTCCCTGCGTCAGCTGGATAGAATCCAGCCGCAATAGTAGAGCATTCCAGGATGCTTGTCTAGGACCGAATAGGCTTCTTCTGAATGAAACATTCGGTGGGAAAGTTCCCATCACCTTAGCGAGTGATACGTCGCAAACGTATCTATAATTTTTGATGTTCCATGCTTGTTTTATACCAATTGCTACATGTTTTGCATCTACTTTATATCACTTTTATACATTTTTTGGGACTAACCTATTAACAAGATGCCGAAGTGCCAGTTCCTGTTTTCTGCTGTTTTTGTATTCCAGAAAAGCTAGTCTGGAAATATTCTCGGAATTGGACGAAACTACACGGGAGTCCCTATTTTACCAGAACTCATGACGGACCAAAGAGGCGACGAGAGGAGCCACGTGGGCCCCACACGTGGCCAGGGCGCGGGCCCCCCTCTGCGCGCCCAGGGTGGTGTGGGCCCCACGGCCTCTCCAGCCGCCGCCCTTTCGCCTACTTATTCCCCCCGACGCGAAAACCCTAAGTACCTGAGCAAATATCCACGAAAAGTTCCAGAGACGCCGCCGTCGTCAACCCTAGCTCGGGAGGGTTCAGAACCTCTTCCCGGCACCCTGCCGGAGAGGGGAATCGTCACCGGAGGCTTCTACATCGCCATGCCTGCCTCCGGAGTGATGCGTGAGTAGTTCATCCTTGGACTACGGGTCCATAGCAGTAGCTAGATGGTTGTCTCTCCACTTTGTGCCATCATGTTTAGATCTTGTGAGCTGCCCTACATGATCAAGATCATATTATTGTAATGCTACATGTTGTGTTTGCTGGGATCCGATGAATATTGAATATTATGTCAAGTTGATTATCAATCTATCTTATATGTTATTTAAGATCTTGCATGCTTTCCGTTACTCGTAGATGCTTTGGCCAAGTAGATGCTTGTAACTCCAAGAGAGAGTATTTATGCTAGATAGTGGGTTCATGTCTCCGTTTAACCTGGGACAGTGACAGAAAGTTCTAAGGTTGTGGATGTGCTGTTGCCACTAGGGATAACCTAACGATGCTATGTCCACGGACATATGTGTTTGTTTACATTACGCACTTTACTTAATGCAATTATCCGTTGCTTGCAACTTAATACCAACGGGGACTCGGATGACAACCCGGCGGTGGATTATTAGTCATAGATGCTGTTGGATAACGATCTATGTATTATGTCGTAATGCCCAATTAAATATCATAGTAGTCAACATGTCATGTATATGCATTGTCATGCGCTCACTATTCGTCAATTGCCCAGCTGTAATTTGTTCACCCAACATGTTAGTTATCTTTTATGGAGAGACACCACTAGTGAACTGTGGACCCCGGTCCATTCTTTTACACTGATTAAACAACCACAAACTGCAAACTGTTCCTTTTTCATTCTCTGCAATTTAATACTCATTTTCCACACCATACGTTTAATCCTTTGTTTTCAGCAAGCCAGTGAGATTGACAACCTCACTGTTTCGTTGGGGCAAAGTAGTTTGATTGTGTTGTGTGCAGATTCCACGTCAACAGTCCAGACTCCCTCAACAACACTATTTTTCTGGCGCCGTTGACAACCTTCTGAAGAGTTGCTGCTCCTACTGGTTCGATAACCTTGGTTTCTTTCTGAGGGAAAACTTGCTGCTGACTACATCATACCTTCCTCTTGGGGTCTCCCAACGAACGTGTGTTTCACGTCATCAAGCTATTTTTCTGGCGCCGTTGCCGGGGAGACAGCAGTCTTCTGCAAGGGGAGTTTCACGCTTCCAATCTCTTTACTTTGTTTTTGTCTTGCTTAGTTTATTTTATTTTATCTTGTTTGCTTTCAATTATCAAAAACACAAAAAAATTAGTTACTTGCATCTAGTTTATTTTCTGTTTGGTTTTTATTATTTCATCATGCTTCTCCCTAAGTACACTTTAAAAGAAATATCTGTGGGTAGTGGGTCTATCATTGGAAGAGATAACATTGAGGAATTCTTGAATCATGTTAGTATGGTTAAAGATTTTGAAGATAGATCCTTGGTAGAACTTGCTCCAAATTATGAAATTGCTACAGCTTCTCTAGTTCACATGTTGGAAGCTCGATTTGTCAACCTTAGTCCCATAATGCAGCACATGTTTCTAAAACTCCATGATACTGAAGATGGTGAAAAGAAAGATTTTGTTTTAGAAACCCTACTTAAAGAATTTGGTGATGTTGCTAGGGAAGCTAGAAAAGTTTTTATTAAATACAAGATGCTTGGTTATTGTATTGACGTTGTTAATACACTTGAAAAACTTGAAAAAGAGAGGCTCAAGTACACTAAGGAAACTAATGGTGAGGGGGAAGTTAAAATACCTATACCTTTTAAGCTTATAGGAATGCAGGAGGCACTAGAAAAGAATTTTGATTGGATTGTTCCTGAGAACCCATTTGATGAAAATGATGAGCCTAGAGGTATTGAGAAAGGGAATTCCGAAACTTACATAGACAAGATAAATTGCATTGTTGAGAAAACTTCCGACCTCAATGTTGATGCTTCTTCACTTGGTAATACTTGATGCATGCTTTGTGCCTAGCTAAAAGGCGTTAAAGAAAAGCGCTTATGGGAGGCAACCCATTTTATTTTTCTGCAATTTTTCTTTTATTGAGTCAAGGAGTTTGTTTACTTCTGTAGCAACTCCTTTGTATCTTTATTTTCTCGCATTGTTGTGCCAAGAGTAGCCTCTAATGATAAGATGATGCTTAATTTTGATTGCTGCGCAGAAACAGATTTTTGCTGTTCACTGTACGAAATTCCTAAAATCACCAGATTGTTAAAAAATCTGAAATTTTTGTGCGTAATCTTTATGAATGTCTGAAACTTTCATTAGTTCAGAGTTTCTCGATCTGAGCGTCGTAAGTGCCTCGAAAAAATTCGTCTTTGCGGACTGTTCTGTTTTAGACAGATTATGCCTTTTTATTTTTCGCATTCTCTCTTTTACTAGTGTTGAGTGAAATTCTTTTTTGGGTGGAAGAGCTTCACATAACATCAGTGGCTGTAGCTAATGTTTAAAGTAACAAATCATATTGCGTCTTTACAGAACATGTGAATTTTTGATTATGCACTAACCCTCTAATGAGATCTACTTTGAGTTTGGTGTGACGGAAGTTTTCAAGGGTCAAGAGAGAAGGATGATATAATAGGATCAAGAAGAGTGAAGAGCTTAAGCTTGGGGAGGCTCCCATGGATCTCCCCAGCATATTTCAAGAAGACTCAAGCGTCTAAGCTTGGGGATGCCCAAGGCATCCCCTTCTTCATCGTCAAAATTATCAGGTCATCTCTAGTGAAACTATATTTTAATTCTTTCACATCATATGTGCTTTTCTTGGAGCGTCTGTGTGCTTTTTATTTTCAGTATTGCATTTTATTTTCAATAAAGCTTGACTGGACCCTAGCATTCTTGATTGGGAGAGAGACACGCTCCGCTTTTTCATGAGAATACTCCTATTCTTCACTTATATTTGTTGAGTATTCATATCTAGCGCTGTTCAGCTTTTAGCTCTTGTTTTCATGTATCTCTTGTCAGAGCTATTAGCTTTCTTTTGTAGAAAGTACTCTCTTGCTTCACTTATATTTGTTTGGAGAGTTGATGAAATAAATTGATTGGTGTTTGGTTGGTTCAGAAAATGTTGCATGTGGTAATTGGTATAAGGAAAAACTTGCTTAATCTTGTAGATCACTAAAATGGATAACTTGATGCTTGTCAATTGTTTTGAGTTAACAAGTAGATCATGATTAAATTGTGCATCACATGAGTTAAGCCTATTAGTGAAGAACTACCGTAAAGCTTGTTGAAAATTTGGTTTGCATCAGTGGTACCTCTAAGGTCTAGATATTTTCTAATAACAGGGTTTGGTTAACAAGGAAGACGGTATGAAGTCTTATAACGTTTGCAATATGTTTGTCATATAAAACTTGGTGTACGGGTTGATATTCTTGTTTGCTTACATAACCTTGCTAGCCTAAACTCTGTACTGAGAGGGAATGCTTCTCGTGCATCCAAATCCTTGAGCCAAAATCCATGCCATTTGTGTCCACCATAACTACCTATATGTGGTATTTCCTTGCCACTCCAAGTAAATTTTTCATGTGCTACCTTTAAATTATTCAAAATGTTATTATTCCCTTTTTGTGTCAATGTTTACTAGCTCATGAGGAATTAGTGTGGTTATTCTTTATTCTATTTGTCGAGTGGACTTTTACACCTGGACTAGTGGCATATACATCCGCTTATCCAATAACTTGCAAAAAGAGCTGGCAACGGGGTGCCCAGTCCCAATTAATTACAACTTTAACCAATTAATTCTCTTCACACTTTTGCCCTGATTCATCAGTAAGCAATGACAAACAGTGAAATACCTGAATGTGTGTAAACCAAAGAGAAAGAGGGATGATCTGCCTTGCTGGTAGAAATAACGTCCTTCATGGGAGCCGCTCTTAAAAGTCCGTTCGACAGGTAGAATACTGTTCTCACCCGCTACCATTCGTTGACAATTAACAAACACCTCTCAAAAATAGATACTCCTCCATGGTATGTGATTGATGGAAGGCACCCGAGGATTCGGTTAGCCATGGCTTGTGTTAGCAAGGTTGGGAGGAGTATCAAATATTTTATGCAATCTCTATATGCTTTCAAAAACCTAAAAGCTCTAGCACATGATTTAATCCCTGCTTCCCTCTGCGAAGGGCCTTTCTTTTACTTTTATGTTGAGTCAGTTTTCCTATTCTTTCTGTCTTCCACAAGCAAACACTAGTGTCAATTTGTTACAACATGCGTTATATGCAATGTATTGGACTTGTTATACTACTTTGTGTTGACAATATCCATGAGATAAATATGTTGAAAGTTGAAGCAAATGCTGAAACTAAATTCTTCCTTTGTGTTGATTAAATACCTTTTATTAGAAACTATTGCTTTATGAGTTAACACTTATGCAAAACTGTTTGATGCTTGTCTCGAAAGTACTATTCATGAAAACGTTTAGCTTGTGTGATTCATTGTTTACTCATTATCTATTTGATAGCAAATTATAGACCATTGACTTGGATCACTTCATTCATTTACATGTGCCTTGCAATATTATATGATCAAGATTATGATAGTAGCATGTCACCTCAAAAATTATTTGTTTTTATCGTTTACCTACTCGAGGACGAGTAGGAACTAAGCTTGGGGATGCTGATACGTCTCAAACGTATCTATAATTTTTGATGTTCCATGCTTGTTTTATACCAATTGCTACATGTTTTGCATCTACTTTATATCACTTTTATACATTTTTTGGGACTAACCTATTAACAAGATGCCGAAGTGCCAGTTCCTGTTTTCTGCTGTTTTTGTATTCCAGAAAAGCTAGTCTGGAAATATTCTCGGAATTGGACGAAACTACACGGGAGTCCCTATTTTACCAGAACTCATGACGGACCAAAGAGCGACGGAGAGGAGCCACGTGGGCCCCACACGCCAGGGCGCGGGCCCCCCTCTGCCGCGCCCTGGGTGGTGTGGGCCCCACGGGCCTCTCCAGCCGCCGCCCTTTCGCCTACTTATTCCCCCCGACGCGAAAACCCTAAGTACCTGAGCAAATATCCACGAAAAGTTCCAGAGACGCCGCCGTCGTCAACCCTAGCTCGGGAGGGTTCAGAACCTCTTCCCGGCACCCTGCCGGAGAGGGGAATCGTCACCGGAGGCTTCTACATCGCCATGCCTGCCTCCGGAGTGATGCGTGAGTAGTTCATCCTTGGACTACGGGTCCATAGCAGTAGCTAGATGGTTGTCTCTCCACTTTGTGCCATCATGTTTAGATCTTGTGAGCTGCCCTACATGATCAAGATCATATTATTGTAATGCTACATGTTGTGTTTGCTGGGATCCGATGAATATTGAATATTATGTCAAGTTGATTATCAATCTATCTTATATGTTATTTAAGATCTTGCATGCTTTCCGTTACTCGTAGATGCTTTGGCCAAGTAGATGCTTGTAACTCCAAGAGAGAGTATTTATGCTAGATAGTGGGTTCATGTCTCCGTTTAACCTGGGACAGTGACAGAAAGTTCTAAGGTTGTGGATGTGCTGTTGCCACTAGGGATAACCTAACGATGCTATGTCCACGGACATATGTGTTTGTTTACATTACGCACTTTACTTAATGCAATTATCCGTTGCTTGCAACTTAATACCAACGGGGAACTCGGATGACAACCCGGCGGTGGATTATTAGTCATAGATGCTGTTGGATAACGATCTATGTATTATGTCGTAATGCCCAATTAAATATCATAGTAGTCAACATGTCATGTATATGCATTGTCATGCGCTCACTATTCGTCAATTGCCCAGCTGTAATTTGTTCACCCAACATGTTAGTTATCTTTTATGGAGAGACACCACTAGTGAACTGTGGACCCCGGTCCATTCTTTTACACTGATTAAACAACCACAAACTGCAAACTGTTCCTTTTTCATTCTCTGCAATTTAATACTCATTTTCCACACCATACGTTTAATCCTTTGTTTTCAGCAAGCCAGTGAGATTGACAACCTCACTGTTTCGTTGGGGCAAAGTAGTTTGATTGTGTTGTGTGCAGATTCCACGTCAACAGTCCAGACTCCCATCAACAACACTATTTTTCTGGCGCCGTTGACAACCTTCTGAAGAGTTGCTGCTCCTACTGGTTCGATAACCTTGGTTTCTTTCTGAGGGAAAACTTGCTGCTGACTACATCATACCTTCCTCTTGGGGTCTCCCAACGAACGTGTGTTTCACGTCATCAGCGAGCGTATCGCCTTTGTGTCGCACAATATTATACAAAGCCGGATATTGTTCTTGGAGCGTGGTCTGGCCTAGCTATTTATCCTCCCAGAATCTAATTTCCGAACCATCCTTAATAGAGAAAGACCGATGTGGGAAGAAATACTTCTTCGTAGCCATATGGCCGGCCCAAAAGTGTGAATCACCAGGTTTCCAAAGAACCTGAGATAACACTTGAGAACCCACATATTTTCTCCTAAAGAGGGTTTGCCAAACTCCATCTTCAGCAAGAAGCTTGAAGATCCATTTACCGAGTAGGGATCTATTCTCGACCTCAAGATCATGAATTCCGAGCCCTCCTTGATCTTTGGGACGACAAGCCACATTCCACTTAGTTAGTCGATACTTTCTTTTCTCACTATCACCTTGCCAAAAGAATCTTGATCAGAAATAATCCAACCGTTTTAAGACTCCTTTGGAAAGTTGGAAGAATGAAATCATACAAAGTACCATGTTAGTTAGTACTGAGTTTATGAGAACCAATCTTCCACCCAAGGATAATAGTTTGTCTTTTCAGCTATTTAACCGAATTTGAAGTCTCTCCTCCACCAATTTTCATTCAGCATTAGTGAGTCTCCGATAATGGATCGGAATACCCAAGTACTTAATAGGAAACTGGCCTAACCTGCAGCGAATAAATCAGCATACAAGGAGGCATTTTCTTGAGCCTCACCAAAACAAAACAATTCACTTTTATGAAAGTTTATCTTTAGACCCGATAATTGCTCGAACGCCGAAAGAATTAATTTTAGGTTTTGAGCTTTTTCGATGTCATGTTCCATAAAGAGAATTGTATCATCGGCATACTGAAGAACGGATAAACCACCATCAACTAAGTGTGGGATCACACCTTCAATTTGGCCATCAGCCTTGGCGCGTTCAATCATGACCGCAAGCATATCAGCCACTATATTAAATAGCATCGGCGATAATGGGTCACCTTGCCTAAGCCCTTTTTTGGTCTGGAAATATTTACCAATGCATCATTGATTTTGATGGCTACACTTCCTCCCGAGATAAAGCTATGGATTAACGCACGCCACTCATCAGAAAAACCTTTCATTCTGAGAGTCTGCTGAAGGAAAGAGCATTTGACCTTATCGTAAGCTTTCTCGAAATCAAGTTTCAAGATTACCCCATTCAGCTTTTTCCTATGTAGTTCATGGACAGTTTCATGCAAGATCACCACCCCATCCAGAATGTTGCGTCCTTGAATAAAAGCAGTTTGAGAAGGGCGAACTACATGATCTGCCGCATTGTTCAGCTGTATCGTAGCGACTTTAGTGAATATTTTAAAACTAACGTTAAGAAGACAGATAGGTCTAAATTGTTGTATCCTTTTTACTTCATTAACCTTTGGTAATAAAATTATTTCACCAAAATTCAGACGGAACAATTCTAATTGTCCGTCATGAAGACAGCTAAACAAATTGAGAAGATCTGACTTGATAACATCCCAGAAGTTCTAATAGAACTCGGTCGGGAAACCATCAGGACCAGGGACTTTGTTGTGCTTCATTTGGAAAACCGCTTTCCTTACTTCCTCCTCTGTGTAGAGGGCAGTAAGTAAGCTATTCTCCTCATCAGAGACCTGGGGTATATCATCTGTTCTAGACTCATCCATAGAGAAGTTGCCTTCCTCGGGTGCTCCGAACATATTCTTATAATAATTAGTAATGTACGACTTTAGCTGCAGGGTTGTGAGTTGAGCAGCGTCATCGGCCATTTGTACTCTGCAGGGTACGTATGCACTCAACTGACCAAATACGACGATTCATTCACCAATTAAATCGTACTACTAATCTACTATACTGTACATCGATCAATGTCGTGCAACTAGCTTTTACTAGCGTGTGTCCTTGCCATCTCACCATCTACCTTTCTTCCTAAATACTCCCTTCGTCCAAAAATAAATGTCTTAGATTTGTCAAAAAATGGATGTATCTGGACATGAAACATATATATATACATACACTTTTGGGTAACTTGAGACACTTATTTTAGGACGGATAGAGTATAAAACGTTTTGTGATTTCAGTACAGAAACTGCAATCCAAATATGCATATGTACCTCGTGCGGGCGTGCGGCCAATGTTCAGGATTAATTGAGTTCCGGTGCATGCATGTTCAGTTATGTGATGTCTCTCCAGGATTTGATTGCACCGCTGAAATCAACACACGAGCCTGTGCTGCGGTCGTGAACCAAAACAGGAAAAAATGTATGCAAAACATGTGCCACGTGATGGTGCTGCTCGATCGAAGGCTACTGTGTATGGCCGGCAGGGCAGACTTTTGTCTTTTGCTTTTGGTATGTACGTGGATCATCGTCGAGATTTCTAGAGCCGTATGATTGGAGAATTAAGCGACCACATTTGAAGCTATGGCGACTCAATTGAGCCTGCATTTCCTGTCTTTTTGCTAATGTATGTATCTGTCGGTGTAGGTAAGGCGCCTCGTGACACATCTGTATAGAAAATTTCCTTTTCCCTTCAAGTACAAGGATAAGGTGCCTTCTGCGGTGCACGAAGGAAAGTGAAAAGTGAGGATTCAAGTAAACCATAATCTATCCTCACTTTTCAGCGGCAACTTTCAGACTTGTGATTTGTTTGCTCCATCTTCACACTCTCTCGAACTAGCACGGGTGGCAGCCGCTCTTTAAAAATCAAAATAATAAAATTAAAAGCAGGAGTGGTAGCAAATTACCTCTGCAAACTTCTCTGCTCGACAGTGGTACACTAGAGTTTTCTGCAATAAGGTAAAATATTAAGCTGTACCCTGCAGACCACAACCCACTTAGCCATAGACTGTGAAAAGAAGATAAAGGAATTGAACATCACTATTGTCGACGCCGCTGATTTTCTCACCCCGAAATGATTGTGCCTCCTGTAATCTCGATGACTGAAGCGTGTTAACGAGATGTTCATCATGCCAACGACGAATTCACCATGAGCCATGATCTGCTTTGACCCTTTCACCGACAGTACATGCGTGTGCGAACCCGTTGGCGAATTCTCCGAAGAGAGAATCCTCTGAATTTTGCTAGTACACTGGTTTCTCTACTGTCTGACTGCTAATTAAGGAGGACCGCGAGCAAACACGAAAACGATCCATCGAGACCTCAGTTTAGTGATGGAGCCTGCAGCTTGTAGTGATGATCGAGTGCGAGTTCACACCCCTAGCTTCTGGATTGACAGTGCAAATCCAACCGTATGAAGCAGAGTTTGTTGTAACCTCACCCGATATAGTGAAGTATTACTGGCTAGCGCTCGTGGTTTTTTCTTCTCCATTGTTGAAGGGGTTTTCCACGTTAAATCTCGTGTCCCGCTGTTTGATCTTTCCGCTACTTCATCGTTTTCTTGCTATCGTTTATAACAGAGTTCATCTCTGTATTTGGAGGCACACGGATACAGACTGATGGATGGGTGGATGGAACGTGAAGGTCGGCAAAGAAAGCCAGACCGTTGATTCGGTCGCTGAATTAAGAATGACTGATCGCGCTGATGAGCAGTGATCTCAGCTCAAAACTCACGAGGCGTCCGGCGATGGTGCTCGTTGGACAGCCAATCGAATTATGCACCATGACGCGATTCTTAATTGCATCCGTACCAGACGGGATTTGCATGTCCCCCCAGGATCATTGATGGCTTACGGTTGTGATTTAATTAGCGCTGTCCTGTTAAGTCGCTCTTGATTAGCAGTGGAGCCGGCGAGAGAAAATAAGGAGAGCTTCTTTTTCTTGTGAGAGAAAATCACGTCTTCAACAAACCGGAGGTGTCTTAATCTCCAATCCAAATGCGCCCTTTGCTTGCTTCGAACCTACTTGATCGCTCATCGCTGCCTCACCTCACTCACTCACAGACTCGCCAAGCGCTCTGTCCCTCTCTCTGTCGCGGAGTGAGCTTGCGGTTCTTCCCACGCACGCTTCCCGGCTTCCCGCCATACATACCCGACCATATATAGCCACCAGGCACGATCGGGAGGAAGCAAACAAACCGTTACCGTCGGTCAGTCGATCGCCATTCCATTTCATCCATCGACGTACGCCTAGCTAGCTCGTCGGAGTAACCATCCTACCGCCGAAAGAATCGACCAATGGGGCCGCTGTCGAGCGGCAGCGCGCAGCCGGCGGCGATGCTCCGCAAGGGGCTGTGGTCGCCGGAGGAGGACGAGAAGCTGTACAACCACATCATCCGGCATGGAGTAGGCCGCTGGAGCTCCGTGCCCAAGCTGGCCGGGCTAAACCGGTGCGGCAAGAGCTGCCGCCTGCGGTGGCTCAACTACCTCCGGCCCGACGTCAGGCGCGGCTGCTTCTCCCAGCAGGAGGAGGACCTCATCGTCGCGCTCCACGAGATGCTCGGCAACCGGTGGTCGCAGATCGCGTCCCACCTGCCCGGCCGGACCGACAACGAGATCAAGAACTTCTGGAACAGCTGCGTCAAGAAGAAGCTCCGGCAGCTGGGCATCGACCCCGCCACGCACAAGCCAATCGCCGACGGAACCGCAGGGGCCACGGCATTGCTGCCGGACGCCGAAGAGGAAGAAGACAAGAAGCCGCTTGTTGCCGCGCACGGCGCAGTCGCGAAGCTTTCGGCGGTGTTCGACCCGTTCCCGGCGTACGGCGGCCATTTCGGAGCCGACATCGCTGCGGTGAACGAGGCGACATCGTACGGGCACTTCGTCGTCGGCGGCAAGCAGGAGGGCGCGGACAAGCACGCCGGGTTCAGCGCCGCCGACTACAGCAGCGTCCTGGACGTGTCGGAGAACCTGGGCTTCGGAGAGAGCTCCAGTTCCAGCAGCAACTGGAACGAGGTGGGCAGCGTGCTTGACGCAGGCGAGGTGCAGCACTGGGCCGCGAAGGCGGAGCCGGCCTTCGCGGACATGGAGCGGAAGCACGGTGTGTACGGGGAACAAGACGACGCGTTGCTGGAGCACAGGTTCTGGCTGCCCACCTGCCAAGAACAGAGCTTCCTCGCGAGTTTGGATTTCAACTTGGAATACTTCTGAACTTTTTCTCCCTTCATTTTTCCAACTTGAATTTCCCACATGCTGTATATTTTTACATGGTACAACAGTCAACAGTAAAGAATAATTGTCAAAGGTTACATTAGAGATTTTATTTTCAAAACAGAGGCAACAACTTATCTTGTCTCATTAGTAAAGAAGGTTTATAGAAATAACTCTCACGTGAAAAAAAAATGCTTGACCACCCCTAAGCCTATTCTCGCCCCAAAATACTACTCAAATGCTTGCCATGGTGGAGGTGTATAATCTTGCATTAATCTCTTTCCATATCTCACATGAGACTAACATAGAGCGCGGCAATGCCCCGTCACAATGGAAAAAATTAGACTAGTCATAGTGGGGAGTAACATTGAGTGGTAACATACTTATGTTACTACCTATTGTTACTATCTTCATAGTGAGTAGTAACTTATTTCTGGTGTCATGCATGATAGTATTTATTAGGTTGTAGACTCATTTTGCCTTGGGATGTGTGATGTTCACTCCAACCTCCTCTCTCCTCATTAATTACTTGCCACATCATATTTTTTGTCTACGTGGCATTGAAGTTACTAGCAATGTTCCTCCCACTATGACTAGTCTTAGCCACCACTCGCAAACCGAGGGGAAGACCCGTCCAAAGGGCGATTGTGATCTCCGGAACAACAATACATCATTTTATGATGTCTTATATATCTATCGAGTATCTACAATTGAATAAGATATGGGCAATGGTCTTCGTGTCGCGCTTTCAAAGTTCACATAGATCAAAATTCAAGCATCCTCTCATTGCAAGGCACACCAGATTTTAGGAATAAACCACGTAAAGAACTTCACTTGACTTTTTTTTGACAAACCTCGTCAAGAGGGCGGGAGCTCCTGCATTGCATTTAAAAAGAGAGAATTGGTCCAGTTAATAGGGGAACCGGACCCAAAAACTACACAACATACGGTTTATTAAGGAAAACCGCGAAAACCACACACACATCTAGCGCCAGATACAAGGGTCCCAAGTCCAACGACCATCGGGAACACCTCATACCCAACCGATACAGAGTCTGCCACAACGAGAGCACTCTCGCAACAAGATGAGTACTCACGCCAAGCCACATGGAAGAAGCGATCAACCATTAACCTCTACCAACTCACGAATTGCTTGGCTCGCCATTGCCGTGATACGCTTCTTGGACAGTCGCATAAAGTACTTCATTTTCTCTTGCTTCTCCTCCTCGGTGCCTTTCTTTGATGTCGAGTCCTTTGGCACCTCCCCGAAAGCCTCGGCCAACCGATATTCAGCTAATTTGGCAGTCGGTATGTTGCAATTCTTGTTCTTCTTCTCCAAACGACCACTACGCCTTGAGGCGCAAGCGGAATTCCCTTCTAAATGCGCAAGAATTGGTGCATCTAGCAAGGAAAGCGGCACAGTGCTATTGAAATTGTCCAGGTACTCATCCAACAAGGTGGACGAAGACGGGCCAAGCGGCAATCCATTGCCACCACTAGACTTGTTGGACTCCGTAGTGCTAGCGAGCACATCAGCCTCAAACAAATTCAAGTCATCCGTAGCTTGCTCCTCCACATCTTGGAACACCAGCTCGGGCAAGACCACATCTAAAGCTGGAGCCTGCGCCACCACCTCCAACAACTCAGACGAGCAACCGGCCACACTCGTATCCTTACCATCGGACATGGCAAGAGGCACAACTTCATCATGTTTGCCCGGCTCCGAGGAGTTGGCAAGATCAAAACTCCCACCGGCGGTCTCCATTAGCTCCAGCATGCTTGAAACCTGATCAGTCCAGCCCTGAACCATGGATACCAAGTCGCGAAGGAGCCGGAAGACCTCCTCTAGTCGAGCAGCAAACATCGCCTGCAACTCGGAGCTCAACGCCTCCGCCTGAGCTGCAACGAAAGGCTGCAACAACCCCAAACCATCGACAGGCAGGCTGGGATCAACAGCAGTGACCCCCGGCCGAGACTCCTCCAGGATGGACGCATCAGGTTGGGCAACCACGGAAGCCCACGAGCGATGAGGCAGAGTCGTAGGGATTGGAGGAGACTGACTGCAAGGGCTAGGCTCACGGCAAGCGGTCGTGTCTTTCGAGCGGCCAGAAGCTGCCGCAGGCGAGCTGGGGCGGAGGTGAGGGTCTTTGCCAGCAAAACGACGTGTCGTGCAGTCCCGCTCGCGATGGCCGGAGCGGCGGCAGCCTAGGCACCGGACAGGGCCTTGGCAGGCGGCGACGAAATGGTCCGGCTCCAAGCACCGGAAACAGAGACCAAAAGTCCTCCGCTTGAAAGCGAGGGAAATTCCAGTTTCCTTCCTGGGAGGCGGAGCAGGCGGCTTCTCCTTCCTCTAGCGACGTCTTCCCCCAACCTCCTCCCAACCCTGCTCCAAAGATGGCTGCGGCCTGCGGCCCCACCTCCTGCGGCCTGAAGGTTGGCGGGAGCCTGTCCGGAGGCGGCGGCAGCTGGGACAGGGCGGCCGGAGCAACCGGGGAGATCAGCTGGCCACCAGCGGAAAAAGCTCCGAGTGACCCATCCCCTGCACCGAGCGCCACTGGAGAGGTGACTTGATCTGGATCGGGATCCAGACCGTTTGCGCCACGGGAGAGAGGACTAGGAGGTGGATGGGCTGCTGGGAGGTCGTCGGAGGATCATGGGGCATGACTTGGTGGGCGGAGGGGCTGGGGGCGTGGAGCTAAACTGCGGCGGCGGCGGCGGCCGCCGCGAAGACGCCAGTGTCGCGAGAGCGTTTCTGTTAACTTTTGCAGTACTCACACATGCTACGTGATTACAATTTACAAACCCAACATATTAAAGTGTGCACCCGTGGAGAAAAACTGAAAACGAGATGACACGGCCTGTCCTTTTCCTGTGAGACGTCAACCTGAAAACGAAACGGTCTCACTGATCTACGTCGTCTGTATATATGCATGTTTTTCTTGATTGCCGTCTATATATCCGTCACACGTAAGCGCATATTTTCGAGTTCAGTTTTTTCAACGTCCTCCACTATTTTCCCTGATTGATTAATGCATAACTGGACTAGACGCAGCGCTAGCTAATTATAATTAGTATTTCATGATCTACTCCCTCCATTCACTTTTATAAACCACTCTACCTAGTTACCATTTTAATTTTGGTCACATCCATACCAAGGGTGTGTTTGATTCACTGGCTATGAAAAACTGGTTGTGGTTACCCAACCACCTGGTTGGTGGTAACCATTTTTTGTGTTTGGTTGTGTGGGATAAGAAGTGGTTAGGGGTAGCCATATTTGTGTTTGGTTTGAGGGGTAAGAGATGGATAGGGTGATATGGTCACCTCTTTAGTACGGTGGTGAGAACACCCGCAAGTGGTAATATAAATCAATCAAACTATAATATGGGTAATAAGAATTCAAAAAAATGCAAAATATCCTCACATTTTCTGTCCAAAACACATTATAATTTGGGGAGAGAAATCAAGTCTTGATGCAAAATATCACTTTCCTATTGATGATATAGACTGAAATTAGACACTAGAGAGAGTGATTTCAGAACATCTTTATATGCATCCAAGTAAAAATGCTCTACCTTTGTAACCACGGATCGGATCTAACTAATCTGCTATGTGCCAACTAGTGTATGGAAGAAATCGATGTAGTTTGGCTTTGCACCGCGCGTGGCTCAGCAGTGCACAGCAAATACACACTACAGCCTGCCGCCGCCGCGTGCCCTGCCGCATCGCGCCCCCGCCCAGTTCCTTGCTGCCCGTCGTGCATCCTTTTGCCATGAGCACAGTGAGAGAGACGGAGAGGAGAGATAGGAGAAGGGAGGGTATGGGCTTGTCTCGTACAGTTCGTCGCAGGACGCCAGTGCTCCCCGGAGTATTCACTGCGGCCGAGGCGGAGCTCGATCTGCCGCCGCCGCAACAAGCTTTTTTTTCCTGGTTACTTTGGTATCAGGGGGAAAGAAATGAGATGAGGTAAGCGGCGGAAAAGCGTTTCGCGAGTGAGTACAGCTGCTCTCGGCGGGTGGTTAGCCACAACCACTACATTTGTGGTGGTTGAGCTCAACCAGTTTTTGCAGAGAAATGCTGAGAATATGGCTACCCTCACACACCTAGCACCACAAACCAAACAGGGGATAACCACTTAAAAACTGGCTACCACCAACCACCCAGTGGATAGTCACTCAACCAAACATACCCTAAAATGAGAGAAAATGATAGGTAGAGTGTGCTTTATAAAAGTGATCCAACGGAGGGAGTACTAACGTACCATACTTTAGTTGTCCGATATATGTACGACGACTGATCCAACGGTGTGCTGCAGTTTAGCCTAGTGCATGTACGTCTCGATTTGCATGTCGTACGAAATCGGATGCCTAGCGTCGTAGGCATAGCAGCGCTCGATCGGAGTACTAATCCTATGCGACGACGATCAAATCGGGCACTTAGGTCGAGGCACTTGAGTCAATGCGATTAGCACTAACGACCACGATCTGCTAACCTCTTCCTCGATGTCCATCATGCATGAGCTTATTGATCGATCGGAGCACTGAAGGATCAAGGGTCGCCTGTTGGAACAGCCCAGCCCCATGAATTTAAGCAACGGACAGGTACATCAATGATGCAATTCATGGTCACGCACGCACAACAGACGGTTCAGTCACCATGCTGTTCCCAGATTCCTCTAGTACAGGACGCACACGGCCGGCGGCTAAGATTGTTCTCCCAGAAACTGTTCCTGATGACCGCCATCATCTTATCCGACTTATCTGATCTCTACGGCCATGTCAATGGCAGAGAGCGAAACAAGGAAAGAAAGCAAGCAAGGCACACCGGCAGAGGGCATGATTTCCATTTCCCAAGCTCTTTCTTTTTACATCACCTGTCGTTATTTGTTCGTGCAAAGTTCCTTACCTTTTTTGCGCCAAGGGGACAAGCATATCTCCATCCTCAATATCCCATTTGACAAACTCCTACCGCCTTCCTGCTCGTGCCGACGCTTCTCAGTCGCGTGTCACCATGTCGAAAAGCCAGCGAGGGTGTCTAATTTGCCGGACGAGATACAGTATCTGAGTGTCCCCAGTTTGTCAGCTCCATGTAAGACACAGTACTCCTGCGAGCTGTGTGCGTAGCCGATCGATGCTTTCACTTGGTTTTTTTCTGAACCACTGAGTCATCCGGTAGCATTTGTGGTGATTAATTGGCCTGACAGGGGTCTGGTCGCACGGAGGTTCCCATGAAGAAATATAGAAATTGGAGGGGTCGGCATCAAGACTATTAGAGAAGGATTTCATGGGAAGCAACCGGCATGCATACGATTTTCATGCACCTCGCAACGCTAGAATATTATTGGTTTTTCTGTCGTGTGCGGGCTGAAATATACTCACATGGATTTTTAAGGTGGTTGCGACGGTTGTGACCTTTTCGCTAGAGTAATAATATGGCTCCGAGTGATAAGTGATGGGATCCTTCGATTTGAGGTGGCACCATTTGGACCACCAGGAAATTAAATAACTAATCGCTTGATCCGAAAACTAGTGACATGATATTGCATATATTCTGTGCACATATGAAATTAGTGGTTATTGATTAGGTTCTGAAAACAGGAGCTTGAGCCGTTGAATAGCAATTATTTGTCGGTAAGTTCACTCACCACCGATTGATTCCCTTTCTAGATTGCATGGTTGTTGAGTAAAACCAATGGTCAAGAGATCCCAACGTTCACAGGGTTCAATCTCACTGTGTTCTTCAGTTTGTTGTCCACTTGTCTCCTTTCGCAAACTTTACATCACGAGTTCAATCACTGCAATGCAATCATTACCTACCTTAATCAACCAGTACAAACCCTCCTAATTAATTTGCTGTGACAAGCAAGAAACTCTATGAAGAAAACAGTACTAGCCCCACAATGAATATGGCCAACTCAATTAGGTGAGCTAGGGTGCCAGCTAAATTAATTAGTACGTTTAGTTGGTTTTTTTAACAAGACGTTTAGTTGGTTTGCATGGCTTGAAATACAATAAGCTAGCTCTCTTCCGGCAATCGTAGCGAACAACTTAATCATGTAGGTTACTCATGCAAGGCAAGTGCACATCACGCTATGTATTCCGACGTAGCTTGCAGCAACCTCTCCCCATAAACAATAGATCAACATGTTTTATTTTGAAAGAACATTAGAACGTCCGGTTTTAAATTACTAAAACCCCAAACACAACCAGTGTTGGCACGTGTTGTTGGGGAAATCAGCTTAAAAGAAAAAAAAACATAAACGGGTAAACGGAAAATAAGATATGCTGCCTGACATATTGCTCTAAAGTCGTGTCAGCCACAATGTTCGCTTGATCGAAGATAAACTGAATGCATGATCTAGTTGTCGAAGAAGACGAGGCACTGGAGAAGCCATGTCCACGTCAACTACAAGAAAATATTCCCGTAGTCGTGACACCATCCATCTCCACTTTGTAAGAGGGACCTCTACCCCTCGCCATGTCTCGAAGAACAGCGTACCATTGGAAGTTGGACAAGATCACCATAGAAATCGGACACCAATATTTCAAAGAGCGGCGGTGGGGGCGAGGCTGAGATCTCGATTAATATATATTTTTGTGTAATGAGGTTAGCTTTGGGGTTTCATAGCTTCAAAGAGGAGCCAGACTTAGCTTGAACAGCCACCATGATGCATATGCTAGCTGCTATTGTTTCGTCCTTTGCTTTTTTGCTTTCCTCTTTGGTTGAGGCAAGTCAAGATCAGGGCTCACATAAAGTTTCTGGCAGGATCTTTTGGTCCACAAGAGATGCATGCACTACTTGTAGAGAACTAATCAATTAATTTGGTCGCTCTACGTGTTTGATATAATAGCAATCTTGTCACTCTCAAGTAACAATTAATAAGCTGATAACGAGCCTGTCGGTAAGAACATCATTAGTATACCTTGTAATATTGAATAATACCAAATGTATTATAATGCCGGCACTACTACCTACCACCTAAAAGTGTGCATTACACTAGTCACTAGTATTTGTTGTAACTTTACTTGCAACATGACTTGCTAATTAACATTTGGCCACGTCTATGTGTAACTGTGTGTAAGTCGACCGAGAAAAAAATCTTATTTCTGAGACGACTTCACAAATTTATTAATATTGACCTAAAAGTGTTCATTCTGTGGTAATAATTCATTCTATGAATTTATGATGAGAAAATCATGTTCATATTTTTCTATAAGAAAAGAAATTCATGTTATAATTATTTGTTCATCTGCATGGAAATGTGGAATCTTGAACTGCCTCAGCATTTAATCGACGGTTCCAGGTGTCCACATAGAATTAAATATTTTTTCAGGAGAGAGAGAATTTGTAAAAACCGTTACAGTGTTTTGGCTTTATTGATGTTCACATATGAGAGAAAACTCGACTTGGCAATAAGGTGCATCATGTTTAGTGAACATCCGAAATTAGGTTGTGCCTCGGCGCTCGAATGCTAGAATGTGCGTGTAGCTAGTATATATCCGTAGGGTGCGATGAGGTGTCATTTTTGGCATGTATTTCTCGTAGAAGTATATACGCATCGATGAGTAACCGACAAATATCGCACGTTTGGACGACAATGAGACTGCATGACTATCGATCCCCATGCCCGTTTGTTTGGTTTGAAAATGGCGTTGTGCTGTCTGTAACCGCTAGCTCTAGAGCTCGATAGCAACTTGATTGGAAAATGAGACGGCGCCTACCTTCGGTGAAGTAGCTTCAAATTGCGCCAAAGGAAGAGGACAAGCCCACAACTGCAGGCATGCATCGCGCCAATAGAATATGCACGTACGCATAGATGGGTAACGGCCGGATGTCCCCAACTGCAACTGTGATTCTCTCAAAAAACAAAAACAAAATTGCAACTGTGATGAAAATTGTATGGTCAAACGCCTTCCTGATCGGACCGCGCTCCGATCCACCTCCGGATTCGGCAAAAATAAATGGTAAAGGATGCACGAACGGGGTACTCACCTAGATTTCGCATGAACAGGCAAACGTTCAATCCACAGAGCTGTCCGAGCATATAATTTGCCTTACACTCTACGGTGGCCAGCTAACGGCGCCTCTACGTATACCGGTAACGCACCAGCCATGCAGAGTGCAGCAACAGTTGTCAGCTATGGATACTCCCTAGCTAGCTACGATTCCGTTAGAGGCTTAGAGCTAGCTTCCCTTGCTTGCACCACGCTCGAAGCGACCCGGCCGTCGGCCGGCCGGTGTGTACGCGTGCTCTCACTCCGGCCAGCCAGCCGTCCGTCCGGCCTCTTCGTCCATCCAGGACCGGGCCGGCATGCATGGCCCGCATGCAACGCGACCGCGCGACCATGACCGGCCACCGAACCCGCCGTGTGGTGGTCGCCGGAGGGCCGCGCTTTCTCTAATTTACGCAAGCTCTCCCTCTCTCCCACTCGACCGGCGCACTCTCCCGGCCGGTGCTTGCGAGTTGAGCAGAACCCGGCCATTAGTACTTGCACAGAACTAACCAAATACGATGATCCGTTCACTAATTAAGTAGTACCAGTACTGTACATAGATCAACGTCGACGTGCATGTGTTCTTCCCATCTCACCAACTTTAATTGGCAAGAGAAGACAATCTGATAACTGACACCTAGTATGGTGCGGAAAACTGCAAAGCATGTAACTCGTGCGGCCAAAGTAAAGTTCAGGATTAGTTTTCGTGCATGCATGTTCAGATTTTTCTCTCCAGGTGTTGATTGCACCTCTGAAATCAACACAGGGCCTCTGCTCCGGCTAATGAAAAGACTGAAACCAAACAGTAAAAAATACATGCAAAACATGTGCGACGTGCATGATAATGCTGCTGGATCGAAGGCTTCAGCGAGATGTTTAATTTGGGGCCGGTTATCCTTTGTAGTACTACTTTTGGTCTGTGTGTCTGGATCATCGTCGATTCGAGAACCGATGATTGGAGAATCGACTACATTTGAAGCTATGGCCACATACGCAGTGCCGTACATGCGACTCAATTGAACCTTTCCTGCTTCTTGCTAATTTGTAAGTGTGTCAGTCTAACTAGCTAGGGTGCCTCGTGCAACATACATCTGTAAAAAAAAAGCTCTTTTTCCCTTCAAGTACAAGGATCAGGTGCCTTTTGTGCCGCACTTGCATATTTGGGGTCCTGTTGGTAGGTCCTTATTTGCTCCAGGCTCCAGCCAAAGTAAACCATAATGTATTCTCACTTTTCAGCAGCAACTTTCAGGTTTCTGATTTTTGTTCCCCATCTTCACTTTCTCTTGAACTAGCAGGGGTGGCAGCGCTGCTACAAAAAAAGCAGGGGTGGTAGCAAATTACCTCTCCTAACTTCTTTTTTTCTCGACAGTGGTACACTGCAGTTTTCCACGACAAGGTAAAATTTGAGCTGTACCCTATAGGCCAGAACCCACTAGCCACCGTAGCCTGTGAAAAGCATTAAAGGAAAAAAATCACGAAAACGTAAAAGTTTTGAGTTTCGATGCATTAATAGATAAGAAGAGTTTATATAAAACCGTTTATATGAACAACTCTGTTGTCGACGCCGCTGAATTTCTCACCCCCCAATGATTGTACCGTACAATATTTTCTTGACCAGCATCGTACCTTTTCCATCGATTTTCTTCGTGTAATCTCGACGACTGCTGCGTCGTAGCGAGATGTCCATCATTCCAACGAGGAATTCAACACCAGCTATAGCCCCTTTCACCGACACATGCGTGCATGTGAAAACTGAGTGGAACCCGTTGAAGAATTCTGCGAAGATAGAATCCGGCGATCGAAATTGCTCGTAGGCTTCTCCTCTGTCGATCTGCTAATTAAGGGTGGACCGCGACTCAGAGCAGCCAGCATGCAGGGCGTCAACTAAACCCGCGACACCGTTGTCACTGCCTTCACGAAGCAAACACGAAAACGATCCATCGAGACCTCGGTATCGAGCGAAAGCATTGCCGAGCTAGCTTTGGTTCAGTGATGGAGCCTGCGGCTGCAGTGATGATCGAGAGCGCGTTTACGCTCCTAGCTTCTGGAATGACAGTGCAACTCCACCCGTCGCCGGAAGCGACGCACTGGAGACGGACAGACATAACTTCTTACCACATTTCTCTCCGAGCAATGGAGCAGATGGATGGAACGTGAAGGTCGGCAGGGAAAGCCAGGCGCCCAGGCCGTTGATTCGCGCGACGTGATCCCTCGCTGAAGAATGACTGACCGCGCTGATTGATCTCGGCTCAATAATCTCAAGATGTCCGGCGATGGTGTTGGACATGCAATCGAATTAGTACCATGACACGATTCTTAAGTGCATCCGTATCTGTTAAGATTCGTAGGTCCACGGGCGCACTAATGGCTTACGGTTGCGATCTAATTAGCGCTGTCGTGTTAAGTCGCTCTTAATTAACAGTGGAGCCGGGCCGGGGAGAAAAGAAGAGCTTCTTTTTCTTGTGAGAAAAAAAAATCACATCATCGACTATTTTATCCCACAAACCGGAGGCGTCTTAAGCTCCAAATTCAGTTGCGCGGACACACAACGCACATATACCTGACCTCGCGCCCTTTTGCTTGCTTCGAGCCTACTTGATCGCTGCCTCACCTCACTCGCTCACCAAGCTCCCCTCTCTGTCGCCGAGTGAGCTTCCAGTTCTTGCTACGCACGCTTCCCCCTATACATTCCCGACCATATAAAGACACCAGGCAACGATCGGAAGGAAGCAACCAACCGTCGGTCAGTCGATCGCCATTCCATCCGTCCATCCACCCAATGGGTCGGCTGTCGAGCGGCGGCGGCGCGCAACCGGCGAAGCTCCGCAAGGGGCTGTGGTCGCCGGAGGAGGACGAGAAGCTGTACAACCACATCATCCGGCGCGGCGTCGGCTGCTGGAGCTCCGTGCCGAAACTGGCCGGGCTAAACCGGTGCGGCAAGAGCTGCCGCCTGCGGTGGCTCAACTACCTCCGCCCGGACGTCAGGCGCGGCTGCTTCTCCCAGCAGGAGGAGGACCTCATCGTCGCCCTCCACGAGATGCTCGGCAACCGGTGGTCGCAGATCGCGTCGCACCTGCCCGGCCGGACCGACAACGAGATCAAGAACTTCTGGAACAGCTGCGTCAAGAAGAAGCTCCGGCTGCAGGGCATCGACCCAGCCACGCACAAGCCCATCGGCGACGCCACGGAAGCGACGGCGTCATTGCCGGACACCGAAGAGGAAGAAGATCAGAAGCCGCTTGCTGCCGCGTATGGCGCAGTCGCGAAGCTTTCGGCGGTGTTCGACCCGTTCCCGGCGTACGGCGGCCATTTCGGAGCCGACATCGCTGCGGCGAACGAGGCGGCATCGTACGGGCACTTCGTCGTCGGCGGAAAGCAGGAGGGCGCGGACAAGCACGCCGGGTTCAGCGCCGCCGAGTACTACAGCAGCGTCCTGGACGTGTCGGAGAACCTGGGCTACGGCGAGAGCTCCAGTTCCAGCAGCAACTGGAACGAGGTGGGCAGCGTGCTTGACGCAGGCGAGGTGCAGCACTGGGCCGCGAAGGCGGAGCCGGCCTTCGCGGACATGGAACGGAAGCACGGTGTGTACGGGGAACAAGACGACGCGTTGCTGGAGCACAGGTTCTCGCTGCCCACCTGCCAAGAACAGAGCTTCCTCGCGAGTTTCGATTTCAACTTGGAATACTTCTGAACTTTTTCTCCCTTCATTTTTCCATCTTGAATTTCACACATGCTGTATATTTTTACATGGTACAACAGCCAACAGTACAGAATAATTGTCAAAGGTTACGTTAGAGATTTTTATTTTCAAAACAGAGGCAACAACTTATCTTTTCTCACTAGTTAAGAAGTTGGGTGCTTCTTTTAATGCCATTGTCCTTTTCGTAAAAAAAAGGTATGAAGAAAGTTTATAGAAAAAATTCTCACGTGGAAAAAAAAAACTTGACCACCCTAGCCTATTCTCGCCGCAAAATACTACTCAAATACTTGGAGGTGTATACTGTTGCATTAATCTCCTTCAATATATCCCATGAGACTAACATAGAGCAAGGCCATGGCCCCGACGATGCCCCATCCCAATGGAAAAAGTTTGCCACCAATCGCAGACCGAGGGGAAGAGTCGTCCAAAGAGCGGTTGTGATTTGCGGAACAACCATACATTGTTTTATGCTTTCTCGGATATCTGTCGAGTATCTACACTTGAAGAAGATATGGGCAACAGTCTTCGGCTCGCGCTTTCAAAGTTCACATAGATCAAAATTCAAGCATCCTCTCATTGCAAGGGCACACTAGATTTTGGAGAACAAACCACGTAAAGAACTTGCACTTGACTTGGACGAGTAATCTCTCGTGAGGCCGTAAGCTTCCAAATATGTCATCCTCCACCCCATGGACGAGGGCAAAGTCTCGAAGATGGGTACAAAGCGTGATGACTTCCGTGAGGCGTTGAACCAACCGAGAGACCAAGGCTAAAGTCAACGGAGTACGGGAAATCCAATTATCTTCCTCAATCATATCATGAGCAAGACATTTTTTTGTCTTTGAGATGGAAATTATAAGTGGCGTATATAGCACGTGGTACATGGTCGGTCACTGCTATACAATTGATCTATACATGCACCACACCACCGCACACGACCGCTTTTGCATACATCGCGGCCCTACATTGCTTCCGTCGAGGGAAACAAGAGGGCCCAGGGACGCAGGAGAGCTTCTTTTTCCTCATGGAGCTTCCAGAAAGAGAGAGAGAGAGGTATATTGATGTAAGACTGAAGAAAAGTGTATGGAAATGTTACGCTCACGAGCACGACTCGGCGCGACGTGGCACGTACCTTCAATTCTCCGACGAATACCTCTCGCGCTAGCGACGGACGGACGCCAACGGCAGTGGCTGCCAGTTGTAGGGTGCAACCGTAATCAAAACCCTACTATTAAAGTGTGCACGCGTGGAGAAAACTTGAAAACGTGATGACATGGCCTATCCTTTTCCTGAAAGTGAAACTGTCTGTCGTGTATACGCATGTTTTTCTAGCACTGATCCGTGTGAATGCGATGATTTTGTTGTTTTAATTTGCTCGTTTCTTTGCATGATCGATCTCGCACAAGATCATTGTTGATATGTACAGTTTGTTCGTACACTTTGGCAGTGTCGGTAGTTTGTCGTTGATCAGCGTCAGCGGATTTTTTTACAAATATGACCCCCTGTCCAACGTAATTATCAAAAATAGCCCCTCCGAATTTTATTGTCAAAAATAGCCCTGACGTGATGTGAAAAGGAAGGTGACTTCCCCCCAGCTGGGTTGGCACGAAGTACACATGTCGCTTTTTCACATCCCGCCAGGGCTAATTTTGACAATAAAATTCGGAGGGGCCATTTTTGACAATTATATTGGGCAGAGGGCCATATTTATAAAAAAATCGCGTCAGCGTGTGGGAGCATCTATCCGTCACAAGCTCGTGGGTATTTTCGAGGCCCGATTTTTCAACCTACCCTAATTTCCCTGATTGGTTAATGCAGACCTGGACTAGCCACAGGAAATTTTAGTTCCCGTACGATCTCGTAATCCTATGCGACGACGATCAAATCGGGCACTTAGGGTCGTGCCACTTAAGTCAATGCGATTCCTACACTAACTAACGATCACGGCCCTTGACTACGATCTGCAAACCTTTTCCTCGCTGTCCGTCGAGAGCTGATAGATCGATCGGAGCACACTGAAGATGAATGGGTCGTTCTGTTGGAACAGGCGAGCACCCAGAATTTAAGCAACTGTCTGGTTCAGTCAGTTTGCTGTTCCCAGATTCCTCCTGGACAGGACACACACGGCCGGCGGCCAAGATTGTTCCTCCAGGATTGTTCATCATCTTATCCGACTTATCTGATCTCTCCGGCCTTGTCCGTGGCACAGAGGCAATGAAAGAAAGAAATCGAGCAAGCAAGGCACAGGGTGAGCGCATGATTTTTTTTTTTTTGAATTTATGAGGCAAAAGATTTGCCCCTATATATTAATTAAGAAAGGAGTTAGGGTTTTAACATTGTTTACATCACCAACCAAAAAGGCCCGACCAAAACTAGAAAGGGGATTAATCTCCCGGTAAAATAAACTCCAAATGCTTGGCACCCGCTTTGGCCCAAGTTTGTGCCTCATCTTTGATCCTCCCCAAAATGATTGAAGGGAGGGTGGACTTGTGTCGGAAAACTCTAGCATGATTTCCAAGCTCTCCCTTTTTACGTCACCTGTCGTTCGTTCGTGCAAAGTTCCTGACCTTTTTGTACCAAAGGGGACAAGCGTATCTCCATCCTCAACCCCGTTTGACAAACTCCCGACGCTGCAAGCTGTACACAATAAAGAAAAATTGCTACCGACGCTTCTCAGTGTCGCAAGCCAGTAATTTGCCGGAGGAGCTAGAGTGTCCCAGCTTGTAAGCTCGATGCTTTGGCACCTTTTTTTTTTGAACCGCGCTCGAGTCACCCGGTAGCATTTCTTGTTATTAACAAGCCTGACAGGGGTCTAGTCACACGGAGGTTCCCATGAAGATACTAAAAAAATCAGAGAAGGATTTCATGGGAAGCAATCGGCCGGCACACATATGATTTTCATGCACCTGCAAGACCAGAATATTATTGGTTTTTCTGTCATGTGTGGGGCCGATATAGATTTTTATCAACGGCAAAAATTGATTAGATTTTTAAGGTGGTTGCCGCCGGTGTGAGCCTTTTCGATTGAGTAATAATGGCTCCGAGTGATACGAGATGGGATGTTTTGATTTGAGGTGCCACCATTTGGACCACTGGGAAATCAATTAATTTATCGCTTGATCAGAATAACTAGTGACATGATATTGCATATATATTATGTGTGTATGAATATACTGGTTATTGAGTTCTAAGAACAGGAGCTTGAACCGTTGGATAGCAACCACTGAATTATTAGTCGGTAAGCTCACACAGCAGTAATTGATTCCCTTTCTAGATTGCATGGTTGTTGAGTAAAACCCATGGTCAAGAGATGCCAACGTTCACAGGGTTCAATCAGTGTGTTCTTCAGTTTGTTGTCCACTTTTCTCCTTTCGCAAACCTTTGTTTACATCACAGAGTTCAGTCAGTAGAATGCTATCATTACCTACCTTAATCAACCAGTATAAACCCTCCTAATTAATTTGCTGTGACAAGCAAGAAACTCTATGAAGAAAACAGTACTAGCCCCACCATGAAATGGCCAACTCAATTAGGTGAGCTAGGGTGCCAGCAAAATTAATTAGTACGTTTAGTTGGTTTTTTTTTTGAACAAGACGTTTAGTTGGTTTGCATGGCTTGAAATACAATAAGCTAGCTCTCTTCCGGCAATTGTACCGAACAACTTAATCATGGAGGTTACTCATGCAAGGCAAGTGCACATCACGCTATGTATTCCGACGGCACCTGTGCGTCCTAGCATCAGAACCCTCTCCCAACAAATGATCAACATGTTTTATTTTGAAAGAACGTTAGAACGTCCGGTTTTAAAATACTAAAACCAAAACACAGCCAGTGTTGGCACGGGTTGTTGGGGAAATCAGCTTAAATGGAGAAAAAAAACATAAACAAGCAAACGGAAAATAAGATATGATGCCTGACATATTGCTCTAAAGCCGCGTCAGCCACAATGTTCGCTTGATCGAAGATAAACTGAATGCATGATCTAGTTGTCGAAGAAGACGAGGCACTGGAGAAGCCATGTCCACGTCAACTACAACAAAATATTCCTGTCGTCGTGACACCATCCATCTCCACTTTGTAAGAGGGACCTCTACCCCTCGCCCTGTCTTGAAGAACAGCATACCATCAGAAGTTGGACAAACTCACCCTAGAAATCGGACACCAATATTTCGAAGAGCGGCGGTGGGGGCGAGGGTGAGATCCCGATTAATATATGTTTTTGTGTGATGAGTTTAGCTTTGGGGTTGCATAGCTTCAAAGTGAGCCAGAGTTAGCATGAACAGCCACAATGATGCATATGCTAGCTGCTATTGTTTTCTCCTTTGCTTTTTTGCTTTCCTTTTTGGTTGAGGCAAGTAGAGATCAGGGCTCACATAAAGGTTTCTGGCAAGATCTTTTTGTCCACAAGAGGGACAGGCACTACTCGTAGAGAACTAATCAATAAATTTGGTCGCTCTACGTGTTACACGGAATCTTCATATAATAGCAAACTCGTCACTCTCAAGTAACAATTAATAAGCCGATAACGAGCCTGTTGGTAAGAACGTCATTAGTATACCCTGTAATATTGAATAATACCAAATGAATTATAATGCCGGAACTACTTCCTACTACCTAAACGTGTGCATTACACTAGTCACTAGTCTTTGTTGTACCTACACTTTCAACATGACTTGCTAATTAACATTTGGCCACGTCTATGTGTGACTGTATAAGTCGACCGAGAAAAAATCTTATTTTCGAGACGGCTTCACAAATTTATTATTATTGACCTAAAAGTGTTCATGATGTTGTAATAATTCATTCGATGAATTTGTGACGAGAAAAGCATGTTCATACTTTTTATTAAAAACTCATGTTATAATTATTTGTTCTCCATGGATTTGCGGAATCTTGAACTATCGTAACATTTAATCGACAGTTCCAGGTGTCCATTTAGAATTAATATTTTTTCAAGAGAAAGAGAATTAGTAATAAAAAAACGTTACAGGGTTTTCGCTTCATTGATGTTCACATATGAGAGAAAACTCGACTTGGCAATAAGGTTTTTTTTTTAGTGAACATCCGAAATTAGGTTGAGCCTCGGCCGGCCCTGCGAGTACTAGTATGTACGTGTAGGGTGCAATGAGGTGTCATTTTTGGCATGTATTTCCCGTAGAAGTACGCATCGGTCATTAACTGGCAAATATCGCACGTTTGGACGACATGCATGATTGCTGCACGACAATGAGACTGCATCTGCATGACTATCGATCCCCATGCCCTTCTGCTTGGTTTGAAAATGGCACTGTGGTTGTCTGTAACCGCTAGCTCTAGAGCTCGATAGCAGCTTGATTGGAAAATGAGGGGCTGCCTACCTTCGGTGAAGTAGATTCAAATTTTGCCAAAGGAACAGGACAAGCCCACACTGCAAGCATGCATGGCGCCAAGGAATTTGCACGCTCGATCGCATGGATGGATAACGGCATTTGCATGCATGGTGGTTACACACCAGCCATGCAGGGTGCAGCAACAGTTGTCAGCTACGTATAATTCCTATCTAGCTACGATTCCGTTAGAGCTAGCTTCCGATGCTTGCTTGCACCACTCTCGAAGCGACCCGCCGGCCGCCGGCCGGCCGGTGCATACGTCTTCTCTCTCTCCGGCCAGCCAGCCAGCCAGCCGTCCGTCCGTCCGGCATGCATGGCCCGCATGCAGGCTGCAGCTCGCGCACGACGATGACCGGCCACCAAAACCCGCCGTGTAGTCGCCGTGCTTTTCCCAACTCACGCAAGCTCTCCCTCCCGTCTTCCATGGTGGAGTTCGTGGTTGTTAATTGTGGCGTTTGCAAGTCACCTCCCACCCGGCCGGCGGTCATCATTGGCCGTTACTCCGCAAGCTACGTATATGTACGATCGCCGATCCTTCCATGGCGCTATCACCCGGCCGGCCCGTACACAACTGTTCAAATACGATGATTCATTTACTATACTATACGGTCGATCGACGTCCGTGCACCTTCATTAGATGGCGTGTGTCGTTTCTAATCTCACCAACTGGCCGGGCAAGAACAGAAAATCATATTAACTGCCGATCGACAGGTACGATCCAAAATTCAGAATTCAGCTAGTACGTGCGTGGATCCTCGTGGAGATTCGGTAGCTGGATGATTGGAGAATCGACAACATATATTTGAAGCTAGGGCCCGCGAGCCACATATATAGAAGTGTAGTACAGGCGACTCAAATCTTTATCTAAAAAAAAAGGCGACTCAAATGGAGCCTTTTGCCACCGTATCTGTCGGTCTAGACTCTAGAAAGCACTCGTGCAAGTGCAACATCTTCATAAAAAAAACTCCTTTTCCCTTCAAGTACAAGGATCAGGTGCTTTGTGCTTTCTTCGTTCTGTACTGATGTCGTACACGTACTACGTCCTTAATTTAATCCCTGGATGTAATTTTCACTTTTCAGCTGTAACTTTCCAGCTCCATCTCTTTTTGCTGGAACTACGTGCTGACAGCAAATTACCACTGGAGTACTCGCAGTGTGAATGACGGCGACGACACGTCTTACACGGGAACTGTTCGAGATAAGGCCAAATCGAGGTGTACGCCTCCATACCATCGCGATGAGATGATTATCCTGCGAGAAGAATGAAAAGGCGTCCCTTGTAGTAAGAAACACTGTTGTCGACGCCGGTGATTTTCTGACCCAAAAGTGATTCAGTTGCCTTTTCTCGCGGGAGCGACTCGATCGGGAGGGGAACGAGCCCTTTCCTTTTCTTCCCAAGTTCGCAAGCATGCGTCTAATTAACTCAGGAGGCCAAAATTCAGAATTGCACAGTTGAAAATTAACACAAGCCCGTGCATGCATGTAAAACATGTGCGAGGTAAATAATGCTGCTCGATCCCTTGAAAAAAGATCGAAGGCTTCAGCACGCGATGTTTTAATCTGGTACGTGCGCGGTGGCTGTATGATTGGAGAATCGACCACATATATTTGAAGGAAGCTAGGGCCCGCGCGCCACATAGAAGTGTCGTACAGGCGACTCAAACGGAGCCTTTTGCCACTGTATCTGACTGTCGGTCTAGACTAGAGAGCACTAGCTCGTGCAACATCTGCATATATAAAAAACTCCTTTTCCCTTCAAGTACAAGGATCAGGTGCTTTGTGCTTTGTTCGGGTCTGCACTGATGTCTTACACGTACTACGTCCTTAATTTAATCCCGGGAAGTAATTTTCACTTTTCAGCTGTAACTTTCCAGCCATCTCTCTTTCTTCTGGAACTACATGGTGACAGCAAATTACCACTGGCCTGCTGGCTCTTCTTTCAACTATACTAGTCGCACTATGAATGACGGTGTGTAAATTAAAGGCCGGACGACACGTTTTACACGGTACTTGTAAGAGACACTATTGTCGACGCCGGTGATTCTTCTGGCCCCAAAGTGATTCAGCCGTACAGTCTTTTTTTTTTGGACTAACAGGGCTCCGCTCCAGTTCCATTTCTCATTGAAAAATGAAACCAAACATGCATAGTGCATAAGGAGAATAAAAAGTTCAACGTCACCTAGAAGAGGTGAATAGGGGAAACATAAAAACTGCACGCAGGCAGTGAGCAAACTTCTTCTGGTCTTCTCACAAAACGAAAACTGGAACTGGAAAAACTACAAGGAAAACAGCCAAAGAGAGCATCATGAAGCTACAACTAGCTGATATGATAAACACATCTGCCAGAACCTAGCAAAAGCAGCAGGGGAGGGGCGCCCAGGAACAAGCACCGGCTTCAGTCCACGACGACGCGGATGGCATCTGCTTCATCAGGATGGGCATGTAAGTAAGCCAACGTCGCCCTGCCGCCATGCTTCCTCCCTGCCAACGAGCTCCAAGAAGATGTCCAGTCAAAAGAGCGGCACTTCAGTCCGGCTTCAGTTCCAACGGAGTTTGCAGCTTCTTTTTTAGCAGAGCCGCAAAACTATCCACCAAATCTCAGGTGTTGTCCTTGTAAGGAACCTTCCAGTTCCTCAGGTAGGTCAGCGCCAGGTGCCATACCTATTTCAAAGTAACCCAGGTTTTTCTGTTGAAGACAATATTATTCCTGTTGTTCCATATAGTCCATAAAACTGTTGAGGAAACAACATTCAACTGCATATATCTCTTATTACAGAGCTACTTTGAAGCTAACGAAAAGAAATCAGTAATATCAACATCAAAAATTTCTTTAACATCAGCTCACAAGCAGGTAGCTATAATGCAATCAAAGAACAAGTGTCTAACGGTCTCTATTTCCTTGCAAAGACTGCACTCCAGAGGTTTGGGCATCCCCTTTTTCTCAGGTTATTTCTGGTCATAACCTTGTTCTGGGATAAAAGCCAGAGGAAATTCTGGATCATCGGAGGGATTTTCAAATCCCACACCGAAGGTAGATAAACAGGTTTGACCCCTCGAAAATTGACCACAGCATATAGCGATTTCGAGGAGTAAATACCATTGGACTCAAATTTCCAAATCAGTTGGTCAAATTTCCGTACAAGCCTTTTCTCGACCAGCAACCCTTTTGTCATCGATTTTCTTCCACGCCACCTTTTCTCGACGAATACGACACTGCGAGGTCGTAAATAACGACCCAAACGACGAATTCAGCGTCACATAATCGGGCCATTTCACCGACACACGGCTAAATTTCCCCGTGGGTTTCTCCTCTGTCGCTCCACTAACACTACACCACGGTATACATTTAGGGGCACTTTGTATAGGGCTCTTTCCATAGTGCCCCAAAAGCTTCCAATTAGGGGCAGTTTGTCAAAGTGCCCCAGTATATATGACATTTTGGGGCACTTTGACAAAGTGCCTCTAAATGTCATATCTTTTGGGGCAGTTTGGCAAAGTGCCCCAATAGGTCACTAGCTTTTCGAACACTTTGACAAAGTGTCCCTAAATGTCATAGCTGAACAGCTTCAAAAACCACATTTTACAGAAATCACCACATATACATTTTCAAAAGTATTAAATCTGAAACTATTACATCCCCAAACAGCTTCTAAAACCACAAACTGAAACTAAACTTAGCATAAACCAAACTGAAATCAAACTTAGGAGAACAGAAACAATTTCATTTCTACCACATGCTGGTAATTATCTCGAAACAGGCTTTCGCCCCGCTTTATAAATAAAGCAACATGCCAAGCAAGTCCATACACAGTTACAAACATAAGAGCGGAAAGGCCGCTTGCTGGGGGCGCAGCACAAGTAAGCCCACATGAAATAAGCAAGAAAGAAGTGGAGGGGGTGGGTGGGTGGGGGGGGGGGGGGGGGGGCGGTGTGAGAGATACATCAAGAAAGACAGAAGAGAGCGAACAAAAAACTAAGCCCCTCCGGCGCTAGCTGGAAGAAGACGAGGAGATGCGCCGAGCGGTCTCCACAAGTCTAGTGATCATGGCGTCCAGCTGCCCCCTGTCCCGCTGCCTAGACAACGGGTGCCACTGCTGCAAGAAAGCCAGAAGTTTAAACATCGAGTCAGAAGCACGTCGGAGAAAAATCCGCTCGATCACCATCTTATTGCGAATCGTCCACAAGGTCCACATCAACGCGGCAAACACCAACTAGAAGAGGCGTCGCCTCTCCCCGGTACGGTTCGCCTGGATTTCTAGGAACTCGCCAAGGTCTGAGGCCTGCCAAGCAGGCCCCAGCGCCTCGTGGACGAAGCTCCATAGAAACCTGGCAGCGGGGCAGGTGAAAAGGATATGGGTTCCCGTCTCGGGGATCCCACACATGGGGCAGAGCCCATCACCCGGCCCCTGTCGCTTGCGAACCTCCACCCCTGAGGGTAGGCGGTTCCTAAGAAGCTGCCACACGAAGATTTTGATTTTTAACGGTATGGGGGACTTCCAGAGTGGAGAGGTCCAAGCTCTAACTGGGGAACTAAAGAGACTCCGATACGCCGACTTTACAGAGAACGTCCCAGACGGTGTCAGGTGCCATGACACGAGGTCACGACCGCCTGGCAGCGACTCAGGAAGCAAACTCCGTAACTCCGTCCAAGCTACAGCCTCGGCAATACCGAATGTTCGTCGGAACGAGATGTTCCAAGTCCCATTGGGTAATGCCGAAGCCACAAGCTGCATCGGGTCCGCGCAGATAGCAAAAAGAGCAGGGAACCTATGCTGTAGCGGGCTCCCATCGAGCCAAGGGTCCAGCCAAAAGAGGGTGTCCTCTCCATTACCAATGGAGAAGCGGACACCCTTCCTAATCTCATGCTTGATGGATTGGATAGATCGCCAAAATTGGGATCCATCCTGACGGTCACAAGAGAAGAGGGGGCGACCCTGCAGATATTTCGCTTTGATTAACTGTAGCCATAGTCCCCCCTCCTCTCTAAGTATCCGCCATACCCATCGTAGCATGAGCGCAACGTTCATCTTACGGGAGGAAATGATACCAATGCCCCCCATGTCTTTGGGGGTGCACACATCCGCCCATTTGACCATGTGGTACTTCTGACGCCCATTGGCCGCCTGCCAGAAGAAGCGTGAGAGATCCCTGTCAAATGAGACGTGCGTGCCTTCTGGGAGTATATAAACTCCCATCAGGAACATAGGTAGACTAGAGAGACAGGCGTCAATCAGGACAGTCTTGCTCGCCTTAGAGGTGAACCGCCCTTGCCAAGGCTCCGCCTTGGCTTTGACACGCTGGGTGACCGGTTCTAGATCCTTAATAAGGATCCTAGAATCACTAATGGGCGTCCCCAGGTAAGTAACAGGGAAGGTAGACAACTTGCAATTTAGTTTGTCCGCTATCCGCTGTCGCTCATCAGGGGAGTAACCCATGATCATGACTTCGCTCTTGTCGAAGTTAATCTTGAGGCCCGACATGGCCTCAAAACAGAGGAGAAGGAACTTGAGATTAATAATGTCAAGCTCCGAACCCTCCACCATGATCATGCTGGTAATTATCCCAACGATCTCAATCCATCTCCCGGTTTAGACACTTCCGTGTGAACCAGTGTTCGATAATTCCGAAGTGACAGAGAAAAAAAAACGTGACGCATATGCATTACAAATCTGAAGACCGCGACTGTGAGCAGCCAGCAGGGCGTCAAGCGAAGACGAACTACTGACGAGGCAAACACGAAAATGATCCATCCATCGATAAATCAGCGTCTATTGAAGCTGCTGCTAGTGAAGTGATCGATAGAGGCTGCAGCTAGCTACAGTGATGAGTGCGCGTTCTGGAACGACAGTGCAGCTCCACCCGTCGCCGGACGCACATCAACGATTCGAACTTTTTACCACATTTGCTTGGCTTCGATGTGATTAGATATTTAGTTGCTGTGGAGCAAGTTCATGTATCTCTGTATTTGGACGCACACAGTACAGACGAGACGTTCCTTGGCCCGCCATGGCCGGATCGAATGGAACGTGAAGGTCGGCAGAGGAAGCCAGGCCGTTCATTCGCGACATATATACGTGATCGGCCGCTGAGGTCAATGATCAAGTGGTGATTAAACGTTTGCTGAAGAAGAATGACAGGGATGATGAGCAGTAATCCCAGCTCAAACGTACATAGAATTGGACAGGCAATAATCGAGTTAGCAGCACATTTAGCAGTACCATGACGCGAGTTTTAATTGCTTGCACCGTACTACCAGTTGGGATCGATTCACACACAGGTCCCCGGACGCATTGATGGTTTACGGTTGCGGCTTAATTAGACAGTATCATCGTCCATCAGAGAAAAGAAGAGCTTCTTTCTCTTGTGGGACGGAGTCACGTCTCCAACTAACACCGTCGAGGCCCTCTCTCTGTTTCTGCTTTGGCGAGGAGACTATTTTATCGTGGACAGACCGGAGGTGTCTTAAGCTTCAATCCACAGCTCGCGCGCGCACACACCGCGCCATTGCTTGCTTCAAACCCACTACTTGGTCGCGCCTCACCTCACTCTCGCCGAGTGAGCTTGCGGTTCTTGCCACGCACGCTTCCACCCATATATATAGCCACCGGGCAAGGATCGGCAGGAAGCAACCGTCGGTCAGTTGATCGCCATTACAGCCATCCATCAACGTCTCGCCTCGTCGGAGTAGCTACGAGGCCGGCCAGCAGCTCCCAGGTACGTAGCCGCCTCGCCCGAGGAAAACTAATGGGACGACTGTCAAGCGGCGGCGACGGAGCGCAGCCCAAGCTCCGCAAGGGGCTGTGGTCACCGGAGGAGGACGAGAAGCTGTACAACCACATCATCCGGCACGGCGTCGGCTGCTGGAGCTCCGTGCCCAGGCTGGCCGGGCTGCACCGGTGCGGCAAGAGCTGCCGGCTGCGGTGGATCAACTACCTCCGCCCGGACCTCAAGCGCGGCTGCTTCTCCCAGCAGGAGGAGGACCTCATCGTCGCCCTCCACGAGATCCTCGGTAACCGGTGGTCGCAGATCGCGTCGCACCTGCCCGGGAGGACGGACAACGAGATCAAGAACTTCTGGAACAGCTGCGTCAAGAAGAAGCTCCGGCAGCAGGGCATCGACCCCGCCACGCACAAGCCCATCGCCGACGGCACGGCATTGCTGCTGGACGCCGAAGAGGAAGAGGAACAGAAGCCGCTTGTTGCCCCTACCGCGGCGGACGGCGTGGCTACGAGGCCGTCGGCGGTGTTCGACCCGTTCCCGGTGTTCGCCGGCTACGACGCGGCAAGCGCGGCTGCATTGTACGGCCAGTTCGTCCACGGTGGCAAGCAGGACGACGACGACGCCGTGTTTGGCGCCGCCGACTACAGCAGCGTGCTGGACGTGTCGGAGAACCTGGGCTACGGGGAGAGCTCCAGCAACAGCAGCAACTGGAACAGTGACGGCGGCGAGGTGCTCCGCTGGGCAGCCAAGACGGACCAGCTGTCCTTCTCAGAGATGGAGGAGGAGGCGTCGCTGGATCACAAGTTCTCGCTGCCCAGCTGCCAAGAACAGGGCCTCCTCGCAAATTTCGATTTCAACTTGGAATACTTCTGATCTCCTTCTTCTTTTTTCTCCCTTCATTTTAACCTTCTTGAACTTTACCGATTCCCACATACTCCTACTATATATTTACACGGCACGATAGTATAGACCGATTGAAAGGTTAACTAGAGACTAGTGTGAGTCAGGTAAAAAAAAAAAGACTAGTGTGAGTCTGTAACACGTAATACACTTACAGACTATGTTGATTTTGTCATAGACGGTTTATATTAGTCCGATACGATCGATTGTGTAACATTGTGTATTAGTAGTAAAGAACACATGTAAGAAATAAAATATCTTGAACTTTGCATACTACTGATCTTTGAACTATATATATCACTGATTATCAGCAACCCCATGTATGCTCTCGAATTCTTGCTTGGCTAGCCTCACCATGTATGCCATGGGCCTCTTCCTTCTTCAAGAAGGGGTCCATGTCCAATTTGACTCTCATCGCGGCAGATTTTTCTGGGAAGGCACGGGGCCCAACAGAAAGTATCATATGCTTAATTGGCCGGCGGTTTGCCGCCCAAAAGAGTGTGGAGGTTTAGGTATTACCAATTCTAGGCATATGAATGTGGCACTTCTTCTTAAATGGATTTGGAAGATCTACCAGATGGACAACTCGCTGTGGGCTGTCATCATTAGAGCGAAGTATACTCCTAGCGGAGACATTTTTTCCAGTGTGAGCCGGGGTGGGTCTCAATTCTGGAAGAACCTCCATAAAATCAAGCACCTTTTCAAATTAGGTGCAAGATACAAGCTTGGCAATGGTCTCAAAATCTTATTTTGGACAGACTGGTGGTGGGGGGCGGGTCCCCTGAGTTTGCAATTCCCCAGCCTCTTTAACATTTGTGAGGATCCTTTGCTTTCGGTGGCTCAGGCTGCGGGTGGCGGCTGTCGCTTTAGAAGATCGCTAGATGAGGCTGGAGCTATCCAGTGGGCTAGGCTGGATGAGATTATTGAGAGCATCTCCCTTTTACCGGTGCAGGATACGGTTGCCTGGACCCTAGATTCGTCAGGAACTTACACAGTGAACTCGATGTACAAGAAACTAGCGCAGGGGGCGTCGGTGGCCCATTTCAAGGATGTTTGGAAAGCCAAGATTCCTCTCAAGATCAGAATTTTTACCTGGCAGTTGATCATCGATCGCTTGCCTACGGGTGCTCAGTTGGTTACGAGAAAAGGTCCTTCGGATGGCAATTGTGTCATTTGCGGGGCTACAGAGGACGCTGCCCACATTTTCTTCTCTTGCTCTATTGCAAAGTTTGCTTGGAGTGTTTTGCGGCGCGTCCTAGGGAGGATGTGGTGCCCTTCAAACTTTGCTCAATTTTTTGCTATTCTTTCTAGCTTGCCTAAGCCTCTGCGGCGTCTAACTTGGGTGTTCTTCGCTGCACAGTCCTGGGCTCTTTGGCAAGTCCGTAATAAAGGGGCTATTGAGTCCAAGTTTATCAAACAACCGGCTGACCTTGTTTACAAAACTGCTATTTTCTTGCAGAACTGGTGCCCCGCACTAAAGCCGCAGGACGTGGAGGGCGCAAGATCGCTGGCAAGTGAGCTCCTGAAGGTCCACTCGGAGTTTATGCCTCGTACCGCCTAGTTTAGTCTCCTCTTAGCTTGTTTAGGCGAAGCTGTATGCCGCAGCAGGTTATCTTTCATTTGGCGAAGCTGTATGCCGCAGCATGTTGCTTTTCTTTGGCGAAGCTGTATGCCGCAGCACTGTACTAACTGGTGACACCTTCTGGCTTTGTTAATTCAAAGTTGGGCCTAGGCCTTTTATCTAAAAAATTATCAGCAACCCTGTGTACTTCTCTGAATCGTCTGATCTTCTCTAAAGTGGAAGGAAAGCCACTGATTAATAACGAGCAACCTAGCTAGTGTACTACTCTGAATTATATGCAACCCAGTTACCCAGTAATTTACTTCTCTGAATCATCTGATCTTCTCTGAACCTGAAGGAAAGTAGTGTTGCTTGCGTTACACATGTTGCATGCTCCATCTCTGTCACACTTTAGTCCCTTTTCCAAATTTGTGCTTCACGAAAGCGGGAGATAAGAGAGGAAACTAATCCCAGAAAGCAGCATGCAGTACGGCGCTGTTGACAAATAATCAGTACTCCGGCCGTGCCATTGCCATCCATCCGTGCTGGCTAATTAATCATCAATTATATGGGCACCACTAGTACTAACGATGCTAGTTGTCTACAAGTTTCCGGCCGTGGAAAAATTCAGAAGAAAGGGAGAAAGGCTCATCTGTCGTGGAAATTCTCCCGGCAAGGTCTCTTTCGACCAGGTCAGCACGTTGTATGGGGGTGAAGGATCGTGGAGACAGTGCCGGGATCGGAGAGGGACAAGAGACTCCACTGCTCTAGCACTGCGTGCACGGAGGAGACGAGCCGGGGAATCATCGCTAGCTGCTGCGAGTACTGCTGAAGGGAAAGATGTTCGCTTAGCAGCAAGAGGAGCAGCTGTCGGGGGCCGATCGAGGATCGATCTCACATGCATTCTCGCTGCGGCGCGAGAGAGGTACAATGAGACACGGCAATGGTGCCTGCCCGACACCGGGGATGGAGTGTCTGAAGGGGACGCCCGGCCCAGACCACCCAGCGTTTTGAGGGGTTTCGTGCATGATCCTGGGAGCTAGCTAAGCTGGCCTACTTCCGCGTGAGGCCGTCATTCTTCGGACCAGCTCAGCTCAGAGTCTCAGATCGAGAAGGAGAGGCTGATGCTGGCGTGCATGTGCGCAATTAATCAGGCAGAGTGATCGCTGATAAAACTTGCAGCACCAACTTGGCCAGTCGACAGGATGAAGATGCATAGAGCGAGATAGAGGGATCATGGCTAGTGCGGCGCGCTCGGCTGCAGCACCTAAGAGCATCTCGAGTAGTATTCCTGAATCCACCCTTAATCCCTATAAACCGCTACACTTCCTATAGACGAGAGAAGAAGAAGAAAAAACATGCTCGAGCACGGTCCCTAAAAGGCCTCTCTTTGTATTATACTCTCCTGTTGTAAATGGTTGACACAAATTTATGTAAATACGGATATACCTGCACACTAAAATATGTCTAAATGCATTATTTGGACAAATATGTGTCAATAATTTCCTATCGGATGGAGTACTAAATAAGAAAAAGCTGGAATCCCACTTTCAACACCTTTCCCTCTTCCAATTATGGGTGTCCGTGTCGTCAGCCAAGCTACAGTTGCAGCCCGGCTATATCACGGTAAACGAGAATTAAGAGCCCGCATGCAGCCGGTGTGTTATCTTTTGGCTGGCGTTTTACTTCGTAGACCAATCATGTTGCCTCTCCCACAGTGAATCATTTAATGCTACAGCCAAGCTAGCAGCCAATTTACAGCCAGTTTAGACTAGCTATAGTGGGGAGTAATTTCAACCAGTAACATACACATATTACTAGACTATGTTACTATCCTCATAGTGCAAAGTAACATAGAGGTGGTGTCATATATGGTCTCATTTATTACTCTATAGACTTATTTTTTCTTGAAAAGTGTGATGTTACTAGTGTTACAAGTAACTAGCTAAGTTACTCTATTTGCATCTCTCCTCATTAATTACATGCCACGTAGGATTTTTTGCTTAGGTGGCATCTATGTTACTAGTGAAGTTACTCCCACTATGGGTAGTCTTATTATACGAGTCTACTTTTATACAGGCTACAGATGACTTGGCAGTGCTATACATGGATGTTCAAATGCATGGGGCAAACGACTTGTTTTAATTTTTTGTCCCTGTGCCCATTTCGGCTGCCCCAGAATAAACTGGGATAAGCCGTCCGACCTCACCTGGCACCCCAGCGAGACCCTCCAGGATTCGGCTCGGCCTGAAGGAGGATGCATGAGGCGCTTCGGGCTGGCGGCCCAGTAATCCTATTTGCCGCGTAATTCGCTCACGCACACCTCTTCATGGGTCGGCCCAGTAGCTTGCTCCCTCAGGGTTTTGACCGATTTTTTCTGTTTGTTCTTTTATTTTCTGTTTTTTCTTTTTCTATATAATAATTATTTTTTAAAATTATATTTTATGTTGTTTTTTGGTTTATTTTTATATTTTCAAATAAGATAAATGTGAATATTTTTTGTTCAAATAATATAAATGTTCTTATTGATAACAATATAAACAATATCTTTATTGGGCATGCCGGTGTTAGTGATGCACAGTTGGTCCTTAGGTCATATGTTGGCGGGATTGTTTCGGTCTTCCGGGGTTGCAGGTGGATTAGGGCGTGGGAGGCAGTCCGGTAGTTGGAGGCAAATCCGATCAATATTAATTGTAACTGAATTATATGTATGCAGTCGTAAAACATGTGTAGACAGTGGATACATACTATTCAACTATAATTGATATGTTTGGAGGGAGTACTAATCATGCTTCGGGAGTTGTCTCCTCAATTGCTTATAAGCCAATGCAGTACTAATACATTGGCTTTATAGAAATAGTAGTTCTAGGACAAGACGCTAGGAACGTAATACATGTCATGAAACTGGAGTAGCTAAATGAATGAAGATGAACGCTTGTTGAAACCAAAATAATTAGGCAACTTTTTTGCATATGAACCACCTTATATTTCCATTTATACAAATGTTAGAGCATTCTTCTTTTTCCTCAAAAGAGAAAGGCAACCCGGCAACTCTTTGCCCGGTAAGGTTAGGTAATCTCCCTAATATGTAAGGGTGCCTCTATATAATCGTAAACTTAGGAAAAAGGTTTTACAACTTGTAGTAGATAAGGTGATTACAAAAGGCACTTCTCTCGTATACACGGATGTTGGTCTTTTTAAGATCTAACTATCTTGAATTATCTACTTAGTCATTAAAATTCCCATGTGGACCATTAATCTTACTAACTTCACGTGGCTCATTGCTTTTGGGATAACTATGAATGCCACCACAAATACCATCTAACTAGATGGGAGATGTTAACTCAAAAGGTTGAGTTTGATAGATTTGGTATCCCCAACTTGGGGAATTTATGTCTCCAAGCGTCTTGGAATAAAAGGTATCAGTTAGATGGTGGCAAACTCAATAAACATATGATTGACAATAAATATAGAGCCCAAAACCCCAACCTTTTTGTCTCCCTGGTTGTGGTGCCTCTCCTTTTTGGAAGGGGTTTTTGTGGGCTCCTAAAACTGCTAATTTAGGGTATCTAGGCAGATAGGCAATAGCAAAAAAAAAAGGTTATGAGAGGACCACTAGTTGGTTCTTCCAGTTTAGGGATCCACTTCTAGTAATGTGCATCAAAGATTCATAGCCAATAATCTTACCATTGCTAATGTCTGGGATGGAGTCTAGCTCAAAATCTTCTTTAGGAGATGTGTAGATCAAAAACTGTTGTCAGTACGTATGGTTTGACTTAATTCAGATTGCTAGCTGATATGTTCAAAATGTAACTATTTTTTGATCACTTTGTTTACCTTTTTATCTAGATTCTTGCCAAATTAGATTAAAAACTCCCGAAATTGACGTAGGTTTCTGTAGGATTTCTCCATCGTCTTCTTTTCCATGGAGTGACGTAATTTACTACTCCCTCCTTTCGGAAAAGGATATCACTAAAATGGATGTATCTACCACTAAATATGTTTAGATACATCCATTTTTGTGACATCATTTTTCGAACGGAGGGAGTAAATAAAAGAGAAATACCGTGAAAAAAATCCACAGAGGGAGAGGCCCCAGCAGAAGAGGGGCCATGGGGCAGGGCCACACATCACTGCAGCCAAGTGGCGCATGAGCCTCACCAATCTTTTCTCCTGAAGACCTTTCGACCCATGTACAAAAACTACCTGAAAGCCCTTTGATCGAAGTCAGATCGGTTCATCTCTCCGCGCTGTAGAGGAAGATTTCGCCACCTTCATCGTCATGAAGCCATGCATCCTCCAACGCCATGCATGCCATCATCTTCCTCAGAAAATGTTATTGTGCAATTATTTTTAGAAGCATTATTTGTGCGAGGACAAAATATTTACATGCAACCAGCAGTAGATTACTAAAAGCAACGTCACAACAGATTCAGATCGGCTAATGTCTACTTAACAATCCATGCATGGGGATACCTGAAGATGGAGAACAGTGTCAAGACCAAACCAGAAGCCGGCCAACGATAACTAACCTGATAAGGCATAGCAGAAACGAAATGGACACAAGAAATGACGCCAAGAAATGAACCAAATGGAAGAGATGGATCGGCTGCTAGCTGGGTGCTGGGGCAAGCTGCTAGCTATAGCTCATACTGCTCCTGCGTCGATGGATCATAGCTTCAGGGACAGGTCAATCATCTCATCCGCGAGCTCCTCGTTGCTTCGCCCGGCACCGGACGAGGCTGCACCTCCCGGACCCGGAGCACTTGAGACGACGACCTGCTGAGGATGACGGTACATCCAAGCATCTGGATCCGCAGAGCGCGGCGGAACGCTGTCGTCGTGGTCGTCGTCGACGATGACACCGCCCTGGCCTTGCTGGCCTCCCGGCGCCGCGGCTAGCGACAGCGCCGTGGTGGCGTCCCGGCCGCGCCTGGCCAGGTCGCGCTGCTGCTTGTGCGCGTTCTGGTGACCGCCGAGCGCCTGCGAGCTCCTGAACTTCCTGGGGCAGTAGCAGCAGGCGAACACCGCCTGGAACCTCGGCGGCAACGACGGCGGCGACTGCTGCAGCGACAGGCTGAGGTTGAGCCCCTCCGATCGCTCTCCACCCTCTTCCCCATCCCCGTGTCCATGTCGCAACCAACCCTCGGGTACAAAATGACACTGGAACTGGAAATGGAAAATGTGGCAATCAATCACGCAGGCGCGCTCCCTCGCACGAGGGAGAGGTGGCCATGATATCAGGGCGCGGCCGGGGTGGACATGCATGGGGCCAAACAGTGCACACTCCACACACAAGAAACAATTTGCAGTAAAAACCAGCTGCTATGAAACTGACGGCACTCGATCGAAGGCAACGAGCGGCTGGTGTCTGCCCGAGGCGCTGCTTCTGCATGACTGCATGCATGCTTGCCGAGGATGGTTAATCGGGGCCTCTCTTTCCTGGCCAGTGCTCTCGCCATCAGTGACCATCCTACTACTGATCTACATGTCGCCGCGCTAGGGCTAGCTCGCTAGCTTTCACATCGGAACTGTTGGATGAATATGTGCATGCCACTGTGCTGGCTGCGCTCTCCTCTCATGCAGTGGCGGTGCAGCACGGGTCCGAGGTAGGCCTAGTCCGAGGGCCACTGGGCCAGCACCGGTAGCCCTTTCATAGGCACACAGACATGGGCGATGTCCTATTAGGAATGCACTGGTCGATCTATCTATAGCTTGTAGCTTCCGGCCGGCTGGCCAGTGCCCAGCAACCCCCTTGAACGGCATTGTCACAAGGTGCCTGCGTTCACAGTACGTCGCCCTGTGCTACTACAATCTACGACGCGATGCCATGGCATGGCATGATCAGAACGGCATTGTCACAAGGCACCATGTCGGATTGGCCCAGCGTGCGAACGAATCCTTTGCCAATATATAAAGTGCAGCATCCAGGTTTTGAACGCAGGCGCTGGCGAAAGTAGACCGGCCGGGTCGTCTCCGCTTCTCGATCGACACTGTTGATGTGATCATGTACGTCGTATGCAAGGTTCCATCACGCCGGCCCGCCCCCGGCGGCCACCACTGGAGTAGTGGACACTGGCTGTCCAGAGAACCGGCCGCAGATCCATGAATCATTGATCTTTTTTTTCCAACAGTCGAGAAAATCACTACCGGAAGATTCATCGCTGCCAAGTATAGACGTATATGCGAGTATGGACGTGTATGGCGAGTGTATTTTTCTCGGAACTCTGCATCTAGGTCGTATACCGGGTGTTTTTTCTTAAGAAAGCACCTCGAAAAGTTTAAACATTCCGCATATACAGCAAAATGCACTGCAAATTTAAGACACTCGTCATTTACAGGAAAGACAGACACTTAGCATACTTGCACGACATGTGGCCATATTGATCGCGCTTAACGGCTCCAGCGGCCCTCTAATGGACTCTCGGCATATAGTGTGTTTGGCGAGTGTTTTTTCAAGACACTCGGCATATATAGGGTAGGTTTCCCGAGTGTATTTTCAAAACACTCAGCATATAGCCATTTTTTTAGTTTTCTATTCATATTTTTATAGAATTATAATTTAGTCGGTGTTCTTATAAACCTTATTTAGTACTATTATTGTAATATTTACTATTAGATAAGATGGAATCCCTGATGATGGTCGTACTTCGCACACCGCACTCCTCCCTAGACAAGAAAACCCACTGACCCCGTGCCTCTGAAAAAATGTGTGGAAACGGCGAGTTAGAACGTCGGAATCCCACCAAATTTTGCAAAGGGTTCTAATATGCGCAGAACAGAAAAGATGGCAGATTTTATGAGTTGTAGGGGCGGACCCACTTCCACTGATTTTTTGGGAGAAGGTTCAATAAGGGAAGAAGAATCAGAGCTGTGACCTGGTAACCTTGATTTCTGTATAAGAGTGTCGTGGAATATGGAAAAAGCAATAGCCAACTCCCATGTGTCCTAGAAATCGACAATTCGGCTACTTGGATTCAAATTTGACAATTACAAAATAAAACTTCAGACTACTTTTTGTTCCATACTGATAAACTCGCATGTCCATCTCAACAAACTAACGCCTTGCCGGTATAACATAATTCACCCTCCGTCTTTGGATCCTGTCCAAACCAGCAAGATTCGATTTTGCCACATCAGGGGTCTAAGCAAAGGGAGGGGGATTAATAAACAAGTTGAGTAGCATTACTAACAAACATCGCACAAGATACATACCCCGTATATATATCGTAACCTAGCCTCCTCAGCTTCTAGCCTAGCTTCCATATCCTTGGGGAATATCAGAGGATCATCCATCTACAATATCATAGCAATAGCAGGCATGACATAAGACAAACAGTGGTGAAAGCGCAAAATGTTAAACACTCCATAGATAATGTAATAAATGACTTACTTTCAGGCCAGGGAAATCCAGCAGCGGGTCAATACCGCCACATCGTGGGTACGAGGGATCGTGGCCGCCTTTGTATTTACCAGCGTCACTAGGGTGTTTCATACCTCCATCGTCATTTGAACAACCAAAGCATGCACCTTCATGGGAGATATATGTCATGAAACTATAGCTTCGATACTAAAATGTAGTAAAGCTAGCTAGCTCAAGGGTATGTAGTGGATGAGATCAAGGGGTACCCAAGCAGCTTAACCAGATAAGCCAAACTGTATAAAAAAAACCTTAAATCTAAGGTGAAGAGTAGTATAGAATACCATTGTCAGCTGGTTTAACCATATGGAGACAGTTGAGCTCGAATTCTTCAGCTTGTCATCTTCTTATCCTTCGCGAGACTTCAGCAAACAACAGATTGTCGATGCCACCAGATCCTCCTTTCGTCTTTCTAGTAAAATTCAGATGATAGTACCTAAGGCAGCAATCCCCCTCGAAAATATCTCGGAAGCTCACAACATCTTCAACTTGATATGCAATATCCTAAAATTAGAGGCACAGATTGAAATCAACAATAATTGGTACACGAATACAATCAAGGAATATATTCAACAGAGTAGTAGAAAGGCAAATTATCGATGCAAGTGAAGCCCGAGAGTGAGGGATAGAGAACAAACCCCAAAAAAGATTATTCTCCTCGTTGTATTTGTCTAACAAAGCTTGAACCAATAGCCCGATATGGATATGGTCAAGACTGAATCTGGAAGACTTCTTCCTCGTGCCATCTGGCCAGTAAAGAGCATCTTGTATAGCAATCTCTGACCTGGAAAGCCCATCGTCTGTGCACCTGAGAAACAATGAAAACTAATAACTAATGACCAACTCTAAACTTGTGGGACGGAGAAATTTGAAGAAGAAAACCTAGCTAGGGACCAGGAGTTGAGAAGCTTTACATTTTTGGATCACGTTGTTCATCAAGGTGGCGGAGGATAGCCTTATCAGCATCGTCCAAACTCCGGAACGGCCCACCTAGCGTAGGATACGTGTGGAAAGATCCCGCAAGATCTACACTGATGAAAAATTGCTTATTCCAACCGGCGGGTTTCCGGGCCGAAATGGGTGGCGAGATCTCAACGGATGATACCACATTTGGAGCCTCTAGAAGCGCCCAATCGCGAGCGTAGTTAGACCTAAAGTGGAACATGATGATGAATATTCTAAGAAATTTGATTTTGACTAGATCAGAAGCGTAAAGAAAATATACCTTTTTAGTCCACATGTATCTAGACAGGTTTAAATACAAGATTGCACTAAAATATGTCTAGATACGTGTGGATCAAGAAAAGATAAATCCTCTTACATTTTGATATGGAGTGAGTAATAATCTAACTAAGTGGTAATTAGAGTGTGCAGTGGGCTGTAATAAAAAAACCTTTTTGTGTCCTTGGTCAGTGCGAGGCAGTGCCAAAGGTTTGGTGGCACAACAATATGGGCGGAGGCTCGAAACGTTGATGGACAAACGACTAAGATTTGCATGCTATAAAGTTGATGAATAATGGCTGCTAGCTATGCACAGTTTTATTAGAAATCCATCAAAGTGTCCATTGATGCATAGTTTTAGAGTCGTGTATTTGATCAATAATCTAAGTTTGCGCCGAATTATGGGTTACTTGCAGTTAATTTACCACGAATTAATAGTAGGCCGTATACCTTTGAGGCTGCGGCAGCTGGGAGGGTCCAGGCTTTGGAGTGGCCGTGTGTTGATCTTCCTCGGCACGTCTCAAGTCAGAGTCGTCAGCAGCCCTAATCAAGCAAAAAAGTTTAGTTGTTCAGGATTCAGTAAAACAAGACAAGATATGATAGCCCATGCATAGAAAAAAAAAATCGCATACGGCGTTGGAGGGCAGCGGCTGACGCGATCCATGAGGGGCGGCGGCGGAGGATGATCGGAGTAACGCGTGTGGAGGTCGGTGGGACAAATATAAAGCGTTTTTTTATTTGCCAGAGTCGAGTCCTATGGGCCGCTTTGCAGCCCATCATCATCTACAGAAGATCCAAACAAAGGAACGCCTCTCTTGCCCAAATAAGCTTATTGGGTCCCGTGACTCGTACTCCCTCCATTTAAAAAAAAAAGATGATTTTCATTTGTCTACACATGTTAGATGTATAAATACATTCACATGGATATAAAGGAAAACTCATCCTTTTTAAAACGGAGGGAGTAAGAGATGTTGACACCTTTCAAAAAACATGTTGGCAAAGCTATGGTACATATTGCCGTATTCAGAGTTTCGGAGACAGGTGACATGTACATCGATCCACTGGCGGACGGCCCACCCAGAATTTCAGAATTTTTTTTGACCCCCGAGATATTCAGTGCACGAACGACGGAACAAGAACAGGTGAGGCAGTTCGCAACTCGCGAGGACCAGTCGAGCTGTCGAGGCGCACGCGCAGTCGCGCACCAAGACGACCTAGCTGCTGCCTGCTGCCCGGGCTCCCCCACCGCTGGCTCCCCCACCACTGGATCCCCCGCCGCCGGACGACCCCCACCGCCGGCTCTACCGCCGCCGATCTGGGCTCCCCCGCGGCCCCGCCGCCGGATGACCACCGCCGCCGGACGACGCCCTCGTCCCCTCGACTAGGGCCACTGCCCACTGGGCCGCCGGCCGCCGCTGCGATTCTCCTTTGCCGCCGGCCGCCGACGCGATTCTACCTTTAAGAATCCCGTATCAGCTTCCCCCGAGCTTCTAAAAATCTGAAGGTCTTCAAGGTATAAGAAATTATCAGCCTATTTATTGTATATGTTGTTTGTTTTGCTAGTAGATTGACATCATTTTTGCTACTAGATTTTTTGCCCAACCCAAACTGAACCAAATAATCACAATTTGCTATCTATTGTGTACATTGACAATTTGTTGTCTCCAACTAGCAACCTATTGATTGTATGTGTGTTGTTCATTCAATTTTCTTCTAATTGTAATGATGTAATTTCTATTTATGCTATATTTTATTCCCTCCATTCCAATTTAATTGACTTGCTATCCACCTACATGTCTAGAACTCTAGATACATCCACATTTGGTTATCATGTAAGACATTATTTATTGTTTATGTGTTTGAACTATTTTGCATTGGGATCACGCAAATTTGAGAAATATGTATTGATCTACAATGTCGTCGTGAATCAATTTGTTGTTTATATTGTCATTTGCCAACTTTTTTTTTGAAGTGTGCCCACCCTCCAATTTTTTCCTGCGTCCGCCACTGCATCGATCGCCCACCTATATTGAAGAACCAGTGGCGAAAACCCGAACGTCACCCGGTTTTGGCAGTGTGCGATCAGGGCCGGGCCGCCGGCGGCGACATATGGTTCGCGTTGTCATTTCGTTCGTCCAAGCACGTGTGCTCCCAGTCTCCCACGAGCATTTTGGATTCAGAACTCTAGCACGTTTTGTGGACCGCATCTCGTTTTCCACCACGCCCAAGGAAATACGCAGCGAAAACAAAGAGCACGAGTTTGGACCCCTGACTCGTGAGCGCGAAACACGACCGGAGGGTCAGCAGCCGTGCATGCCCATCCCAGTCAAGGCACGAGTCAGCCAGGGCAAGAATGACGCCAAAATAGCAAATTGTGTACTCCCTCGAATACATATTAATCGTGACTTTGTGAGTAGTAGTAATCACGATGTGATTATCCAATATAGTACCCAGCAATATTTACTACTCACTCGGAAAAATAAAATTAAACAAGTGTTTGGCAGCAAACTATTTTCGAAATACTGTGATTCATAAAAATATTACAGTTGACAAATTTTAAGGTGTTTGGCTCTATAAACTATTATAGTTTTGAAAATTACGGTATCCTTTTAACTGTTTTTTTTCTTCTGAAGTGTTGGAAAAGGTGGTCGATCCAACCCTCTTTTTTCTCAAACTGAGAAATGAGATTAAAAAAAGGTAATGTTTACCCGGGCACTAAACTATAACTTGGTTTTGAATTTTATACACCAAATGATAGCAAACACGTTGCATATAGTATATCAACTAATATGCAAACATTTTGTATACATTGGTGATTACTCTAAATGCTGTTCCAATACCAAGTAAAAATATGCACACACTTGTTAACATTTTACTTGCTTCGCAATTTTGGCCTAAAAAAAGGAATAATGATGTCATTGGTTCAGTTTGTACTGTAAGAGTTTATACATATGCTTACTTAATCGTGCGCAAAGAAACTACTATTGAAATATTTGTCAGATCATATTCTTTGCAGATCTTTACCATAATATGTATAAATTATAAATATTATGAATTGAATAAAATATAGTTCTACCGTAGACTTTCGTTATGATACAGTGTACAACTTTTCATTGATATTCGGTAAAACAAAAAAATATGATCACTAAAATTTGGTTATCCAATATGGTACCCAGCAATATTTACTACTCACTCGGAAAAATAAAATTAAAGAAGTGTTTGGCAGCAAACTATTTTCGAAATACTGTGATTCATAAAAATATTACAGTTAACAAATTTTGAAGTGTTTGGCGCTATAAACTATTATAGTTTTGAAAATTACGGTATCGTTTTAACTTTTTTTTTGAAGTATTGGAAAAGGTGGTCGATCCAACCCTCTTTTTTCCCGGGATGAGAAATGAGATTAAAAAAAGGTAATGTTTACCCGGGCACTAAACTATAACTTGGTTTTGACTTTTATACACCAGATGATAATAAACACATTGCATAATAGTATATCAAATGAATATGCAAAGAATCCACATCATTTTGTATTCATTGGTGATTACTCTAAATGTTGTTCCAGTACCAAGTAAAAATATGCACACTTGTTAAAAATTTACTTGCTTTGGCAATTTTGGCCATGAAAAAGAAGTAAAAGAATAATGGCATTGGTTCAGTTTGTACTCTAAAAGTTTATACATATGCTTACTTAATCATGCACAAGAAACTACTATTGAAATATTTGTCTGATCATATTCTTTGCAGATCTTTACCATAATATGTATAAATTATAAAGATTATAAATTGAATAAAATATAGTTCTACAATAGACTTTTTTATGATACAGATTACTTCCTTCATTGATATTCGATAAAACAAAATTATATATTCACTAAAATTTGGTTAAAACAATTGCAAGTTATGTGGTTAAACTATGGCAAGAAATAGAAAAATTATATTTGTAATACTTATATCATGCGAAAAATGATATTGGATGAGTATAAAAGTTTAGTAAAAATGTATTTATTTTTATTCACTCCCGGCCCCAAATTCCATTGGACCGGCCCTGGGCACAGTCAGATGCTACGAAGTAAACACCAGCTCCTCCCATCAACGATCAGTTATGAAATCCATGCACATGATTCTGACACAAAGAGCTAGCGGCACAATAACTTGATCCATGTACCCGCACACGTTATGAGAAAATGAGAGTGTAACGATCAAGTGTGATTGTCGTCGAGGTTTAAAAAGTACCAGCAAACTCTAAACTCTCATATATAAAAGGTCAAATATCAGCCATGAAAGACGATGGAAAAAGTGAAAATGTTTAAACCCCTACGAACGACGTGATTAATCTACTCAACCCAAAAAATCTTGATAATATGACTATTGAACAATAATCAGGTCTTCTAACAACTACCTTAAAACTTATAGAAATCAATCACCGTCATATATTTGCCTTACACATTCCTAGATGATAACAATTATGCCTCCCTCGGTTGCAATGTATTTTTGGATGCCTTTGCTAGGTCAAGACTTGCAAATTGCTCCCCCATAATCCATTATGGGAAAGCCTTGTCTGCACATGTCCATTATAGCAGATGGATGGCAAGTTTCAATCATATGATCCATTCAAGATTCTCATACTAAACTTGCAATTATCAACAGTGATGATGATCACCACTTGATGTGTGAACCTCTAGTTGGATATATGAACACTTCCCTGTGGGAAAGCCCAAACGTAACCCCACTTAGAAACACCAACATATAGATCATGATCTTGTTCACAAAGGGCAATTCATAATTAATTACCATATCACAAGATCACTTTATCACTCGGTACCTTTACTTTGTACTCCCTCCGCTTTTAAATTGTTTTAGCATTGTCCACATTCACATGTATACAAATGTATCTACATATGTTTTAGTGTGTATATGTTCACTCATTATAATATGCATCTAGACACTATGTGAAACACCTAAAACATCATATATTTATAAACGAAGCGAGTATGTTGATCGACTTGACTCTAATCTTTGCATATTTTATCAACCTCTTTTTTTTCTCGCTTCATTATGATGATATGCTGAAGGTAATTGAATGCCCACTTAATTTTTTTCTTCAAGACATGCTCGTAATAGGCTCAACTCTCTGAGGACCATTTTTGGATCGCACATGTGAACATCATCTTGGTCATCTTGATACACATAAGTCTTGGTCATATTGGAGATATGCCATAGAGGCAATAAGAAATGTTATTATTTATGTTCAAGTTCATAATTAATATTATATTTATGTTCTATAATTGCTTCGGTCCTTAAATACGAGATTAAAGAAAAAAAATCATTAGCATGTGTGCAAACATAAACACAAAGAAGTCCCTAGTCTCTCTTCTAAGACTAGCTCATGTGTTGTATGATAGTCTCATTTTTCTGACCATGGGTGTTGTTAAAACAAGGATGCCGACAATAATGAGAGCACATTACTGATGGAACAATATTGTTGAATAGACCCAACTAAATAATACTATACTACGAGATCATGCTATCATATGTTGTTACTAGAATCATACAAGTGTTAGCGTGTACTCACGCTTTAGACCATATTAAAATCTAGTTCCTACGTATCAGACGTTTTACTTCGAGGCAGTCAAACGTACCGTATCACAGTAATCATAACGAAGATTTCAGATACTTTAGAACTCGATAGTTTAAAATTGGGATTTACTATGGAGTATTGTGCTTTGTTTTTTTTTTTGCGAAACACAGTACAACGCAGACGCTCATATACACGTGCACACACTCACTCCTGTGAACGCACGCACGCACACCCTACCCCTATGAGCACCTCCGAAAGACTGAGCCGTCAGTCGGGTCTTGAGATTGACGAAGTCACCACAGGCGTCTCGCTGTCGACGGGAACGTCGCCTCCCACTGAAGAATAATCCGCCTAAATGAAAAACACCAATATCAAATATAGGATTTGAACTCTGCTAGATTTGGGGGTACAACCATCCTTCTTTTGAATTCTACTGGTCCCTCCTTCGCAGACGTTGCTTTCGCGATGCAAGTGACGTGGCAAACAAATCTATTCATATTTGTTTTGCAGAGAAAAAACAAATCTATTCATAATTGCTGCAATTAAAGTTAGTCGCTGGTAGATGGCAGACAATCCGCCCATGCCCATCCAAGGCAACAGTCGGATGGACGGACGTAGCCAAGGCCAGCTCCTCCTCCTCCTCCACCTCCAGCCAGCGGCGAACCTGCTGGCGAAACTATAAATTAGTGCGGATTCGAACCGGGAAACCCACACCTAAGTCCAACACGAACAGCTGCAGATCTGGATCCACATCGTCTTCCTCCTCCTGAATCACGATCCCGATTTTTCTTTTGTTCTCTTCCCGAACAAAGACTACAGCCGTATAAAATACTCGCTGCTGCAAGTCCATCGTCCCTCTCTCGCTCGCTAAATTAAGGGCTCCTCCCACGTAGCCGCCACCCCCAAATTCCTCATCAGCTACTCGCTCTCTGCTCTGCCGATTTCGATCTCTGCCTCTGAGTCGGGGGGCAATGGCGGCGGCGAACGGCGCGGCGGCGGCGAACGGCGGGGACGACAGCAAGACGGCGTTCGCGCGGATCTACGACACGCTCAAGGACGAGCTGCTCAAGGACCCCTCCTTCGACTTCACCAAGGAGTCGCGCCAGTGGGTCGACCGCGTAATGCTCCCTCCCCTTCTTCCTCCTCCTTCCCCGCCTCCTCTGTTTTTGCTTTCCTTGTTTGATGATCCTGCTGCTGGAATCGCAGCGCGCACGCTTCGTTCCGATTTTTTTCTTCTCTTTTTGCTGCTGGGGGTTTATTAATGCTAGATTTGGTGCTGGATCAGCGGGCGCGTGCGAGATCGGGGTGCTTGATTGACGGAAGCGCAATTAATTTGGGTTTAGTGGTAGTACGTACGTGGTCTGGGGTAATCATCGTGCAATAGTACTGAGGTCTCTTAACACAGGCTATTTACGCGTTTTAGAATGAATCAGCAAGTACAGAAACGAAAACCAGAAGCTCATGCACAGTCAAGTCTAATTAAATGCTTCCCAATTTTACATTCTGTCTAAGTTGACCGAGTTAAAAAATGATGCTTACTGATGAGAGGTTAGTGGTCGAATTTTGAAAAAAAGGATAAAGTATGTGATCGTTGAGGTGAATTGAAATTCTTCAAAAGTGGATGGCAGCGCGAACTGTAGTAGTTATTGAACTTCTGTAAATGGAAATCCATCCGCCTGATCTTAATGCATAGGTGTTAAATTGGAAGCGAGCTACATGTTGTTTTTATTTTTGTATGTTAACTCTTAGTAAAAGTACTGGAAAGACTGGATGCACAATAATCATCTTATTAATTCAGATCTGCTTTTCTAACGTGCTTGCCTTTTTTTTCCTCCTTTGTGGAGCAGATGCTGGACTACAATGTTCTTGGAGGTGAGGAGATGAATTTGAATTAGATGTTCTTAAAAAAAAAACAAGAGGCTAGTGAGTTCTAATTCGTTATTGTTGATAATTATAGGAAAATGCAACCGTGGGCTCTCTGTTGTCGACAGCTATAAGCTGTTGAAAGGTGTCGATGAACTGAGTGAGGAGGAGATGTTCCTTGCCAGCACTCTCGGTTGGTGCATCGAATGGGTAATGCTTTTTTCTTCTCAGTGTTGCTCTGATTACCCTCAAGTAACCAAGATTGCTCCCTTAAGCTTGCTGCTATCTGTGCAGCTTCAAGCCTTCTTTCTTGTGCTTGACGATATCATGGATGACTCTCACACTCGACGTGGCCAGCCTTGCTGGTATAGAGTGCCCCAGGTTAGTTAAAACGAGATTGTTGTTTCCAGCTACAGTGTTTGAAAAACTCATTTTGTGAGGAACTTTCGTGTGAGAACGTTCTTTAGTACCATATTTCCACTTGTTACCAGTACAACTTATATCTAGCGCTGCCCTTCTGTAACAAAATAGGTTGGCTTCATTGCTGTCAACGATGGGATTATCCTTCGCAACCATGTTTCGAGAATGCTTCGGTTTCACTTTAAGAAGAAGCCTTATTACGCTGATCTCCTTGATTTATTCAACGAGGTAATTACATATGCTATGTCTTTAACAAAAATGTTCAGCCTGGACTTGTGGATCATTACAGGTTTTGATTACCTTGTCATGTTTTTGTAGGTTGAGTTCAAGACAGCTTCAGGTCAAATGCTGGACCTTATCACAACTCACGAGGGAGAGAAAGATCTAGCAAAATATAACATAGGAGTGTAAGTTAATATTATGATAACTTTGAGATATCCTTAGCATGCTTACCGTGTTTAATTTTAGGAGCATAAGTCTTCTTTTTGTGTCTAATATTTGTTGGTGGTTATCTATTTGTGATGTACTCCTTGTTTATTGTTGATTAAAAACCCCAATATTTTTGCAGTCACCGCCGGATTGTTCAATTCAAGACAGCCTACTATTCATTTTATCTGCCGGTAAAAGCTACATTCTATCTTTTTTTAATCTTATCTGTATATAATTCCTGTTCTGGCAATTGTACTGGATTCAAGTGGTGCTGATATCCCGCTCTGTGAAAGGTTGCATGTGCACTGCTGCTCTCTGGTGAGAATTTGGACAACTATGGTGCTGTAGAGAACATCCTTGTTGAGATGGGAACGTACTTTCAAGTCCAGGTAACTCTTTTTTTCCTACACATTACAGTGGAGTCTTTAAGCTACAAAAACATTAGTCTATGTAGCATTAATATGTTTTTTTATCACAGGATGATTATCTAGATTGTTATGGTGAACCTGAATTTATTGGCAAGGTTAGTGCATTACTGCATTTACCTGTTGTAGCAGCTTGCGAGAATATCAATTTTTGTATTGATTGATAGGTTTTTCTTTAGCTCTTGTGATTTGATCGATGTTAAGTCTTATCATAGATTGGGACTGACATTGAGGATTACAAGTGCTCCTGGTTAGTTGTCCAAGCTCTTGAGCGTGCTGATGAGGGCCAAAAGAGCATTCTATTTGTAAGTCCCTTCACGCTACTTTCTCCTTTCCAATGACATGGAGGTTGTTATCTAAACAGTTTGTCCTCCTACAGGAAAATTATGGAAAGAAAGATCCAGCCAGTGTGGCAAAAGTGAAGAGTCTATACAAAGAACTTGACCTAGAGGTTTGTCTTTACTCTTAATGATGTTAGTGCATTTTATCTGTGTGGCAAAAGGCTTTAGTAGGACTACCATGAATATAATTTTCAGGTTACAGATTAATATTGCATCAAACCCTTCCATCCACTTATCCCGTGTGTCTATTGTTGACCAGACCTTAACTCCATGCATACTCCCTCTGAACAATTACTTATTGTGGATAATTTCTCGCTCGGCCTGTCAAAATAATCTACTTGCCTCTGTTATGATAGGAACTACTGGATTCTCGTAGTCTGCAATATATGGCATGTCTAAACACTATCATGAATGTTGTTGATCGCAGGCGGTATTCCATGAGTACGAGAGCGAGAGTTACAAGAAGCTGATCGCGGAAATTGAAGCTCAGCCAAGCGTCGCTGTTCAGAAGGTTCTGAAGTCCTTCTTGCACAAGATCTACAAGAGGCAGAAGTAGTCTGCCTCTTGGACCAGGGAGCTGTTCCACTGTCTACATGCTTGATATATGGCCTAGAGCGATGTCCATTCATGATTTAGTGGTTCATGTTGTATGTCGCGCCTTGCTTTGCTCCCGATAATAATGATGCAAGGCGCTATTTCGGGTTTGATAAACCGCTTGGTGTAGAGACATGTTGATAGTTCTGTAATTTGCATCCTACTCTCTTCTTTGGAGTTTTTTCCTAGTTACGGTAGAGAAGTGAATTGCAGGTGTATTTTCGTTGTATTTTGCAAGGTTATTGTGAAGGAAAATTAGTGCTGAAATAGACTTGAACTAGTGTATTTCATGAGGTTACTTTGAATGAAGGAAAATATTTGCTTGCATAGACTTGATCACTAGAATATTTCAGATGCATGATGAATTGGTACAGTTTATTTTTTCCGAACAACTAAACGCCACAAATTACATTATAGTTCCATTTATAAGAAACCGTAAGTTGTTGTAAATGTTATTCCCCCCGCCTCCATAATAGTTCATATTTGACTAAAACCATGACAAGAATTATGGAACGGAGGTGGTATGTCACAGCAATAACTGTTTTATTCATTGGCTTTTCTGAGAAAAATAAGCTACTAATAAGCAGCAAGGTTCTTGAGAGTGATAAGCAGTAACGAATGTCTGAAGAGTACACTCGCTGACTCAACTGTTACATCTTTTGATATAAAAAATGCAGCGACTTGAGAGCTTTAGCAACATAAGTTCAGTCTAAAATGTCCTGAGCGAAAGCATGACGTGTTCTACACCAAAAACTAACAGAAATATGTGGCCGAAGTCTTTTTTTTTTTAACTTGAGTGGCCGAAGTCTCGGTGCCGATACAAGTACTGGAATAGAGTCCACAGAACAATTTTGGGGCGACAGAATAAATAAAAGGAAGCACTAAAAGGGAATCCCAACACTATTTCCACAGATGGTAATAAAGCAAGTGATACTTCATACATGATGGTACAGTCTTTTGTTAAGTTAGCATATTCTGTGTTCCATCTTTCTTTCTTAGGGGGGCCTAACTCGAACTGGATTCGTTGGGAATCCAGAAAGTTAGTGCGGTTGATGCGGTTGCAAACATGGCTCGACGAGGGGCCCATTTCAAAGCGGTGATCGGACCAATATGACTGTTCCAACAAGCAATCTGCGACACAAAAGTAAAGCTAAGACAAATAAAAACACATCACTGTTATAAGCAAAATTTAAGAAAGAGGTACCTCTTGTACTGTGTTGATGTTCCAAGCATGCAAGGTACCATCAGCAGATCCTGCAACATCAACGCACATGCATTTTTCAGCATCAGCTTTCGCCATGAAACCTGGGTGATTCTTTTACAGAAAAAAACATTGTAGCAAATTTGAAATTTCAAAGTTTCGGTCTATTTTTACATGAGCATGCATACATAAGAGCTCCAATTGTGAATGGGAAGCATACCAGCATATCAGAAACATTATCATCCGCTAGAGTTTTAATTGGATGTGAAAGTAGTATAATAATGTAAGTGTCCCTCTCATGCTGATATAAATAGCTACATGCAAGTTGAAGGTAAAGAACATATTGATGAATTCGTGAAAGTTCTATTCTCATAGTAGATGTGAAGAATACAATAAGGCAAAGTTTAGAGATGATGTAAAATGCTAAGATCTAATTACAGGGAAGCATGTGGGTAATATTTAATAGCTAATATGCATCAGAATATCCTTATAAAGTTGCATGAAGAAAACCTGAATATTACCTGAAATTACATATTGACCATCTGGAGTGAAAGCAGCTTCAGTTGCTATGTTGCGAGATGGTTCCAAACTGAAGCCACACTTCTGCAAAATAATAGAAAAACATGAGTTAGTAAAGATCAAGAAAAGAGCGTGATGTTGTTAATGATAAGATAAAAGAAATTATGCACTTCAAAGCTAGACATCTGAAGCAAACTGACCTTCTCCCCTCCATAGGCATCCAGAACATAAATATGGTTGTTAGTTGTCGTCAAAAGCACAGACTTGCCATCGTTGCTGAATTTGATGTCAGACACTTCAGCCGTATCTCCACCGACCAAGAAAGTATCAAATGGACCCTGAAAGTTGTTTTGTTTTCCAAGATAAGAATTTTCACGCTTTATTGAAATATGGTTTCCAGATTCAAGTTCAATATAGAGTTACAGACCTTGTCATATGACCGAGAATCAAATAGCTTAATAGCGCCTCCCTCCATTGCCACGGCAAAAACAAGTCCCTGTTGATCATATGCAACAGAAGGCCTACCACGCAAATGCAGTATACCCTGAATGCTAAACGTGTAAGAATGGGAAGCCTTAGAGGATAAACTTGAGCTTTTTATCAGCTAAATATAAGCTGAGCATATTTAATTGCTTTATGATTGAATAAATAGAGTTTTGCAGGGAATTGGTGGCCCAACCTGACAAGCATTTACACGAAGATCCCATATTCTGACGCTGTGATCAAGTGAACCAGACATAAAGCTATCATTGACAGGCGACATACATAGTGAAACAACCCTGAAATGAGGTAAAAAGAATGCAACACTCAGCATGTGTCCCTTGACATTGTTGCTATAAACAAAGGGGCAAGGAAAATACATTGAACCTGTCTTTGTGTCCTTTGAAATATCTCAAGCAACGGTTGTCATATAAAGATAGATAACGAAGTGACTCTTCTGGCTCTAGATTGAATTTTGATGAACATAATATGGAGCTTGGATGGTGAGTAAAACAGAGACGGTCAGCACCATGTTTCTTATGATATGTTGTCTTCAGCAACCTGCACCAATAGTAAGAGTTCTAACATTCGTTACTAACAGAGCACAAAAGTTATACAACGGGTCATTCAATGATCAAAAACCTCAATTACATGAAACAAAGCAAAATATCGGCATCAGGGCAGGGCTTTACTTAAAAAATGGGAGAAAGATGAATGTCTGGAGTAGAGGAAAAAAGACCGTAGCATCTATACTACTATTAAAAGAGCAAACTTGTGTTGAGCTGTGTCTTTAAATCTGGACCGTTCAATATCCGATCAAACGGTCCAAATCGTCCCAATGTTTGACAACTCAACATTGTCCGTTTTGGACCGTTTTGCCCTCCCACCAAATCACATAATACTACTGATGCTATCGTACCGTTTCGTTTCTTTTATTATCCTCTCCCAGACACGTCGCGCCCTGGTCCGCCCCTGCCCCTGCCTTCCTTCATCGCTCCCCTTCTCCCGTCCCAATCCCTCCTCGCCCTTACGCGCCTCGCCTCCGCCGTCTCCAACCCTGTGCTCGCCCCAGTCCAGCCCTCCCCCCTCCCCACCACCTCCAGCTATGAACGGAGCCAAGTCGGGCGGCCGCATGGTCACCTCGCACGGATGCGCGCTCCTCCGGCGATTCCGCGGCCACCGTGCGACGCCTCGATCCCCGCCGCCGTGGTGCGACCTCCGGCGATTCTTCCGCCGCCTCTCGAGTCCGGACCACCTTCATCGTCGTCCGCCCACGCGCCTCTCAAGCAGCGCCGTCCGTGCCTCCTCCGCGGTGTGCCCCAGTGGAAAGCTACAGAGGCGGCAAGGCCCGTGGCGCCGCCACATCTGGAGAGGGAAGGGCAGGGCGACCAACGCCGCGCAGGTTGTGCCTTGGTGAGCAGCTGCCAGGTCGTGAGGTCGATCCGTCGATCCGCTGCCTAAATTTCTCTCTAAAGATGCTTAATTTGGGATTTCTCTTTGCGCACGAGCTTTTGCGGGTTTTGGGGCTAAGGTAGATACGAACTCGATGGCCCCAAGTTCGTCTCCTATATACGGAGCCTGGCCCTCAAGGTTCAGGGTGCTGGAAACATTGGCATCGGTCTCATCAGGGCCGCTTGATTGGGCCTGAACCCAAGCATATTATATCCAAGGTAAGATAAGGTACCCAACTTCCTTCACTACCACTACCTACGCTCACTGCTATATACTCCTTGGCCTTTCTCTTACTACTAGAGTAGGTACATACTTTCTGTACCATGGTATGCTATGCATTTCCTATTTCTTTGTGTTATTTCGATACCATGTTCCGCAATGCAATTTCTGTAGTCTCTTTTTTTCATTTACAAGCTTCAGTCATCCATCTGATTATCAATATATGCATGTCGTTACCAGAGGAGAGGGAAATTTAGATTGAAATTTAAGCAACAGAATTCTCTTATATACATGTTTGGGTATGGCCACAATGGAAGTATGTCCATAGACTTATAATTGCATATGCTTTGTGCATGATACATCAGAAGATATGCTGCATTCGCTAGGAGACAGGAGGTCCTGCCTCTGAACTCCTTTTTGTTGTACCACAGCTGGTAAATATATTGGCACACATAGTAAATAGGAATCTGTAAATGCAATGCCTCGGTTTACAGGTCAACTTGATGTTAATATGTAGCATCATTATTTATTTCAAATATTTGATTTACCTTCTCATTTTATTATGCTCTCCAGTACAGAATCTATTATGGTGTGTTCTTTTAGCCGCAAAATTTTACAGAACAACCTTGATGCAGAAAATATTAAGTAGCATACTCACCATGGGTACTGAAAATTTTCATAGGCCTCTTCTCTCTAATCTGCATTATAGTTTCTCCCTCCGATGCTACACCAGCTAGAGTAAAATTTGTATTGGTAGTGGTAACACCTCACAATATTCTACTCTTGGTTTGCAGGTAAATACTATATAAGCATGGTTTAATCCTCTGCAACTGATTCCTACTTGGCCTATAGTCATCTTCACTCAGTCAAAAAGGTAGCAAACAAATATACTTCCTTCATCTCTCCTGTAACATATCTTTTCTTTCATATTGACCAATTGACCATATGTAAGTCGTTAACCATTGAAGGTCACAAAACATTAGAGGAGCGGATAATATAAAGTCGTTAACCATTGTTTAATGCCAGCAGGCCTGCACTGTTTGCTTCAAGCTGCTAGGATACATGCTGCTCAGCGAGTGGCTCAGTTCCAGGATGATGTTCTCACAGCGGACAGTGCAGTCGTGTTCACTGGTGTAGAGGTGCAACAAGCCGAAGAGGTGACACTAGATATGATGAAGAACTTGCACCTTGTAAATTTCCGTAATGCTTCAGTTGGAAGCTCAATACAAGTGTAATTGTATTGATGCTTCTCTGTCCAGTTCTTTTTTTATTAAAAATCTAAACCTACCCATGTAGTTGATTGTTGATATTTGATTGCCTGAGTAGTATGGTTTGATATGTTGACATGCTTCTGTAAGGCACTGCGGATTTACTATCATCAGTACGCAGTGATATTAGCTTCAAAATTGAGGAAGGAAAAGGTTTAATTTCTCCAAGTTTTTATAATTTTTTTTACTGTTTCTAAATGCCCATCTTTTAATCTTCGGCTAATTGTTGTTCACGTCGCTAAGATTCCACATTGGGCCGGGAAAGTTGAACTTAATATTTATTAGATTTGTATATGTATTAATCAATTGTAAAAAATGTGTCATCTGAAATTTCAAAAACCATCAACAAAGTATTATTTAACTACAAACAAAACGGATTGCTTTGTCAAAGTAGCCAAAGAAGTTTGTTTTTACTCTTCTATTTTAACTCTGAGACAAGTATACCATGTATTTTGCATGGTTCATAAATGCTTTTGTAAGTGGTTTAAAAATTGGTTCAATACAAAATTCCTTACACATGTATATTTTGCCGCATATTGTGAAGAATATTTTTCCGCATATTGTGAAGACGTGCGTTGCACGTGCACGTCAACTAGTACTAACCAGAGAGAAATACTGCCAGTGCAAGCACCTTGAATGTGGCTAATGGTTAATCGGGTTGAGGAAATAATATATCATCTAAAAAGATCCACAAAAATAGACAGTACCAACCAACGTGCACAATCAGGTTACTGGGGGTGGCTATAACCAAGCTAATGGGATTGCACTTGTCAAGTATGTTTGGATTGTCACCAGTGTACCCTACGAAATTTTAGGGCATTGACCAAAAGATTGGTCTTTGTTCGGATGGTTGCCAACTTTTTGGCATGCCAATTTCTCCTTTGCCAACCCTAGCTCAATTTCTGCTGACGTTGGCCAGCTCATGGCAAGCAAAACCTCAGACCAAAATTTTGGCTACCCAACTTTTTGGTAGAGCAAACTTGAACCAAAAACACAAGAAAGCAAAAATTTATTGACACAGCCATAGTAGTATCACTGCAAGATTATTATTAAGGACCAAAATCTAAAGTCTAGTAGCAACTATCAGCATCCCCCAACAGCATAATCCACCAAAAATAAGATACCGAACACTGATCACAAAACTGTCACTGATATCGATACGCCAACAATCAAACGCAGTAGACTCCAGACATTTTCCATCCAGATGCTTGCAATGTCTCTAACAACAACGAGGTCTACCGAATAGCAGAATACAGAAGTAAAGCAGAACAGATGTAGAACCAGGCGGGCTCGGCGCACTCACGTGGCGGTGGTGGTGTTGTAGAGGCGAATGGAGTCGTCCTCGCTGGAGGTGACGAGGAGATCGTCCTTGCGGTGGAAGTCGAGGCAGTTTATCTTCCCGGCCTGCAGCCACCGCGATTGGAGTCAGAGACAGTCACAGCGAAACTGGCGAGAGGGCGGATCGGGGGTTTTACGCGACGGGGAACTCACGTAGTCGGCGAAGACCGCGCCGATGGCCATGCCGCGGACGGTGCCGTCGTCCAACTGCGACAGCGTGGCCGCCATCCTCTGCTCGGATCTCCTGCTCCGGGAGATGGAGTGGTTGGTGGAGCTTCCGCCTGCGCCGTTGGCGGTGGAGGTGGTGGGGATGGGCGCGGCGGCTGGGAGAGGGGGCGGAGGAGAGGGGAGATGAAGCCGCGTGTCCTCGGAGCTCGACGGAAGAACCCTGAGCCGAGTCCAGAGCAACTCTCTCTCTCGACTCTGGTGGAGAAGAAGGGCCTGATGGAGTAGATTCAAAGAAAAGGCCCATCAGGGCCTACTAACATCGGCCCATGATCGGTAGTGGGGCCGGCATGTCAGTTACAGGCAGAAGTCCCTTTAGTCCTCCGTCGTCTTCGCCCGATCTTATCCCGGAGAAGGCTATGGCGGACTCGTCGCCGTCGCACATAACCGACGAGATGCCGGATCCAGGTTCGACTCGCGGAGAACGACATCTTCCCTCCCTATCCCTCGCTAACTCTCTCCTCGTTCCGCCTGTTGCTGGTGGTGTTACTGCTACTGCTAGGGTTACGGAAGAGCAAGCAGATCGATCGGACATTCCTCACTGGTTGCTTAATTAGCTAGCTTGTTAAGTTTTTCAATTCTCTAGTGAAGTTTAGGTTTTTTTTATTTTGCTGTGGTGGTAGAGAAGCTGTGCTGTGTTAAGTTCATTGTCATCAAGTTATTGTCCCTCTACTTGTGCTGCTCTCGATGCTGATATTGATGTAATTTTTCAGAACTATGAGTACGGCTCGGAATAATTCAGACATCCCCGTTTTGAACTATCACACATGGCACGACATATCAGACTGATTTAGATAGATACCTCACGGCACTAATACACCAGATGACCATGGAACACTGCACTGTCTAATTATCATCATATATATTTTGCTTCGGCCGGTGTGTGATGATTGATGGAAAAGTCAGACTAGGCGCTGAAACATAATTTCACCTTCGCTTTAGGTAGCTCAGAAGCTGTCCATGGTGCTTCGCGAGACACTTCGACGTTTGAGCAGGAAGACACAAAAGGAGAACCGGCCGCTGTGATCTCTGAACCGATGAGGGAGGAACTGGTTCAGAGTGCTGTCAGTTTTCTGAGACACCCGAAAGTCATGGCCTCTTCTGATGTGCAGAGGCGTTCTTTCCTGGAAAATAAAGGGCTCACTGTGGACGAAATCGAAGAAGCGTTTCAACGTTTGCTAGTGAGTTCTGTTTTTTACCATCTACTTGACTTCCGTTTTGAGAGTAGGTTACTGGTTATTCTAAACTTGTTTTTTTATTAATTTGCAGAGTCCACCTTCAAACTCTACAACTTCAGATACGTGCAAATCTCAAGGTATGTGAGGAGATGCCGCTTTCTAATGATTTAAAAAAGGCCTCCGAGTTTACTTTTAATTTGATGTCACATCGTGGATCCTGACAACATTGTTGGCTGTTTTTTTGTTTGTTGCTCTGTACAAGTAAATTGCCATTTCAAATCAACTTTCCTATTTTAGCTGTATGTTCAATGCTGCTCTAAATGGCTTCATCAAGACATATCTAATTTTCTTTGCCTTGTCTTTTCATGTATTTATCAGGGGCATCTGATCAGTCTTGCAAAATTACTCAGGTTTGCCAAAAATCACAAATATTTGCTATAAGTTTCCAGCAAAGTCTTGATCTGGCACTGCTGGTGTTTATGGTCAGAAATTGAACTAGCTATTTTCCTTTCACTGCAGCAGGAAGCTAAAATCAGCAAAGAATGTGTTGATAGTTCAGGTTTTCCTTCACATCCCTTCTGAGATTATAATATTGAGCGTTCTTATGTGTTTCTTTTGTTGACATCCCTACTTTACTTTTATAGGGACTCCTGACCCTGAAACTGTGACCCCTGTGGTTCCCCGACACCCAAAATCATATATGGAGGTTCGCTATCTTGAGCATCACTTTTTTCTGGCACGCACTCATGCTAGCATGGAACTTAGTTCGGTCTGAATATTTAGTGTGCTATGCATGAGAAATATGTATAGTGGGTAGAAATTGGCTGTAAACTGTCATGTTGGACTTTACACTTGACAGGTAATGGAAATGATACAAAGGGGGGAGCGGCCAGATGATATCCAGGTAGTCTTAATTTTTATCGTCTCATATTTTATTGCTGCAAGAAGAGGACTCTGTAAGCCTACTGTTTTGTGATATACTGTAGGATATTAATGATGAGCCTCCAAACCCTGACCAACCAATCTCGGAACCCAGTATGGCACCCAAGCCCAAGGTTTGCACATGAAATAACTTTCTGGCTAACCAAACGTTTCATATCATGAATTTGCCTTTCTTTTAGTCTCGCCGTCTTGGAGAGACTGAGAGAACAAGTGTATATACATAGTAACAGATTTTAGAGCACCTCCATGATGCCCATCAGGCTTGCTTGAGAACTATGGTTACCTCACATTTATGCTGTTGTTGAACAGCCATGGGAAATACAAGGTCAAGAAAGCTCCGGCTTGGATCCGAAAGCTCACCCGAACGGCTCCAGCGAACCAACATCAGGAGTTCAAACCGAAAGCACCAACCAGGCCACGGAATCAAACAACAGCTCCAACCACAGTGACTTGTTGCTGCCGGCAGTGGGTTCAGAAGCTCCCGCGGATGATGATGATGCCGCCTCACCGGAGCAGTAAATTACACACACATGGTGGTGGGATTAGAAGACATGATTCCAATCGGTCTCAAAAGCCTGCTGCTGGCCAAGATCAGGCTCAGATTCCAGTACCGCGTCGGTATATTTCACTGGCAGTCTCTTGGGATCATCTGAAACTTGTTGAGTTAGGATCGATCGGCATAATTGGGATGGGATCATTGCTGAGAATGAGCACCTGCACTCTGTACTTGTTATTTGATCATATATACGAATAAAAAGCAGAAAGTGTACCAGTGTTGGCGTGGCCCAGTGTCTGAAACCTTGCAATGTCATACGTTTCTTCAGTCGTAACATAACGAGATTCGCATGCATTCTTTATTTTTGACACGTGATCCACGAGCAAGCTCGGCGTGATGTGTGTGCTGGTATGTCTTGCTTCTAATCCAAAAACCAAAAAGCACAGCCGGTTACTGTGTTTATGATATGTTCGGGCAAAATGGTAATTCCGCCGGAGAATATAGAAAAAAAAGGCAAAAGTAAAAAGAATTAGAAGAGGCAAAAAATCAAAATAATGTTTTTCAAAGTAGCTGTTCTCTTGGCGTCTCAATTTATTAGGAAAAATATTTGTAGTTCTACACCTACAATGCAAACTTATTGATTCTGTTTGGAGTTTACTCCTAACCAATGTCATCACCCCCTTTGGTGCAGTGTAGGAGGTGTGGAAAAGGAGACGAAAAATACACAAATTTGATCAACAAGGTTTTCTTTATAGCAACAATTTTAGTTGGCGTGTTAAAATCTAAAAGGACGTCTGTTTTGGAATATAGGGATTCGAGATGTCCATGGCATTTCTGGACAATTTACAATAGACACATCGTATGAGCTTAGTTCTGCGCCACATCGACCATATTCCCATCTCATGTAGAACCATAACCCACCCCCGGAACAAAACCCTATGTCGGTTGTTTGCGGGCCCACTCTTCCCATCATTCATGCTCCTGCGGACGGCCTGCCCTGCACGCACTTCCCCATGAGTCCTGACCTGCCACCGACTCCCCTTGTCGCCCATACCCAATTACACATCCCCTTTTGGTCTTTGCGGTATCAAAGCGGCCAATCGGAAGCAAATGGTAATCCAATGCAATGTCGAACACAACCGGAGTTAGTGCTCTGGAGTTTTCTCAAAACATTGTACACTCTAAATTATTTTGTTAAAAAATAAAGAGTAATTATATAGGAATCTCTACTCTTTTGACATTCGTCATGCAAAACCCCGACTTTTTCTTTACAGGTCTAATCACAAAAATAGTAGGCATGGCCCACATGGCCGCTCCCAGGCAGGTCATCCAACACAAAATCTGATTCCTGCCAAATTCAATTATTTAAGCTAAATAGTACGTACATATGTATCTTCCCATCTCGAGTGGAACCAAATCTACACCCACGCCACGTATGTCGGTTGCACACATTGTTGGTTCTCCCTTTCCCGCAGTGTCCCTCTCGTCGACCTATCTCACCAACTTTACCATGAGCACCGACTCTCCTTTTTGTCTGAACACATGCGTCTCTGTCTACGTTCTTCGAAGTCCTAACCCACCAACGCAACCCATCCTTCCGCAGTTCAGGGTCGCCTCATCACCAGTTGCCGCCCTACTACGCACCATTAACACCCCAATCTTGTCCCACGCCCCAAACTAGTTCAACATCCCCATTGGTCATGAACAAAGAATTTTCTTTGTAGCAAAAGCCAGCTAGTAAGAAAGCAAGAGTAATCTAATGCAATGCCAACACAACGTGAGCTGGTGCTCCAAGTTTTTATGACAATGTACACTAAGAATTATTTGGTTTAACAATAAAGAGTAAATATTGAGGATCCGAGGAATCGTCACCAGAAATCCCAACTTCAATTTTGCCATCTAAGTGTAGTTTTGGAGGCAAGATGTATGGCACGATCCAAATTTTGCTTTTAATAAAACTAATCGCAAAACTTGTAGACATTTCCCAAATGACACCTCCCACTCATCAAACACAAAATCCGCTACCTGCCAAACTGAGCTATTTCAAGATTAATAGCACCATCTATATATCTTCCCATGTCGAGTGGAACCAAAACTACACTCGTGTATGGGACCCTACATCGGCTCTCGTACCCACCACACCCCCTGTTGGCATATCCCGCCAACTTCCCCCATGTAATACCCAGGATTTTCGAGTTATTAATTATTTTGGATAAAATAATATTTGGTTTCTAATTATTTTGTTTGTTCTATTCTGTGGTGTTAAAATCTGCATGCGTGCATTAATAAGAGGAGTTGTAGCTGAATTGTTTGTGCATGCATCGATGCATTCAACCATGCATGCATAGGTGTGTAGCACTACGTACTAGTGGCAGTGGTGTACTAGTGGAAGGCAAGCTTATTTACTAAGGAAGTGAAGGGACTTCGTGGCTAGGTGTGGTTTGCTGGCAGCTGCTGGGGGCTTGAGTCAGCCATGCTATCTCTTCGTGGACGTTCTAGCAGCAGCGACTAATCATTGGCTCACACGTCGGCACAAGATATTTTATCAGTTCTCCAAAGCGGCAAGCGGTCAGATATTTCTTTGGGTAAGCGGCGAGGCGGCCGGGATATTTTAGCTAGCTAAACCTATAAATAGGAACGATGATGCCGCTGTCTCTCCAACGATCGGAGGAAGCAAGGAGAGTGAGACCGGAGGAAAATAGAGTAAGAGAGAGACGCCGACGAGGGTCTGCGATTAGCCAGCGTGTTCTTTGGAAGGAGCTGAGAATACGAAGTTGGAGCAAGGAGATGCTGCCGATCCATCCGATCAGAGTATTGATCCCATGGTTTATTCTCACGACTGAGGCAAGTAGATTGCTTTACTAGTTCTTCATATCCTAGTCCTTTTGTATCCCGTTGATTATCACTTCGGTCCTTGTGATCGTATTACTTTTGTTATATATGATATGCCAACCTCTCTGATTATTGTGTTATCTGAGAGATATGGAGATCTCTCATCCTTGATTAGATCGTTATGATCTGTCGAGCTCTTGCGGATGCATGAGCATGATGAGCATCTAGCCATTTCCGTGATTGATCTGTTCCGATATCTTGATCTCTCTTTGTATTGGTGTCACGACGGCAAACGCATTGTACCGGTCACAGTTCTGGTATGGGACAGTCTGAGCTCTCCGTGAGGGGCGGCCCTTGAATGGAAAGTGTCGGTGATGGATCCGTAGGAGCGACCGACATCGAGTAGGTCAAGGTGTCCGGTGTCTGAGCGGGCAAAAGGGCTCTGCTCGTTCTGGAGCCTGTGTGGTTCTGGTCGAGGCTGTTGATGTCGGAGTACCCCTCTTAAGAGTATAAAAGCGTGAATATTCACCCCTGTGAGTCCCAGGTAGGGAACCTTGCTGTCATGTGTGATACCGATACGTGGTCGTTCACCTTCCATCCATTTTCCTGGTGAATGACCCATTCGTTTTAATCCAGTCTTGTTGTTGTTTTGTTTATCTTTTCCATTGACTTCCGTTGCTCCTATTTTAATCCTGTTTTGTGCTTCCGTTGTTTAGTAAAGTATTTACTTGCTGAGTACGACTTGTTTGTACTCACCCTTGCTCCTCTCTGTTTTTAGTTGCAGTATCAGAGTTCACAGCGGAAGCCGTGGTAGTCCGAGGAGTAGGCTGGACCAGTTGGGTGGGAAGACGATAGAGAACCTTTTTATTTCTGTAATAATCTTGTAAAATTAATAGATGAGCTTCTTGAGATCCACTGTGCTGGTTTATCCTGCTTCTCTACGCCTTGCGCGTGTATAGACTTTCGGGTCTATAGACGCGCGGCGGCTGTCATTCTACCGGGCCGGGTCTCGGGGCGTGACACCCCACGAGTGACGACTCATCACTTAATCTCCTTGTGTCCCAACCATTTCCTGACAAGATACCATATGAACCATGGCTAATAAAACTTTTGGTGATTGATATATCTGGAAAAAGTTTTTGGGGTTAAATCGATTTAATGAGAACTTAGATCGTGTAGTACACCTCATTCTAGAAACTAGGGTTTGGGGCTAAAATTTGCACAAATTTTAAAAATTATGCAACTAGTTCCCTAAAGTTTGAGGTTTCTTTAACTTTTCTCAAGAGGAAATTTATTCGAAGTCAAAACTCCACCCCTCTTTTTCTCGTACCTCCATCTGCATTCTTTGATGTGCAGACCTACCAACTCAATCCTTGGTTCTGAAGATCATAACCGCCTTACCATATCACCATCGTTGTCGTTTTGCACCCACCATCGTGCCTGTATTTTAGCTTCACCACCGACACCTCAATCCACCGCCTCACCGCTAAACCCATACTCTATGGGCACATATCTCTTAAAAACCAAAACTGTTGGAGACAATCCATAACCATAGTTTTCGAAGCAAGAGGTACGTCACAATCTGAATTCTCCTTGTCATCAAAATAATCACACAAATTAGTAGGCATGGCCCACATGACTGCTCCCACACAGGTCATCCTTCGCAAAATCCGCTTCCTGCCAAACTGAACTACTCAAGCTAACCAACACCCAACACCGTCTATACCTTCCCATCTCAAGTGGAACCAAATGTACATCCACATGCATAACCCTACATCGGTTGGCATCCCGCCGACTATCCGTACTCGCCATGCCCCTCCCGCCAACTTTCCCACAGTCGCCGGCTCACCACCTTCTCTCATGGTTGTTCCAACCCAATTCCCGTCGAGCCGCCATATGTGCCATATACCTGTCTATTTTTGCGGTACATACCCCGAGAAAAGAACCTTTAAAGAGTAGTTTGATGAAAGATAGAATTTAGGTCATGTAGTGCATATTCGTACTAAATTTTTCACAAACTAAAAAATTGTATGACGGCTCCAAACCAAAGTTTGAGATTTCTAGGTATTTGCTTGAGAGGAAAATTATCCGGAGCCCAAAACACACTCCTCTTCCCCGTACACGGTACACCTTCCTTTCCTCTCTCCCTTCTGCCGAGTCCTGACCTACCAACGCAATCCCTCATTCCCGAAGATCGGAGCCGCCTCGTCGCCGTCGCCGCCACTGTCGCCGTTCCACAGCTGCTGCCTGCCCATACCTTGGTTTCACCGCCGACGCCTCAACCCCGCCCCCACGCCCACCCCCACCCAACGCCCCCGCCCTCACCTCCGGTCTTCCACGCGCGTCGGCCCCGTCGCCGTTCCCGCTCTCCCCTCCTCACCGGGACATCGCGTTCACGCCGTCTCCGCCCGGTCCCGGTCTTCGTCCTTTGGGTTTCGAGGTATGAGCTAGGTTGGTTTTCATCCAGCGAGCGATTTCTCTTAGTTAAATCCCACTGGCGAGGGGCCCTTCGCAATTTCTGGGCGTGCCGGTGCACGCCGGCACGCCGTCTAGATCCGCCCCTGCCTAATACTGTTAGTTGTTCGTCGAAATATGTGTCGCTTATTTCCCGTTTCTTCGTCGTCCTGCCCTGCCCTGAGGTTTGTTCATGACTGCGTGTCCGCTGTGAGCGTAGTCTGGGATTATGGACTGTTAGTTATCCTATTTGATCAAGAAATGTGACGTTTCTGTTTCATTTGGGTGTGCCATGTTCATGTTTTAGGCTCACCTAGGTCTGTTTGTTCGTCGCCGTCTCGTGAAGATGTCCAGTGTGCTGTGGGTTGTTGTCACTGTATGTTTTAATGGTGTGCTCGTAGTTGAAACCGAAGTGAGTAACCCACATTACCTGCTTCATCGTATCGTATGCTTAGTATTCGTTGTTGGTAATATGGTATTGTTCTTTGTTCGGATGGTATTCGGTTGGATTGCATTGAGCTGAGATTCTGAGGACATAATCAAGTGGGAAGAACATCAAAGTAATGATGTGTCTTGTCAAATACATGTACATGCCTCATGTGTCGTGATTTTGCAGCTTTTCCTACCCTAGTCTCATTTACAAAATGTGTCCTACCATCACATTTCTATTTTTTAAGTGAAATATGAGGTCATTTCTTGGCTAAATGTAAGCTTGTCATTTTGATAGTGCTAATCTAGATACTTACAAATATATTGATGAACAAAATTAGGAAAGTTTGAGTCTGCTGCTCCACTGTTTTGCTGCTAGATGTGTATGGCACGGGAGAAAAACAAGTAACGATGGTAATCTAAAATATGTTCACATTCCGTAAGTATGTTCACTTTGCTCCATGGACTAGGCATTGTTAGTCCTATAGCTTTTATTTAGTATATTGATATTTGGAAGGGGAGCAAGGCAATGTGTTGCCACTCTTCCTGTTGTTTGAGCAATATATTTTATTGTCCACCATGCAATATTCTGAACTCCCTTTTTATTACATTCATATGATATGATATCGTTCATCTTTGTTTTATGTTCTTGTATTTACATTAGGAATGTTCTAAACTTTGTGTTTCTTGAAGTTGATCAGGGCAATGGATAAAATCTAGATGCAAAGTTGCCTTTCTGCGGATTTGCTAATCTTGAAGATGCACAAAGAGTCTACAGCTCCAGAACTGGATGCTGACAAAATAGAAGTTCCTTCACCAAAGGAAGAAAGTAATTCCACAGATTCTGAAAACTTTGAAATAAGCGACGACGACGAGGATGATCGTAATCACAAGCACCGAAGAAGAGATGCTAGGCCTCAATCTTTTGATGAGAGTCTTGAGGAGCAAGCTGCAGGGAGGCCTTTCAAAAGAAGGCCCAAGATTTCTGGTAATGGACAGCCTTTTGGTGGAGCTGATTCACGTGGGGAAGCACAGAAGGACTTCGTACCAAAATTCAAAAGGCGTCCTGGACCAGGAGCTCACAGTCGGGGAGGTAGAATGAACCAATCTTTCCATTCAGCTTCTGCTGCCACTCGCCCTCCTATGGCACGGGGAAGAGGATGGAATGGTGCACCCTGGGCTCAGCATGACCCAAGATTTAACACACTTGACATGATGGATTTTGCATCACACATGGCCTCACAAGGACCGCCTACACATCCTGGCTTATTCATGGGCGCTCCAATGCCAAGTAGCGGTAGTGCTCAAAATGGTTCATGGGGTCCATATGGATTTATGCCTGGAATGCCTAATGGAATGCTGGATCCAGTTCACCCACATGGAATGCAGGGCCCTATTCAGCCTGCAATGTCTCCTTTAATTGATCTTGGCATGCATCGTCAACGTTGTAGAGACTTCGAGGAGCGTGGATTTTGCTTGAGAGGGGATATGTGCCCCATGGAGCATGGAGTAAATAGAATTGTTGTTGAAGATATGCAGGTCAGTCTGTTTCTTGATCTTCAAATAATATTCTTCATTTTCCAGCACTTTAGTGCTATCCTTTTACGCTGCTCTATCACAGCATTTAAATAGGATGATCTGTTACTTCACATTTTCTTTGTCATGAGGACCACTGCCACGTTGTGCCAATTTACAAGTAGCCTTGAAAGGTGTTCTCTTAGTGCTGTTATCATTGATAATCTGAGTTGCAATTTACATTCTTCACATTACCCTGTCCAGCATCCTAATTGAGTAATGTCAGCGCAGGATTCAGATTCCACTATGATGTAACTCTTGCTTGCCTCGACTTTTTTCTGTACTACAGCATTTTATGTTCTGGTTGTTATTTAACTTTATCTAGCTTAAGCATTTTCTCTAAATTATTTACTTTTGTTGTACTGTCCTTATGCAATACGAGGCAAGGTTCCTGTGCACAAGTATGAGTACTGTCAACTCTTGGAGGATTTTAGACCTCACTATGATGTAACTGTAGCATTACTTGGTGTGTTTTATTTTCTGGTTGTATTTAACTTTGTTAACTTATGCAGTTATTTCTAAAAAACCTTCGTTATACAGTGTTGTGCAATATGAGGCAATGTTTTTGACTTTTTGTGGTTAAGTACTAGTTAGTTATTTGTGCTTAGGTCAAAAGTCAAAACGATGATGTTTAATTAATTGGGAAGTTTCTTGAACACTTTGCAGAGTCTATCACAGTTCAATCTTCCTGTCTCAGTTCCAAATGCTCCAGGACCAGGAATCCAAAATGAGGCAGGAACTGCTCATGTTAACTTGACAAACCTAGGAAGCAATAAAGGTGTTCCTGAAAAGATATCAAATCTGGTGTGGCAGATGATACATTAAAGCTAAATGGAAGCACTGCTTCAGCTGTCGCTAACGCTGATGTATATGACCCTGATCAGCCTCTGTGGAACAATGAACAGCCTGAAGCATCTTCTGCTGGTTTTGCACATAATAATGATGGAGTATGGAATGCTGAAACCTCAAGCTATGAGGCAGGGTGGGAGCATGCAAACCAGGGTTTTGCAGCTGATGGTTCACAGAATTCAAAGTCTTCTGTTTGGGGAAGAATAGCATCAAAGAGAAAATCAGGACCTGGTAAAACAGCTAATACTACTTCGACAAGTGCCACTGGAAACCAAAGAAGTGACTACTATGATGATATGGCTCCTAGCACCCTCCAATTAAAGCCTGCTTCTACTAAGGATACTAATGGTCAATCCAATTCAAGAATGCTTGGAGATGTGGGCCGGCAAACTAATAGAGCTCCGCACAAAGCATCTCGCACACTCTATGTAAATGGCATTCCACAGGAAAGCAATAGATGGGAGGCCCTTCTTTCGCACTTCCAAAAATTTGGTCAAGTAATAGATATCTATGTTCCAGCCAACAGTGAGAAAGCTTTTGTCCAGTTCTCTAAAAGGGAAGAAGCAGAAGCTGCCCTAAAAGCTCCAGACGCTGTGATGGGCAACCGTTTTATAAAGCTATGGTGGGCTAACAGAGACAGGATTACTGAGGAGGGAGAGGATAGAATCTCTTCAAAACCCGTGCCGACAAATTCTGCCATACCTCAACCATCTTCATCCAACAGAGGCAAGGATCTTCAATCTACAACTCCAAGGGCCAGTTCTGGATCTTCTGCATCAGGCACAGGTCCTAAAACGTTGCCTGCAAACAGTATGACATCGATATCTCCTGCTCCCAAAAGGCAAGAAAGTCTGGAACTCCTGGAAGAGCTCCGTAAAAAACAAGATATGTTAGCTCAGAAGCGTGCTGAGTTACGCCAGCAGTTAGAGAAATATGTGAACCAAGTACTTACTATTTTTCCTTGATAATACGTTGAGTTTATTTCTTTGTTAATTATATAGCTTATGTTGTTAGCTAAACCAGTTTATCATGAAGTACTTGTTTTTACTGCTGCAGAAAAGTTCAGGCAATCCAGTAAAACAGACAGAGGCTAGTGGAAAAGAAGTTGTGCCAAATGCTGCGGGGAAAGTGGGAGATATAAGGTCTTTGAACACTGGGACAGAAGGGCTGCAAGAGGTTGCTAGTACACTGGAAAAGAAAATTTCTGCGGAGTTGGCTTCATCTTCCCCAAAATATGCTCCAACGTCCACACAGAAACCAGCTGTAGTTGTGAAACAGACATCTCCTCTGTTAGCACAACCACAGAATAGGTTTAAGCTTGACAATCGCACCACGACGTTTAGAATCCTCCCTCCTTTGCCACCTGAAATTGCAAATGTAAGTCGACTACCAAACCTCCTGCCCTTTTGTTGTTAATATTCTTAACGCACTAAAATGGATCAAGCATTTCGCCTGATACACCTCGTCGCGAAGCTGTTCGCCAAGGTGTTGTCTCTGCGCCTTGCGCCGAAGCTCGATGGCATGGTCAGCCGCAACCAGAACGCCTTCATCCCAGGCCGCACCCTCCACGACAACTTCGTCCTTGTGAAGCAATCGGCGCGGCTGCTGCACCAATTGGGAGCGCCACGGGTTCTACTCAAGCTGGACCTTGCGCGAGCGTTCGACTCCCTCGCCTGGCCGTTCCTTTTTGAGGTCTTGCGCAGATACGGCTTTGGAGATAGATTCCTCGAGTGGCTGGCAATCTTGCTAGCCACATCGAGTTCTAGGGTGCTGATCAATGGGGAGCCTGGCCCCCCCATTTGGCACCGGCGCGGTCTTCGCCAGGGCGACCCGTTGTCGCCGCAACTATTTGTTCTCGGCGTCGATGTGCTCGGGAAGCTGATTAGGCGCGCCGTCGAGCTCGGCATCCTCCGGCAGCTGCACCCACGCCGCGCGTTCCCGCCAATGTCCCTCTATGCCGACGACGTGATGCTATTCTGCCACCCTGTGTCGAGCGACGTCGAAGCTGTCAAAGGGATTCTGGAGCTTTTCGGCCAAGTCTCAGGGCTGCAAGTGAACTACGCCAAGAGCTCCGCGACTCTGATTCATTGCGAGCCTGCGGAGGCCGAGCCAATCATGCAGCGCCTGGGCTGCTGAATTGTGGACCTGCCTATCACCTATCTGGGCATCCCGCTCACGATCAATAGGCCAACCGCTGCGCAGCTGCAACCCGTCGTCGATCGCACGGCAGCCGCACTCCCCACTTGGAAATCCCACCTCATGAACCGTGCTGGGCGCCTCGAGCTGGTCAAAGTGGTCCTCGCGGCGATCCCCATCCACCAGCTGCTGGTCTTGGGACCTCCGAAACGAGTTCTAAAGCAATTGGAGAAGATCCAGAGAGGGTTCCTTTGGGCTGGCCGAGCCGATGCTAATGGTGGCCACTGCCATGTTAATTGGCGCCATGTATGCCGGCCCAAACCTCTCGGCGGCCTGGGAGTGCGCTACCTCGAGCGAACAGGGCTCTCGCTAAGGCTGCGCTGGCTCTGGCTGTCCAAAACAGACTCGAACCGTGCCTGGGCAGGGCTCGATCTCCAGTTCTCCGCCGCGGAACGGGCCATGTTCTTCACCTCCACCTGCATGGTGCCGGGAAACGGCCTGACTGCACGCTTTTGGGAGGACCGATGGATCCACGGACGCTCGGTGAAAGAAATCGCGCCCCAACTCTACGACTGCATCCCCAAGCGACGAAGGAAGCGGACGGTCGCGGATGGTTTGCAGGCCAACAGCTGGGCGCGCGACATACAAGGAGTCGTGGGCGTCCACGAAATCGGACAATACCTGCTGCTCTGGCAGACGATCGCTGAGATAGCTCTCACCGACGAGCCTGACAGCCTGGTTTTTAGATGGACTGCCTCAGGTTCCTACACCGCCCAGTCCGCATACCTTGCGACCTTCCAAGGCTCCACCACCTGCCGCGCTTGGAAGCTGATCTGGAGGCCTTGGGCGCCGCCAAAGATTAAGTTCTTCCATTGGCTTGCGCAGCAGGATCGGTGCTGGACAGCGGACCGGCTAGCTCACCGTGGCCTGCAACATCATCCCCGCTGCCTACTCTGCGACCAAGCCGTCGAAACCATCCACCACATCTTCGTTGAATGCCCCTTCACGAGACAGGTCTGGCGCGACACCCTGGCATGGCTTCGCTTGACGATTGCAGCCCCGGATGAAGAGGCCTCGCTGCTAGACTGGTGGAGCAACGCCAAGGCCAACACTCCCAAGCCGCAGAGGAAAGGGTTGGCTTCGATCACCCTTCTCCTCCCTTGGATGGTCTGGAAGCAGAGAAACGAATGCGTCTTCGACGGTGCCCAACCTTCGACAGCCTCTGTCCTATCTAAGATCAAGGAGGAGGCCACTATTTGGGTTCGCGCCGGCGCGGCAGGGCTGAGAGTTTTGCTACCCCAGACTTGGGATGTGCACTGAGTTGTTTTTTTTGTTCTTGTTTTCGGCCTCCTAGGAGGATTGTAACAAACTCTATCTTTTCAATGAAATAAAACGCAAAGGTCCTTTGCGTTTTCTCAAAAAAAAAAAATGGATCAAGCACAGTTCCATGTTTTCCTTTCACGATAGAGACCAAACACTGAAATTTTATGTATATGCGGGATACCCGTTATTCCTTTTAACATTTAATAAAAGCTACTCTTGCACTGTTTTGATGTTATCCTCTGCATCTCGACCCTGCATAGGTATTGGGATTTTAGATCGTTTGGGTCACACAAGCAGCTTCTATCTTGAAAATATGGGTTACGATCTTTATTCAGGCACACAACAGCGGATCTTACTGTAGCAGCTACCAGCATTCAATTAATGTCTTTGTTGATAATGATATCTGTGCTTGAGATTACTATTATTATTATTTTCTGACTAATCTCGCACATCCACTCTACAAGAACAATAGTTGATATAGATAACTTCTATTTCGCTGTGCTAGTGTTTATTGTCATTTGGGCTTCAGTTGCATTACAATAGTGTGCGTGCATAATGCACTTGAATACTATTCATTGACGGATGATTGGTATTAGTGTCTGCATTGACATTTTTTGCTTCTGAAGGGTGTCTACAAGATCATATGATTTCAGCTCAAATAATTTTAAGCATTATATCCGTGCTTGAGATTGTTATTATTTATTGTTCTCTAGACCTGATACACATCCGCTTTACAAAGATGCTTAATACAAGTAGCTATTTTGGTGTGGTAATACATTTGACTTCTTGGATCCAGTTTTATGATGTTACTTTTCATTATGAGAATCTTTGGTAATAGTGACAGGGTATTGTTGGATGGTGGCCAAAAGCTGCACACCTATATTTTGGCCCATGACCAAAATTTTGGTCTTTAGGCATGCCAATGGCTCTTTTTCCATTCCAGTTCATTTTTCTTGCCAACATTGGCCAACTCCCGGGCAAGAAAAACTTTGACCAAAATTTTGCCTAGATGAATGTTCTGTAGGCATGCTTAGGCTCAAATCAAACATATGCCCATGCATTGCCATTTGTTGTCTGTCCGCAAGATCCAAAGTTATATATAGGGTCTTATAATCTGGTGTACTTAGGCTATAGGGTCTTATAGCTTCTGTGTTTGTATAGACATACGCTAAAACGTACTTTAGTTAGCATGGTTAGATGGTATGGGAAATAGGTCTGGGACCATGTTTCTGTTGTAAATTTGTATTCTTCTAGAGTTTTTCTAATGACAGTGGTTTCTTTTCTGGTTGGATTTTCCATGCATTTATGTATGTAACTGTTAAACTGTATTTCGTATGTATTGTTGTTAACTGAGAAGTTAAATCTTGAGAGTAGAAACGAAACATGTGAGTTGATAATGCTTACTCAGCTTTGCATCTGTAAAACCATTCCCAAAACAATCTGTACATATTGTAACTTGTCTTTTGATTTTGAAACAATTTTTTAATTAAAGTTTTGCCATAACAGAGGATTTAGACATTGAAGAAATTAAAGACCATTGTATCCTTATGCTTACTATGCTTGATAGTTTATGTTTCCTTTTCTGTTGTTGTGCTTGATTATGAACTGTTTTTCTACGCCTGATGTCCTTGACTTCTTTGTTTGCAGGAATCTGTCTTGAAAGATCATTTTGCAGCATTCGGGGAGCTTTCATCTGTTGTTCTGGAAGATGCTGAAGCCCACAACCATGATACAACCTTGCCTTCTCTGAGTTGCTCGGCTTGTGTGACGTACACAACGCGGCAATCTGCTGAGAAAGCATTTATTACTGGCAAATCTTGTAAAGGGCATATGCTACGGTTTATGTGGTTGACGGCTTCTCCTGGCTCAAATAACCAACTGAGACCTCAGAAAACTTCAACTCCTGTCAGGGCAGCCGAGTCCCCAAGCCCTGTTGGGAAAATCTCATCAACTGTCACATCTGGTACATCAGCTATTCTTCATAGTGAATGCATTCCAACTGCAGAAAGTTCAAAGGCATTTCCAATTGGGATTTCCAAGGCACCATCTTCTAGTTCCTCTCTATCATCAAATGTTGAGTGTCCTCCTGAAAATGATTCCACAAGGAAAGCTGTCTCTACAGATTCCTATGTTCCACAGTGAGGTATGCTGCACTTTTTGTTGGAAAAGAGTTATGATTCATGGCAACGTTTGAATTTTGTCTATATCGATTTTGCTTGTTATACAAAGGAAGTTATCGTGTCACTTACCTGCCAAATAATTTGATTGTTTGAGGGAAATCATTGATTGCAGCTATACTGCTAGTCATCTTAGCAAAATAGCTGGCAAGATTAAGTATGGCATAAGCTCATGATTAGCATAGCAACTGGTCAGTCAGGTTATATGCAAGGTCTTAAAAATTGGTGGGAACCAACCGGTTCCCTTTAATTTATAGTTTCACTTGGAGGTACTGTAGCAGCAGAACTAATTTTAGAAGCTGAATTTCTACTTTGAAGTCCAATTTAATGAACACATGTTAGGCTGCATGGAGTTTATTTCAGATTGTGTATACCATTAATAATTCCAATTGAAACCCTAACTAGGGAAATTTTGCTCTGCCGAGAACTGATTGCCTGCTGCCTTCATTTATTTATTTAGTACGGTAATATGTTTTCTCTAATGCTTGTAAGCGGTTCCTATCAGTTATCATGAAAATTCAGTGTCCATTGTGTGGAAACAAAACACGGAATTCCACTAGGTAGGACATCTATCACAAAGTAGTTTCAAGCTAAATGTTTATGACGTAACAACTAACAAGTAATGGTACGGAGATACTGTGTAAATTGAGCTTATCGATGATATCTTACATCTTTGGGTGTAGATTTTTGTAGCAGATTAGTTCACACTTGCCTTTGTTATCGAAGTTCCTGATTGCTTGTACTGGTTAAGTACGGGTTATTTAGCTTACGTACTGACGACTAGTTTACTACAGTTCTTGGCAGTAGCCAACAATTATTAACTTAAATGGTCTCTTGTACTGGTTAAGTAAGGTTATTACTTATTAAGCTTCCGTACTGATGACTAGTTTACTACGGTTCTTGGCAGCAGCCAACAATTATAAACTTAAGTGGTCGAGAAAGAGCATATACTGATTCATATGAGAATCTTGTCTCGGTAGATGTGCTGGGCTTGTTAAGTTATTGTTTGGCTTGTCCATTATCTTTATCCTGTACATAAGTAAATTTGTTATATACGAGTCAAGATGATTTTCACATTATGTGATATGTATTCTTAGAATTCTTCTTATATTGGGTTTAACTTCTAAGGCTTAGGCATACCGATGGCTAGTATGTAGTAGGGGGTGTTGTGGTCGCTTGTGTGAGCTATAGCGAATAGATCGTAGTCAAGCTCCTAGTGGACTTATAACTCGATCAGACTAAGGTGTTTGGTTAGGCTTCTAGCCTGGCTTTCCACGCTTATAAGCCAAAGCCCAACCAAACAGCAAAATCGAATCGTGCTTTTCCAAAGCCAACCGCGCTTATTTGTACATAGAGCGCAAAGCACGTCCGGAGGAGCTTTTCCGGCTTTCACCCAAACCCACGCCCCTACTACTTAGTCGAAATTACGGGACAATTACCATCCAATACCAATATATAGACCGAGGCCCCGCTGGAAAATGGCCAGAAACCAACCCCGCAGCTCATTTCTCCCCCAACCCGTGGGAGGAGAGGGCGAGCTGCCGCTCGAACCCCAGCGCCGCCCACCTTGTCCCTCCCCTCCGGCGCCGGTCGGCCGGAACTGGCCGCCAACGGCCGGATCCGCGCCCGCGTCTCCGCCATACATCGTCCCTCCCACCGCATCTAAGCCCTCCTGTGCTCCCTAACGCCGGTGACCCGACCTGCTCCTCCGGCCAAACCCTCTGCTCGCCCGACCTGCATTCCTACCGTAGGCTACCCGACCTGCTCCTCCGGCCGACCTAGCTGCTCGCCTGAACTGGATTGGCTAGCCGCCGCTGCTTCTCTCCTCCATCCTGTGACTGGATTGGCTGGCCACTGGATCCATGGAGCTGCTTGGAAGCCAGCTTTGTACGGCAGCCCAGCGTGTACAGCCGCCGGCCGCATCGATCTAACACTCCGAACTTGGCCAGCGCGCCGCCGCCGGACGGCCGGAGAGGCTCCGGGTTACTAGAGACAGGGACCCGACCTGCTGCAATACGTAGGAAAATTTCATTGCTTAGGAAAGTTATGTTGTTTTGTTTGGACATGTGGTGTACTAAAGAAATGTATATGGTTCATGAAAATTTCATTGCTTAGGAAAATTATTGCAATACGTATACAGGGACCCGACCTGCTGGAATACGGAGAGGTTCCGGAGTAATAAAGAAATGTATCTGGTGCATGATAATTTCATTGCTAACTTGGACATGTGGTGCATTGATCAATTTGGTCCAAGCAATACATAGAGCACATAGCTTAAGAGAATCCGATGGAAAAAAAGATTTAATTTGTTGATTTTCGAACCTAGAATAGTTCAGACATCAGTGAAATACGAATATACTATGTCAGTATTAGTAATACAATATCAATATATAAACACACTCTCAGCATTCAAGGGTATTCCAGACTTTTTATCACTAACAGCTGACAGCCGACAGCCAGTTTGCCAACCAGTTTCACTGCTCACAGCAGTTTTTCAGGACAGCAGCTTTCCCACAGCCGGCAGCTGCTTATTTGAAAGCCACAGCCCAACCAAAGAGGCTATGGATGCTAGTACTGATTAGCCTTGCTAGTTCCCTTCTTTACCTTGTAATTTGACAGCTGTGTATCATCTTTATTCTATCTCTTTCTTACTAGGCAGATAAATGAGTCTAATCTGATATGCATGATATTGGTTATGTGAACAGTCTCTGAGATGCAAAGTGACGTGTGTCAAAGCTGTTTTTATTTGCTTATATATATATATATATATATTATTTTTTTGACTTGATTTGCTTATATTTATTTGCCATCACTATTAGTGTTTGCGTTGTTAGATGAAAGCCCGGCTTTAGATTATTGTTTGTGTTTAGCCCTGCAACTGCAGTATTAGTTAGTACTATGATGGATCGGAGAATTACCCAACCGCTGCAAATTGTTTTTGCTGTTTATAAACCTGTATTGACTATATTATTGTTTTTTTCTCACAGGCGATTGATCGAAGAACTGGTGGTATTCTGAGGGCGTGGCTTGTGTCTATTACATGAATCTCGATGAAAACAACTCCCCTGCACATCTCAAGAGCCACACAGGGAAGCTCCGAAAAACTGGGCGGTGATTAATCCCGGGGAAAACTTGTATTTAAGGGAAAGGCTAGAAAGTGAATGTATACCGGGCATTTTACCGGCGGTTCATGTTGCCCATTTCTTAATTTATGAGACGTAGCTTGTGTTTGAATGTTGTGGTTCCCGGCTTAAACCTTGGGAGTAGCAAACCTGCCGAAAGCGGTTGGCACAATGCTAGCTAGGCATGCATATGCATTTTCTTGCTGAAATCAGCTCCATGTGGCTCGCCATTGACATCTCTCTCTAGGTTTCCTGTCCTCAACTTGTGCATATTTGACCAAAACTAGATGATCGTGGATCCCTTGAATGCAATTTTTGTAACCTGGCTAGCATATCTTCTTCTACCATGTTTGCAATCCTGTGCAGTCTTGTTTCTCTTTTAGAAGCAAAATCCAATTTGCTGCTTGTTGTACACGTTGGCTGAACTTTTTGTTTGTTTGTGTTGCACTCGCATTCGCCAATAGTTGTCGGGCCATCAAACCTTTGAAAAATTGCGGGTTAATGTTTTGTGCATATTTATTTACGGTACGTACATGAAAATGGTTTGTGCGAATTTGCCTCGAAAAGAAGCTTTGTAATGGGCCATTAATCGTTTGGGTAATCCTTTGTGTCCTCACGGCATTGTAATCAGCCAATACTGGACAAGCTTCGCCTCTTCCTGTTCGCTCGTCATTCATCTTCTTTCGGGCGAGCTCTGCAATGCGGACCTTCACCTTCTTTTGCGAGCTCTATAGCACGCACCTTCCAGGCTATAAGCGAAGAAATCCGTAGTGCAAGTGCTATGGCTATGGAGAGGAGGGGAATGACTATGATGATGGAGGTGATGGTGATGTCAGTCCGATGTCTGAGGAATGGATTCTGCTCTCTTTGATGGGTGTTGCTCTCTTTGACAGGTGTTTCCCTCTCCTTTATATAGAGGCAGTGGACGAAATTAGGGGTTTAAAGGTCTTCCGATGCGAATCTGATGGTGGCCCCTTCACGATTTTGATTGACTATGGCAGCCCGTTGACCGGCAATCTTCCACAACATAATTCTTCCCATATATAATCAGATTTCTTTGCTAAAACGTCCATAATGTCTGGGCGATAGAGTGGTTGGTAGAGCTTTCGCCTGCCGGTGGTGGTGGCGGGGATTGGCGCGACAACTTGGATAGGAGGCGGTGGGGAGATGAAGCCGCGTGTCCTCAAGTCCCTAAAGTTAGCACCATGCATCCTCAACGCCACTGATAAGATCGCCGATGAGGTGGACAAGGAGATAAAGAAACCTCTTATTTTTATTTCGCACATCGTCATCATAGCCATTATAACTTCGCTAACTTTAGGGATCTGCTTATATGGCTATATCATCGAGCTGCAAGAATAGGTGGGGATCCGTCTATTTCTTTTCTTTTGACCCGATCAAGATATTTTTATTGATCATATTTTTTTTTACAAATCCATGAAAACGACTATGAAATACACTTTTTCTTTTGCTAGTTCATATATCTTTTTTTTTTTGACTTGGCTAGTTCATATCTCTTAGATCATGTACGATGTATCATGTTAACAAAAATAAACCTTTTTTTCATGGAAGTACCAATGCTCATTCTTATAGGAGAGGTGTATATTTATATTATATAAATATAAAAATTAGTGCTTAATTGGAAACCAGTTTGTCTAAACACCTCTATAAACACCTTGCAATGTACACTCCTTTTGAAGAACTACCACCAAAACATGAGAATTAAGCATGTGTCTCGGACAATAAGGATTTTGAGCTACACCCGCATTCACTAATATAAAACTTTTTGACAAGCTGAACAGAGGAAGTAACAATTTTTTGAATTGCTTTATTGTTTTGTTAAAAGATTATATGTTGCCACTAGAGCAGCCGATCCTCTTCACCGCCAAGCCGAGGAGACGCTTTCCACGTCAGACTAGCTCGAACCTGACGGCGAGCGGGTTGAACCGAGCCCACTGGGACAGCACGGCCAGCAGAGAACCGCAACCGCCCGCGATCGGATCCAGCCAATCCAACACAACACTGCCCCCGCCGACCTCAGCTCCGGCTCCGATCCCCCGGCCACCGTCCCCGCTCAAACACCACGCGCGCGAGTTCCCAAAGCCTCGGATCCGGCGGCCCCAGCGGAGGCCAAGCTACCCGCCCGCCGCCGCCGCGCGCCGCCGAGCCCACCACGGTTAGGTGCGGCCGGTAGATAAGATCCAGATCCGCGCGTGCCGGTGCGCGCGCGCATGGCGGGGGCGGTGTCGGCGCTGTTCCTGCTCGACATCAAGGGCCGGGTCCTCGTCTGGCGCGACTACCGCGGCGACGTCACCGCGCTCCAGGCCGAGCGCTTCTTCACCAAGCTGCTCGACAAGGAGGTCTGTGAGCCCCCTCGCCGCCCTCCCCTTAGCTAGATCCGTGCGACGGCGAGCTTTAACCTCTTAATTTCTGTCTCTCCCGCGCGCGCGTGATCAGGGCGACGCGGAGGTCCATTCGCCCGTCGTCCACGACGGCGCTGGCGTCTCCTACACCTTCATCCAGCACAACAACGTCTTCCTCCTCACGGCCTCCCGCCAGAACTGCAATGCCGCCAGCATCCTCCTCTTCCTCCACCGTCTCGTCAATGTAAGCCGCCATTTTCGCTGCACAGCACAGTGCCTTTAGCAGAGCAGGTACCAAGCGGAATTTCGCTCATGTGGTTTGTGCGTGCGTTGGCGCAGGTGTTCAAGCACTACTTCGAGGAATTGGAGGAGGAGTCTCTGAGGGACAACTTCGTCGTCGTGGTACGTGGTGCGTTTCTGCGTTATATGTTAGTTGGGTTTCGTTCAGCGGGAATTGCTGGCACTGATAATGGAGGAGCTGATACCATGCCCTTTGTTGCGTGCAGTACGAGTTGCTTGATGAGATGATGGACTTCGGGTATCCACAATACACGGAGGCGACGATCCTGAGTGAGTTCATTAAGACAGACGCATACAGGATGGAGGTCACACAGAGGCCACCCATGGCGGTGACGAATGCCGTGTCGTGGCGGAGTGAGGGGATTCGGTACAAGAAGAATGAGGTGCGACACATTACACCTCTGCTCTTGTTTACCCTGGTTCGCTTGGATGGCTATGTGATGGGAAATTGTCGACTTGGTGTGTCGCAGGTGTTCTGGACGTGGTTGAGAGCGTCAACATTCTTGTCAACAGCAATGGGCAGATTGTGAGATCTGACATCATTGGCGCGCTGAAGATGCGGACATTCCTGAGGTAACTCCATGATACTGATCTCATATGGTCATATCACAAACTCACACTATGCTTATACGTCAACTGCTCGTACTGATAAGACTAATGGAATTACATTCATGTTGGTGTGCGAATATGTAGATAGATTATAATATCCATCGCATGCCTGTGTACATTAAAAATTAAGAGTCTGGATGCCAGTTGAAAAGAATTAAACATTGATGAGTAAAGACTAATAAAGTATGTATGCCGTATGCGTACTCTGCCAAGTGCTAACTATAACTTGTGTATTGCAAGTGTGTCTTGAACGAGTATAGTTCACTTAGTTCTCTTACAGATAATAGCATCAAGTAGTGCCTGATAAATTAACTGGATTAAGTATTTTACAAATGCTCATTGAACTTTGCCTCAAACCAACGCATTTCGACTTCTAGTCTTTCGGGTTAGCAGTCTAAATGTTATCTGCGTATGTCCAGTATACCCTGTGGAATATATTCATCATACTAATATACATTCATTTGTTACAGTGGAATGCCCGAGTGTAAACTTGGGTTGAATGATAGAGTTCTTTTGGAGGCTCAAGGCCGAGCAACTAAAGGAAAAGCAATAGATCTGGATGATATCAAATTTCATCAGTAAGATTACACGATTGCTGGAAAAAAATTCATAGTAGCCACGGTATAGGTTTTATACTGACCAGTCCTTCTATAGGTGTGTACGGTTGACCAGATTTGAGAATGATAGAACTATATCATTCGTCCCTCCAGATGGAGCTTTTGATCTAATGACCTACAGACTTACCACACAGGTTTGTCCTTTGTGTGTGATAACAAAATTATTTAATGACATATCAAATACCAAGTCCTGGCACACACCTGACTTTAGTTGCATGTCCCGTCTTCCTTTGTCCCCTCCTGCAGGTGAAGCCTCTTATCTGGGTAGAAGCACAAGTTGAGAAACATTCAAGAAGCCGGATAGAGATCACGGTGAAGGCAAGGAGCCAGTACAAGGAAAGAAGGTGCCATTTCGATCAATAATGTGCCCCTGGTGGTATTGATGGCCAACTTTCATAGTGTTTTTTTTTCTCATTTCCAGCACCGGAACAAATATAGAAATCGAAGTACCTGTGCCCTATGATGCCACAAACCCAAATATAAGGACTTCAATGGGTTCTGCAGCATATGCACCTGAGAGAGACGCAATGGTCTGGAAAATCAAATCATTTCCTGGTGGCAAGGTAAGCCCTTATGCAGTTTCTTATGAATACTCTGGCTTCCTTGTTTATGTTAGGGTTGGATTGTTCTAATTCTCTGGAATTATTTATGTATTAGGAATATATGTGTAGAGCAGAATTTAGTCTTCCTAGCATAACCTCAGAAGAAGCCACCCCTGAAAAGAAGGCTCCGATACGTGTGAAGTTCGAGATACCATATTTCACTGTTTCGGGTATTCAGGTACTGTTATGAGCTTTTGTTGTAGATCTGTTACCAGTTCGCTTGCTGGGGACTTTCCTTTGGCATCTTGCTCAAATACCATATCATACTTTTCAGGTACGCTACCTGAAAGTCATCGAGAAGAGTGGATACCAGGCCTTCCTTGGGTTAGATACATCACAATGGCCGGTGAATATGAGCTGAGGCTCATTTGATCTCAGACCTGGCTGCATTAAGAATCGAGCAGTTTGCTAGGGGCCCGAGAACGACATGTAGATCCTGCACCAGGTTTACAGCGGCTGTCACAAGCTGGTTGGGGGTCTTTTCCCTGAATCTCCAACCTTCCATCATGCGAGCATGCCAGTGCTTTTTTACCCATGTTTGCTGTAAGCTGTACATGAGTACAGTTCCCTAATTGGATTATTGTTTTCCAGTGTTTTGCTGGTTGATATCACTTGTATCATATTGATTGATTCACTCCATTGATGTCACGAGCTTGGACTCTGTTTCTTCTGCTCCTGTTTTCCTTCCAACCTAATTTTAGTTGGAGGTATATGAACCTCTCCTGACTTATTACATCAGTATAAAACTAACTGGATCCCTGCTTCCTCTGTGTTGTATGTAATGCATCTAAAACTAGCAATTACTAGTGTGGTGACTTTAGAACCTATGGTGCAGACAGCTGCGAGGCCGACTGAGCGTTGAAAGGTTTTTTTTCTGTTTCAACTGTAGGGAGTAAAGTGAAGGAAAATCACAAGTTTAGGAGCTCCCATGTGATCTTCTCACGAAATAAAAGGAGAAAGCATGCTGCCACTTGTCTATTCTCAACCGTCAGTTGGACAGTCAACAATCACGCTGTCTTCTGAAATCTGAACAATGTGAAACTGTAAATTTGTAGTGCCACCGGTGTTAGGTTGTTATCGCCATCGCTATACTTGCCAGGGGAATGTATAGATCGGCACCTCATCATGCATGTCTTTATGATGAATAAATTCTAGCACAAAATGATGTAAACTGAGTTTGGCAACAAGTTTGAAATGTTTGATGATCTAGCTAGGACGGTGTGATATCCTAAACCGAACATCATATAAATGCTTGGAGGCAGGGTGGCACATGGGGGTGTACGTTGCCTGCAAACCAGAGCATTTGCCATGCCGGTCACAAATCAAAATTGAGAGCGACATATCATATGCAACCAAAAGATTACTCTTTCACGTACGACGAACATGTACTGCTCACTGCTCCCTCCGTTCCATAATATAAGATGTTGAAATATTAACGAGGTCAACCTGCTTGCCGTGTTAGCACTTACACATACTAGCACTACAAACTTCCTCAAGCCTTGATTGTTGACACAGTCTCAAGTGCGGCATACAGCGCGCCACCCTTTACAATCACAAGAAGAGTTCATTAGTTAATACATCGTTCAGAGGTTCTTGTTCTTGGCGGCGACGCCGAGGGCGACGGAGACGGCCTGGGCGGCGTGGCGCTGCACGCTCTCGTACGGCGATGTCAGGCTCCGCTCGCTGAACCAGTTGTCGCAGTCGGTGGCGTAGGTGCTGGCGGCCGAAATCTTGGTGACGAGGGTGAAGCTGCTGCCGCCCTTCTGCAGAGCCCGGGTGGACTCCTCCAGCGCGTCCACCAGGTCGTCGTAGTTCTTGTCGCAGGAACCCAGGATGGACGCCATCGGGTTGCCGGTCTTGGCCGCAGCCTTGGCCGCGTCGAACGTCGCCTTCAGTGCCCTCGCCCGTCCCAGCGCCACCCGCAGCGCCGCCTCCAGCAGCTCCCGCGGCGTCGTCACGCCGGGGAGCTTCGTGATCGTGTAGCACACCTTCTTGTTCCCCTCCAGCTCGTCGCACGCCTGCGTCGCGCTCACGGCCCCGGCGGCGCCGGTGAGCTTGCGGGCGAAGATGTACTCGGCTGTGTTGGTGCCGTTTGGTGCGGGACGCTGACGGCGGTGCCGGCGGCGACCTTGCGGCCTTGAAACAAGATGTAGTCGGCGGGGTGGCGCGGGACGCGGTCCTCGGCACTGGCGACTCCGGCGGCCAGGAAGAAGGCGACGGCGAAGAAGCTGGCGGTGGTGGCGGAGATCCGTGCCATGGTTCGTGCTCTGCTCCGATCTCTTCTCGACCGCCCTCGGTGAGGTGTTTTTATTGGTGGGTGAGGAGTGTGCGCGGAGGGCAGGCCAGGTTAAGAACGAGAGAGAGCAGGAGGGAGGCGACGGCTCGGAGGCTCTTGCTGCAGGTTGATGGCTCTTCTTGCATCCGAGGCTGGATCGGTTATATAGGACAACTCAAGGGGAGGAGGCAATTTAACCTCAGAGCTCGGCTTGTATGGCCATGGCTTTTCTTAGTTCTGGTGGTTGCTTGGTTGCGCGCCATGGGCTCGCCTTTATTTTAGGAGGTGGACCATACTTTTTTTTTTGAATTTAAGCACACTTTATAAATAATAAGCAAGCAAGCCGCCTCATTAAAAACCTTCCAGTCCCCTTAGGTACCCTGGTAAGGAAAAGAGTGCGTAAAAAACTTGCTGCCTCAAGCGTCCACAATGGTTACATCATTTGCTATTACATGGACTATGCAAAGAGGAGGATCACCATGCCAGATATTCTGGTTGGCCTCAGAAAACCTAGCTAATTCATGTGCTGCCATGTTTGCCTCCCTAGGACAGTGAGAGAATTTGACACGTGCAAAACTTCGACAAAAGAAAGCACACTCCTCATAAATCGCCGCAGCAGCTCCAAGAGAATTACCGCCGTCTTGCATGGTATCAATAACCTCCATGCAATCACCTTCGACAACCAGTTTGTTGCACCCCACTTCAACGGCCAGAGCCAAACCATGGCGAAGAGCAATGGCTTCGGCAGTAGCAGCATCCTCTACGTGTTGCAGTTCCCAACATCCGCCTGCAATAAACGAGCCATGCTGGTCACGGATGATAACACCAGCCCCACCCGAGCCTGTGTCTATATCATAGGATGCATCCACATTCAGTTTAGTGAACTCCGCAGGTGGCTTCTGCCAACCATGACGATGGATTGGTGCAGCTCCCAGCTTCTTAATTCTCCTGTAGTTTAATGCTAGAGCCAGGATAGATTGCGCCGAGCGTAACGGAGTTTGGATGTTCTCACCGTGGGTAGCTTTTCTCCTCTCCCACCACAAATACCAGGATGCCACAGCAGCTAAATCGCAGCGACGCAGCTCTGGACTAGAAGGCACTTCGGCTTTGTCCAGCAGTATAGTCTCCAGGATCGTAGCTCCTTGGGCTTCCAAAGCCGCTGCATTATCGATTACAGAAATCATGCCCAAACTTGACCACACCTCCCTAGCACGTGGGCATTTGAAAAAGGCATGAGAGATACTTTCACAATCAATTGAACACATCGGACATTGGCTAGAGATTGGAATGTGACGGTTTGCCAAAACCCCATAGCAAGGGATGGCGCCTAAAAGAGCACGCCAGCAGTGTATTTGAATTTTTGCGGGAGCTTTGAGAGACCATAGAGAGCGCCAGACCGGGTTTGCCGCAGAAGACGCAAGTGGACTTGTTCTCCTCAACTTACGCCCATGTTGAGCGTCCCATTCAACGTGATAAGCAGATCGGACAGAGTGACGTCCGTTTTTGTTGTAGTGCCAAGCAGGAAAGTCCTCCATCATGCCCACAGCGAGGGGAATACGCAAGATTCTTTCAACGTCTCCATCCCAAAGCATCTCCCGCATGAACACTTCATCCCATGTACCAGTCTCGGGATTAATAAGTTCGGACACCTTCGTGATCACCATATTACCACGACGAGTCATAATTTTCCGATTTGAACTAGTGGGGATCCAACAGTCTTCCCATATATTAATTTTCTCACCGTTACCAACTCTCCAAATATGCCCTCGTTTAAAGGTTTGAATTCCTGACCAAATGCTCTGCCAAGTATAAGAACTACCCTTTTTCAATTCAGCATTCAACAGATCACCAGACGGGTAGTATTTAGCACGCAGAACTTGAGCACAAAGAGATTGTGGTTCAGATAGTAGCCTCCACACTTGTTTAGATAACATAGCCAGATTAAAACACTCCAAGTCTCTAAAGCCCATACCTCCTTTATTTTTCGGAATGCACATCTTCCACCATGCAAACCAATGCATGTGCTTCCGTTGGTCCTCATCTCCCCACCAGAATTGGGACATTGCTGAGATTATCCCTTTGCATATCTGTTTGGGTAGCTTAAACACCGACATAGCGTACACTGGTAGTGCTTGGATCACCGCCTTAATAAGAATCTCCTTACCTCCAAAAGACAACATCTTTTCCTTCCATCCAGCAAGCAATTTAATAGCTCTATCAATAAGGTGTTGGAAACAGTCCGACCTATCTACCCCAACCAGAGGGGGAGGCCAATAATCATCTAAAGCTCTTTTCAGACTAGCCGCATTTGTACTATCCGCTTTCATCAAGATTAAAGAGTCATCAGCAAATAAAAGGTGTGAAACAGAAGGAGCATTACGACAAACCTTGACACCTTGTAGAATGCCTTGCTCCTCCTCGAAGGCAATTAGACTAGAGAGACCTTCCGCACAGAATAGGAACAGGTAAGGGATAGGGGATCCCCCTGTCTGAGTCCTCGAGATGGAACAAAGTAGTCGGAGCGTTGGGGTTTTTTTTTTACAGCGTCTTTGATTTGCAGACAGGAACAGAAAAAAAAAGAGTATTAGAATGACATGTATTACAGAGTAATAGGATAATCCTAGAAAAAACCAGCGTCCGTCCCTTTCCTTCGACACCACCGAAACGACCACCAAAGAGAAGGAAGACAACTCACCTCTTCACCCGATCTCGACGCGGTTCCATCGCTGATCTGCAGCTTTACGAACCTCTAAAGTAGTTGCCAGAAGCAAAGCAATTGCCGTTGAAAGAATCAGACCGGGCAACATGTTCCCGGACACGCCATCGAACTCCAGAATTGGCACCCCCACACAACTGCGACGTCGAATGAGGAAACCAAGAACTGTCAGCCTCCAACCACAAACCCAACACATGATGCACCATCTTCCAGCTCTCAACCGTCTGCGCGTACTGCTCGACGACACAACCTCCCTCCTCCACCATGACGTCGGAGACAACACCGTAGCAACACTCATACTTTCGACAGTTTCTTTCCCATGGGTCATCTCTGTATAAGCTCTTTTTCTTGTTTGGATGGTTTAGCCAAATAAGCGAGCTAACCTTTTGATTTATACCCGCGGGATAGAGCAGAAGGAGAGACACACATGATGGGGTCGCCGCCGCCGCCTTGCCGACACCATCCATGAACCCCAAAGCCGCCGATCTAAGGGATCGGCAAACACATGATGCCTTCAACTCCGAGACGCCGCGGACACCACCGGTGTGGGAATGGAGCTGAGGCCGATTTATTCATCCGGACGCCGCTCCCAACATCCCAACGGGACACCACGACCTACAAAACTAAACCCTAAATATAGAGCGGAGGAACGGGGTCCTCCCTCCTCCTTGCTGTCGGAGCAGCAGTCGGAGGAAGAGGGGACCATCGCCCTGGCCGGTGGAGATCAGGGGTAGAAGACCGCCTCCCTGATCGCCTGGTTCGTGCCGGCTAGGTTAGGGAAAACGCTCTAACGCCCTAGTAGAATAGAATAGAACAAGCCTGTAATTTGTATTACAGAGTATGTGAACACAAAGCTCGTGCAATTCTCCTAAAAATATCGTCTCATGTCATCTTTAATACTAGTACAAGATTGGAAGGTTATTTGATTATGCATAGAAAAAACGTAGGATCAGTTTCAAGAGGTTCGAGTGGATGTATGAAATATAGTACAGATGAATCATACGAAAAAGTTATATGGTTTGTAATCCTATATGAATCAAACAACCAATATAGGAAAAATTCTAAGGGTTAGAATCCCCAAAATTCATCTAAAAATCCTATGAATCGAGGAGGCCCCTAGCTTCTCGGGAATTGTTGGGTGTGCAGGGATTCCGCGTGGATCTGCAGCATCGCTCAAACACGCTCAGTTTGCTAATTATGTTATGCCATGGTTATTACAAAAACAAGCAACAGTTGATCCATTAAACAAGAATATTATAATCTGCCGCTATGCACAACGCAGCTAGGATGGTTCAGAAATCAAGAAAAAACTCCACGAATGTACTGAGCATATGTCAATGCGAACCCACATAAAAACAGTTCATAGCATTGCTTCGGTTTTGTTTTCTTTAACAAAGATGAAATTCGATATGAGACTTTACATAATTTGTAAAAAAAATCCATCCATGAATTGTTTGCTAGATTTTGACGGAGCATTTTCTTCTCTGCACACTGAGCTCCTTACCACTTCCTTTCTCGGCAAGTCTGGATTCCCTATTGTTCGGTTAATCCCACCCAGGCCGGGATCATGGCCCAATCCCGGTCGACCCCCGTTGGCCGGTTCGGCCCGGGATTACTCCCCGGCCAGCTAAATTCACGTGTTCGGTTACACCCCGGGGGATTCCAGCCCGGGCCAATCCTCTCGAATACCTCCCGTTCACCGGGGAAAAAAATTCGACACCAAGCCCGTGGAAAGTTTCCCCAATCGACATCGTCGTCCTAATTCTATCTCTGGCTCTCTCGTGAGTCGGAGGCGATGGCGCTGGCGCAACGACGGAGAGGTGAACCGCGTCAGCGGCGGCACACTTTTCCCACTCTCCCGCGCGACCCTGGGGCGCACGACGGCGGACCAACGACCAGGAGGCGCAAGGGCCGGGGCACTACCCACCTTCTCGTGGGCAGCAGGATGTGAGCTGATAATGATTGGATGTCATGAAGTTCATAATTACTAGTGTAATATATGGATTGATGTTTTGTGTAAATTTGGACATAGGTTAACCTATATAGAATGTCAAGAATGGTTTATTTCTGTTTTTGGTACGTGGATGTAATGAGAAGAGTTGGATTTTCGAGCAAGCTTAATTAGATGAGTATGACTGGTGTCATATGACCATGTGTCGCTTTGCTCCCAAGGTTCCAGAATTTTCAAAATACCATCATGAGGCCTACATGGATTTAAATTTTCGCTCATGGCACGACTGTCATGTTTTTAAGTATCAAAATTGTTGTAGCTCGTATTGGGGTGCACTTCTGAATATCTACACATCACTGAATCAATTCTTTATTTTATTTTGAAACCATTAATCAATATTTGGTAATTTTCGAGTTAGCTTACTGTCGGAGTTCTTACTTGATTTCTTGGAGTTGGACTAATTGATCATTTCATGACAACTTGATTTTTGAAACCTTCTTCTTGTTTTCTGTTCCTATTAAGAGTGGATATTTAAAAGTGTGCTTTCATGTTGTATTTCATAGAGTAAGCCCATGGCCAGGGAGTATCTGAGATTGAGTTGCTTTGGATCTTGTCATGCGTAAGGGTACAGTGTTGTTCGCAATGAACCTTCTTTCGAGTGTCAGGAGTGGTTTCATCAGTTTGACTGTCTTTCCTTATCGGAATTCAGATACGACTACAAAATAATGACAACCAAACCTCATGGAGGCGGTAGGGTTTCAACCAAATTACACAAGATGGTCAATCTCTAGCGGATCCAGAATTTAAAGATGGTTTACACAAAATATTTACTTCTTTACAGCTTATCATGTTATGAAGTCTTTTCTTAGAACATTACATTTTTTGGGGTACTTAACATACCAACCAGATAATTTGTTTTGATAATACCAAAATTGTAGTTGATACATATCCTTACAATACCCTATTCCAAAAGCACAACTCTAATTTGAAGTATGTTTTCATTAATTTTTTATGTTGGAATATTTCAATGCAATAAACTAGTTTGTAACAAGGGTTAAAATACGATGGAATCACATTAATGTTCACTCCCACAAAAAGACATTCATTTACATAATACACTTAGATGTACCATGACAGAGGATACTATAATATACGGCCTAACAAATACCCTAATATTGGTTCGTAGAGTAAGATTTTCTAGATTAGTTGTAACTAATAGAAAATTCTCGAATGTATAGATGTCAACAAGGTGTTCGTTCTCGGATCTGCTCTTGTTGCTTTCGTGAGTTGGTATTATTCATTTTTCATTATTTTACACGTCAAATCTTTATTTTTTTATCTTGCATGATTTATAATGGGTCAACATGTGTGCTTAATCCACAATGACCTAAAAATATCTTTTGTAACATTGCATAATAATTTAAAATCAAATCTATGTCTATAGAATTTTATTTCCTTACTAGATTTTTTATGAAAGTGATGAAAATTCCGAAATTAAGTATGGCATAAATAACACTCATATGCTATCCCACAAAAATTCAGATCTAAATCCGACTTCAAACTTCATAAAAATGCATATTACTCCCTCCGTTCTAAATTAGATGACTTACATTTATACAAATGTGGATGTATCTATACTTGTAACATGTCTAGATACATCCACATGTGGGCAAATAAAAGTCATCTAATTTGAAACGGAGGGAGTAGAAAAGTAGTACTTCCTCCGTTCTTTAATGTAAGGTGTCTAAGTTTTTTTAGAAAATTTTATAAATATAAGGTGTATTAAGATTCCACCAGCCGTTTGGCCAAATATACCCCTCAGCTGAATTGCATGTAATCCCTGTAATTGAGAAGATGGGATTGTTCCTATTCTTGGCTAATACATACTGCTCCCATAACTTTTTTCCAAAGGCAGTCCAATTTTAGAGTTAAACCCACATCTTAATACTCACGCCAAAACCTTGGACACCTTACATCAAGAAAGGGAGGGAGTATCAAACTTAATTTTGGAATAAGTAGTATCTTGTATGGTGAGTGTTTCTCTTGGGTCGTATAAAAATGTCTCCCTTCAAGGTTGCAAATGATCCGGTACTTGCTTGGAGTCACCAACGAGTGAGAACCACTTAGTTACACATCTATTTAATGCGATTGCGTGAAACGTGTATCACAACCCTTTAGAGGACACATTGCATAACAAGAGGTTAAAGGTTGTCGAGTATTGTCTTTGTATTTACACTACACTTAGTCAGACTCATGCAAGGAGGGAATCCATGTACAGGGAGAACTTCTGTGGTCGCCTTTTGGGAAACACTTTTATGGTGGAATGAATTAATGTTGCAACGTCATCATGTTTTGCATGTGTATGATTATTCGGAGTGGCACCCGGTTGAAAGGCGCTTCGAAGGAAAACTTGGATGTTGGAAGTGCAAGTTATTCTCTTATGGAGATAGACTCCGTTCTCACAAGCTTACCAATATTTATGTTATCTTTCCTACAAATACTCAATGGATTACGGGTTTTTCTTAATTTTTCAAGATATCATTTGTTCGGACAAAATGAGATGATAATAAACATAAATATAGGCCAAAAAATTAAACATTGTGTCTAGACCTCAAGATTAGGTTGGTCTAGGCATAGAGGTGATCGAAATTAAAAATTATGGTCACACACAGTTCTTCGCAAATAATTATGAAAATTAAGATCCCAGTCAAAATGAAAATTTTCACGTGGTTCCTTCATAATTTTTTTACTTAGCAAACAATTTTTTGCTAAGAGGAAATGTCATGAGAGTACAAAGTGATGTTTTTGTTACTATAAGGAGACTACATAACATATCTTTCTGTCATGTCTTTTGCTGGACTTTTTTAGCATGTTGTCCAACTCACTTTTGCCTTCACTTTAGGTACATGAGGTGGGCCATGGCGGCGAGGGCGAGGGTACGTGGGATGGACGGGAACGAGAGCGAGTGGAAAATGAATTGATGTGAATGAAAAGGGAGAGAATAGGGTTTTTGCTATCTCTATGAAAGTGTTGGTCCGCGTATCGGTATCTGATATGGTGGTGCGCGGGACTTTGTCTGCCGCTAGCCCCGATCGAAATATTGGTCCACATTGGACGTAACGAGTGTATGGGGGGATGGGTACGTGTGGGGAAAGGGGGGGAGTGGATATGCTCTTACTTAGTACTAACTACAACTAAGGGATGGTAAATAAGCCTTAGCAGAACAATAATGGATCGCGTGCTTGTTTTTTCTTCAATGTTAAGGAGGGTTGGTTGACAAAGCCAATCATTTCCTTTATGTTGAAATTAGGTCAGACACGTTTGTTTTTTCGTTGTTGAGATTTTCTGTTGGCACGATTTAATGGTTATCACTCATTTGTGACAGATTGTCACCTAAACTCCTGTTGAGTATCAAGATCATTTACAACCATTAAAGACGACATTCTTTTACAAACAAAGTGAAACACTCACCCGACAAGATACCTACTTAGTCCAAAATTAAGTTTGAGACTATTTACAAATATGCATTTTTCTTATGAATTTCAAAATCAAAATTGGGTCTTGAATATTTGTCGCATTACAGATGTGTATTATCTTCATGCGATAAATTAATTTCGTGATTTCTATGACTTTTTTGTTATATTTTAATCTATTGTGTATTAAAAGCAACATACATGGGTCCAAAATCGAGACACCATGATAATTAAAAGCATCTAAATCATTCTAATCGTTAGATCTGTAATCTTTAGTCAAGAGTTAGCGAGAAACTGAAAGTCAGAAAATTACCCACCAATGCCCTAATAACCTAAAGATTGACTGAAGACCTGCCTCATGCGAACAAGCTAGGTATGTATTGTTCCGTGGATTCTATGATCTTGCATGGCTTTGTTATGCATGTTAAAATGATATTCTTATTATCATGGTCTAAGAACACATGTTGACCTATTATAAATCATACAATGTAAAGAAAAAAGATTGACCACAAAATAACGAAGAAATGAATAATTCCAATTGACGAGAGCAATGAGAGGAGATGTGAGGACGAACAACTTTTGATGTCTCATACACTCAAGAATTTTATATTAGTTACAGCTAAGCTGGAATATCTTACTCTACAAGACACAATTAGGATATTTGTTGGGCTAGTATATTATAGTATCCTCTATCATGGTACATCTAAGTGGTTCAAATTATTAAGTACATGAATGCATTTTAGGGTAGTTATGAACATGACCCTTGCTACAGATGAACCTAATAATAAAGGGAGGAACGTTTCTTCCTCCCAATTTTCGTACGTTCGTTTCGTACGTCGTCGTTGTCCCTTCGTGCAATGCGAACGAACTAGCCAAGGTGGTACTAAAAGGCTGTCCTCAATTTTCCGTTCTCACGTAAACAAGGGAGCAGATTAACAGGCCCAACATGACATATGTTCCAGGTCCTAGGGCACTACGATATTCACGTATGGGCTAGACTATTTCGAATCCAACCAGGAAAAGCGTGCATGATCCAGCCGTGTACAAGTTCTCCATCGATCGAGTCGGCATCCGTTCCGGGCACGTAAGAAGCCTCATGCAAATTGGCGCAACCCTCTCCCAATCTCATAGCCTCGGCAGCACACGTACGCTGCCTCGCCACTGGCGACGACAATGACAGCCTCGATCTAATCCACCGCCCTGAAAGTGGTCCCGGAGACCATCCCATCGGAGCCAGCGACGGCTGCGGCAGCGACTTCCCCGTTCCGCATAGGCTGCGTCATCAGCACACACATGTTTCTTCGGGAATATTATTCTTTGCAAGAATTTGTTTTCGCGTGGTACTTACAAACTTGCATATTATGTTTCCTTTTGAATCAAATAAAATTGATTTGTACTTTAAGCTTTATAGGTCTCACGTGCAAGCAAGGCATTAAACCTCAATCCCTCATTCATCAAATTTCTTTAGTTTGGTGTACATACATGTGCGGTCCTTGTGATTTTAGGATATCAATATGTCAACCGATGAGGTAATGGCTCCTTACACTTGGTGCATTAACCGGGATGGTAATTTAGATATTTAAATTAACCAATTATGTACGATGACAATTAACATGTTAGATATAAGCAGTGCTCTATGCATATAACTCCTTTTATTTTCCTTCTGTTGAAGTGTAGCACTTCATGCATGCACTTTTTTTATATTTATGAGAGGGAGAATATTTGAGTGATGCAACCAAATGTGGTCTAGAACCATTAGGTTAAGAAAGTGTGCTTTTTTAATCCCGGTGCAACGCACGGGCATGTTTTGCTAGTATTAATAAAAACATACTTCAAAGTAGAGTTCTACTTTTGGAATGGTGTATTGTAAGGATATGTGTATCCACTGTATATATTTTGATGTTATCAACACAATTATGTGGTTGGTGTTGTTAACAACTGAAGTCTTTTTTATATAACGTCTATTGATAAATGTAACATTACATTTATCAATAGACGTTATATAAAAAAGACTTCATAAAATGATAAGTTATAAAGAAGTACAAAAAATTAGTATAAATAATCATTATAGTTTCCATGACTAATATACTAAAATAAATCAAGTTCAATGTTAAAAGAGTAGAATTTGTTGTTGGATACGAGAAAAAAATGTTGTCATTCGATTATAGAGCATTTCAGTAGTATAACCAGACGACTAATCCTGTTGGTAAGCTAGGTAGAAATGATAATATTTATTTTGAATTCCAAGTCTAGATACATGTTAGTTGTCTTGGAGTATATTTTTGTAATTGGTAGATTTGAGTAATATATGATATTATATATAAATGGTTGGTAGACTTGGATAAGATAAATTGGAAGTCATGTGTATTAAGTTTTGTGGAATCAGAAAAGATACAGATTGTTGGAGTATCAATGGATTTCTTGATTTATAAGTTTCTTGTGTTGGTATAGTTTTACGAGGATGATCAATGATCTAGGCGATTTTGTTACTTATGGTGGCACCAAGAATTGTATGGGGACATACAATTGAAGTTTATCTTTTGGATAAATTTGATAGTATGGGCCATCATGGAAAAAGAGTTGGACACTTAACGAGACAATTATTTCTAAGTTTTGGTTTCGATTGGTCCTTCATCGATACATGGAGGCTGAGTGGGCATGATTAGCTTTATATTTTATGAAAGCGGTGAGGTGTTGATCTAACATTAGGATAATGATTAGATGTCGTGAAGTTCAAAATTATTGTTGCAATATATGGATGAACGTTTTGTGTAAATTTGGAGAGGTTGTTAACCTGTACGGAAAGTCAAGAATGGTTTATTCGGTTTTTGGTACGTGGATGCAATGAGAAGAGCAGGTTTCCGAGTAACCTTGATTAGTGAGTATGACTGGTGTCATGTAGTTATTCCCTGAATTCCCAGCAATACCGCATCCCTGTAAACTCCAGCATGTATGACAATCTTATAGAGACTGAAATAGGAAAACGAATGATAAAAGGAACTGCAACAAATAACCACCTTGCTATAGGATCTCCAATCTTGAATGGCATGGCATTGCCACATGAGGTCTCGTTCCCAAGGAGCTGCACCGGGTCATAGTCGCGACTAGAAACATTTAGTTTTTTTTAGAAAAGGGGAAGCCCCAGCCTCTGCATCGATTGATGCATTTGGCTTTTATTGATTTATTAAAGTTTAGCATTCGTTACAAAAGATTACATCATGGGTCACTCAAAGTTGCCACATGGATCAACCATCTAAAAAATAAAGACAACATGGAATGTCTCTGCATAAACATGTTATCCTCTTATCAGAATGCCAGCTGAACTGGTTGTATAAATCCCGCGCGACCGATTCCAGCCGGTTGCACCCAAAAGCCATTTCATCGCGCTTCTCCGTTGACTGTAGGAAGGACCACATACGGATCCAGTAGGTGGCCATCGGCATTACCTGCATAAAAGATGTTGTTTTTCCTCTGTTAAAGATATAATCATTTCTTATATTCCAAATGGCCCAAATAAAGCAAAAACTCCAACTCGGATTTGGCCTTTTTCTTTTTTAGGAAATCCCCTTAGCCAACTACCAAAAATATTATTAATACTCGTTGGGGGATAAATGTTAAGAGCCATGTGCAGAATACGCCAAATCAACTTCGCAAAAGGACAAGATATAAATAAATGATGAATTGTTTCATCTTGATCACAAAAGCAACATTTTTTACACCCATTCCAATTACGTTTTGCAAGATTATCCTTGGTTAAAATAACCTTACGATACAAGAACCACATAACAATCTTTATCTTTAGTGGCACTTTCATTTTCCAAATATATTTACGGAGAAAAACTGTATGATCACTCATAAAATCGAGATACATGGACTTTACTGTGAAGATCCCTGTATTAGTTAGTCTCCAAAAGAAAACGTCTGGTTGGCCTGTCAGCTGGACATCCATTAACCGGTTGACAAGATGAAGCCATCTTGTCCATTTGTTTCCCGTTAACCCTCTCCTAAAACCTATGTTTAACGGAGGCGCTTGAGACAACACTGTAGCAACCGAAACTTCTTTTCGCTGGACAATGGTATAAAGGGAAGGATATTGACTAGACAGGGGCTCATCCCCTAGCCATGTATGTTCCTAGAATCTAGTTTTTTCACCATTCCCAACAGTGAACGAACCACATTTGAATAACTCATCTTTAATTTTCATGAGGCCCTTCCAAAAAGGAGAGTCGGTTGCTTTAACCTTCACTTGGGATAGAGATTTGGAATGCAGATATTTATTATGAATCAGCTGGTTCCACACACCATCCTCCTCACCTAAAATTTTAAAAAGCCACTTGCTTAATAAACATTTATTTTTAATATCTAGAACCTCAATCCCTAGCCCCCTTGGTCTTTTGGTCTACAAATGATGTTCCATTTAGTAAGTTTGTACTTTCTTTTATGGCCATCGCTTTGGCAAAAAAAACTAGATCGAAAATAGTCCATCCTCTTGCGTACCCCTATGGGTACTTCAAAGAAGGAAAACATGAACATTGGTAGGCTTGACATAACCGAATTGATCAAGATTAATCTGTCCCCGTAGGACAACAGTTTGCCCACCCAACTTGCAAGTTTTTTCTCAAAACGATCCTCTATCATTTTCCATTCACTATTTTTAATTTTCCGAAGTGAATTGGTATACCCAAGTACCTAAACGGGTACGATCCAGACTCACATCCAAAGAGAGTCATGTATTGCTCTTCCACTTCCTTAGCTTTCCCAAAGCAAAAAAAGTTCACTTTTATGGAAATTAATCTGTAAACCTGATAATTGTTCAAACATACACAAGATGAGTTTCATGTTCAAGGCTTTGTCAAAATCGTGTTCCATGAAAATAATAGTGTCATCAGCATATTGTAAGATCGATACCCCCCATCTATTAGGTGAGGTATAAGACCCTCAACTTGCCCATCTTCCTTAGCACGAGCAATAATAATGGCCAACATGTCCGCTACAATATTGAACAAATTTGGCGATAACGGGTCTCCCTGCCTCAGACCTTTACGTGTTTGAAAATAGTGTCCAAGGTCATCATTTACCTTTATACCTACACTCCCTTGGGTAACAAACTGTTGTACCCATTGACACCATTTTGGATAAAAACCTTTCATTCTCAGCACTTGTTGCAAAAAAGGCCACTTTACCTTATCATATGCTTTTTCGAAATCAATTTTTAATAGGACACCATCCATTTTCTTCCTATGAAGTTCATGGATTGTCTCATGAAGAATTAACACCCCTTCTAAAATATGCCTCCCGGGCATGAAAGCCGTTTGCGTAGGTCTGATCACCTTTTGTGCGACCTCCGCAATTCTATTCGTGCCCACCTTAGTGAAAATCTTAAAACTCACATTTAGTAAGAAAATAGGACGATATTGTTAAATCTGAATAGCATTTTCTTTCTTTGGCAACAAAATGATATTTCCGTAGTCTCCGTCGCGTCCTCGTCATTGGCGTGCGCCGTCCCGACCGTCATCCTCGGCTGCATCCCTGTTGTCCTTTCCGGTGGCGGATGCAGTTCCAGCTAAGAGAAAGGCGGTGAAGCTGGATCGGGTATCGGTGGCAGCAGACCTCGATGCTAGTGGAAAACCATGTCGGGTGTAATGGCGAGGACGGCGATCGATGGCCACGGTCTCCATTTCTGCTCGAGGAACAATGATGTACGATCAACCCGGCGAGACAACGGGAGAGGACGATGCGTGAGAACGGTCTGAGGATGTTCCGGTGATCGCGCAGATGCATGCGTATAGGGTCGGGGAATTATTTTAGGAGATCATACGGGATTAGGGGATTATCAACCACGTTTTTCCCTTTGTTTGGCGTGGCACATCATACAACATTGGAAGCATTTTAGACGTCAGGTCTATGCATATAAAGGGTGAAAATGATTCGGATCTGGCACTAGGTATGTGCCTTTTTATATTAGCGGTGATAGTGGTAATGGTGATGATATCGAATATGGAACTCTTTGTTTTTTACTTTATGCAACTATTCGTTTATGGATGGTTTGGAAAATTTTGTATCTACCTCCATGGCTTGAATGTAGATAACTTAGCTGATAAAAGCTACTTTGGCGGATACAACAGATTTATGCTGGTGTTAATTCTTGTTGGTCCTGCTGCCACTAGTTGGAGGATAAAACAGATTTATGCTGTTAAAAGCTAGACGCGACAAACCAGAATTGCCACTTTGGCGGGTCTTGAACTACAACTAGGAAACAAGAGAAGCACCTACCTCCGAAAAATGAGAGTTCTAAAAAAACCACAGATTCGCACACAAACGATGACTTCTTTAGCTGAATCGCGGTTCACATCACATTATCGATCACAAGTTTGGCAACTCCTGAATTTTTTTGAGCAAGTTCACTAATGGTCATCATTGTGGTCATCATCATCATCATCGTCGTCGTCGTCGTCGTCGTCATCATCATCATCACACCATCATCATCATCGTCGTCGTCGTCGTCGTCGTCAGTGGCAGCAGGACCAACAACACGAGGAGCAGCCTCCTCGCCGAGGCACGACTCCGGGACGACATCCCCAACGATCATCCCAAACGCCTGATAGCAGTAGGCAGACGTGCTCCCGCCGCCGTTCTTTGTCAGGTTCACCCCCGTCAGCGATAGATGAGTGCACGGCATGGCGTCGCTGCACGCAAAGGTCACTGCCTGCTCCGTCGCGGAAGTCCCCGTGATGTCGATGTAATTGATCTTCTCCACGGCCACTGCGCTCGCGTTCTGCACAAAATTTTCCAACATGAATTCAGAGTCGCGATGTTCTGCTGTTGTGTTTGTAGAGCGGAGAGTTTACCGGAGTTCCCCGGTTGGAGGCGGAGTAGTGCTGGTCGATGATGATGGGGTTGGACACGTTCCTCATCAAGATCTGCGCAAACTTCACCTTGCGCGCGGTACCGCAGCCTCCCTGAATAGTGATACAGTAAGTAATAACAACACAAAACAGGTTATGTTCAGTGTGTGTGTCGTTGCTGTTTCGTAGATGCAGAGTAATAATTGGGCATTGCTTGTTCTTACCTCATAGGTCTTGATGCGCACACCGTATTTGGTGTTGGAGATGAACATGGTGTCCGTCTTGATCTTCTCTATCTTGTGAAGACTTCCGTTCTCGCCCAAGCCTCCAATACTACGATGAAGAAGAAGACGTACATTAATATATCATGAAAAATTCTACTATCACAATGATATATGTATATGTTTACCTGATACCGTGTCCAGATCCGCACGAGATAGCTCTCAGCCGGACATCGGTGCAATTGCCCACAATCGACACGCAGTCGCCACCTGAAAATGACAGACAGAGAGAGCAGCTAAGAACAGCAGCAAAATCGCAGGAAACTCAGTTCAGAAATGGATGTATATGATTCACGTACGTACCTACGGAGAACAGGTCATCCATGATGTGGACATTCACGGAGCTAACGAGAAGGACGCCGACGGTGCCGGGGCTGTGCTCCGGCGAGGTCACCCGCAGGTAGTTGGCCTCGACGTCGGAGCACCGGGTGAAGACCAGGTGCTCCCCTGGCCGTTCTGCACCGTGATGCCTTTTACGGTGATGTCCTGGCAATCCTCGAAGTGCAGCATCTTGGGAGCGTCTTGTTGATCGCTGGAGGTGCAGTTGTCCCAGGACCGCGCCCACCACTGCTGGCCCCTGCCGTCGATGATGCCGCCGCCGCTCAGCGCCAGGTGCCTCACGCCGGAGAAATGAAGCCACTTGCCACGGTCGACGTCACGCCACTCGTCCGGGCTCTCCGGCGCGATGATGTTGCCAGAAATCTGACGAATGGACCGTGAGGCACGATTTGTAGTGAACTTTGACTGTGGCGTGACAGAGTAAAGAAAATGAAATGAGTGGTGGTAGGGTTACCAGGAGCTTGATCTCGTCGCGGCAGGGGCCGGCGAGCGTGACGGGCCAGATCTGGTAGGACTTGCCGGCGGGCACGTTAAGGTAGGTCTTGTCGCCGGTGGCGCACGCCGCCTTCCACGCGTCGACGAGTGCCTGAAGAAACAAGAGGGAAACAGAGAGTCAACGGAAATACGGAACCTGCCGGTAGCGCACGCGGCCTCGATCCGAACTCTGAATCCCGTGGCGGCCGCCGGCGCAGCTACAGCTTAGGCGAGTACAATGCGCAACGAGCGACATTGCGATGCGTACCTGGGTGTCGTTGGCAATGCCGTCCCCGACGGCGCCGAAGTCGTCGAGCGAGAGGAGGACGCGTGCCTCTGCGGCGCCTGACAGGAGGATTGCGACGACGGCGCCGGCGAGAGCCGCCAGGAGGAGCGGCGTCCTTGCACGAAGCGCCATGCACGCGTACGCACTGTCCAGCTTAGCCTTGCTGCCTACTAGCTCGGTGTGGGTGTGACGTACGCACACTGCCACTGCGCGGTCACGGAAGCACAGCACAAGTTCAGTTCAGTAATAAGCGAGGGGCAGCTCGGATCGGTGGAGGACAAGGGAGCACGTGCGCGAAGTGCAGGCTGCAGGCACGGCGTTGCACGATCGCGCGGGCTGCTGCTCCGGATCTGGGAAGTCGCTTGCACGATCGATCCATCTCTTGCAATCCAAGTATCTAAGTGAGCCTGAAGTTCTGAATCATGTGCTCCTATGCGGGAATGAACTGACGATGATATTCTTCTGCCGGCGATCTCCACATTAAATTTCAGCTGGTTGACAAAGAGATCTACCTGACACGGGCATCGTGATCTACGAATCATGCAATGCAATGGGAAATTGGGCAGCATCCATGACGATGACACGATCATACAAGGGTCCTCTGTCACGTAACACAAGCTAAAAAATGGTTTAAGTCTAGAGTATTCGATTCTATAGTGAATCAGGTCGAGGAGGTGGGACGGGGGAAGGGAGATGTTGATTCGATTCTATAGTGGTTTGTGTGGAGAGAGGGTGATCGGGGTTGTGTCATGGTTGCATGTGTGATCTCACAGAAGCTTTCTCATTGTAGCTAAAGGGAAGTGGTCAATGGGAAGATTGAAAGATTAGGGATCAAATTAGTCAACAAAAATTATTTTTTGCGAAACACAGTACAACGCAGATGCTCACATACACGGAATACACTCACCCCTATGAACGCATGTACGCACCCTACCCCTATAAGCATCTCCGATAGACTGAGCCGGCGAATCAGGTCTTGAGATTAACGAAATCACCACGGGCACCTCGCTATCGACGGGAACGTCGCCTCCACTGAAGAATATTCCGCCTAAATGAGAAACACCAGCGTCAAACCTGGGTTTGAACTCTGGTGGGCTGGGGTACAACCACCCTCATAACCATCCTACCGCAGGCAGTTCTCTTAGTCAACGAAAATAGGTTGGTGCGAGAGGGCCATCGGGATGGTTATATATGACTGTATTCTTAGAAAATATAGTCATAGAGGGTTCTTGAATTTACGAAGGCCAAAGAAATATCTTAACACATTTATGTAGGTTAGGTCCCACAATAATAAGAAAACTATATAAATAAGCAAACCATAGAGTGTACCCTTTTAATGTATCTGCACCCCATGTGATAAGCGCTAGAATGGATTGCAAACAAAACGTCCCTAGATTATTGCAGGATGTTTTCACTAACTACTGCAACTCTACATGTTGTTTTTTCCTAGATAATCCTCTGAAAGAGCTATTCCTAGTTCATCCTCTAAGAGTGTTAAGTTTTTTTTTTGCGGCGGAGAAATTATTTGAAAATAGAGCTTGTTTCCTTATCCAATAGAATAATAATAGAAAAAACGCAATTCATGACATAGAAGATAAGTTTCGAGGGACATTAGGTCAGCTATGACTAAAATAAAAAAATATCATATCTAACCTTGTTCAATGAAATGAAATTGTATTTTTCGAAGTTTTAGTTTGTTTGTGAAAAACTACAACATGTCACAAAATCGTTTTTAATATTTTGACAAATTTAAAAATTTACAAAACATATTCAAATATTCATACATAGGAACAAAATAATATAATAGATTATTTTAGTTGGCGTGCACATTGCACCACTAATGTTGAATGTTGTATCGGAATCACTAACTCCCCGAAAGGAATAAGGCGACAATATAAAATTGTTGGATGCAGTTGGTCGCACAAACATCATACTCCATCCATTCCCAAAACATGGATTATAAATTAGGAAAAAAGGCAGTTAATGATTTTCCAAGTTTGAACAAGTAGATATGGGAAATTATGAAGATAAACAATATCAAATAAATAAAGATAGATCAACCATAAGATATATTTTTGTAATGCATTTTTTAATATTGTGGTTGTATTTTCCTTCTATATATTTGGTCGAACTTAAAATGCATTGAATTTTTTAATCAATGTATATGCCATTTATTTGGTGATGGAGGTAGTAGGATGTAAAAGAAGAACAAGGTGGTGCCGAAGGGTTTTAGATAAAAAAGCTAATAGATGAAAACTGGCGAAAAACTAATTTTGTATAGGGATGCATGCTCATAGTTGCTTAAACATATGTTAGAGTGTCAGATTAAGACATTGTCCGTGATCCTTGGATCAGAGCATCTACGCCGGCGCTCCAGGTAGCGTCATTGGGCTCGCGGCACGAAAAAACTCTCAGGGGAGTCCCAATAGCGATAAAGTTGCCGGACGGGCCCAATAGCGCGATCGGCAACCCCGCTTCACGCCCGGTCCATACGGGGAAGTGGGAGTGCTGGAAGTCGCGGCAACCGACGCCACGTCGGATACATAGGCGGGCCTGGCGTGTCAGCGACTCAATCACGGTCAGCATAATTTATTGTGGGCGGATGATGGCAGGTCTCCCTAATTAAAGGCAGCGGTAGACTGACACGCCGAGACGTGTCGCGATTCGCCTCCCAAAGGCGCGGGCGCGGCTTCGACGTAATGGCGAATTGGGAACCGTCATCGCCTTCCCGCCCACACGCGTCGTGTTCCCGCACTTTCGCGCCGCCCCTTCGCATCTCTTTGCCACAACCACAATCCCTCTCCTCTCGCCCCTCTCTCCCGTCCTCTCTCGCGCGGCAATGGCGAACAACTACAAACACGGTGGCAGCAGCGGTGGCAGCGGCGGTGGCCGCAACCCTACAAGTGATGCCTCGAAAAGGACGAGGCGGCGGTTGTCTACAAGTACCGGCTCCCCATGCCGCCGGTGATGTGTCTGCCACACGACTGGAACACGGCTGGAACGTCAGCCTGTGAGGGCTGGCTCTTCCACACTCCCCAAAAACGCCAAGTTTCACAGTTTCGCTTAATAGCATCGTTGGAAGCCGCTTCCAATAGCCCGACAACATGTGTCTGTGCTCCCAATAGCACTTGTTCAGCATAGTTGTTGGACACTTTATTGAAAACGCCGATGAGATGCTCTCATGACGCTGAGTTTTCTCTTCCAAATAGTATTTTTTTACAAGGAATTGAAATAGCGGTTGGTCAAGTTTATTTTCAGACATTTAGCGATGGTTTAACCTACACGGACTTGATGGATCTGCTGAGCCGTGGCGATCATATTGCACACGGTGCTGGGTACCAAGATGTACATTGTTTGCATGTGGGATTCAGGCCGACGAGGTGGGACGGGGGAAGGGAGATGTTGATTCGATTCTAGAGCGTGAGTGTGTGGAGAGGGTAAGCAGGGTTGTGTCATGGTTGTGTCACTGATTCACTGACAATCTATTTTACCTACTAGCAAGAAAATAGTTCAGTTCTAGCTTTTCCTGATATTTTAGTGAATGTAAGTTTTCAGTGATCTAGAAAGTACTACAACTTTTGCATCTTGCACTTTCTCATGAAGTCTCAATGGATTAACACTTACCAAAACGGATTTTGGTACAGCTTTGTTGCATGTATACAATTCATGTCAAATGCACTGAAGCATTTACCAAGCTATGTTCAAAACACCGGTAGACTACACAAATCTATATTCAAAATGCTGGTAGACTACACAGACAGTCCCCACATCACTCCACGGCCATCACGAGTCGTGCTTCGCGAGGCAGGAAGCCGGGACAACGGTGCCGACGGCCTTGCCGAACGCCTTGTAGCATGACGCCGACGCCGCGCCGCCCCCACCTTCCATCGTCAGGTTGACGTTCTTCAGCTCCAGCTCCCGGCACGGCACGGTGTCGCTGCACGCGATCTTGATCGCCTGCGCCGTCGCCGACGTGCCCCGAACATCGACGAACTCCACCTTGCGCACCTCCACTGCCGACGTCTGCGCGCACGTAGGGATACAAGTTCAGGCTTCAGTTCTCCGCGTCACACGATTCATGGACAAACAAACAGTAAACGCAAGTACCTGGTTTGCGCATGGCGTTGGCTGGTCGCAGTAGTACTGGTCGATGATGATGGGGTTGGAGACGTTCTTCATCACGATGCTCTCGAACCTCAGGTCGTGAGCAAACCCCATTCCTCCCTGAAACAACAACAGACAGATGTTGCTTGCACACGCTGTATAACTTAACTAAGTTTTTTCTGATTTGTTCTTGTCGGAGTGGGGATCCAAGTTACCTGCCAGCTCTTGATCCGACGCCGTTTGTAGTGTTGGTAAGCAAGCAGGTGTCCACCCTCACGTTCTCGACCCTATCAGTGGTCCGGTTCTTGCCTAGGCTTCCGATGCTGACGAACACGTGATGCGTGTTAGTGCATCCTTAATTCCAAGTAGCTGAGTTTTTCAGTGAAGAGTAAAGAAGTTACTACCTGATGCCATGGCCGGGCCCACACGAGATGTCTCTTACACGGATGTCAGAGCAGTTGCCGACCATTGACACGCAATCGTCACCTGGTAATCAGAAGGCAACTATACAAGGTGAGAGAATCAATCGTGTGTTCTTCGACGAAGTATACGAATTTGACTAGTATAGTTCTTTTTCAGGCAAAAAAAAGTCTAACAGTCCGCAGCAATCTAGGACCAAACTACATGCAACGCGTACTACATCACCGTCGTGTTTACGTCTCTGTCATGACATATTGACATCTTTCATGCCCCAAGCAGCCAGGCTGCTATATCTTTGGTCAGATTCTATCCGGTCAACCATTTGACGGATTTGATCTTACTTGCAGAAGAAAATTCAGACAAGCAGCAGCCAGCTGAACCTGATCGATCCAGTTCCAGCATGAATGCATGCTGCCAAGACGTCACCGTCTGACTCCGACGACGAAAGCTCACCAAGTACACGTACCTGTGGAGATGAGATTATCCATGATCTGGACGTGGGAGGAGTCGTTGAGGTGGATGCCGTCGGTGTTGGGGCTGTCCGCCGGCGCCACCACCCGGAGGAAGTTGGCCTTCACGTCGGTGCACCGCGTGAAGGACAGGTGGAACTGCTGCCCGTTCTGCAGCGTCACCCCCTGGACGCTCACCCCTCTGCACTCCTCGAAATGCACCGCCTGAAAACATCAACAAGAACGCCGTCACTCCTCGCCGTCGGTGATCGAGGCGTCGCCGCTTAACAACGGAGCTGATCGACTGTGGACTCACCCTGGGAGGAGGCCGCGTGTTGCAGGGCTGCAAGAACGCGAGATGCATACGTGTGTCATGGTTGGAAGTTTCAGAGCTGAGACAGGTGAGTGTTGGTTGGTGGTTGACTTGTACATAGTGTGCGTACCTGTGTCTTCTTGCGCTTGCAGGAGCGCGCCCACCACTCCTGCCCGGCGCCGTCGATGGTGCCGCCGCCGCTCACGGACAGGCCGTCCACGCCGTAGATGTACAGCCACTTCATCGGGTCCCTGCCCGCCCACTCGTCGGGGCTCGCCGGCGCCACGATCGTGCCGGCAATCTGCCCAGCGCCACCGTCAGACAAACGTACCTAGAACGAGGACGGCGAAATCGACACCAATCGAACGCACGCACGTACCAGCAGCTTGAGCTTCTTCTTGCAGGGGCCGGTGAGCTGCACGGGCCAGATCCGGTAGGCCTTGGCGGCGGGCACGGCGAGGACGGCCTGCTCCTCGGAGCCGCACGCGGCGGTCCACGCATCCAAGAACGCCTAAAACAATACCAAAACAGAGCAGCTAAATCACGGCGATCAATACGGGATCGCGGATCAATCGGGAAGCAGTGCCCCGTACCTGAGTGTCGTTGGCAATGCCGTCGCCGACGGCACCGAAGTCGTCGAGGGTGAGCAGGACGCGTGCCTCGGCGGCGCCGGAGAAAAACAAGGCAGCCGCGGCGACCGCCAAGAGCCCGCGCAGCATGACAGAGGACTCCGCGTCACGAGCGCCATTGCCGGACCGATTCAATTACAACTTAGATAGCTCGGGCGCGCGCCGGCAGCGAGCGGCGGCGGCGTAAAGAAGAGCTCAGGGGAAGCGGCGGCGAGAGGGGCACGGCACGGGCAAACCAATTGCTTGCACGACACCTAGCATGTGCCGCTCTTGTACCTGGCATGCTTTTTCCCGGGAGGAAGGGCACCAGCCACCAAGCAAGTCAATGTCTTCCGTGATTTTGTCGGGCGACGACGCGAGATTTCTGCATGTGGCAAAGGAGTAATTAGCTGCCCTCTGTGGATTACTGGATTGGGCAACACATAGTTGTGCTCTTGATTGATTGATATGCATGTCCCGATTAGAATGTGTATGCTGATTTATTTGGGTTGGCAAGTTATATATCAATTGGAAAGGTACTTTAGCATGCACGGTTATAGGATAAATGTTGCAATATTGTTCATGGTCAGAGCATCTCCATCAATCCCAAATTTGACTCTTAAAACGCGGTTTTTGAAGGTGAGAAAAGATTTAGCAATCCCAAACTGTTCGTCTCCAGCAGAATTCTTAAAACTGGCTTCCTAAATCGTTTTTCTACATTATTTTGATGAAGGTGTATATATTATACCAAGAAGATACCCATTTTCCTACACATCTCTATCTATCTATTATTCTATACATATTCGCGCATTTTCAAAATAATGAAAGGTCTAAGTTTGTTCCAACTTCCAAGTCAATCTACTTCAAGTTTAACTAAGTTTATACTCACTCTCCACCCCGTATTAGTTGTTGTAGACTCGTTCATAATGTATCTACACACTAAAATGCGTATAGTAATCCATATTGAGACAAATTTGTGTCAACTAAATCGGGCGGAAGAAGTGAGCCCAACTCACTTGAAGTGGATATACAACCCAGCCACCCAGGTTCAAATTCTCATATACACATATTTGGATCCTTATTATTTAAAAACAATCCGCTGTAGGGGCTTCCCCTACCGCATTTGTTTAAAAAAATTGGGAGAGAGGGCGTAGAAATATATATCGACCACTAGAAGAAAAAATAGTTTTATTAGATTCATCGTACAATATATTTCATACTATATAGACTGGAGATTGTAGATCATACAACACAACATTTAAGAAATAAACAAGCTGACAAACTATCAAGCACGTTGCCCAATAAACGTGAATCAAATGAACTATCATCATGTGAGTAATAAAGATCCCTGTGTTATAAGTACAGTTATACATAACAAAAAACAAAAGCCATATCAAGTTTTTGTATCGCTATCTTTGATGCCAAACTATATTATGACATCCGTTTTAACTTTGAGGGAACAAGTAAATCGCATATACACTAAACCCACCTTGTCAAGATGGTGATAAGATTTTTGTCTCTAGTGACTTTGATCATGGAAATCGATCGAGCGTTTTGGATCGCTTGGACAAATAATCACATAAATGTTATTATAAAAATCAAGCTAGATATCTTTTTTACATCTACAACTCGGCCCAAGCCTCCGGCGACGGGTCTCCGCTCCGATTCGAATTTAACTTTTTTCTTTATATGAATTTGGATCACCATAAAATAACACTCCACATTGAGATAAATTCCATCTTGTAGCATAAATGAGAACCTTCACCCTGAAACAACAAAGATAACACTTTCGGCGCCAAATAGCCACTTGGGCTAGACAGTGATACCAACTAAGCATGAGCATAGATCAAACTTAGCAACAGGAACTGGCTTAGACATCATATCAGCAGGATTATCATGAGTGCTTATCTTGCATACCTTCAACTTACCTTGTGCAACAACATCACGCTTGTATTGGTATTTGACATCAATGTGCTTTGTTCTCTCATGGAACATCTGATCCTTAGTAAGGTAAATAGCACTCTGACTGTCACAAAACAGGTTAATGCAAGCATCATCTCCACGAAGCTCAGCAAACAAACCTTTCAACCAAACAGTTTCTTTAACTGCTTCAGCAATAGTCATGTATTCAGCCTCCATGGTGGATTGGGCCCAAGCCTCCGGCGACGGGCCTCCGCTCCGCTTCGAAGTTAGCCTTTATCTTTATATGAATTTGGATCACCATAAAACAACATTCTCCTTCGTGGGATTGTGAAGTGGTTGTGGAGCTTGCCATCTCCGGAGTGAGAAAAACTAACCACAAGGAAAGCCCCTTACTTCGTGTGGGGCTTGGAGAAGAAGGTGAGCCTTCGTGGCGGACGGACGTCATTCGTGGTAACCCGCACCTCTCCAACATGACTACCTTTCTTCGTGGAAGGGAACATCGAGATACATCTTCCTCTCCGCAGCATGCTTCGGTTATTTCTGTACCTGAGTTTATTTTCTTGTGATAGCCTTCGAGGTTGAAGTTATATATAGATTGTTTATCACTTGTGTGATATATCTTGTGCCCATCTTGTGTTAGCTTAAGTTGGTGGTGCACTTAATTGATCCTTGCATGTTTAGGATTTTTCATTGAAAATAGTTTATTTCCGCGTTCTTTCAAGCCAAATCCGTAATAGATTTTTTAAATGCCTATTCACCCCCCCCCCCCCCCCCCCCCCCCCAAGGCGACATCTCGATTCAACTATGTCCCACGACGTGCCGTAAATAGAATATTTCTCTAGGTTCGGTGCTATAACCAGTCTGATTTTTGTTTTGTTTTGGTAGTTATGTAGAACTCTAACTGGGCATGTGCGTCTCTTTTACTTCTGAAACAGAACTGATGAATCTTGTTTATTGTTTCAGTTTAGTGAAACCGGGGAATCTCTCTGTTTTCCTAAAAAAAATATGACATCCGTTTTAACTTAGAGGAACGAGGTAAGCGCATATACAATAGACCCACCATGTTAACATGTTGGTGAGATTTTTGTTTCTGTTGACTTTGATCCTGGCAATCGATATAACGCTTCGGATCGATTGGCTAAATAATCACATAAAAGTTATAATAAATATCAAGCTAGGCATCTTTTTTACATCTACATCTCAATAAACTATGATCATTACACTAATAGTCGTAATTAACGTTGACATTATATCTCACATAAATACTAAAGAAGATTTTTTTCTGCCTTTTTTATTATGGTATTATGCCCATTGTCAACGGATTTTAAACTACTCAGCATGAAATATCACTGTTAACGAGAAATTAGATGATGAAATATTGAGTTACACAATATACCCTGCATAGATTGGATTGATATATAGGTTGGATGCAACCTTGTTTTTTATATAAATCAAAGCAGAGTGTTCTAGGGTACAACAAATAATGTATGTGTATTATATCTTGAAAATATCTGTGTGGTTAATGGGTGAGGTGGGACTATAAAAATGTGAATATGCTCTTATCATGAACATTCATGTCGGTCTAGACTGGCAGTCAAACGAAGCTTGCATGATTGTTCGTTCTCCTTGATATTTTTCCCAGCCGACAAGACTGAACCTCAGAATTCAGGATTCAACTAGTATCAGCTAGCACAGACTGAACAGCATAGTTCAGTTGTCAAAGAAAGCAAATTCACCATCATTGCTCGCCTTTCTTCCCTGCCTCTACCTTCCCGTCGTCTCCTCCTACGCAGCACGCAACCGGGCCAGATCTCGATTTTGTGGCGGCGCTTGAGCTCAGCTTCGCCCAGGAGGTGCCTCCCCCGGCGGCGCGTCGGCGACGAGGTGATGGGTCGCCTCCGTCGGTGCAGCGTGGGGTCGGGTCCCCTCGTCTGCACGGGATGGTACGAGGCTTCGGGTTCTGACCATGGGGTCGTCCCCTCCGCTGGGTGGCTGCCTCGGCGCTGGTTTGGCGGCGCGGGTTGTGCCGCGTGGACCTGTGTGGCCGGTCGCTGTTGCTGTTCGGGTGGTCGCCGGTGGGAGTTCTAGATGCAGGTGCTGGAGTTGCGTAGGTGCGGCAGCGGGAGGGCCTGCTGCGTGCTTGTGGCTCGTCTCTGCTCAGGAGGCGGGTAAGGTTGGTTCTCTGACGCCGGAGCAGCGGCTCTGGACGGCGGACGCATGGGTGGCTCTTCGGCAAGCCCCGTGGCGGCGGTGTTGGTCGTGTTCTTGGGTCGTGTGGGCGACATGAATGACGGCGGTTGGAGTTCCTGGCAAGGGGCGCCGTTCCTTTCCCAGATGCTGATCTGGAGGCTCTGTTGCAGCCATGTTGCCCTCTACCCTTCGCAGTGGGGGTTAGAGCCGGTGACCCTTGACGATGGTAGGTGGGTGTTGGGCCGAGCGAAAGCTCAAGCCGTCGGTTGACGCCAGTGCCGGCGACGCCTATGGGCGCCGCTTTCCCTCTTGGGGTGATACTGTGGTCCAACCCAACCTCCCTCGTGTGCACTCTGGGTGAAACCCTGGTCTTTTGACCCGACGGGGCGGTGCTACTACGTCGTGACGTCCTTGGAGGCACCGTCTTGGAGCAGGGTTCCGCTTTCTTCGACATGGTTGTTTGAGTGCAAAGGTGGTGCCTTTTTGCAACCGGCGACCTGAAGTGATGGTTCTTGTGCTCTCCGATCCTGCCCCTCCTTGGTGGCTGGCTGTCTTACGCAGGGATGTGGTTGGTGCTCGTCTTCTTCTTCGTGCTCGTGGCTGCTTCTGGAGGCTCTGGTCTTTCGTCTCCTGCTTTACTCTTCGATGTCAAAGCTCGGCGCGTTATCGTGGTTCCTTCGCTGGTGGTCCGCTCCTGCCCCTGTGGCTGGCCGTTTTACGCATGGGTGCGGTGCTCGGCGTAGTGTAGCTCTTTTTTTTTTTTTGCTTGACCTTATTCTGCTTTGTAAGAGGTTCTCCTCAACACCTTGTAACTTGTGGCCGACTGACTTTATATTAATTTAAAGCTGGACTTTATAGGCTTTTATCTAAAAACCATCATTGCTCGCAAGCGTCCGCAGGGCGGCAGAAGAAAGTGTGATATAACTGGTTTTTTCCCATGCGCTTCAAAATGGGAAAATGCCCATGATTCAGTTTCCAAAACAGGCAAACTAACATCGGTGATCAGTGGCGGATCCAATGGGGGTGCCATGGCACCCCTCCAAAATACAATTTTTCAATTACTTACTAGTATTTGGACTAATCCTATGTATATTTTTGACTAAATGTGAACTCCATAAGCCTAATAATAAGCTTGGCACCCCCACTGATTTGAGACTAGATCCGCCACTGTCGGTGATCGGCATATGGTGCGGAACTTCAGGACGCGGCCTCTAAGTTCAAGTGTAATAAAATAAAAGTGTAGGCACATGAAGAAATAGCAGTAGTAATAATCCTACTGTCCTACAAACATCTGTATCACATAACAAAATGAAATGAGTTCAAATCCATAAACACAGGACACTGCTCGTAATTCTACTCTAGCCTCTATAGATCACATACAAGCGTACGTGCGTGAAGTTTATAACTCTCTTATATACATGCGACAATCAGTAACAACAAGAAAGGAGGAATACCTTCTACCGCAAAAAAAAAAAAAAAAAATGGAGGAAAGAAACTAGGAGGTTTATACATAGCGCAGGGGAGGAGCAGGGGACAGACGGATCAGCCACTAGCTCGCCTCACCCTCGGTGAACCAGTGGCGCGGCCAGCCCTCGGAGCAACCTTGGGTTTCGCCTTGCCGCCGTTATTCTTCTTGGTCTTGCCGCTGAAGAATCCGCAGAAGCCGCACACGCCGACGCGTGGAGACGGCGGGTCTAGCGCGGGCGACACGCGCCCGGCCGACGCCCTGTACCCGCCGTGCCCGGTCGACTGGCTCCGCTGCACCCGCGGCGCTGGAGGGACGTCGCGGCGGCCGGGCGACGGCCTGGCGATCTCCCCCGAAAGGTGCCTGTCGTCGTCCCACACCATCCCCGACGATCCCGAGCGCCGGAACGTGCCGCTCGACCGCTGCAGCCCCGCCATCGGTGTACGATCGATCAAGCGTCGGTGAGTGAACAGAAGCTAGCCGTGCCTATGGGGTAGAAGAACTTGGCGTGCACATATGCGGGCCGGCGCGCTTCAACGCGACAGCTACTGGGACGCGAGGAGGAAGGAAACGGCCGGGCGAGCGAGCATTAAACTGGACGGAGTTTCTCTATGGAGTAGTAGTGGGAGGGAAACGGAAAGGGATGCCGACGCTTGACTCCGGGTGAGAAACTGCCGCCAAGCCGACTCATCCATGGAGATAATCTACTCTGGTCATCCATCGCTTTCTTCCTACGTCCCCGACCATCAACTCGCCCCCGGCCCTTCCGTCTCTGTCAGAGGAAAAAGGAGAAACGGTACATACGACTATACGAGAGTTTCTTCATACCCATTTGCTGCGGCGGGTGCGCGCGGCGACCAGATCAATTCAAGGAAGAAGGCGCGCGCGTGCTGGCTGGCGGCGACTTCTTCGCCGTCGTTCGGTTTCCCATTGGTGGTGCCGTACGTCTTCAACCTTGCGTCGCAGCGGCTCGGGCCTACTACAGCAGTTGGCGTCCACGGCTTCGTTGCCGATGACTCCATGAATCATTGGCGGCTTTACCTTCGCTCTTCGCTCGTACGACACGGCACCGAGCTGGTATAGCGACGCGACGATGCTTCGTCGCTTTGATGCAAACCATTGTCGGCTTGCGCGTTCTGTCCTGGTCGTGGTCGATCAATGACAGAGAGAGGGGACTGCTCATGACACCTACAACCAACGACAGCCGAGATTCAGATGAGTCCGAGTTCTCAACTGACGGCACATTATTAGCCCTTGGCCATCTACAATTGCTAAACATTTCATTTTTATTTTTGTCCGGAAAAAAACAACTCCTACAGTGCAGCAATTTTATTGGGACAAGGTCACAAGGTACGGACGGCTCCGGGACTCAGTCGGATTCCATCATCGACATACAGACAAAAGTAGATTAGACGTTACAGCATGAGTCCTCTTTTAATCTTCAGTGCCCCAGACAGACTTTGGGTGATAGCACTTGGACGGGTCGGGGTTCCACAAAGCAGCAGGCGGTGGGGCGCAGCTCAAAGGTTGAAATCAACAAGCCTTCCTCCGGCTGCTACCACTAGGGCTTTTGGGCCCCCCTTGGTTGGCGGAAGCGGCTCCTGAGCTGATGCTGCTACTAGGTCCTCGATGCATCTGGGGGCGAGGCGACTCGACTCTCGATCTCTGGTTCTCGGCCTCGAGTTCTTTAGCCTCCTCCACTAGCATAGCTAACTGTTTTACATGAGCAAATAGCTGTTAGTCCCTGAATGGACGAACTGTGGCATAAGATAAAAGCTAGTCTACTCACCCAAAGCTCATTTTCTTTCACACGGTCCTGGAGTACCGTTATAGCTGGGCTCAAACTAAGACGGCAAAAAGTGGGACATGTTAACAGAGGATTACACACTAATACACCATATTGGGCTAAAAAGGAGATAAAATGTGAATTTGGTCTCACCAATATTCCATTAGTTTGCAGAGGGAAGAATTGTATGTAGATGTATGATGCATAGATGTAAGTGGGTGCATCTTCCCATCACTGCAGAAAAAAAAGGGGGCAGCCTTTAGAGTGAGACCGAGCATGAGATATCACATTGGCATAAATGAACTTGAATTACCAAACATTTTGAAGCATAGCTTGATTATATGCTGATTGTTCCTCTTCGAAAAGGACACGTTGCATATCACAATAAGAACTCATCGTAGTGTCCAGCTTTAGCAGATGCCTTGTTGGGAATACAAGCAGCGGCACCTCCCTCCTTCTATACTCTGCGCCACTATTAGCAACAAATTGTAAATTAGAACTCAAAATATGGTCATGTTAAAGCACAGCACACTTGCATTTGACAGATCCGCCAGATATCATCAGATGTTCATACCATGTGATACATCATGGGGCAAGGGGCTCTACTAAAGAAATGATGACTATAAATTACAACGAAAGTGTATCGAAAAACATGCTTAGAACAATAGCAAGGCACTCTTTCAACATGACCAATTTGGATTCAAGCCCATAATTTCAAAGTCCTAAAAAAAATCACAAACAAATGCGCTCATCCTAAAGACAACAAAAACTACTATGTGGTATTTTAGATAGTGAGTATTCTTTGCTCAGAAAAGAACACTGCCAAAGTGATAAGATAGCTACTGGGAAACTTGAAAGACAAGCCATGTAGTTTTCTTGAACAACTAAGACATATAGCCATTAATTTGTTCTAACATGGAACCCGGGAGTCAACATAATGGACTTCTGCTTAATACTACAGATTTAGCTGATAGACGAGCATTCGAGGAAGACCACAGGTTAAACGATATCCCTTATTTGAAGATATTTTGAACTGCTGAAAGAGCCCTATAAGAATGGAACTCTCACAGACTAAAGTGATGCTTTCACTTAATCATGCAACTGAGACACAAAAGAAATACTGAATCTCAAGAGTAAAGGCTGTTATACATTGCTTATGATTTCTCGTATATACCATATATACCATTCGCCTAATACATAGAAGGTTTTGGGCAAGCAATTTCTATACCTCATATCCATAGTCGACCGGTGCAAAGCCTCCTGTATGCTTGGGGATAGATCTGAACCATCATGATCAACAGAGGCTACAGGAGTGTTATCCTGTTCATAAAGAACAATTGCGTTTTCTCTGGGTTGATGTTGTGTTGAACGATTTGCGTCCAAATGAGAATAAAGATCTGCATCCGGAGATCTTCCCCAAACCTAAACAAATAAGGAATGCATAAACAATTTGCAAATGTAATAGTAGTACAAACACACAGAAGATGGCGCTAATTAATTAGGACTCCTACTACAGAGCTCAGAAGTGAGACTGACTTGTTATTTCACTACTCAAATGAGAAGTTAAAATACAGTACTGAACAAATGATTTCCAGTGGAATTAAAATTCAATGGCAGAACAACATTTAGTAAGAAGCTAATTATAAACCTTCTAAACGTAGCACTAATCTAAAGCGAAGTTCATCCAAAATGGTAACTGAAAGCTGTGGACGCAAGTTGGAAAGCATCTATCAGAAACTTCTGGACAGAAACATGAGGAACTTATGGGGGCTTTGCTGATCAACAGGTGTCTGTGTTTAACATAAGAACCCACATATCCTATCTATATAAATTCAATGATACATCAAGTAAAAAGTTCCGTAAACATAATGCCACTAGTAAATTGTTTTTCGATTCCAAAAACATCTATATATTAATTAACTACTACAACTTCAATGAAAAATTATGAACTTAGCCTGAGCATTCCTTATAACAAAAATGCTCTATATGCATGATAACAACTAAGTTTAATATAGTTTTTACAGCTAGTTCCCTTGCAACTGTTCGGCATCATCTATATACAAACATATAATGAAACAGCCATGATTTACCATTTCTATCTTTTGCCAAAATAATTTGTTAAATAGACAGCCATCAAACAGCCCCAAGCTCTCCCTGAGCAGCCTTCGCACAAAAGGCTTCCTCATAGTTAAGAGATTATTAAACAAATAAATAGTCTGCCTTCTTTTTATGTTACAAAACAGATCAAGCCGGCGGAATTCCCGTAATTCGAAATCCAGCATCATGTGGAACCTGCCTAATAAAAAATTGTACCCAACTTCTACAATACTAACAGTGCGCAAGGTTTTCAGCCCATCTTAAATTGCTACTGGATATTTCAGAAAGAAAAAGAAAAAAGAGAAGATTGTACCGATTTTTCCTACACTTTATGGAATACTTCGTTTGCCCGTCTACTTTTGTTTCCAGAACACCGGTATTAACCGATTTTTTTGGGATGGTAGGTGGTTTGTAGCTTGATTTTTTATGTTCAACACGTGGACTCTTTATTCGAAATCAAAGATACTATTATAAATTGACAATACCGATGGAAATAATTTTGACAAATTTGTGCTCACGTCTACTTTTTTAGGTTAATATTTAGTTAGTAGGAGTCAAAATTCCAGTCTAAAAGTGTGTTCCTATTTTGTTTCTAGAACACGGTTAGGCCATTTACTTGGAATGGAAGGTGGCCTGTAGCTTGATTTTTCATGTTAATCACAATGGACTCTTTATGTGAAACATAAAGATACTAAATGACTAATTACTAATACTATAACACAATTGGTTCGCTGAAGGCCGAGGAAAATAATTTTTTCACGTTGTGTACACTCCTACCTTTTTAGGTTAATATTCAGCTAACATACGTAGTCAAATTTTCGAGTCTAGAAGGGCCACCTAGACTGTTAATAAAAATGTCGAATGGATTTATTTTCCTGCATATTTCTAATGACCCAACTATTTATTCTGTTATGGGTCTACTTAAATCCAAAAACTGTCACAATACAGTTCAAGCGCAATTTTTTTTACACTGCCATGTGCAACGTAGGCACCCATCTTCTCAAACCCAAAAACTGTAACCAGCTAGGCACAAGTTACTAGTATGGTTTAAGTGATACATAGCTGTACTGCCACACGAGAAAAGGCTATCTTGCATATTAAACACCCCCCAAAACAGAAGGATTTCATGGAAATAAACTCGCTAGCACTACAACAAAAGGTATCAAAATAAACCTTGCTTCCGTTCGAAGCTCTAGAATCCCCTGTGTCCTGTTCAATGCCATCTAACACATATCGTGATGTTAATGAGTTCTCTGATGAACTCCAAGATGATGACTCGAGGTCGATGACTGGATTGCTAATAACAGGAACAATAGCACCTTGTGTGACCTGTGTCCCACCAAGTGACTGGAAGGCAATCACTTGGATTTTCCCAACCTGTGACCAGATCAAAATGCCAATTCAGCAAGAGTAAATCATCCATTTGTGTTCCAAATAGTAAGTAGCCTTAGTGTCTACCAAGTATGAGCTTTCTTACCTTCTGAGCATCTTCACTAAAACAAGAAAAAATCAGCCCGACAAAGCCTGGATCGAGCAACTGAAACATAGCCTGGGTACGCACATCTGGAGAAAAAATAGCTAAATTTAGTGTCACTGCAGATGGGCACCATCTCATAAGAGAGCTAAAGCATAAAAGCAGATGCACTAGCCAATTGTCTAGATCTCCATCATCACCATCAATTGGTCCAGAACCAGTAATGGACCCTTATACTCAGGGCAATATAGGTTGGTGTTATCAGTTATCACAGCAATTACGGAGCAAAGCTACATGGCTAAATATAGAACTCCCTATCTATCCCGAATGGCTGAAAGCATATAGCTGATTAGCTACCACAGCCCCAAACATAATGGCACCCATTTTCCAAAATGGCAAGTGAACAATAATGGGATAATATGAAGGGTTACATATTTAAAAATTGCATGGCTAGAGCAACAAACTTGCTAATAAATTCCCAAACTGCACAAACAAAACCTATGTATCATGGCACAGCTTTACGACAAGCCAACAATGGAATGCTGCACAATAAGGGGTAATCAGAACAGAGGCATTTGAGCTTAGTGAAACACAGCCCTGGGCAGACAATAGACTGCCAATGCGAGGGAATTCGTGTGTGTGGCTTACCGACATGGGACGGCAGGACGGTGATATGCGGGTGCGAATGGTACCAGCCGATGACCCGGGTAGTCCTCCCGATGGTTTTCGTCATTTCGTGCGGACAGAGTTAAGGAGAGCAACAGGGAGGCGACAGCCCCCAAAACCCTACTACTCTCGATCCACACACACCACCAAATCCTCGAAAACTAAGCAAGGGGAATCAGAAGAAGAAAAAAAAAGGATATCTCGGCCTGCGCGGACGCGGCGGCGAGCAGCTCGGGGTTGACCTCGACGCGGTCCTTCTTCCGCTCGCACCTCATCTGCGGCGACGCGCCCCATATGAGCGCGGTGGAGCCGCCCCTGCTCGAGGACTGCAAGTGGCGGGGGAAACAGCGCGATCTCAGGAAGTGAAGCGAGACATTCGCGAGGGTCGAAGGAACGGGGAGTAGGAGAAACCTCGACGTCGCCGAGGAGGAGGCCCATGACCTCCTCGGTCTCGGTGGTGAGGGCGTGGGAGAGGCAGGTGAGCCACACCTCCTCGCCGATCCTGACCTCCTTGAGCGACATCTCCGCCGGCCGCCGCCGATCGGCAGGGGTTTCGGGGCGGAGGGCTCGGTGTTTGGGTGGAGCCTTGCGCCTTCTCTGTGCTCGTTTGCTCCCTCTGTGCTGTGGGGTCGGAGGCGGAGTGGGTTCAGTGGCCGACGGCTGCGCCGCTGGCTTGGGCTTGTCGACACGTCGTCCGGCACTGGAGAACTCCGGCGTGGGGTCGCGGCTCTTGTGCGGCCGCGCCAGCGGAATCTGCCGGTGGATCTGAGTGCGGGGGCGGATGTCGCGTTTGGGTTGGGTCGGGCCGTCTGAGGAACTTTATGGGCTGGATTTAACTGGAAGCGGCAGGGATACACTTGGGTTTCCTCCAGGGAGTACTTTCTAACTGCTCCGTACTTTCCACACACATGTATCTAAACATATTTTAGTGTAAGATACATGTTTAGATACATGTGTGTGAAAAGTAGGTAGAAAGCCTTATGTTTTGATACAAGATCCTAATTTATGGAGTAATGGATTTTGTTTACTATGAATGTGTGATAAAAAAAATGTGATCACCAGATTTCTCTCGGGCTGCTCACCACACGCCAATCCCATATGATTTCATTCATAAACTTAGTTTTCAACAATAATCGTTTGTTTCTTTATGCCCCATTTTTCACTCGATGAACTATTCGCTAACTTATTTTAGAGAGCATCCAAAGAATCACTGTCTCGCCAAAATTCTATTTTAGTTTTCCTGTATGATTCGGAAGTCATACCATTTCAATTCTATAGTTTCGTCGTGTTGGGTTTCAAGAATTTATGTTTCCCAGAAATACACTTGTAAACGGAAATGATTTAGGTTGAAAATGTATATTCCAACTCTTGAGGTTAGTCATCGATGATTCCAAAGCTCATTCAGAATGTCCATTGATTCGATGCTAGTTCAGAATGTCCACGTTTGTTCATCCACATTGCTCAGTTTTGGAACCAAAAGACGGGCATCATGACAGTTTGAGTGATCTTGTATAAAATAATCATATATAATGAGTGTGGCGAAGAGGTGGACCACACTTATAACTTCATATGAATGGCCACGTAGTGAATCGAAGTAGGAGAGAAGACTAACACGATGAAGTTCTTGCAAGTTTACCATGACATTCATAATTGGAAGACTCGTGGAAAACTTACAAATGATATCAGCGGTGGAAGTGGAATGGCCAACAAGGTCAATTGTTATAGTTCTATGTTTCCTGATGAACTTTATGTTTTGATTGTCGCACTTCTTATGATGAACCATGTTGAGTTTTTTTTTAAATGTAAGCATGATGTACTATTTGTTTCAGGTTTTATTTTACTGACTTCCATTATCATGAAGTTATTTTAGAGTAATTCAGACTGTCCGGTGAGGAGGGACAACATCCTGCTCAACGCTGCCGAGCTCAGGTCTTAGCAAGCAGCAGATCTATCCTCCTTGAGGGAAAATGTTCGGAAAAGTGCTAGCTGGATGTTTGGGCACCTGCAAGTGAACTACGACTTCTTCCAGAAACTTGGACTACTCGACATGGATGAGTTCTTGGGTGAACTACGACTTCTTCCAGAAACTTGGACTCGCTACTCGACATGTTTGGGCAGTACTTCACCCTAAAGCCGGTGCCATGATTATTTCATTTGGCATCGACGGTGAAGTGGGCCAATTTTGCACGGGTAATATTGTGTGGCATCTTGTTGGGCAATTTGGCACCGATAATATTGTGGTGGTATTTTTTGGTGGGTAGTTTGACACCAGTGATTTTGTAGAAGGTCTAAGAAGATAGAGTTACAATGATTGTTGTTAGATTCATGATTTAGGGGCAGTTTGGCAGCTCCGTTTTGAAGTATTATGAGGATACTTCAGTTTCTAAAAATAATGAAGTATAGAATACTTTAGGCTTAGTTTGGCAGTGAAATATTTTTAAAATCAAAGTATTGGAAAACCACTGTATTCTTATGCCTAGCGAAGCAATACTTTAGTATTGAAAAAAGAGGTCCAGCCCTCTTTTTCATATATTTCAAAAATAGTGTAGTTTTGTAGATATTGAAGTATATAAAACTACAGTTTTAACTAAAGCCAAACATCTCAAAGTATTTAATACTTCAATATTTTTGAAAACCAAAGTATTCTTAGAATACTTAAAAAATACAGAGCTCCCAAACGGGGCCTTAAGGTGTTTGGCTCCAGTGGAAATTGTGATTTTCTAAACTTAGTATTCTAAAAACTGCATTTTTTTACCGTATCGGAGACTTCAGTTCCGACCTCTTTTTTTCCAAACGGAGAAACGCATCTCTTCCTCCCCTGGGAAAACGCATCTCCTCCTCCAGTCGTCTTCGCCTACGATGCCGTCTTCTTCAGCCATATCCTCTTCTTCAGGCATGGAGAGAGCAGGCTCACCATGTGGAAAGAAGGTTCTGTCTTCTCTTATTTGATTCTGATCTGCGGCTTGATGTTTCTTCCCTACTTGATTAATTGCACCATTGCTGGCACCTAGGCCATGGTATTGTTGCCCAGATCCCCTCGTACACGGATGTCACCGATCCGGTTTTGGCGCACCATATCCTCGATACGTACTGTTTTCTTGTTTTCATGTGGTTGTATGCATGAATCAACCCCAAATCTAGTGCACATCTATTCCGTTTTGTTCAGCTGCATAATATTCCCAGATTAAGTTTCACCTCCTGGTGCGGATGCGCTTATTGTCCTTTCTTGCCAGTTCTAGCTACATTGTCGGATGACCGGACACCGACCCTCTGGCACCTAGGATGTCCCGCCGTCGTCCGAGAAATCCATGTAGCCACAGCCGTAGTATACCACAAGATTACAAGGTTTATGAGCCGTAGCCTACCAGAAAACATGCATACACCTATAATGCCTAGTTTCATTCATTCTTGCATGCAATCTGGTGACTTTGATATCTCATATTCATAGCTGCCTCACATTATCTAGTCGATTGTGCTACACAGACGCATGTGAAGTATTTTGCTTGAAGCATTATGTAGTTAGTTTGATACAAATTTTCTGAATTTATAGGCCAGTTAATCAGATGGAGCTGAAGCATTCAAACGTGCGCAGCTCATGCACAACCATGCATGCAGCGCCATGCAGCAATCGATGGTCAAAAGAATCATCCATGCACTCGATCAAAGTGATGGTTAAACAATACTTCCCAAACGCTTCACAGTTTTTGGCAAAACTGAGAAATAATGTCGTATTGTGAGACTGAAGTATTCATTTGATAGGCACTTTATTACTTCAGTATCAAGATTGTCGGGGGCTACCCCCGGGTAGGGTCATGGTGAGGTAAAATCTATGCCCAGGTGTGGGCCTGGTTACAGTAAAACCGGCATAACTGGGCTTCAGAGTGTGGTGCAGGTGCAAACCGAGATAGGCTTACCGAGATAACCTGTGCCAAAAGGGACCGGGTACCATGCTGGTGCCAGCCAGCATGGGTCGACCAAGGCAAGGGATCCGAGATAAAGATCCGAGATAACATAGCCGACATATGTATGTCGGTAACTTGTGAGTTTTCTTATGTGCATGGAAGGATATTTGAGGAAGGAGGATCCGGCATATCCATGCCGGGTTATCCTTGTGTCGGACAGAGGTCAATGCTCCTGTCATATCCCGTCTGGCACGGGAGCGCCTGACATGGGGGCGTGCAGGAGACCGAGATGGCAGGCCATTATTCCACCGCTGACTCCGGGTTATTCGGGAACAAAATGCGAGGCAGAAGCATGGGCAGGCCATGTCTTGTCTCTGCCAGAGGGTACCTTCTAGCTGCACCGTAGAGCTGCAGGACATGGGCAAGACACGTCCTGTCCACTGTGCAGAGACAATCATGACGTGCAGGCGTGCGAGTCTGCAGTGCCGGTACGGAGAGGTGACCGTTGCAAGTGGAGGGGTATTCCGGTAACCCGGTTTAGCCTATATATGCCCTCACCCCCTCCTGCGTGAGGGACGGTGCCCTGAGATACTTTCTACCCGTAGCTTCATCTCCTTCCTTGTGCTTTTCACCATTGTTGGATCATACAGCTCAAGGAGCAAGCTTGTATTTGTGATACCGAGATATATAGAGAGAGGCAGGCAGGAGTAGGGGCTTTACCTCCTCACGAGGGCCCTGAACCTGGGTAGATCTTGGTGTGCTTTGTGTTCTTCGTGTGTGCTTCTTAGCGCGCTAGCCCTCTCCCGGATTCCACCAGCGTCCATCGGCCCCACACTTTAGCCATCCTATGGCATCTGCCGTGATACCACCACGACAGTTGGCGCCCACCGTGGGGCAGCAGCGGCGCTGGCTGGTGTGACATTCCGGACGGGCTCCATCATCGACTCCGGCGAGCGCGTCGTTTGCGGGCTCGTCTGCAAGCTCGGCGCGCTGAACTTCATCAGCGACAACGCGGATGCTTCGGCAGCAGGCCGTTCCCGACGAACGGCTGCCTCATCAGCTTCGGCACCTTCGTGACCTACGTCGCCACCGAGGTTGTCTGCAAGTACCCCGAGCAGGTGCTTGTGGCTGAGGATCCTCCTGCTATCTGTGCGGCTCGCGGCCGGCGTAGCGCTCGCCCCGGGAGCTGCGCAGAGGTCATGATGACCGGCACTGCGGCTGATGCCGGTAAAGGAGACCCCGGCAAAAGAGATGCCGGTAATCCCGCACCAAAGGTTACCAGATCGGCGAAAGTGCCGCTGGAGAGGAGGGAAAACCTCCCCGGCCAGGCCGGTACATCCCATGTGCCGGTTAAGCCAGCTCACCTCGAGGAGATCATAGAGAAAAATGTGCCGGTAGTTGCCGGTACAGATGCTGCCCAATCAGAGGCAGAGTTGGAGGCACGGCGTCAGAGCTTGCTTCAGGAGGCTCTGGAGATGGCCGAGGTGAGAAGAGAATTTGGGATAACTGTCCGTGAGTATAACCTAGCACATGGTTTTACCCCGGTAGCTGCTCGCCCTAGTCGAGTAGAGGATGTGCGCAAGAGAGGTAAAAACCTCAATGCCGAGTTGGCTAGAGATGGTAGATCTAGCTCCAGCAAAACTCCTAGCCTTATCGGTCGAAAAACCGAAGTATAGTTCCCCTGCTAAGACTCTTAGAGCTGCCGAGGCAGCAAGAGCCGAGTTGTCTGGCTTATCCGGAGAAGCTCTCCGCAGGCAGCAAGACCGAGTTAATGAGCTGGTAGCTGTGGCTACCCGGCAGAATGAGGCCTATCGCCAGGCCAACACAGTTGCAGGTGGGTCCGATGTTGTTCACTCGGCTAGGGGAGCTAGTGGATCTAAGGGGCAAGCTTCATCACCGCATGTCGGTGGAGATCGTGACCGGAGTGTAAACTCCGGTAAGAGCAAACAGATACAGGTGTATGACCCGGCGTGTGCCGGAAAACAGGTAGTTGGGCGAGGTAGTGCCGGCCGGGGTAGAAGCAATCCCGGTCAGGGCGGTCCAGGTGCCGGGGTAGTTAACTCGGCTGGCCGAGGTTATCCACCTCGGTATCCGACACAAAATCTCGCCCAGCAGCAGCAGCAAAATGTCGGGCATGTCCAGCAGCCGCAAGTTGTTGAACAGGTGGCTAACCGCTATGATGATGGTTACTCGGCTATGGAGAAAGCCGGGTATCCGAGATATGAAGGTGCACTGGGATCTCGGTTGGGACTCGCCAGTTGTCACCAAATGATGCACGCTACAAGTTGGACAGATTTATATGTCCGAGATGCTGGAAGAGCAAGGTCCACCTGGTCCGGCATGTTTTGGACCTCGGATCATGAGGGAACCACCGGTGCGGCACTTTCAGCTAAACCGAGGTGCAAAAACATATGACGGCAGCACTAAGCCGAGGACTGGCTGACAGATTATGTGTCGGCTGTGCATATTGCGGGAGGTAACCGCAGATGGGCGGTGAGGTATATCCCGCAGATGTTGGAGGGGCCAGCCCGGATTTGGCTGAACAACCTGCGAGAGGGCAGTGTTGATTGCTGGCTGGACTTTGAAGAAGCATTTGTTAGCAACTTCTCCAGCACATACAAGAGACCAAACCGTCCTCAGCAGCTTGCGATGTGCAAGCAGAGGGATAATGAAACTGACCGGGATTACTTAACCCGGTGGAGTACTATTCGCAATTCCTGTGAAGGAGTTGTAGAGGCACAGGCCATATCTTGGTTTGCCCAGGGGTGCCGACACGGCTCCATGCTCTGGCAGAAGTTGCAGAGGGAAATGCCGGCCACTCTGGCCGAGACAATCCGGATTGCGGATAGCTATGCACTGGGTGATCCGATGCAACCTTTGCTGAACTCGGGAGAGCCGAGTAGAAGATACCCGGTGAACAACAGACCCGGGCCAGTCAGGCAGAACGATCGCCAGGACTTCGGTAACAAGAGGAGAGAACCGGATTACCGGTATGGCTCGAACCAGGTTGCAGCTGTAAACCAAGACCAGCCAGATGCCGGTAATAGCCAGCGTCCGAAGTTCAATGGCCCAGCATGGGGCCAGAATCAAGAGGGAAGAGGCCATGGGGTGACCAGAAGCCGTCATTAACTTATGAGGCTATGTTGGATGGGCCATGCAGTTTCCACACCCAAGACATCCGCAGGCCTGCAAATCATACAACTCGGCAGTGCAGCTGGTATCAGCGCACAAGGGGAGAAGGAGCCAGAGCCGGAGGAAATCAGTGGGGGCACCTCAGAGAATTCCGCCGAGGCAAAACTTGCCGCTTACCGGAGCAAATGCTATCCCGGTGATTCCGCCAGTTCCGAGGCAAGCAGATCCGAAGCCTGTGAATCAGGTGAATGTCGGAGGGAACAATAACAACACTGGTCCCAGCAGGCAGGGAGAGTATCCCCAGGGAGATTACAGAGAAGCTCATCAGAGCTATGTGATATTTGTGACCGAGCCAACTGACAAGAAGAGCTTGCATCGGCGTGCACTGGAGGTGAACGCAGTTATGCCGGCAATACCGAAGTATTTGCACTGGTCCGAGCAAGAGATCACTTGGAGCAGAAGGGATCATCCCCGAGTTATGCCAACTCCGGGAGGTTATGCATTGGTAGTGGATCCGACATTCTTCGGACCGACACTCAATATTCGGTTCACCCGAGTTCTCATTGATAATGGGAGTGCTATCAATATCATGTACCGAGACACCATGGTGAAGATGGGTATCTCGGCAAACATGCTGCAACCGAGTTCTACACCTTTCATGGCATAGTGCCAGGTGTTTCATGTGCACCTATGGGCAAAATTTGGGTTGATGTGTTTTTGGCACCAAGGACAACTGCCGAACTGAGAGTATCCAGTTTGAGGTAGTGGACCTCGAAAGTCCATACCATGCTTTACTCGGTAGGCCTGCATTGTCCAAGTTCATGATATCCACCCATGTGGGTTACCTCAAGATGAAAATGCCGGGTCCTAATGGCATCATCACTATCTCGGGTGATTACAAGCGTGCACTGGAGTGTGCCTCGGCTGGATCGTGCTTAGCCGAGTCACTGATTATCGCTGCAGAGAAGAAGAAGATCCATGAAGTGGTGGCATTGGCTCAGTCCGCACAACTCGGTATGCCGGGTATGGCTAACCCGGAGCAGAATGCAACTTTCGAGGTGCCCAAAGAGACCAAGAAGATCAATGTTGACCCGGCATGTCCGGACCACAACGTCATCATTGGTACCGGGTTAACTGAGAAATAGGAAGGCGAGCTCAGTCACTTCCTCCGTGAGAACCGGGATATCTTTGCATGGTCAAATCAGGACCTGCCAGGTGTTCCGAGGGAGTTGGCTGAGCACTCTTTGTTCGTCAGACCGGATATGAAACCGGTGAAGCAACCTATGCGACGTCTCTCGGATGAGAGAAAAGTGATAGGTGATGAACTGGCCAGGTTACTTGCATCTGGGTTCATCATGGAAGTGCTGCACCCGGACTGGTTGTCTAACCCGGTCCTGGTGGAAAAGAAAAAAGATGACCCAATGTGGCCATTGTGTGGCGTATGTGTATTGATTACACAAACTTGAACAAGGCATGTCCTAAGGATCCATTCCCGCTGCCTCGGATAGATCAAGTGATCGATTCCACAGCCGGGTGTGAGCTGTTATCCTTTGTAGATGCTTATTCTGGTTTTCACCAGATACCACTGAACCCTGCTGATCAAATGAAAACTGCTTTTATCACCCCGTATGGGGCTTATTGCTATCGTGTCATGACCTTTGGTTTGAGAAATGCTGGTGCCACTTACCAGAGATGTATGCAAAAATGCTTGCATGATCAAATAGGAAAAAATGTGCAGGTGTATGTCGATGACATTGTCATCAAGTCTAAGGAGAAATCCACTCTGATTGATGATCTCCGAGAAACATTTGAGAATCTGAGGAAATTCCGGATAAAACTTAACCCGGACAAATGTACCTTCGGTGTGCCGGCAGGCAAATTACTCGGTTTCCTCGTGTCAAGCCGAGGTATCGAGGTGAACCCGACAAAAATCCGTGCTATTGAAAGCATGAGGTTACCGACATGTCTCAAAGACGTGCAGAAATTCACTGGATGTTTGGCATCTTTAAGTCGGTTTGTTAGCAGGTTGGGGAAAAGGCATTGCCTTTGTATCAACTCATGAAGAAAACAACCCACTTCGTGTGGCCCCCGCAAGCAGATGCGGCGTTCACCGAGTTAAAAAAGATGTTGGCAACTGCGCCGATACTGGCTTCACCATTACCCAAAGAGCCGATGTTGCTCTACATTGCAGCCACAAACCGGGTTGTGAGTGTCGTATTGGTAGTGGAGAGAAGAAGATGGCAAAACTGTGCAGAGGCCAGTGTATTACCTAGCGAGGTGATCTCGTTATCCAAGCAGAACTATCCGCACTACCAGAAAATGACATATGGTGTCTATCTGGCTGCTAAGAAGTTGAAACATTACTTCCAAGAGCATTCAATCACTGTGGTGTGTGAGGCTCCTATCTCGGAGATCATTGGGTGTAAAGATGCAACTGGCCGAGTAGCCAAGTGGGCTATCGAGGTGTCCCCTTACACTCCTCACTATGAAAGAAGAGATGCCATTAAATCTCAGGCACTGCCGGATTTCCTGGTGGATTGGGCTGAAATGCAATATGAGCCACCACGGCCTGACCCCAATTACTGGAGAATGCACTTTGATGGATCAAGACAAAAATTGGTTTAGGTGCCGGGGTAGTCCTTACCTCGCCAAAGCATGATCAGTTGAGATATGTGTTGCAGATTCATTTTGCGGCATCTAACAATGTGGCCGAGTATGAGGCACTTGTTCATGGGCTAAATGTGGCCAAAGAAATTGGTATTCGCCGGATAGAATGTTTCGGAGACTCGGATTTGGTGGTGCAGCAAGTCTCGGGAAATTGGGATGCTTTAGATGCCAACATGGCGTTGTATCGGTTTCATGTCCAGAAGATCTCGGGGTTCTTTGAAGGTTGCGAGCTCACGCATATACCTCGGGCTGAAAATGACGCCGCCGATGTACTGTCCAAGCTAGGTTCATCCCGGGATCCAATTCCACCCGGCATAGCCTTGGAGCATCTGAGGAAGCCATCAATCAAACCATCGCCGGAGTCCGAGTCAATTTTTATCCCGGCAAAACCGGAGTCTGGTGCTGTTCCCATGGACGTCGATGTCGGATGCATTTGGGAGAACCCGGGGACTGCTTGGCAGAACCCGGGGACTGGTTACTCTATCTCGGAAGAAGTAATGTCGGTTGACCTCATGGAGGTGGATGATCTGATCTTTCCTGTGCGTCCTGTGCCGGAGTGGGCACAACCAATAATGGCATTTATGATGGATGGGAGTTTGCCAAGTAATGAAGTTGAAGCTAGGCAAGTGCAAAGAAGATCCAAGGCCTACACCATCATCAACCAGGAGTTATACAAGAGAAGTGTGACCGAGGTACTGCAGCGCTGTGTCGAGCCGCAGGAAGGGCAGGAGATGCTCCTGGAAATTCATCAGGAGATGTGGTCATCATGCTTCATCAAGAGCCTTGGTGGCTAAGGTATTCCGGCATGGGTTTTATTGGCCCAGTGCTTTGAACCAGGCAGAAGATATCGTCAGAAAGTGTGAGGGATGTCAGAGGTTTGCTAAAAAGATCCACCTGCCAGCCTCGGCACTCAAGACAATTCCAATCACTTGGCCCTTTGCAGTTTGGTGCTGGATATGGTGGGAGAGTTCAGGCCAGCCCGAGGTAACATGACTCATATGCTGGTGATGGTGGACAAGTTCACCAAGTGGATCGAGGTAAAGCCAATCCGGAAGTGTGATGGTCACACAGCGGTGACCTTTTTGAAGGACATCATTTTGAGATATGGTTACCCCCATAGCATTATCTCGGATAATGGCACAAACTTTGCTGTGGGAGAGTTTGCTCGGTTCTGTGCGGATAAGAGAATTCGGTTGGACATAGCCTCGGTGGCACACCCTGAGGCAAATGGGCAAGTGGAAAGAGCAAATGCATTGGTGTTAGCCGGTATCAAAGCCCGGTTGATTGAACCACTGTTGCGAACTCCGGGATGTTGGATAGAGGAGATACCAGCAGTGCTGTGGGGTCTAAGGACCACACCAAATCGATCAACTGGCTATACGCCATTTTTTCTGGTCTATGGGCAGAAGCGGTCTGCCAACCGACATGGAATATGACTCGCCAAGAGTGGCGCTGTACACTGAAACCGAGGCAAAAGAAGCTCGGGAAAATGATGTTGATTTGCTCGAAGAAGCACGAGAACTGACCTTATCTCGGTCAGCTATATATCAGCAAAATCTCCGACGCTATCATAGCCGGAAGATCAGCCCTCGGGTTTTCCGAGAGGGAGATTTGGTGTTGAGGCTAGTGCAACGCAAAGCAGGCCGACACAAGTTGTCACCTCCATGGGAGGGACCGTTCATTGTGAGCAAGGCTCTGCACAATGATTCATACTATCTTATAGATGCACAGGCACCGAGGAAAAATGTGATGGACAAATCCGGAGAGGAGACCAAAAGACCCTGGAATGTAGCTCTACTTCGTCCCTTTTACTCATAAGGGCGCAGTGTATGTATCTCGGTTTTCCTTTGAATAAAATGCCGGCACTCCGAAAAGAAACTCGGGGACTGCCTTTGTCCATATGCTTGTGTTTTATCTCGGTTTTTTCTGTGTTGTTCATATGTCGGATGATTTTGAGACCTCGTTTCAAAGTTCAAGTAATGTATGCTATTTTGTTGTGATCTTGTGACTCGACTGACGAACGCCGAAATGGCAGTCAAGAGCAGAGGTTATGGTATATGGTAAACATGAAAATGGACTCGGGGACTCGGTCCTAAAAAGATCCGACATATGTCGTTTACTAACCCGGTTTTTTCGTTCCTTTTCCTTGTGTCGGATGACTCTAAACCTTACCTCAAAATTTACAAGTATTGTATGCTATAATGATTGATCTTGTGACTCGACTGTCGAACGCCTAAATGGTAGACAAGAGCAAAGATTACTAAGTATAGTAAACAAGAAAGTAAACTCGGGGACTTGGTGCAAAGTGATACGGCATTAAGCTTGTCTTGTTGAAACTAATATGATAAAAGTAGCACTGCGAGATACTTAAACGTATATTTACATCTGCACCCGGCATTCCGGGGATTTAATGTTCAATGTTTGATAAGCTTAGGCAGCTGCCTCGGAGGAGCTCGGAGCAGTTGGAGCGGTGCGAGGCTCGGGAGCAGTCTCGGCGGCAGAAGAAGCTTCAGTGGTTGGAGCAACCTCGGGAGTTGGAGTGGCTGCCGAGGCACCAGCAGTGTCGGATACCGGCTTCTCAGAAGTCTCGGTTACCGGCTTCTCTGAAGCGTCGGTCGCAGCCGGCTTGGCAATGTCGGTTGCTCCGGCAGCAGAAGTGTCGGCTGCTCCGGCAGCGGAAGTCTCGGTTGCGCCAGCAGCAGCAGTCTCGGTCGCTCCGGCAGTGGCAGCGTCGAGAGTCTCGGCCTCGATCTCCTCATCAACGTCATCTTCTTCTTCGCCCTCTTCATCATCCTGGTCATCTTCTTCGTCATCCGAGTAGGCGGGACCCGGGATGAAGTGTCGGGTGGGAGCATAACTGGCCATGAATTTGGCTGCATCTTTGCGGCTCTCTATCAATGTCGGATCGGAGGTCCATTTGGAGCCTTGGCGCAGGGAGCGCACGGCGTTGAGGTTGATGGACTCGTACCAGGAGAGCACAAAGGTCAGTGCTTGATCAGCTCCGGCACGAGCTGCTGAGGATCTCCACTCTCGGATCCTGGCCTCGGCCCCCGACAGACACTTGGACAGTTCTTCAATGCTAGACGGAGTTGGAGATCCTGGCCATAAGGCTCGGTAAGCTTTGATACCGGCATCAAGAAGATCCAGGCCAATGGCCTTCAAAGGAGAGATGCGAGCATTCAGAGCAGTCAAGTAATCTTCCATATCCCATTCCTCCGGGATTGGGCCAGCCTCGGCTCTCTTCGCTCGTGCCTTGCGAACAGTGTTGAGTGCAGCAGCCTTGGAGTGGGCGAAGTGATCTGAAGACAGAAAAGCTATCACCGAATTGAGTTATATACCGGCATATCTTAATGTCGGTGCAAGTAATGAAAGCAAAAGGAAAGGATAAAGAAACTTACAGTCCATCTCCTTGTTCAGCCGGGTGAGCTCGCGGAGCCAGATGTCGGATTTTGCCTTGAGGGCATCCAGTTCTCCTTGAGCCGAGGTAGCGCGAACCTCGGACGCTCGAGCGTTTCCTTGTGCTTTTGAGCAGCTTCCTCCTTTTGCATCAGGGCCTGCTCAATGCCGGTTTTCTCGCCCTGGACCCGGGCAAGCTCCTCCTGGAGCCGAGACACTTCTTGCCGTTCCTTCTGAAGGGCAGTGGCGTGCGCTTTTTCCTTGTTCTTCAGCGTCTCCTGAAGTTGCTTGTGGGACCTCTTGAGCTTGTTGTGGTCCAGAAGCAACTTCCGAAACACCGTGGTCCGAGCGTTGGTGCAATCCTGAAAAGAGCAAAGAGTTAGTATGATTAGTTGAAGATTCATGCCGAGTAAAGCTGAATGTCGGATTTCTTAAAGATTCCTGCCGAGTAAAACTCGACAAGAATCTCGGGGACTGGATGTCGGATTTTTGAAGATCCTAAGTGTCGGATTTTCTGATCCTAAGTGTCGGATTTTTGAAGATCCTAAGTGTCGGATTTTTGAAGATCTGAAGTGTCGGATTTTTTGAGTCTAATGATGAAAATTTTGTGAAGATTCGCGCTGAGTGATCTTTACTCGGGCGAGCACAGGTCACTCAACCCGAATCTCGGGGACTGGGGATTGTGTATGTTTATCATCTATGGCAAAGGAAATAAAAGTTTGGCTGAGGAAAAAATACCTCGGCAAGCTTGCTGGCTCGAAGGGTCGAGACTTGCAAATTGTGCATGGCCTGAGCAAGTGCACTGGGGCCAGCTGGATGTGGAGTGACCGGGTGCGCGGAGGAGACCTCGCTTGTGTCGGCAGCATTCCAGTCCATGTGGTACTGCTTCTCCGAGCCTAAGCTGTGTCCACTCTGAGTTTGGAGCTGGGGTAAAACCCAGCTGCTGCTGGTGACTCGGGAGACAGAAGTGGTGAGAGCTTGGTGCTCCGGGGTAGTGGTTGGAGTCAACACCACTTGTCTCTCCGGGTTGGCAAGCTGTTTCCCGGTGGCTGCTTGGCTCTGTGTCGGCTTGGCGAGTGGAATAGCTTTCCGAGTTGCTAACTCGGTGGACTTGGTGGGGGACTTGGTGGTGGACCTCGGCCGGGGCGGCTGCTTTGGCTGCTGCTGGTGCTGTTGAGGTTGTTGCTGTCCTTGGTGCTGTTGAGGTTGCTGCTGTCCTGTTGTTGCTGCTGCTGCTGTTGTTGTTGTGGTTGCTGTTGTTGCGGCTGTTGTTGTTGTGGTGGTGGTTGCTGTGCGCCCGAGGTCACCGAAGTGTCGGCCCGCGGGATGTCGGTTTCCGTGGTGGGGGCACCGGAGCCATCATCTTGGTCGAGGATCACAACCTCGGGAATGACAGTTGAGGTGGCGGGTGCCCCGGAGTCACGTGGCCGAGGTTCGGCTGTACTCGGAAGGGGCGAGCGCATAGAAGAGGCACTCTGGTCAACTTCAAGGGGGGCACTGCGTCAAACAAGAAAAAGTGTTATGTCGGGAAAAAGTTATCCCGGCAGAAGGAAAAAAGGAAGTAAGCTTGTGTCGGCAAAGAATATCTTACCCTTCAGTAACTGGCGGTGTCTTCTTGCCCTTCCTCGGCTTAACCGCTCCTCTCTTCTGTCGCTTCGCCTGCGGCTGCGGGATCCGAGGATGTGGAGGTTCCGGTTTTCGAGGTACCGGTCTCTGCGCGCTTGCGAGATGCCACTTGTTTGCCCGAGGTAGCAGGGCGTGCACTCGGGGCAGAGCCACCCGGGTTAGTTGATGCCGGGCTGGGTGAGCATATGCGATGGGACGAGCGTCAATTACCTCTAGCATTTCGAGATCATCATCATCTGACCAATCTCGGATTGAAGCTCGGGCTCGAGGCTTACCCGGGGTAGGGGCGCCAGCTCTCGGTATTGGCAGCTGATCCTCATCATCCGGATCTTCTACCTCGGCGACGTCCGGGGCAGGGATATCTTGGCCCCATTTGGTGGAGGGATCCTCTCCATCTTCAGTCTTTTGCCGGGTAAACCTCTGCAAACCAGAAGCAGTAAAACCGAGTTACTTTATGAGCGGATTATGGGACCGGCATAAGAGTTACCTCGGTAGGAAAAAATATGTCGGTGCAAGTTGCAAGGTTACTTACTTGCTCCGGAAGCCGAGTTCTGTTATGAGGTTCAAGACCCCATTCCCATTCCTCGGTCATCAGCGTGCGGGCAATTGCCTTGACACGTCTTCTGATCTCGGCTTTGTTCAGCTCGTGGGTGCTGATCCGAGTTGGATCATACTGGCCACTCATGTGGCAGATCTTGTGAACTCGGTCTTGGAGGGGGGAAACTCGGCGGCTGATGAAGGTCCTCAGGAGATCATCGCTTGTTAGGCCTGCCTTCACCAGCTCCTCCACGACCTTGTGGATCTGGTTGATCTCGATGTTCAGGTCCTTCGGGTTGAGGGACCAGTTAAACTGTTCAGTGGGGGTGGCGATGTTGAATAGCGGCAGGTTCAGATAATCGGCATTGTCTGGGCTGTCCGGGTTCTTCACGTAGAAGAACGTGCGCTGCCATTTCCGGCATGACTCCAGCCCTTGAATCCGAGGTAAGACGGAACCCTTCCGAGGTATGATGGTAGCAGCTCCGCACGGGGTCATCTCCTTGGGGAAGTTCTTGTTCTCCGGATCCGGGACACTTTGCTTCCGGAGTTGGAAGTACTTGGCCCAGAGCTCTACAGTGGGCCAAAGTCCGAGGTATCCCTCGGAGAAAGAGACACACGCAGAAAGCGTGGTAATGGCGTTGGCTGGAAGGTGGTGAGGTTGAAGCCGGAACCGATCCAAGAAGGACCGGAAGAACTCGCTCGCCGGGAGTCCAAAGCCGCGCTCGAAGTGCGCGACGAAGACCACGCGCTCGCCGGTTTTCAGCTTCGGCTCGGCCTCTTTGCCGGGAACCCGGCATATCACTTGTGCCGGAATGCGTTTGGTCCGGACTAGCCAGTCTATCTCGGCCTGGGTTACGTCGGAACCCTCCCACCCGGCGCGCTCTCCCTCAACGATATCCTCGGCAGGCTCCGGGGTATTGCTGGTTGACATCTCGGAAGAGATCTGCAAAAGAGGCACAGAAGAACCGAGATAAGTGTCTCGGAGTATGTGGGCAACAGAAGAACCGAGATAAGTGTCTCGGAGTATTTAGGCAACAGAGGAACCGAGATAGGTATCTCGGAACATTTGGGCAACAGAGGAAAAGTGCATAAGTGGCGGGAAACACATTTCTGTGGCTAAGTGTTTGATGGAAAGATCTACGGGAAAAATAAATAGAAGATAAATACAAGAACTTGTGAGTTGAAACTTATGAAGATCCGCGGAGAAACTATTGCAAGATTGTTAAGAGGCACGGTGAAGAAGATCTAAAAGGGATCTAAGTAATTACGGGCAATGGCATCTACGGAGAAGAGCAAGTCCGTCGGGGAAGATGAACAAAGTTCGCCGGAGAGGATGAACATGTTCATCGGAGAGGATGAACACGTTTTATCAGCGATGCTAAGGGAGATGAACTTACCGGAGATTGCGACGGTGATGCAGGGTGAAGATGCGCGGGGCTTGCCGGAGTTGCGCGTGTCCGGTGGCGGCGCGAGGTGCTCCGGTGGGCGGTGGCGCGCGAGATCAGGCGTCGTGCGGTGGTGGAGCTCACTGCGCGGCGGCGGCGATGTCAGGGGAGAAAAGGAAGAAGAAGAGTGCGGAGAAGGCGAGGAGAGGTGCCCGTCCCCCTATTTATGGGCACGGTGCGCGTGCAGTTTCCGTTTTTACCGCGTGCGGTTACCGCAACGGGCGCGCGGATTAACCGCGCAGATCGGTTGCGGTGTTTGCGGCCGCACGATCCGCCGCATCGTGGGCCACAAGGTGGTAACGGCCCACGGCGTGATCGCGTGCGGTTAAGGGCGCGGGAATCCAGGAGACGCGCCGCGGTCAACACACTCAAGTGCCCACGCGACGTGACGGCGCGTGACGTGGGCGGCGTGCGTGCAGAGATGTGTCTGTCCGTGCGCAGGAACCGAGGTGACGCGCAGAGTCTCTCCGCCACGTGCCAGGAGGAGATCTTCAGAGAGATTGTGGGAATCTTCCTGTGTCGGAGAGACCGGCATAAGGGCAAATCTCGGAGGTTGTGGGAAGTTTGATTCTTGAAGTTTGAGATAAACCGGCATGTGAATGTCGAATGGTTGGGTTAAGTTGAGTTGGTTGTGAAAGCTTGACTTGCTCTGTCAGCGGAGTTCTTGTGTCGGAGAAGCCGACACAGGGGCAAATGTCAGAGTCAGTGGGAGAGTTTGTTAGTGGCTCTACGGTTGAACCGACATGGTTATGTCGGATGCTGGTTATGGTTGTTTCGGTTGATTCAACCTGCTGTGGCCCTTCATCCAAGCTGCAGGACCGCACCAGGTTCGGGGACTAATGTCGGGGGGCTACCCCCGGGTAGGGTCATGGTGAGGTAAAATCTATGCCCAGGTGTGGGCCAGGTTACAGTAAAACCGGCATAACTGGGCTTCAGAGTGTGGTGCAGGTGCAAACCGAGATAGGCTTACCGAGATAACCTGGGCCAGAAGGGACCGGGGCACCATGCTGGTGCCAGCCAGCATGGGTCGACCAAGGCAAGGGATCCAGATAAAGATCCGAGATAACATAGCCGACATGTGTATGTCGGTAACTTGTGAGTTTTCTTATGTGCAGGGAAGGATATTTGAGGAAGGAGGATCCGGCATATCCATGCCGGGTTATCCTTGTGTCGGACAGAGGTCAATGCTCCTGTCATATCCCGTCTGGCACGGGAGCGCCTGACATGGGGGCGTGCAGGAGACCGAGATGGCAGGCCATTATTCCACCGCTGACTCCGGGTTATCCGGAAACAAAATGCGAGGCAGAGGCATGGGCAGGCCATGTCTTGTCTCTGCCAGAGGGTACCTTCTAGCTGCACCGTAGAGCTGCAGGACATGGGCAAGACACGTCCTGTCCACTGTGCAGAGACAATCATGACGTGCAGGCGTGCGAGTCTGCAGTGCCGGTACGGAGAGGTGACCGTTGCAAGTGGAGGGGTATTCCGGTAACCCGGTTTAGCCTATATATATGCCCTCACCCCCTCCTGCGTGAGGGACGGTGCCCTGAGATACTTTTCTACCCGTAGCTTCATCTCCTTCCTTGTGCTTTTCACCATTGTTGGGATCATACAGCTCAAGGAGTAAGCTTGTATTTGTGATACCGAGTTATATAGAGAGAGGCAGGCAGGAGTAGGGGCTTTACCTCCTCACGAGGGCCCTGAACCTGGGTAGATCTTGGTGTGCTTGTGTGTTCTTCGTGTGCGCTTCTTAGCGCGCTAGCCCTCTCCCGGATTCCACCAGCGTCCATCGGCCCCACACTTTAGCCATCCTATGGCATCTGCCGTGATACCACCACGACAAAGATACTGTATTTTAGAAATAACGGAGCCCCAAACTAGGCCTTACCCTTTACGGTGCTCGGTTTATTGACAAACATATTTTACCAGGTGGAACATGACCATGCGTCGAACAAAGGAGTGAGAAAATTGGTTAAATAAGATACAAGTTATATGTAAGAATTGTTTTGGAAAAAAATCAACCAGAAGCTAAAATTTTGGTGCAGAAGAAAATAGTATAAACCCTAAAAAAGCTCAAATTGTGAGTTTGAGAGTTGTTAAAGATAGGGACAACTAAGCTGAAGCGATGAAGTAGATATGAAAACTGATCAGGGAATCAACACACTATTTTGTTGGACGCAAACTGCATTACAAAAATGAAACTAAATAGATCTACAAAAGATGTTTAAGCCATGTAATTACATGAAATTGAGAAACAAAAATAATGGAAGAAAACTCGCTAAGGACGTAATTAATTGTATTAGCTCATATTAAAAAATACGAGTAGTAAAAAGCGACAACGACAATTTTAAATGGTCAACAGTACCCAAATGAAGACTAAACTCACACTAAATTCTCCATGTCCTAAAATAAATTTCATAAAAATCAACCGTAGAAACGCACGGCTATATTGCTATTAATAGTAAAGTAATGTATGGACCATGCGAGTGTATTCTTAATGGGATAATTTCTACTTTTAGGTCCTCTTTTTTTGTTCTTCCTCAACACCGTCTGGGCCATGGAGGCGCTGAAGCTGGTTGTTTAGGTGACACGTCATGGTTGAACCAGAAAAGGGTGAAGGGATAATTTCTACGTTTAGGTCCTCTTTTTTTATTCTTCCTCAACACCGTCCGGGCCGTGGAGGCGCTGAAGCTGGTTGTTTAGGTGACATGTCATGGTTGAAACAATAAAGATGAAGGTGTTTTCTCCTGTTGCAACGGACGGGAATATGTGCTATATATAATAATGCACTAAACTACAATTGTTGTATTGTTGAGGGGTAGGGGGCCAAGGCCCCCCTCCCTCCCCAAACATACACATATGGCAAGACTATATGCCATTGCTTGTGTAACAAATCATACGCAGTCCACTCTGATTGGAATCAACACATTAAGCGAGGCTACACGGCGAATACAAGGTGAGATTAATTTTCAAATATGAATTTGTTTAAATCTGACATAATTTGATCAAAAATCCGAAATTTGACATATTTTTGTTCTCCGTGCGCAGGACAGGTGAAGAAGCAATAATGCTAGACTTAGACTTATGGATAGGCTTTGGCTACGAAAAGCATACGGACAGACGTGCTGTGAATTGGTTGATTGAGCTTGCATAAATAGCGGACCTGAAGAACCGCATGAAGAGGTACAGTAGAAGCTGAAGAACCGTTATGCAACCCAGTCAAGTCCTCCGGTCGCAATCACCATCGCACCCGCACCTAATGCTGATTTCGATTTTGGCTCAGAGCATTTTTCGTGGATTCTGGACGATGCCTCGTTCGTCCCTCCTCTGCCGCCACCGTCTCAGGCGTGGTCACCATCAACCCTCTAGCTTAGCTCTAGTATAAGCTAAGGGTGACTTCTTTTAGGCTTTTGCTTATGCATAAGTCGGTTTATAGATTTTGGTGGGGAGAAACTGCGGTGTGCAGAAACTCCTAGAAACTATATGAGAGACTTCTTTTGGGCTTCTAGAGTTTTGCTTATTTGTTGTTTTAACTTGTGAGATGTCTGAAATACCCCTCAATTTGATATGCTCACCAAATAAAGTGATAGGTATGCTAGTTTTTAGTGTGAGCACAAAGCTAATCAAAGAAAGCATATATATATTTCAAATTATAACAAGCTAATACGAAATTATACAAGCTATATACTATAGTTATCCATATTTAGGTCGTCAAGTTTAGTACAATCTCTATGCATAGAAAATCTGCATCAATATAATGAGCATCTGCTCTCACTTCTCTATCTACATACATCTTAGACACCATATCTAATATTTAATACATGGGCCCAAAAAATAATTAAAATAAAGTTTTCCCTTTGTCCCTGACGGGCGTCAGCTCTTTCAACCTCATGCACATTTTTTTTTAGAAATAAAGGGCCCCGCCCCGGTTCCATTTCATAGAAAAGAAACCATCATGTCTTACAACAGCATTACAGCACTCGAGAACGATTAAGCATCGTCCCAGAAACTAGAAAGGAAAAAAAACATCGAGATGATTCTCTGAAGCTAGTGCTCAGAGAACATCAGACCATCGAGGGAGGACTCAGAGAGCCTGCAGCATTGGAGGGATCGTCGGCATGGGATCGTCGGCATTGTACGGAGGAGCTCCACACCAACACCCACGGCCGCGCCGGGTCCCTAGAGGGAGCCTTGCCACCAGCTCCGGCAGTCCACGCGCGCCCCAGATGGACGACACCGAGAAGAGCAGCACTGCTACCGGGGTACGCCCCAGCACCGTCGTCGAAGACCGCATCCATGAGGACGACGGGGAGCAGATCCGCCCCCAGGGGAGCCGTAGCGACCAGCCCGCCGGCCAGAGCAGCACCGGCAGAACCCGCCAGATGCATGTCAGGCTCCAAGGCGATGCCTCCAAGAAGAAACGACACCAAGGCGACGTCATCGCCTGATCCGAGGAAGCCTGGATCGGGGATTTCTCCCGGAGCACTGACAAGAGAACACATGCGAAGAGGACACCTCCCGGGGAGGAGCACGACACCCGAAGGCGCCGTTGTCCATAGGCTTTCGCCCCGCAGTGCCTCCCAAGATCAGCATCAGCACGGGACGGCCACACCACCACCACAACGCCACAGCCAGAGGATGGACGGGCCACCGCTTCTGGCGACGGCCGCAGAGGGCCGCGGCACGATGTGGGGAGGTCAGCCGAGGTCGGGGACCTCGCGGCGGAGCCACGCACCGGCGCGGGAGCCAGCGAGCGGGCGAGCAGGCCGAGGCGACGGGGGCGATCTCGCAGTGGGGATTGGATTTTTGGGAGGGGAAGCAACCGGGGAGGCTCCCCGCCGCCGCCGTCCGTCGTGGGAAGGCCTCCTCCGGCAGCGGCGGGGACAGAGGGAGGCGGGGAAGGCTGCTTCAAGCGGCGGCGGCGCGGACGCCTCGGGGTCGCCTGGGAGAGCGACCCAGAGGCGGCTAACCCTATCCTCACGCACATCCCTTTCCTCTATCTACTTCAAATCTCAAACTATCAGATGAGACATCCATGACGGCAAAAATGGATTTGTGTTAACGCTGGGAGGGGAGAACAAGAATAATTTGAAGATGATACGTAGTGGAACACGAATTTTGAATAGAAAATGACCCGAACTGAGAGGCCAGATTGGGTGGTAGCGAGATGAGCTGGGTCGGGGTTCGCTTCGCTGTCACGAGCAATTGGAGCGACGCGGGCAGTTCCTCTGCGGTGGCAGTTTTCCTGTAAATAGACGAAACAATAGGGCTAAGCCTCCATACCGATTCAGTTCGGAGCGGAGAAGCTCGGGAAGCTCTCCAAAAACTGGTCGAGACCAGTTTCTTAGATTGCACTGGCCGGGAGCTTCGCGGTCCAGAGAAGCCAACCACCAGCTGGGCACTTCTTTTCAGCTTGTGCTGTCTGAAACCTAGAAACCATCCCATAAGCCCAAAAGAAGTCACATCCACAGAGTGCGGTGATATGTATATGGCTCCCGTTAAAAAAAATGAAATTTACATTTTAATGTTTCTCAAAAATCGAAACAAAAATTTTGGCTGGAGATAATGTTGAGATACTCCCTCCGTATAAAAAAGTCTTATATTTTGATACGGAGGGAGTATATAGTTGTGTAAAATCTCAAAGAAAAATTCGTAGTATTTTGGCCTGGGCGAAAAGATAAATCCGCAGCTCTGAATGATGAACAACGAGTTTCAAAAATTTGAAAACTTTGCCAGATTTATCTTTTTTGCCCGGGCCAAAATATAATGAATTTTTCATTATGAATTTTTCATTGAGATTTTTCACAACTACAGATCTCAACATTATCTCCACCCTGAATTTTTGAAAACACAAAAGTGCAGATTTGAATTTTTTTAAAAAACGAGAGCCATATAGCTTGGGCTACACTTGGGTTCCGTAATCCACAACTTTATTATATAACAGGTTAATGGAAAATATAAATCGAGAAGCCTGACGAACACGCAGATACATCTGTCGTCAGACATTCTCGCCCGACTCAAACATACAGACTCAAGACACAAATAAGCAAAGTTTACAATCAAATGTGCGTTCTGAAATCATAAAACTGGAAGGCTGTACCAAGAGAAGGAAACAAAAGCAAAATAAGCGCGAAAGATTTAGTGATCCCCGGTGATCTTCTCGGTTGCGCTGGTGGTGTCCTTGGTGGCCGCGCTGCCTGTGTTGTCTCCCCCGCCCATCCCCAGCGTGTTCACCACCGCGTCCTTGGCGCCCACCACCGCGCCCACCACCGTCTCGCCGGCCTGCTGGAGCACGCTGCCGGTCTTGTCCTTGCCGGCGACGGCGGAGTCCTTGGCATACTGCGCCGCGTCGTAGGTTCTGTCCTGCGCGTACTGCGCGGTCTCCGCCGCCTTCTGCCTAGCCGCCTCCGCGGTCTCGGCGGCCTTCTGCTTCGCCAACTCTGTCTTCTCGCCGAGGAAGCTGCCGGTGTTGTCCTTGCTCTCGACGGTCTTGTCCTTGGCCGCCTCCGCGGTCCCGGTCGTCTTGTCCTTGGCCGCATGCGCGGTCTCGGCGGCGCGGTCCTTGGCGGACTGCAGCGTCTGGGAAGTTGTGTCCTTGGCCTCGGCGGCCTTCTGCTTGGCGGCCTCCGTGGCGCCCTGGCCCTGCTCGGACGCATGCCCCGCCAGGCCCGCCGCCCGGTCCTTGGCCGCCTGCGCCGTCTGGAAAGCTGTGTCCTTTGCCTCGCCGGCCTTCTGCTTGGCTGCCTCCGTGGCACCCTGGCCCTGGCGGGACGCGTGCCCGGCCAGGCCCGCCGCCTTGTCCTTGGCCTCGTACGCCGCGTCCTTGGCCGCGCCCGTCACTTGCCCCGCCTTCTCCTGCAAACACACCACGATCACAGCATATCAGTCACGGCGCACGCACGCCGGTCGACAACGTGGAAATGTAGGTACCTGGGTGTGGCCCTTGGCCTCGCCGACGCGGTAGCTGGCCTGGTCCTGGTTGGATGCCATCTCGATCTCGCGAACTAAACTGGCTCTGCTTCGCTCGAAGAAGCAAGATCACTCGCGAACACGAACTGGAATTATGGGTAGATTTCTCTCTGGAAATTTTAAGGTCACTGGCTCTCAACTCAGCTCTGATCGATCTGCCTGACAAGAAGCGGACGTCATTTATATAGGCTGCGGCAGCCGCTACGGCGCATGCCCGGCCGTGGGACACGTCGCGCGGCGGAGCACCTACAGGAGGGACACGTAGAGAGGACACGCGTTACGGCGCCTCCGAGCCTTCGGGAAGCCTGGCCATATCACGAGAGCTGATTGGATCGAACGCTTGACGAAGCTGATTAAGAACTCATGGAAGACGGAGAAGTACAGTTGAACAAGTGTAATGACAGGTTGGAGAGATGGAGTGGATAGCAGATGACGAGGGAGTACACACTGTCTCTCATTTTTAAACTGGATCCATGAATCGTGGCCGCATACGGACTGGTTAAGGATCAGACTAATCTGATCGGGCAGAAATGTACAAGTGGGATACGCCTTTCTGCGTGCATGCCAAAGTTCGCCGTGACGCAGTAACGCCATACAACGCGATGACTGTTCCTCTCCCGCGCTCCCCCGAAGGCGACTCCACCCCGATCCCGATCCACCACCAAATCCGAAGCCAAGAAACCCGAAAACCCCTGAATTCCCCTGATCCTAGCTACAACGATCCCAAGCCAAACAACCTAGACCGCATAGATTCCCTTTATTTTGCCAAAATCAAAGCCCAAGCCAGACATGCCATTCAAACCTCAAAACTCTGGTCCAAGAAATTGGAATCCTTCAGAGCGCGATTGAAGAGGGAGATTGATGAGGGAGGAAAGAAGCCACCGGATCCAGGGCCGCCGGAAACGGCGAGCGCCTCGATTGAAGCCGTTAATTGCAGGAATGAAGAGAGGGAGGAATCACAAGGAACGGCCATGGTCATGGGGGATCAATTGCCGGCCTTAACAGGTCTTAATCAGAGGAGTAACAGGCCAGTAATGGTGGCGCCTAGGGATGCTATATCAACAGCAAGCAGAGAGGGGAGAATCACAACTCCCAAACCCATCCGCTGCAATCCCCCACTTCCAGTGCACACAAGGTGTTTGTGTGTCTGCCTGATGGCGAGCACAGGCAACAGGACAATGGAGGAAGTGAGCGGTCGCAACGCGACGCGGCCGATCGCGAGAGATGCTGAATTCCGCAGGCGCGCCGGGAAAGGAGGAGCTGGATCGAGCGCGGGCAGCAGCGTCCTGGTCGTCGACATGGCAAGTGCTCGCCAGGCTGTGCGCGCACGGTTCATGGCCGTCGGCCTGTTCCTGTCCGTCCTGCTGGCGAACTCCCAGCAGGTGATTGACCACATGAGGAGGGTGTGGAAGATCAGAGGCGTCATGGAAGCAAACCAGGTGGAGGCTGGCGAGGGACAACGCAAGTTCGTGCTGGAGTTCTCGGAGGAGGGCGACCGCGACCACGTCGTCCGTGGCGGACCATGGCAGTACAAGGGGGACGCGTTCCTCGTCGAAGGGCTGGAAGTCGGTGCTGACCCGGCTACGGCCCTCTTCACTCACATCCCGATGTGGATTCAGTTCCGCAACATCCCCTTCTACATCCTCACCAAGAAGCTCGCCCGGGAACTAGGAGAACACGTCGGCACGCTCATCAAGATCGACAACAACGCGAGGGGCAACATCTGCGACAAGTTCTTGAGAGCAAGAGTGCAGCTCCCGCTATACATGGCCCTGCAAAGGGAGATCATCCTGATGGATGAGATCACGGTGGAGGAAGTAGCAGTACAACTAAGGTATGAAAGGCTCCCAAATTTTTGCCTTTTTTGTGGTTACATTGGGCACATGGAAGCAAGATGTGATGCACCTGCGGGAGAGAGGAAAATTTGTTTCAATCAGGAGCTCAGGGTACAGCCGGTGCACTTTGAAGACCCAAGAACCTGGTTCCTGCCGGAGGAGATGGGGAAGCAAAACAAGCTGACTACTCCGACAACTATCTGGCGAGCCCAAGGACCGGCACCCTGGCCGGCCCCATGGGAGGGGGTGATGCCACAAGCTGGAGCATCTAGAATCAACCATCCCTTGCAGGCGGTGGAGAAGGTTGCTGAAGAAGTGGCGAAACTCTGCGTCGACGAGAACAGCAACAAGACCCAGACTGAAGTGGTGATCACACCAGTAGTAGAAAACAAGGAGCTGACGGTGAGCATCATCGACACAAACTGCACCGACATAACGGGCGTGGGAGAAACTGCAGCCCCCGACAACAACCTTAGGGCTGCAGAACCCACGAAGAGGGACACCGTCAGCGAGGAAGTGGTGGCTGCCAAAACCCTCGACAACAACACTGGGCTGGCAGCCATCACACCAATCGCCAACGGCAACAAGAAAGGATGGAAGAGGAGGGAACGTGATCTGAAGGGAAGCAACAATGAACAGAACTTAGCACCAGCAGACCAGACTCAGCAACAAATCAGTGGCAGGGTGAGGAACCGCACAGAAGAGGAAGAAGATGAGATAGGGATGATGCAGGTCACAAAACGAGGCACTATGCAACCTCCGACCCTGTCGGAATGCCTTGGAGAGGAAGGACTGCAGAGGCTGCGTCAGGCTGAACTGGAAAGAGAGGTGGAGCAGGATTTGGAGGAGAGGAAGAAAGCAAAGGAAGCTACCGGCCCTGGGGCTGCCGGTCCACTGTCGGGCGCTGATGTTGGCGCCTGGCAGGCACAATGATCATCCTGTTCTGGAACTGCCGAGGACTGGGGCAACCTCGGACAGTTCAGGAGCTGACTCGCCTTGTGCGAGAATTCCGCCCAAGCATGCTGTTCCTCTCTGAAACGAGACAGAATAAAAAGCTGGTCGAAAGCATCTGTAAAAGACTAGGTTTTAATAGTTGTTTCCCTGTTTGTTTGCCTGGTAAAGGTGGGGGCTAGTGCTGTGTTGGAAAAATGATGTAAAAGTTGATCTAATCAACTTCAGCCCACACCATATAGATGTAATTGTCCAGCATGAGACTGAAATAAAATGGAGGAGCACTTTCGTTTATGGAGAACCGTGTGCTCATCAGAGACATGAATTTTGGAAGTTGCTAAGGAGAATAAAAACTAATAGAGCAGACAAGTTGCCTTGGCTGATGTTGGGAGATTTCAACGAAGCACTATGGCAGAGTGAGCATTTTTCTACCACTAGAAGGAGTGAAAGAAAGATGCAAGATTTCAGAGACACCCTTCAATATTGTGACCTACATGATCTAGGATACAAGGGTTTGCCATGGACCTACAACAACCAACAAGAGGGAAGATGTAATGTCAAAGTTAGACTCGACAGGGCAGTTGCCAACCAAGCCTGGAGTAATTTATTCATAGATGCTTCTGTTGAACATATCATTTCGTCCAGATCAGACCATCTGCCTGTGGTCTTGAATATGAATAAGAAAGCCGCTTTTGAGAAAAAGCAGCCTATATACAGATATGAAGCTATGTGGGAAAGAGAGGAGTCACTGGGAAAGGAGATTAATGATACGTGGCTTGCCTGTGATCATGTACAAAACCTCGCAGATATCAAAAGCAATCTCCAAACAACCATGAAGTCGCTGAGATGCTGGAGCAATGAAAATTTTGGCAAGGTTGATTTGGAAATTAAAAAGCTAAAGAAGAGACTGGATTGGCTTTACAAGCATTATCCACACCTTCACTCGGCTGAAATCAGAAGGGTGACGGCAAGACTAGATGAGCTGTTACTAAGAGAGGAGACAATGTGGAGACAAAGATCAAGAATTACATGGCTAAAAGAAGGTGACCAAAACACAAAGTTCTTTCATAGGAAGGCAACGTGGAGAGCTAAGAAAAATAGGATCAATTCCCTGAAAACGGAAGACAACAAGATCCTCCAAACCCAAAGGGAACTCCTAAATTACTCTAAGGAGTTTTTTTCTAACCTGTTCACAGAGGATAAACAAGTTAATCCCTCTGAACTGCTGGATATCATAGAACCACAAGTCACCCAAGACATGAACGATGCTCTTATGAAAGAATGGTCGGATGAGGAGATATCCGACGCATTATTTCAAATTGGGCCTCTCAAGGCCCCGGGACCAGACGGTTTCCCTGCTAGATTTTTCCAAAGAAACTGGGGTGTGCTAAAAAGTGATGTGATCAGAGCTGTGAAGGATTTCTTCAGAGTAGGGGTAATGCCGGCTGATGTAAATGAAACAAATGTTGTACTGATTCCAAAATCAAACAACGCAAATGAGTTGAAAGACTTCAGGCCCATTTCACTTTGCAATGTCACCTATAAGGTCGTGACGAAATGCATGATCAATAGACTGAGACCGTTCCTACAGAAACTCATTTCTCACAACCAGAGTGCCTTCATCCCGGGGAGGCTTATTACAGATAATGCACTGGTAGCTTTCGAATGCTTCCATCGCATACAGAAAAATAAGAAGATTGCAAATGACTTCTGTGCTTATAAGCTAGATCTCTCAAAGGCATATGACAGAGTGGATTGGAAATATTTAAAAGGGGCTCTACTTAAATTTGGTTTTGATCCAAAGTGGGTTAATTTGGTGATGGAATGTGTCTCCTCTGCATCGTTCAAAGTGAGAGTTAATGGCGAACTAACAGATCAGTTCTACCCCTCTAGGGTTTAAGACAGGGTGATCCTCTATCACCTTATCTCTTCCTTTTTGTTGGTGAAGGGTTTACAAAAATCCTGGATAGGGCAGTTTACAACCAAGAGTTGAGAGCTCTGAAAATCTGCAGGTCTGCCCCAAGTGTGTCCCATCTGTTATTTGCGGACGACAGCCTCCTATTCTTCCAAGCTAACCCGCAGCAAGCTGGTGTGATAAAGAATGCCCTGAAACTTTACGAAAGCTGCACAGGACAACTTGTTAGTGCTAACAAATGTTCTATTTTGTTTAGCAGTGTCTGTGATGATTCGACTCAAACAGACATCAAGAATCTTCTAAGCATTCAGCAAAGCACCTTCGAAGAGAAATACCTTGGGTTTCCAACTCCAGAAGGCAGAATGAAAAAGGAAAAATTCCAACCAACCAAGGAAGTTTTCGGAAAGAAACTGAATGTCTGGAATGAGAATCACATGTCAATGGCAGCAAAGGAGACTCTAATCAAAGCCGTGGCACAATCACTCACAAACTATATCATGAGCATCTTTAAACTTCCTGCAGGTTTTCATGACGATTACATGAAGACAATTAGGAAATTCTGGTGGGGCGAAGATGAAGAAAACAGGAAAGTTCACTGGACTGCTTGGGATAACCTGATTCTACCTAAGTGCCAAGGAGGAGTTGGATTCAGAGACACCCAACTTTTCAACCAAGCCTTGTTGGCTAGACAAGCTTGGAGACTTCTGCAAAACCCTGAAAGCCTGTGTGCTAGGATGCTGAAAGCAAAGTATTTCCCAATGGAGATCTATTGGACACCGTTTTCTCTGCAGAGGCTTCCCCTACTTGGAGAGGTATCGAGTTTGGCCTCGAATTGCTAAAGCAGGGTATTATCTGGAGAATAGGAGATGGAGCTAAAATTGATATTCAGAGATGTAACTGGTTACCTCGGAGAACTCCAATGCCCATCAAAAGCCTGCAGAAACACTCTAGATGCAGGAAAGTCAGGGACCTTTTTATTAGAGGTACAAGACAATGGGATGAGAGAAAAATCAGAGATGTTTTTCATCCCTTTGACGCTGACGAGATTTTATCACTGGAACCTATGCCGCTTGATATGGATACACCTGCTTGGCACTATGAGAAGAACGGTGTCTTCTCTGTAAAAAGTGCATATAAACTGGCCTTCGACAACCGGAGAAAGGCTCATCTTAAAGAGGGGGGCAGCACAAATGGGGATGATACCAGAAATCTATGGGACCTCATTTGGAAATGTAAAGTTCCAAATAAAGTCAGAATCTTTGCTTGGCGTTGTGCAGTTGATAATCTGGCAACTAAGAAGAATAAATGGAGAAGAACGTTGGAAATTGACAACACGTGCAACATCTGTGGAACTGATGAAGAGAGCAGTTTTCATGCTACCGTGCTCTGTACAAAGGCTAGAGCTCTTAGATTTGAAATGAGGAAAGTTTGGAATTTGCCTCCCGAAGATCAATTCAGATACACTGGACCTGACTGGCTTCTGCTGATGCTGGCGAATGCAGAGAAAGAGACCAGACCCAAAATTCTAATGCTGCTGTGGAGAGCGTGGCATTTGAGGAACAACATCGTCCACGAAGATGGTAAGTGCTCAATTGAAGCCTCTGTAGTTTTTCTCCAAAATTACGTTGATACTCTCAATTGTGCTGAGTGTGGACAGACCAACATGGACAATTCCAATACTAATCTGAAAGAGTGGAGGAGAAAAGACCCACAAAGTGCTGAATCTAAACACTACTGGAAGCCTCCAGCCATTGGCGAATCAAAGATGAATGTCGATGCTTCCTTTATTCAAGATCTTCATTTTGGATCAATGGGGGCAATCATTAGAGATGCATCGGGTGGGGTTTTATGCTCGATGGCGTCCAGACTCCCCAATTGCCATGATGCAGAGGAAGCTGAAGCGAGGGCTTTGCTGTTGAGCCTTCACAAATGCAAGCAAATGGGTCTCTATCCCTCGGAAGTGGAAACTGATTGTTCAGCTGTTTATGCTGCTGTGAATGGAGAGGGCCAAAATCTGTCGAGACTTTGCTCTATCTATAGAGAGATTGACAGAATTAGAAGATCAGAACACAACTTTTCGTTATCTTTAGTTAAGAGAGGTTGTAATGCTGTTGCGCATGAGCTTGCCAAGCTAAACAGGGTAGAGGGAACTGATGGTCTTTGGTTAAACAATTCTCCAAACCAGATCAGTCCCTTTATTTGTAATGACCGAAACAAGTTTATGCGTGAATGAGAGCCATTGAAAATCAAAAAAAAAAAAAAAAAAAAAAAAAAAAAAAAATCGCCGTGACGCTTGACCAAGCAATGATCGACGCGGTGGCCGGTGGAGGCGTGTATTCTGCTCCATCGACGTGTTCCAACCTTTTTTCGTCTATACATGCTTGTATTAGCCGTGTGCGTGTGTGCGTTCATATGGGTGAGTGTATACACGTGTATGTGAGCGTCCTCCCGTCGACAGCGAGGCGTCTGTGGTGATTTCGTCAATCTCAAGACTCGACCCGCCGGCTTAGTATTTCGGAGGTGCTCATAGGGATAAGGTGTGCACGTGTGCGTTCATATGGCTGAATGTGTGCACGTGTATGTGAGCGTCTGCGTTTGTACTGTGTTTCACAGAAAGTATTTGCCGTGTGCGACGCTGTCGGATCTGCTTTGTGGGACAATCTCGGTCCCATCGATGCAACATTTTCATACAACCTCTTTTTAAATCTGTATAACTTATGAAAAAGCACAACATTTTGAACCCACCCTTTTTGAAAAAAGAACATATGTTGCAGATTCCCGTTCCAGTAAAACATAAAAAGGTGTGACGCTTTTGTGAAAAAGTAAAGAATCAGAGCTTCCAACGCCCAACGCGTCCGACATTTAAAAAACATGTTTGAACAATTTAAGAAATCTCTATGTAATATGCACCACCAAAGTCATTGCAAAATACTACTCGTGGGGGCAACATCGGGTATTCCCGAAAAATTGACCTACACCGTTGCGGATCCGGCCGCACTGGCCTGCCATCTTCCTCGAGCTTGGAGCCCATAGGGAACTCGGATTTGGAGCTCCATCCATGAGCAGTGGCGATTCTAGAACAAAATCGGAGGGTGGGCTCAAAATAACATATCACTCAAATAAAAATGACTTAGTTGTATTACCTTTGTTTTTGCCACACAGTGGTAGTGACCGTTTTGTCATTTACAAATCTACACAAAATTAAGAGAAACTTTGTTTCATAGATCAATTCATAATTTACACAGTATAAACAAGTCAATTGTTTTAGTAGACTCAAAGTAAATGTATAACCTGATCCTGATTTGTGGAGTCCGCAATCTGCAACCGTATCAGTTTCATCGATTGGTTTTTCTTGGGGCAACTAGAGATCGATTTGTTTTTTATAGGGTATTTTTTAGGGGGCTTATAGGGTAATAACTACTAACTTGCGATGGGTTTTATTTTGAGGGCATCGATGGATTGATGGAACAGCTGTACATAAAGCCCGGTTAGGAAATCACTCAAAAAACGGTTCAATTGATAATTTTCCTTCCTTTTTCTTTGTATACTTCATGAACCTCTAGGAACGGAAGAATCTCTCATCCATGGGTAAATATCCGTAGCACGTATATTCGACATTCTTTTGGAAAAATTGGAGGGTAGACTCTGATGACGTGAAACACACGTTCGTTGGGAGACCCCAAGAGGAAGGTATGATGTAGTCAGCAGCAAGTTTTCCCTCAGAAAGAAACCAAGGTTATCGAACCAGTAGGAGCAGCAACTCTTCAGAAGGTTGTCAACGGCGCCAGAAAAATAGCTGTCGAGGGAGTCTGGACTGTTGACGTGGAATCTGCACACAACACAATCAAACTACTTTGCCCCAACGAAACAGTGAGGTTGTCAATCTCACTGGCTTGCTGAAAACAAAGGATTAAACGTATGGTGTGGAAAATGAGTATTAAATTGCAGAGAATGAAAAAGGAACAGTTTGCAGTTTGTGGTTGTTTAATCAGTGTAAAAGAATGGACCGGGGTCCACAGTTCACTAGTGGTGTCTCTCCATAAAAGATAACTAACATGTTGGGTGAACAAATTACAGCTGGGCAATTGACGAATAGTGAGCGCATGACAATGCATATACATGACATGTTGACTACTATGATATTTAATTGGGCATTACGACATAATACATAGACCGTTATCCAACAGCATCTATGACTAATAATCCACCGCCGGGTTGTCATCCGAGTCCCCCGTTGGTATTAAGTTGCAAGCAACGGATAATTGCATTAAGTAAAGTGCGTAATGTAAACAAACACATATGCCCGTGGACATAGCATCGTTAGGTTATCCCTAGTGGCAACAGCACATCCACAACCTTAGAACTTTCTGTCACTGTCCCAGGTTAAACGGAGACATGAACCCACTATCTAGCATAAATACTCTCTCTTGGAGTTACAAGCATCTACTTGGCCAAAGCATCTACGAGTAACGGAAAGCATGCAAGATCTTAAATAACATATAAGATAGATTGATAATCAACTTGACATAATATTCAATATTCATCGGATCCCAGCAAACACAACATGTAGCATTACAATAATATGATCTTGATCATGTAGGGCAGCTCACAAGATCTAAACATGATGGCACAAAGTGGAGAGACAACCATCTAGCTACTGCTATGGACCCGTAGTCCAAGGATGAACTACTCACGCATCACTCCGGAGGCAGGCATGGCGATGTAGAAGCCTCCGGTGACGATTCCCCTCTCCGGCAGGGTGCCGGGAAGAGGTTCTGAACCCTCCCGAGCTAGGGTTGACGACGGCGGCGTCTCTGGATCTTTTCGTGGATATTTGCTCAGGTACTTAGGGTTTTCGCGTCGGGGGGAATAAGTAGGCGAAAGGGCGGCGGCTGCGGACCCCCGAGGGGCCCACACCACCCTAGGGCGCGGCAGAGGGGGGCCCGCGCCCTAGGTGCGTGTGGCCTCCTGGTGGCCCTCCTCTGCTGCTCCTTCGCTCCGTCAGGCGTGTTCTGGAAAAATAGGCACCCCCGTGTAGTTTCGTCCAATTCCGAGAATATTTCCAGACTAGCTTTTCTGGAATACAAAAACAGCAGAAAACAGGAACTGGCACTTCGGCATCTTGTTAATAGGTTAGTCCCAAAAAATGTATAAAAGTGATATAAAGTAGATGCAAAACATGTAGCAATTGGTATAAAACAAGCATGGAACATCAAAAATTATAGATACGTTTGAGACGTATCAGCATCCCCAAGCTTAGTTCCTACTCGTCCTCGAGTAGGTAAACGATAAAAAAAAAATTTTTGAGGTGACATGCTACTATCATAATCTTGATCATATAATATTGCAAGGCACATGTAAATGAATGAAGTGATCCAAGTCAATGGTCTATAATTTGCTACCAAATAGATAATGAGTAAACAATGAATCACACAAGCTAAACGTTTTCATGAATAGTACTTTCGAGACAAGCATCAAACAGTTTTGCATAAGTGTTAACTCATAAAGCAATAGTTTCTAATAAAAGGTATTTAATCAACACAAAGGAAGAATTTAGTTTCAGCATTTGCTTCAACTTTCAACATATTTATCTCATGGATATTGTCAACACAAAGTAGTATAACAAGTCCAATACATTGCATATAACGCATGTTGTAACAAAGTTGACACTAGTGTTTGCTTGTGGAAGACAGAAAGAATAGGAAAACTGACTCAACATAAAAGTAAAAGAAAGGCCCTTCGCAGAGGGAAGCAGGGATTAAATCATGTGCTAGAGCTTTTAGGTTTTTGAAAGCATATAGAGATTGCATAAAATATTTGATACTCCTCCCAACCTTGCTAACACAAGCCATGGCTAACCGAATCCTCGGGTGCCTTCCATCAATCACATACCATGGAGGAGTATCTATTTTTGAGAGGTGTTTGTTAATTGTCAACGAATGGTAGCGGGTGAGAACAGTATTCTACCTGTCGAACGGACTTTTAAGAGCGGCTCCCATGAAGGACGTTATTTCTACCAGCAAGGCAGATCATCCCTCTTTCTCTTTGGTTTACACACATTCAGGTATTTCACTGTTTGTCATTGCTTACTGATGAATCAGGGCAAAAGTGTGAAGAGAATTAATTGGTTAAAGTTGTAATTAATTGGGACTGGGCACCCCGTTGCCAGCTCTTTTTGCAAGTTATTGGATAAGCGGATGTATATGCCACTAGTCCAGGTGTAAAAGTCCACTCGACAAATAGAATAAAGAATAACCACACTAATTCCTCATGAGCTAGTAAACATTGACACAAAAAGGGAATAATAACATTTTGAATAATTTAAAGGTAGCACATGAAAAATTTACTTGGAGTGGCAAGGAAATACCACATATAGGTAGTTATGGTGGACACAAATGGCATGGATTTTGGCTCAAGGATTTGGATGCACGAGAAGCATTCCCTCTCAGTACAGAGTTTAGGCTAGCAAGGTTATGTAAGCAAACAAGAATATCAACCCGTACACCAAGTTTTATATGACAAACATATTGCAAACGTTATAAGACTTCATACCGTCTTCCTTGTTAACCAAACCCTGTTATTAGAAAATATCTAGACCTTAGAGATACCACCGATGCAAACCAAATTTTCAACAAGCTTTACGGTAGTTCTTCACTAATAGGCTTAACTCATGTGATGCACAATTTAATCATGATCTACTTGTTAACTCAAAACAATTGACAAGCATCAAGTTATCCATTTTAGTGATCTACAAGATTAAGCAAGTTTTTCCTTATACCAATTACCACATGCAACATTTTCTGAACCAACCAAACACCAATCAATTTATTTCATCAACTCTCCAAACAAATATAAGTGAAGCAAGAGAGTACTTTCTACAAAAGAAAGCTAATAGCTCTGACAAGAGATACATGAAAACAAGAGCTAAAAGCTGAACAGCGCTAGATATGAATACTCAACAAATATAAGTGAAGAATAGGAGTATTCTCATGAAAAAGCGGAGCGTGTCTCTCTCCCAATCAAGAATGCTAGGGTCCAGTCAAGCTTTATTGAAAATAAAAGTGCAATACTGAAAATAAAAGCACACAGACGCTCCAAGAAAAGCACATATGATGTGAAAGAATTAAAATATAGTTTCACTAGAGATGACCTGATAATTTTGACGATGAAGAAGGGGATGCCTTGGGCATCCCCAAGCTTAGACGCTTGAGTCTTCTTGAAATATGCTGGGGAGATCCATGGGAGCCTCCCCAAGCTTAAGCTCTTCACTCTTCTTGATCCTATTATATCATCCTTCTCTCTTGACCCTTGAAAACTTCCGTCACACCAAACTCAAAGTAGATCTCATTAGAGGGTTAGTGCATAATCAAAAATTCACATGTTCTATAAAGACGCAATATGATTTGTTACTTTAAACATTAGCTACAGCCACTGATGTTATGTGAAGCTCTTCCACCCAAAAAAGAATTTCACTCAACACTAGTAAAAGAGAGAATGCAAAATAAAAAGGCATAATCTGTCTAAAACAGAACAGTCCGCAAAGACGAATTTTTTCGAGGCACTTACGACGCTCAGATCGAAAACTCTGAACTAATGAAAGTTTCAGACATTCATAAAGATTACGCACAAAAATTTCAGATTTAATTAACAATCTGGTGATTTTAGGAATTTCGTACAGTGAACAGCAAAAATCTGTTTCTGCGCAGCAATCAAAATTAAGCATCATCTTAACATTAGAGGCTACTCTTGGCACAACAATGCGAGAAAATAAAGATACAAAGGAGTTGCTACAGAAGTAAACAACACCTTGACTCAATAAAAGAAAAATTGCAGAAAAATAAAATGGGTTGCCTCCCATAAGCGCTTTTCTTTAACGCCTTTTAGCTAGGCACAAAGCATGCATCAAGTATTACCAAGTGAAGAAGCATCAACATCTTACGCTTAGCTCTCTTACCTTTACCTTATCTTTAGGAAATACTTGGTTACACATAGGTGAAGAGGCGAAATTCATAGTGCCTTGGCCCACATCTATTATTGCTCCAAAGCGTTTCAACAGAGATCTTCCAAGCGTAATTTGTCCTACTCCTGCACATTCAATGACAAGATAATCAATAGATATTGTTATCCCTAAGAGTTTTGTAAATACTCCTTCGGCTACTCCCCTTGGTAATTTAATAGTATTATCACCCAAAGTTATACAATCTTCGCATTTGGAAAGCTCCCAAAGATTTAAGGAATCAAAATATCTTGGGCATTAAACAGAATTCAGACATAATATCACAGCGAGAATGAAAAGTTTCACCATTTATAACAACTTTTACTGAGGGAATCCATCCCGATGGTTCAAAATTTACTGGCACATTATCATAATGTTCACGAATCTGATTATACCCTTCTTTTAGACCAGATATGTTCGTTTCAAGAGTGTTAAGTCTATCACTTATGCTTGTCAAAGCCAAATCAATTTTAGTGATTGGGGGCTAGAAATTGTAATCAATTTTTTATAGCATTAAAAGCTTGATCCCCATCATAACGAAGGAAATCTCCTCCTACCACAGCATCTAAAGCATATCTGTAGCAAAGAACAAGACCAAAATAAAAGCTACTAAGAAGCAGGCTTAAAGTCATTTTAGGTTCAGTTTTAGCATAGGACTCAAATTCTAGACCAAGCATCTTTAAAACTCTCCTCACTCCCTTGCTTGAAAGTGAAGATCTCTTCTTCAGGTGACATTACTACTGGAACAGGGCTAGACATGATGACTAACAGAAAACAAAACTGAAAATAAACTAAATGCAAGTAACTAATTTTTTTGTGTTTTTGATAATTGAAAGCAAACAAGATAAAATAAAATAAACTAAGCAAGACAAAAACAAAGTAAAGAGATTGGAAGCGTGAAACTCCCCTTGCAGAAGACTGCTGTCTCCCCGGCAACGGCGCCAGAAAAATAGCTTGATGACGTGAAACACACGTTCGTTGGGAGACCCCAAGAGGAAGGTATGATGTAGTCAGCAGCAAGTTTTCCCTCAGAAAGAAACCAAGGTTATCGAACCAGTAGGAGCAGCAACTCTTCAGAAGGTTGTCAACGGCGCCAGAAAAATAGCTGTCGAGGGAGTCTGGACTGTTGACGTGGAATCTGCACACAACACAATCAAACTACTTTGCCCCAACGAAACAGTGAGGTTGTCAATCTCACTGGCTTGCTGAAAACAAAGGATTAAACGTATGGTGTGGAAAATGAGTATTAAATTGCAGAGAATGAAAAAGGAACAGTTTGCAGTTTGTGGTTGTTTAATCAGTGTAAAAGAATGGACCGGGGTCCACAGTTCACTAGTGGTGTCTCTCCATAAAAGATAACTAACATGTTGGGTGAACAAATTACAGCTGGGCAATTGACGAATAGTGAGCGCATGACAATGCATATACATGACATGTTGACTACTATGATATTTAATTGGGCATTACGACATAATACATAGACCGTTATCCAACAGCATCTATGACTAATAATCCACCGCCGGGTTGTCATCCGAGTCCCCCGTTGGTATTAAGTTGCAAGCAACGGATAATTGCATTAAGTAAAGTGCGTAATGTAAACAAACACATATGCCCGTGGACATAGCATCGTTAGGTTATCCCTAGTGGCAACAGCACATCCACAACCTTAGAACTTTCTGTCACTGTCCCAGGTTAAACGGAGACATGAACCCACTATCTAGCATAAATACTCTCTCTTGGAGTTACAAGCATCTACTTGGCCAAAGCATCTACGAGTAACGGAAAGCATGCAAGATCTTAAATAACATATAAGATAGATTGATAATCAACTTGACATAATATTCAATATTCATCGGATCCCAGCAAACACAACATGTAGCATTACAATAATATGATCTTGATCATGTAGGGCAGCTCACAAGATCTAAACATGATGGCACAAAGTGGAGAGACAACCATCTAGCTACTGCTATGGACCCGTAGTCCAAGGATGAACTACTCACGCATCACTCCGGAGGCAGGCATGGCGATGTAGAAGCCTCCGGTGACGATTCCCCTCTCCGGCAGGGTGCCGGGAAGAGGTTCTGAACCCTCCCGAGCTAGGGTTGACGACGGCGGCGTCTCTGGATCTTTTCGTGGATATTTGCTCAGGTACTTAGGGTTTTCGCGTCGGGGGGAATAAGTAGGCGAAAGGGCGGCGGCTGCGGACCCCCGAGGGGCCCACACCACCCTAGGGCGCGGCAGAAGGGGGGCCCGCGCCCTAGGTGCGTGTGGCCTCCTGGTGGCCCTCCTCTGCTGCTCCTTCGCTCCGTCAGGCGTGTTCTGGAAAAATAGGCACCCCGTGTAGTTTCGTCCAATTCCGAGAATATTTCCAGACTAGCTTTTCTGGAATACAAAAACAGCAGAAAACAGGAACTGGCACTTCGGCATCTTGTTAATAGGTTAGTCCAAAAAATGTATAAAAGTGATATAAAGTAGATGCAAAACATGTAGCAATTGGTATAAAACAAGCATGGAACATCAAAAATTATAGATACGTTTGAGACGTATCAGGCTCGAACCATACGAAGCCTACCTGGTAAAATTGCCCCTGTCCATGAGCATCCATGGTAGTGGACGCTCAACCCGCAGGGCGCGTGGAGGAGTCGGCCGATGAGTGGAGAGGAGGACTCGAGAGAGAAACAATTGTTGGCCGAGCACGCAGGTGAGGACAACAACTATCCATGGCTCCGACGGGCACACGCAGTGAAGTCCCGCGAGCAGAGGAGGAAGCAGGGAGAGCAGTCGAGCAGAAGCCGGACGGAGCACGCGGGGAGGATCATCTACGTGGGAAGAAAGAATATGTGAGCTACATGGGAGAGATATAGAGGAGGAAGAGGGGCACGAAGCGAACTGGCTGATGCCCCGGCCTCTTGAGAAATAGCATGTTCCTTCTATTTTCTCAATTGTTGACATTCTCATGGAGGCTAGAGCCGACAATTTTCCAGCGAAAATGAAATTAAAATGACAAATGGGCTGAAAGGCAATCCGTCGCTGTATCTGACCTACATAAGACGACGGCGTACCATTAGCTTAATTAGCTCGACACAGCACCTGCTACGCAACTATGGAGTGAGAGAGTTATTGTAACCATTGGCTTAGATTCGGTCCAAAATTTTAACCAGTGAAAATTTGCTATTTTAGTTGTGTCAGAAAACAAGTCATTTCGATCTACCTTGGACAAAATTGCATAAAACGAGGTTCTTAAGAAAAAGTTTTATTTTGTGAGGACGTTGGTTCAACTTTAGCATCTAGCAAAAACACTATATTTATTTTGTTTGAATTTCAAATTTATGGTGCATTGATTCGACCAAATTTGAACAAATTCAAGGGATTTTCCATTTTCGTGGGGTTAAAAAAAAGAACAAAAGAAAAAATCCAAACTAGACAAAGACTCCTCGAACATGAAATCCGTGGTCGTCATCACCAAGCGACGTGGATACCGCCCACCAGAGGTGAGGGATGTCGACAGGACCAACGATGAGGATGAGAGATGTGTGGCATCTAGGCTTTCTCTTTCTGGAGGAGGGCATGTAAGGATTTTCTAATTTGTGGGAAATTTATTGAGAGTGTAATCCCAACCAAAGATATAAGATATAAGGTTTGTGTAAGGAATATCCTTAGATATGTCAAAGGCCCGAAATGTCTTGGTTAGCTGCACTAGGAAAATCAAGATGGAACCATGGTGTGATATACCGACAATGGCTGATTATAATCCCAAAGGTGCCATATCAATACTAGATTTACTAGAAGAGTATTGCGTCGAAAGTAATTAAAATACTCTAAATGGATTTTTTCAGGGATCATTATGTAGTAATTATTTCATTTTAAGCATCACAAGATGTGTATGGCTTAGTAGAATGGCTGCCACATGTGAGATCATGTGGAGATTATTTGATTTTAAACACTAGAGATCGGGAGCCAAATACACTTTCCGCTCCTTGTAACCCTTAATATAAATCCCCTTTTACCCAATAAAAAATAAAGTAACCCATGACTGTGCACGCATATGTTGTGGCAGTGACGGGAGTGAAAACTGAAAACACAAGGACTGTTTCAGTCGTGGTGTTGCCGAGAAATAACCCGTGGTTGGATGGTTAGGAGGGTGGTTACACCTAACTTATCGGAGTTGAAGTCCGACTTTTGACACTGTTGTTTCTCATTTAATAAGGCGTAATATACTTCAGGGGGGACGACGTTTCCGTCGACACCGAGACGACTATGATGATTTCGTCAATCTAAAGACACAACCTATCGGCTCAGTATCTCGAAGATACTCATAGAGTAAGGGAAGGGTGTGCATGCATACGTGGTGAGCGTAGACGCGTGTTCGTAATGTGCTTTGCAAAACAAAACTAATCGTGGTGTTGCCAGCTCAGGAAGCGGAACACGAGGTGGCTGAGATCGGCTAAGTGGGCCTGGCGCCATAGATACGACCAGACAAGGCGGTGGCCCAGGCCCACAAGATCGAACGGCCAGATTAATTGGAGCGAGATCTATCAATTAAAAAAAATGAAGCGAGATCTGACTGCACGTTCCATCTCAATATACTCCACCGCAATGGAGTCGCATGTCTCCAAGAAGCTAGAGCAAGCTATGGCAGAAACCAGAGAAGACACCGCCCCAATGTCTTCACCACTCCACGTTGTGGTGTTCCCATGGCTGGCGTTCGGCCACATCGTCCCCTACCTTGAGCTTTCCGAGCAGCTGGCCAGGCGTGGGCACGCCGTCACCTTCGTCTCCGCGCCGAGGAACATTGCCAGGCTGAGGCCCGTCCCCGAGGACCTCAGGCCTCGCCTCCGCTTCCTCCCCTTGCCCCTGCCGAGCGTCCACGGCCTGCCGGATGGCGCCGAGTCGACGGCCGACGTCCCTCCCGAGAAAGTCGAACTCCTCAAGGTAGCATTCGACGGCCTCGCGGCCCCTTTCGCCGGCTTTCTCGCCGAGGCCTGCGCCGGTGAGGGCGATGCGCGAGGGTTGTTCAGCAAGAAGCCCGACTGGGTCTTCGTCGACTTCGCACACTACTGGCTCCCTCCCATCGCTGAGCAGCACAAGGTATGCCCGGTGACGGTATAGGCGTGCAATCAATTCTCTTCTCCGTGCTGCCTAAGAACGATCGTGTCCCCGTGCCGTGCGTCCGTACAGGTATCGTGCGCATTGTTCTCTATCTTCCCGGCACCGTTCATCGCTTTCGTCGGACCCAAGTCAGTGAACGACGCACACCCGCGGACAACACCGGAGGACTTGACGAAGCAACCGCGGTGGATCCCGTTCCCCACCCCCATCGCCCATCGTCTCCACGAAGCCAAGGTCCTCATTCAGGTGTTCCATCCCAACGCTTCCGGCACATCCGACATCAGCCGCTTCTGGAGAACCGAGGAGCGCTGCTCGCTGTTCATCTTGCGCAGCTGCCGCCAGGTTGACGGCCCACTCTGCCCCCTCCTCACGGACATCTTCGGCAAGACCGTCGCGCCGTCTGGCCTTCTCGCTCCATACGACGCCGCGCTGGATGCCCAACAAGCCACCGCCGTCGAAGGCGACGAGGAGAGCGCGAGCCTCATGCGCTGGCTGGACGAGCAGCCCAAGAGGTCTGTGATATATGTCGCGTTCGGGAGCGAGGCGCCGCTGACACCCGACCACATCCGCGAGCTCGCGCTCGGGCTTGAGCTCGCCGGCGCGCGGTTCCTCTGGGCGCTGCGGGAGCCGAGCGCTGCCCTGCTCCCAGGCGGGTTCCTGGAGCGTGTGGACGGACGCGGACTGGTGCGCGTTGAGTGGGTGCCGCAGGTGCGTGTCCTCGTGCACGGCGCGGTAGGCGCGTTCCTGACGCACGCCGGGTGCAGCTCCCTCATGGAGAGCTTCCTATTCGGCCACCCGCTCGTCATGCTGCCGCTGTACGCCGACCAGAGCCTCACGGCGCGTGTCATGGCGTCGAGGGCGGTCGGTCTGGAGGTGCCCAGGGACGAGGACGACGGCTCGTTCGGCAGGGACGATGTTGCCACGACGGTGCGGCGGGTGATGGCAGATGACGAGGAAGGGAAGGCGTTCGCGCGCAACGCCAGGGAGTTTCAGGAGATCCTCTGGGACAGGGAGAAGCAGGAGCTGTATGTCGACGAGCTGGTAGAGCATCTGCTCCGACTACGCCACAGCAACGAAAAGGACTCATAGATTGATTTCAGACACGGCTTGCCGCGTGAGTGATGCTGCTCTTCTTCACGTGTGGTTTCTTCAAGTTGTACCATTGCTGCCAGATCGCATCCTTTGCTTCTCTGTTTTTCCTTCCATGTCTGTGGGTTTTGAATTCTACAATGCGGGAACAGTTATGAATAATAAAGACTGTTTTATAATCTCACTCGATAGGACGCAATAGCAAAATGGGGGTTTCGAGCGAGCAAGTGGGATTCGCAAATTCTGACATAACTACTGTAGATGATACCCCGCAGCATTGCTGCGGGATGTTTGCTTAAAAATATTATCGAAGAGATGTGTATAAGGAGAAAATTTAATAATTGACGTTCATTAATATATTATTGTGCCAACCATTCATAGTATTTGGTGAAATGACAAAACATTTGTCAAAGTCATGTATTGGATTAAAAGATATCAGATATCAACATAAATTGTACCATGTAATAGTTATACCAGTAAATATTTATAAACAATCTGAGAAAAAACTCTAAATAATTTGTGTATTACTGTTTCATCGTTTGAATTTCTTGGATGCACATATAAACTGAACCAACCATTGAATGAGCAGCTACACAGCAAAAAATATCTCCCTTGAGAATTTGTAATCGAAAGGACATTTCCGACCCCAGAGAGCACCTACAGATTAAAAAACATTGCCAATGCAGAAACATACATTTTCCATGGATTTCATCATAATTTATGATGAACCGCATTTAGCTTTTGACTAAGAGGCTAAACATGATTCAAAGAAAGTTGGTCCTTGGACATTCATGCTGGAATTGGTGCACCGGTAAAACAATCGTTGAGTACCGCTGCTGGGGGAGCAGACCAGAGAGAGATTTTGCCTCTTTTTAGTCCACTCGGTGCTGCCTGTAATACACAGCTGGTTGTCTGTACAAAACAATAAAAAAACAGAGAAGCAATTCTTAGTCATCTCTGCGATAAAACTTAATGTTGTTTACAAAAAAATGATATGCTAATATGTGACAGTTAGCAATTGCATGCATAATTATATGGGAATGCAAGAAAGTGGAAATCAATTACTCGTTGCCATGGCATGTTTCTTCAAGGTTTTCCCAGTTGTCAAAACATATCACTTTTAAGTGACCTTCAGTAGTCTGCTGGACGTCTTCCCTCTCCTGTCACTGTAGCCGAGAGGGGCGATTTTTGCAATCCTCCTGCTGAGCCACCGTTCCATCGGCGATTCGCTTGATCCCTCACTCTCCGGCGGCCGCCTCGGCGGCGGGAGGGTGGGGGATCTCCGTCTCTCGTATGTGCATAGTGTAGGCCCAGTAGGGTTTGCTCCCGGCGGCGCCATGGAGGTGGAGGTGTCGTCGGCGAGTTTTTTGGTGCAGGTGGGCGTCCCCTTCGACGACGGTGCTCCGTGGAGCGCTGTGGTGGCTCGCCTGCTCCTTGGGTGCTCGCAGATCCATGGATCTGTGCTGCGCTCAATTCCCCGGCCGGATCCCAGGCGACGGTGGATCCGGTGCTGTGTAGATCAAGCTGCTGGTGGTGATGGTTGGCGAAGATTCCGGCGGTGTGGGGTGGCGGCTCTCCGGAGCCCGATGCCTGACGACTTCCCGTCCGCTCGGGGAGGTTCTCCGTTCCAAGGCTTCAGGGAGGACGAGGCGGCGGCGCGCCGTCGGCACACTCTGCTTCGCGATGGCGTCTTCGAGCTACAGAGGGACCTTGTTGTAATTTGGATCTTTCTTGGGTGTTTCTCTGTAATGCCTATCCTGTAATCGTCAGCGGCTTCCCGCAAAAAAAAAAACATATCACTTCGTCCATCCTGCAATTTTCTTCATAGTATTGATAAAGATTGAAGACATGTGTAAACCATAAGAAATACTCTCGTATAAAAAATAAATAGAAAAGAACAGGCAGGGATCAAGAACAAAGAAGAAATAGTCGTTGGACTTCAGAATGCACCACGCACACCAGCATCACTGATGGAAAAACGAAACTGCTTTGCGTACGACGATTCTCGTCTGACGTTTGTACGATACTTCTCACTTTGAGCTAGTTACGACTCTGTGTTAATTAATCCTCTCCCCATGCCGTCCTGTCCAAAAACAAACCTGCAACACTGTAGCACATCTTCCCTCCATACTCAGTGAAATCCTCTTGCATGCGGAAACTAGAAACGGAGGCACTTTTCCAAAAAAAAAAATCTGCATTTTTGTGTTTCAAAGAATTTGAAAAAAATCCTAGGTTTAGATAATATCGAGATCTTACATTAAGAAAAATTTCACAGACAAATTCGTTGTATTTTTGCCTGGACAAAAATGACACATACGCTAAATCGGTGAACAGTGCACAGTCGGAAAATTTCGAAAGTTTGCCAGATTTGCCATTTTTTAGTAGCCTAGAATAATAATACGAATTGTGCCTTGAAAATTTACACAATAGTAGATCTCGCCTTTATATACATTTCCGCCGGATGATGTAAAATAGGACACCAAACACTAAAACGAAAGCTTAACTTTCCCGACGTGACCCGACAGGAAGCGGACGCTGGCGAAGGAGGAGGCCGAGGCGCAGTTCCAGAGTGATCTCGCCCTCACCAAGAAGTTGTCCTTCGACACCGTCCTGCCGACGTCGAAGAAGTTCGCCGAGAAATGGTCGTGTCGCGACCTGGACATTGTCATCATCCCCGACGACAACGAGCAGGTCATCGCGGCAATGCCGGCCTCAGCAGGAGCGGTTAAGAAGGAGGCGCCGCAGGAGGACAAGGCACAGGAGGAGCCGCCGGCGCAGCAGGGCGGCTCTTTCGACGCTGACGCAGCGGCCGCGGAGTACAACTGGGACCAGTATTACACTGGTTATTAGATTAGGTTTAATTTTAGCTATTTTCGTCGAATTTTGTAAAAAATATCGAATTTCAGTGAAATATGATAAGTTTGAATTAATTCCCTCGTTTATTTTTTTTCAAGAAAACTACCGGCGCTCCCAAAAGGCGTCAACACTTGCCCGCGCGTCCAATAGCACTTGTCCGGCAACTTTACCGGACACTCTATTGGGTGCGCCGATCGAGATGCTCTGAGAACTATTTTTTGGGCACGATGTAAATTTTTAAATCACATATAGGTAAATACATCATGTACTAAGCACGTTTCTAGACACAAACCATGAAATAGATCATCTACGCTCACCTCCATAAAACACAGGTTGTACAGTTAGAACACTCCATCAACGCATGAACAAAACCGATGAAAAAATGTTTTATTTGATAGGTGGGGCCTACCAACAAGAGAGTCGGTCCTAACCCAGGTCTCACCCAAACCCAAACTCAAACCACTCGTTGCTCGGTATCACGCAAAGCTATCTGCCGCATAGTAGGATCGTACGGGAATCGGACGCAAAGCACCAAGGCTTTGAAAGAAACAAAGAAAGATATGGCACCGAGGGATAGCACAGGATAATCCACAGGATGAATAGAATCAAATAAATGGGTAGGTTAGACAACATCCCAAAAACGATTCTCGAAAATAAAGTTAGACAAAATCCAAAGGTAATGAAGGGGATTAAGAAAAGGTAGAAAGGGTTTCTAGCAAAGAGTATGGATGTCTGAAATACCTTTCGACAATGGTGTCAGGGAGGGCGTCGAGACCTTGGAGTAGGGACCTGGTAGGCCGGTACTGACCCCGCACGTTCAACAAAAATATGCCATATTAAGAACCCAAATCCCCTGCAAAAGCCATAATTTAGGTAAAAATATAATGGTATGTTGACATCCGAATTCTCCAGTACCAGAATAATTAGTCACATATTCTACATAAAAAAGGAACAATTAACCACATACCTAATCTAGATCCCTTAACAGCGATCAATTATTCTAGGATCAAAAGGTCAGGATGAGCCGGGCTTGCCCCTCCCCTCCCTTCTCTGCCTCCCGGGCCGCTCCGCTCGAGCGGCTCCGGAGGCCCCCCTAACCCTAGCCCAGTCAGCCCCAAATCCCCGTGCTCTCCTTGCCGTCGCTGCCGCCGATGACGGCGGCGGTGGCGGCGCCCGGCTCGCCAGAGGTGAGAGGGCAGGGAAGGCGCACCATGGAGTCGTTCCCGCGAGCGGAGGGAGCGGCGCCGGCTTGGTCGCGTGGTCCGGGGTGTGTGCGTGTGTGAGTGTGTCCTTCCCGTGTGTGGCGTTGTGTGCGTGCGTGTGTCCTGGCCGTGGCGCGCCATGCCCTCCCGCCTACCCTCGCTCGAGCTCGGCCCCGTCGTCCTCCCGACTCCTCCGGCGCGGGGATCTTCCAGATCCGGTGGATCTGAGGCGCCCCTGGGCGTGCTCCGCCTCTCCGGTGGCTGGCTGGCCGTGCCGCGTCTCAGGCAGCTTGCCTTGTGCGCCGCCTCCGGCGGCCGGCCCCGTGTGCCTGCCGGCGGTGGCTTCTTGGTTGCTGCCGTGTTACGTCCAGATCTAGAGCCCGTCGGGCTGGATCTGGGCCGGGCCGACCCAAAATCCGTCCCTGCCGGAGACCCAGGTTGGATCTGCCGTGTTCTTGGACGTGCTGTGGTCAGCCCTGCGCGGTGTTGCCGGAGACGCCTGGTTCCCTCGTTTTGTCGGCGTTGCCCCGGTCTCCATGGTGCTTGCCATGAGGCTCCAGATTCTGATCTGGGCTGGGGCAGACCGGGCCGATCAGACCTACCCGTGGGCTGGGTTGCGTCGTGCTCTTTCCGGTGTTCTGTTTAGTACACCGTGTTCCCGAGGTCCGTAGGCCGGTGGCCGCGTCCTTTGATGTCTTCTTCGCGTCCTCTCGGCGGCGGCCGCCGTCTGGGTATGGAGGGTCTCGGTGAAAACCGTTGGCGATGACAACACCTTCGGTGTCGTTCCCCTTGTTGAAGGCATCGCTATGAAGACTCCTCCTCTCTCTAGACGGCCAGTCTCCGCCTCTCCGACCCACTTTGCTCCCCCCGGCGTGTCCGTTTGTTGAAGACTTCCCTTGGTATCATGGGGCTTGGGCGAAAGCTCTGCAAGACTTGTTTCTGCCGGCAATGACGACGTTTTGAGCGCCGTCCACCTTCTTGGAGGCGTTGCTGCAAGCCCCCACCTTTGGTTTACCCCTTCCCCAATGGCAAGTCGTTCGGTGGCGATGATGGTGCGGTGGAGGTTTCGTTGATGTGGACATCTCCGACGTCGTCCCCGTGCGACAGAAGTCATGGTGTCGCCTTCGAATCAAGCATGTGCTTCTTTTAGTTTTGCTTGGTTTTACACCATGTTTGTGTTCTCTGTTGCTGTGAGGTGTGAGTGTGTTGTGGGTGTGTGGTGTTGTTGTAAGTTGTAACCTTGCCGGTTGTTGGATTTGTTAATTCAAAGTTGGACTCTTCTTGAGCCTTCCGTCTATATAACCTAAACAATATTAATGTCTGTTGTCCGCATGTTGTAGAGTTGCCACCGCTCCGTCAAGGCTGCAAGGTTCATCGCCTAATGTCTTGGAATAGGACATGGAGACGATAAAAGGGAGTGCCTCACCAGCAGCACCATTGTGATCTACTCACTCCGTTCTTAAATATAATTAAATATAAGATGTTTTAGATTTTGTCCACATTTACATGTATCTAGATGTATGTGGATATGTTTTAATGTGTATGTACACTTATTTGGGTTTGCACCTAGCCAACATATGAGCTAGCTAGAACATCTTACATTGTGGAACGGAGGGAGTATATGCCAAACACAAATAAAGAGGGTTAGGTGTAGACGTGTAGCACGCCGTTTGAAAGGCAAAAAAAAAACCAACGCGAACTACTCATATGACAGCAATCATTTTCTGATGCAATTATTTCTTGCGAAGATCGTGGGGAAGAGCAAGAGAGCGCGTCACAAGTAGGGGTGGGCGTTCGGTCTTTTCGGTTAGTTCGGTTCGGTCTTTCCGGTCTTTAACAATTTCGGTCATCCAGAAATGATACCCGTAATAAATTCGGTCTTTTCGGTTTTATGTTCTTCGGTCTTCGGTCTATTCGGTCCGGTCTTCGGTCATGACCAAATAGACCAAAATATAGGGCGCAAGAAGGGGAATCGGTGCCCGGGACTGGGAAAGTGGGAAGCGATCGACTGGTCTCTCATGCACGGGAGAATCTACAGTACGCTGGGCTGAGATACCCAGTTGTTGAGTCTAGAGACTAGATGGTATGGTTGGTTTAGTAGTTGGGCCTATATACTAGATGACACATAAGCTGGGCTGGCACACAAATCCGGCTGCTTCCGTACGTAATTCACTCAAAATAAAATAAAATCGGTCTTTCGGTCTATTCGGGTTATGTATAAGGATAACCGAATTTTTTATCTAACTTCGGTCTTTTCTAATTTGCTACCCAAATTTCTAACGGTCTTTTCGGTCTCAGTCATTTCGGTTTCAGTCTCGGTCTTTTCGGTTTCGGTTTTCGGTCTTCGGTTTTTATGCCCACCCCTAGTCACAAGGGATATCTAGAAGAGGAAGCGCCATTGATTGTGGCTGCACAGGCCAACAGAGGAACAATAGCGGAAAGTGCTTTTTGATCTTGGACTCCAGTAAACCCTGCTATTTAAAAATATTTGAAAATCATATTTAGGAGTTTCAAAAAAATTAGAAAAAAATAGGAATGTAGTCAATCATATATCCCACGAACGTGTAAATTTTCATTTCGAGATACGTTATATTTTGAGTTACACAAAAATAACAAATACGACAAAATTTAGAGATTTGAAAATATGCATACTTATATCAACATTTTTGCCATTTTTGTGTAGCTCCAACCACGTAGGATATATCATTAGCTACCTCCGGATTTGTTTTCAGAATTTTGTAAAACTTATAAATATGATTTTTGAATTTTTTAAATAGAAGGATCACTGGAGCTCGAGATCAAAGAATCTCCACCGGAAGAATAGTTGTTTCTTGCGATTGGTTGTTGAGCCCGTACAGTAATGGGCTGTCTTGGAGTAAGGGGCTGCTACATTTGGGCTAGTCGGTATGGCCAGAACTGCAGAAAAACGCAACCCCGCGCAAATGTGGGCTACTCGGTATGGCTAGAATTGCAGAAAAACGCAACCCCGAGCGGACGGAATGGAAGGAAGGATCGAACCGGAACACATAAACGGAAAAGAGCGGGATTTTTTTCCTGAGAAAGCTGCATGTTGAGAGAAATATATTAGTGGGGATAAACTATTTAGTTACATAGAATTTGTACTACTTTCTTTTCATTTCTCACATGCAACACCTTTCCTGCATTTCGACACACGGGAAGTATCGATCACAAACCATGGTGCCATACCATACGTGTAAAACTTAAAACCAACTTGATATTTTTATTACAGCCCAGTAAATCATGAAATTGAGCTGGCTGACGAACACAAAGATATGTTTGTCGTCAGACATCATCATTCTGTTACACACAGCATCCATACACACTCTGGACACATAGATACATCAAAAGCAAAGTTGCAACCAAATGTGTGTTTGGAAAATCATGAATGAAAGACAAAAGATGCATCAAGAGAATGAAGCGAAAGCAAATCAAGCACGACGCGTGAATCTAGTGATCCCCGGTGATCTTCTCGGTGACGCTGCTGGTGTCTTTCGTGGCGGCGCTCCCTGTGTTGTCTCCGCCCATCCCCAGCGTGTTCACCACCGCGTCCTTGGCGCCTACCACGGCGCCCACCACCGTCTCGCCGGCCTGCTGGAGGACGCTGCCGGTCTTGTCCTTGCCGGCGACGGCGGAGTCCTTGGCGTACTGTGCCGCGTCGTAGGTCCTGTCTTGCGCGTACTGCGCCGTCTCGGCGGCCTTCTGCTTCGCCAACTCCGTCTTCTCGCCGAGGAAGCTGCCGGTGTTGTCCTTGCTCTCGACGGTCTTGTCCTTGGCCGCCTGCGCGGTCTCGGCAGCCTTGTCCTTGGCGGCCTGCGCCGTCTGGAAAGTTGTGTCCTCGGCCTCACTGGCCTTCTGCTTGGCGGCCTCCGTGGCGCCCTGGCCCTGGCCGGACGCGTGCCCCGCCAGGCCCGCCGCCTTGTCCTTGGCCTCGTACGCCGTGTCCTTGGCCGCGCCCATCACCTGCCCCGCCTTCTCCTGAAAACACACCACCACGATCACGACATTTCAAACGCGGCAACTCAATGTAGCTCAAAACGATGGATCGACGGAGATCGTGGAGATGTAGTTACCTGGGTGTGGCCCTTGGCCTCGCCGACGCGGTAGCTCGCCTGGTCCTGGTTGGATGCCATCTTCGATCTCACGAACTAGCTCAAACAAACTACTGTGCTCGTAACTGAGAAAAGCTGTAAGATTTCACTCTGAAAACAAGATCACTTTGTCTATTGCTTGACTTGGCTTCGATTGATCTGTCTGGGTTTGAGCAGGCGACGTATTTATATAGGCTGCGGCTACAAGAGTACGAGGCAGCACCCGAGGACACGTAGCGCTGTAGAGAGGACAGCGATGCGTCCGGTTGTACCTTCGCGAAGCTTGGCCACATCACGAGAGCTGGTTCGATCGGACTCAAGCGGAAGCTGATTAAAAACTCAAAGAGAAGATGGAGTGGATAGCATATACAAGTGGGATACGCCTTTCTGCGTGCAATGATCGACGCGGTGGTCGGCGGTGGCGTGGAGTGCGTATTAGTGTATTTGTTCCATCTACGTGTTCAAAGTATTGTGATTGATGACAGAGACAATCGAATGACCAGAATAAACGAACTGTTCTTTATTGTGATTGATGTTCATGTACAATGCAAATTCAAGGTGGTTAGTGAGGTGTTTATAAAAATAAACCAAGCATTTTTCTAAACACACATGCTTATTCCTATATGAGAGGTGTCTAGTTAAGCATTTCTCTTGTATAAATAAGTACTGTTGTTTACCAAAAATCGTTTTCTTTTGCTGAGCACCTCTATAAGCATTTTGCATTGTACATGCCTCCTAGCTTCATGGTTGCTGAGATTGTGGAACCGCACATTGGATAAGGGAGCGGGGATTACCTCTGATAACCGCCAGGATTATTTATTTTAACACAAAGCATAGGGTCGCTAGAAAAATAGGTCACGGGTCCGGAAAGTTAAAATGGAAGTCAAGCTACAGGTAGCTCTTTAATTTTCAAAATTCAAAAACCACATTTTTAAGTTTATTTTTTCTTTGAACAAATCCTGCAGGAGATGATTGTATTCTACCAATATGCAAAATTTTAATTCAAAAGTATTCGCATTCAGGGATAAACAAAAACAACAAAATCTGTCAGAATTTGGAGAGTTGAAATTTTGTATTGTTGACTACTTTAAAATTCAGATTTTGTCATTTTTACAACACCCAAAACACAACGCATTTCTAGTTTATATTTTAAACAGTGTAGAAGACACATCATGTACATTCAGATTTTTATTTTCAGATTTTCTTGAAACTCTAAAAATATGATTTTTGAATTTTTCCAACTAAAGAGCTAAGTGTACCTCGACCTCCTTATCGTCGTTCTCGTAGTGAGGCTTCCTATTTAGTTATAATTAGAATACCCCGCGCGCTGCAGCTGTATCACTCCTAAAAATATAATAAAACGTATGAAACCTAAAATTGAATATAAAATGTATGTGTATTCTATAATTGTATGGTCTTTATTTTTCAGGGGTGTACCAGATTGACATAAGAAAGGTGAAATCAACGGGTTTAAGAAATTATTGTGTATATGGATTGCATGAAGTTGCATGCACATTGCCGTATAATGTTTCCAACAAAAATTAGTACATAAGATAACTCTAGTATATGTTTGTTAAAAACTACCTATGGCACCATTTGTTTAATCTCATCCCTATCTTTTCGACGGAACAACAATAATAAATGGAAGAGTTGATCTAAATGTTTTCACTTTGTCGATAAACTAAAATTCATAGTTAGAGCTTAAACTTTTTGAGACCCTCCGGTGATATTGCATAGAATCATACTTTGGTATTTAAATTAATAATGCCAATTGTTAGGACCGAAACAGAACACACTTGTTGTTTTACTTTTGTGAAATACACCTTTTTTTTGAGAAATTCTTAATATTATTGCAAATTGGTCATCAAATATAGTCTAGTTTGTGTCAAAACTGAAACAATGGCGCCATGCAATTACTTCACCAGAAAAACTAATTTTGACACTTAGAAAATGAAAAGCATTATAACTAGAAGTTAGAAACTTCGTTTTAAAATATTGTTTGTCATGTCCAGATGCATTTCCGTGCCAAATATTGTCAAACTATCATGAATTATGTTATGTCCATGGCCATGGTCTCTATCATCTAGCTTGAAAGAAATATTTTTTCATAAATGATAATCTATTTAAAAAATTACAAAACAGTGAGAATCCATGTTTATCAGTTTTCCTAGAACATAAACACGTAAAGGGATTCCATACCAAAGTATTATATTTTTCATTTTATTTAATTTTAAAATAACATTAAGCTTACTAGACCGTAATATTGTATCGTGACTCATTGCATTTAGTTGTATGTTAGAAAGCTGAAAGTCACAAAGGAAGCCCAAACTCCTGGTTGCCTTTTTTTATTTCAAAATTGACATTTATAAGTTTCAAAACAATTAGAAGAACAATCCTAGGTGTAGAAAATGTTGAACTCTAATAGTGTGCAAAATTTCAAGTTTTGAAAACTCATCAGACCTAGATCCATTTTGTCAGCCGAAAACACATTACGGATGGTTTTTTCACACTAGTTAAGTTAATCATTATCGACACGAATTCTGGGTTATTTTTTTCACACAAGTTGATTCATTATTATATACATCTATAATTGTTTTCCGGTGGTTTTGATACATTTAAATGCCATTTTCGACCTTTTAAAAAAAAGCTCCAACTCGTGAGCCATTTGTCCGCTTTTGGTGGGAAAGTTCTAGAAAGTGTATCTTAGATACGTGTTGGTCCGACATTTCAAGGTATGCACAGAATTTTCAACGGGCAACGTCACCACCATTGATAAAGAATTCCTATTTTTCTTTCCAAATTATGTGTTCCTATTTTTTTTAAGTCAAACAATACAAAGTTTGATTAAACTTGTAGAAAAATAATTAAGTTCTACAATGACAAATCAGCCTAATTAACCCCTCCCCCAAGATGCTTTAGCTATGTAGATACACATGAATATGAGAAAGGTTAAAACATCTTGCATTTAGGAATGAAGTACATGATTGAATATATTTTCATAGCATATTTGTATAGTGTTATAATTGTTGATAATTTTTTGTATAAACATGGTAAAAGTTTAGATGGTTTGATATTTGACAAAATTTATGTCTTATTTGAGTACATCGTGCATCAGCATTGCAGAGCACATGAGAATCTGCAAATACAACAACATTTGTGGCAATTCCCGCTACCCGCAGTATAGTGCACAAACCATGGCATCATAGCATACGTGTAAACTTAATACCAACTTGATCTTTTTCTATTATTACAGCATAATAAAACATGAAGTTGAGATGGCTGACGAACACATAGATAGACATCTGTCGTCAGACATCAACATCCACAGACTCTGGACACATAGATACATCAAAAGCAAAGTTGCAACCAAATGTGTGTTTAGAAAATCATGAATGAAAGACAAAAGATGTATCAAGAGAATGAAAGGAAAGCAAATCAAGCACGAACGCGTGAATCTAGTGATCCCCGGTTATCTTCTCGGTGACGCTGCTGGTGTCCTTGGCTGCACCGTTGCCGGCGTTGTCCCCTCCCATCCCCAGCGTGTTCACCACCGCGTCCTTGGCGCCCACAACCGCGCCAACCACCGTCTCGCCGGCCTGCTGGAGGACGCTGCCGGTCTTGTCCTTGCCGGCGACGGCGGACTCCTTGGCGTACTGCGCCGCGTCGTAGGTCCTGTCCTGCGCGTACTGCGCCGTCTCCGCCGCCTTCTGCTTCGCCAACTCCGTCTTCTCGGCCAGGAAGCCGCCAGTCTGGTCTTTGCTCTCCACGGTCTTGTCCTTGGCCGCCTGCGCGGTCTCGGCGGCGCGGTCCTTGGCGGCCTGCGCCGTCTGGAAAGTTGTGTCCTTGGCCTCGCCGGCCTTCTGCTTGGCGGCCTCCGTGGCGCCCTGGCCCTGGCCGGACGCGTGCCCCGCCAGGCCCGCCGCCTTGTCCTTGGCCTCGTACGCCGTGTCCTTGGCCGCGCCCATCACCTGCCCCGCCTTCTCCTGCAAACACACCACCACGATCACGACATTTCAGACACGGCAACTCAATGTAGCTCAAAACGATGGATCGACGGAGATCGTGGAGATGTAGTTACCTGGGTGTGGCCCTTGGCCTCGCCGACGCGGTAGCTCGCCTGGTCCTGGTTGGATGCCATCTCTCACGAACTAGCTAGCTCAAAGAAACTAATCTGCTGGAAGCAAAGATCGAACGCGAACTCAGAACAGCAGTAGATTTCACTCTGATAACAAGATCACTTTGTCTATTGCTCGAATTGGCTTTGAATGATCTGTTTTGCTTAGAGCAGGCGCCATTTATATAGCCTGCGGCTACGGCAGTATGAGACACGTAGCGCGGCGGAGAGGGACACGTAGAGAGGACACGCATTGTGGCGCCTCCGTGCCTTCGCGAAGCTTTATTCAACGAACCCACATGCTGGAGCTAATTTAAAAATGGCAAGAAAGAGAAGAAGAAGTACAACTTACAAGTACTCCAGTTAAACAAGTGTAAAGACAAGTTCAGTTAGGAGATCGAGTGGATAGCAGATGACGAGGGAGTCCAGTGTCTCTTCTACGGCGTGACGGAGACCAAGCAATGCTCGATGCGGTGGCGCGTGGAGGCGTGGAGCGTGTATATCTGTCATCGTGCCATGTGCATGAGCTTCTGTTCCATTGACGTGTCACAACCTCTCGTTTGCAAGAATACATATTTTAGCGGATTTTCAGAACACATAATGTTGTTCCTGAAATCTCATTCGTGAAGATTCGGAGGAGGGAAATCAATTAAGAACTTAGAAGAAATGGGGCTAAGTTTTCAATGTTTAATTGTACTCCTTCTTTTTTAATATAAGATGTTTTATCATTTATCCACGTGCACATGTATACAAGTGTATATAGACATATTTTATTGTGTATGTTCACTTATTTTAATGTCCATGTAGAAAACATGTGCAATAGGTAAAACGTCTTATATTCATTCACGGAGGGAGTAGCTAGTATCCTATACTTAATTATCAAATAGGCACATTATTTCATGAAAAAAAATAGATAAGACCGAACATATACGTGCGTGAGTTTTGTCACACTTATCTATATTTCTTATAAATCAAAAAACCACTAAATATATTTAATACTTATCTATCTTAAATTGAGAATCATTCATATCAATTGTTCTTTTACCCCATAAAATTATCCACGTCATCACACTAATATTCACTACTTATTTCATTTCTTGATATGCAAGCATCCAGATCATCTTCTAGTCAATTATTGTTCGTGTTATTCTTCTTTATCGTTCGAATAATAAGATCACACCATTCCACCATGTATTTACACAATTAAATCACGTGCAAGTGAAAAACCAGAACAAGAATTACCAATTATGTATGATTATAAAAATCGTACTACTATTGTTCGAGATTATGAGCTCTTTTATATGTGACCACTCAATTCACGCAAGCCATTCACATCATATGTTTTTCCAACTCGTTGATTTTACGTTACCTACATCAATCATGTACACCCTTGAACCATAAAGACATTTAAATTATAAATACATATATAAATGACTAGTAAATTCAGCCTCTCGACTGATGTGATCAATCAAATGTTGGATTCTATAGTCAACTTCATATTTTATGCATTTTATTAGATGTTTTAAGAGATAAGACCAGTGGTCCAAAAAAAATTCCGAACGTCAAGCATTTTAGATCTCATGTAGCTGATGCTGCCAATAGCTAATTCACGAGATTCTAGGTAGCTCCCCGCAATTTTATTTTAAATGTTGAGCATTAAGGGTATACACATTGGAATAAGAAGATATTGTCACTTGTTCTTATATCCTACTCCAATAGTGGAATTTTGCAAATTATTAGGTGTGAAAATTAGCTCACATAGAACCACTTTTCAGGCATATCCATAGTGCCGCATTTTCATTACAAAATGTGTAAGCATTTTGCAATTTCTCGTTGCAGAGAAGAATTTTGATGTCTCATTCTTTGTAGAAATGTATTGTGAATGCTTTTGTAATATATAAAAACTTATAATTGCAACATTGCATTAGTCATGAAAATAAAAGGTTTTATCACATCAGCTTTTATTTTCACCTTTTGACTGTCCTCTTTATCCATTTACAAATACTCATTACAGACCCGGACACGAGTGCATCAAAGGCATAATAACTTAAAAACTAAATGAGCGGGGCGTGCAGAGATCATGGAACTGGAAAGATAAAACACATTGGTAAAACCCCACGAAAAGGGAGAGCAAACTAAGCTTCAACGATCACATCTAGTCCTTGCCGGTGTTGGTGGTGTTGTCTCCGCCCATGCCCAGCGTGTTCGCCACCGCGTCCTTGGCGCCCACCACCGCGCCCGTCACCGTCTCGGTGGCCTGCTGCAGGACGCCGCCGGTCTTGTCCTTGCCGGCGGCGGCGGACTCCTTGGTGTACTCCGCCGTCTCCGACGCCTTCTGCTTTGCGGCGTCCGTGGCGCCCTGGCCCTGGCCGGAGGCGTTCCCCGTCAGGCCCGCCGCCTTGTCCTTGGCCTCGCACGCCTTGTCCTTGGCGGCACCCATCAGCTGCCCCGCCTTCTCCTGCAAACACACCACGATCAGAGGAGGATGTCAGATACGGTGCACGCGGCGACTCAATGTAGCCCAAGACGATCGATGGATGGAGATGGTGGAGATGTAGGTACCTGGGTGTGGCCCTTGGCCTCGCCGGCGCGGTAGCTCGCCTGGTTCTGGTTGGATGCCATCTCTCACGTACAAGCTCTGAAACAAACTACACTGCTCGAAGCAAGACCACTCTCGAACAAGAAGAACTGAGAAGAGTAGATTTCACACTATGAAAGCAAGATCAGTTTGTCTATTGCTTGACTTGGCTTCGAATGATCTGTCTAGCTTAGAGCAAGGCGACGATATTAATAGGCTGCGGCTACGGGAGGCCCGTGGGACACGTCGCAAGGCGGAGCACATACATGCCAGACACGTGGAGAGGACACGCGTCCGTAACTTCGCGAAGCCGGCCTGGACATATCATGGGCTACAACACATGCGCAAGATCAGAGTACTGATTACAAAATGCAAGAAGTTCAGTTAAACAAGTGTAAAGACAGCTTCAGTAAAGAGATCGAGTGGATAGGAGGACATGACGATCGACGAATGGCCGGGGCTCCGACTGCTCGATTCAGGCGGTGGCCGGTGGAGCGTGTATGTGTAATCCTGCCATGTGCCGTAGCTTCTGTCATCCGTCGACGTGTTCCTGCCTCTCATTGCAGGATTCCATATTTGTCTATTCTTGACATCCCGTGGAGCTGATACTAACACCGATGACTAGCTTACCATGAGTGGAAAACACTAGACATTATATTAAGATGACATGGAAGAGTAGACACGTAGTCTACTCATTTTCTAAGGGCCTGTCTGGAAGTAGAACGTGGAACGGAAAAAACATAGAAGCAGAAATAATGTAGAAGTTGGATTTCAGTCACTTGTGAATTTTGTTAGGATTTAATTAATTCCTTTAATTAAATATGTAATCTCTACTTGTATGTCGGTTTGCACAACCGACATCCCCTTGTGTAACTGCTTGTTTGGGTGCTATAAATAGCACTCTTCATCATCAATGGAAATGGAGTTCGATTCATTTGTTGTTCTCTCGCTTTGCTCTCGATCGATTCCGAACATGTTATCAGCACGCTCCCGCAGAGCGATAGAAGAAAAAGAGCAGAACGACGGCGGCTCTCCCACGTACCGTCGACGACCATCGAGGACTCCTCTGCACAACAAGGTGAGCCCATCCCGGTGTCGCTCCGGCAGCACGACCCACACGCGCGGCGGCGCAGCGGTGCCAACACCTTCAGTCCGGTGGCCGACGCGGCTCGCATCCTCGAGACTTGGTGGCGCCCGCCCGCGGCCCCTCCCGGCGCGACTTCCGACGGTGGCGCATCGTGCGCAGCCCAGAAATCGCCCTCGACGGCGGCAACATAGCCGCAGCCGGCGCGCTGCTCCCGGCGGCGCCCCTGACGCAACCTCTTCGCCGGCGGCATCTCCGGATGCGGCTCCCCGCGATGCGGCGGCAACGTAGCCGCAGCCGGCGCGCTGCTCCCGGCGGCGCCCCTGACGCAACCTCTTCGCCGGCGGCATCTCCGGATGCGGCTCCCCGCGATGCGGCGGCAGCGTAGCCGCAGCCCGCGCTCGGACAGCGACGCCCTCAATCCCAAGGCGGCAGGCCAACACCGGCGCGGACGCGCGGTGCTGCTCCCCGCGGTGGCCGGCCCCAGGCGACTCGACCACCTGCGCGGAGTCATCCTTGCGGTGCGCCGGCACCCACGTCCGTGGCTCAGCCCAGCGGCTGCCGGAACGCAAGCCGAGGCGGAGGCCCTCCACCGGCGCACTGCTTCTGCGACGCCCCCGACCGCGGCTTCCCAGTAACGGCCTTGAGTTCCCAGCGGCGATGGTCACAGCCAACGGAGCGGCGCCCTCCCACGCAGCGGCGCACTCGACCTGGCAGCGCCCGATGCGGCACGTCCGGCCAAAGCGCGCCGGCGACGTGCTCGTACGGTGGCCGAGCCGAACCAATCGCTCCGATTGGTAACCGTCCAGGAACGGGATAAGAACCTTATCCTTCCAACCACTTTGCATCATAGCAAAAACAGCTAACACAGTGATGATAGACCATTATTTCCGAAAAATCCTATATATTTTCTGGTATTTCGCAGATTGGTCATGTTAATATTGTTGTTTAATAGTATTCCATCTGTCTTAGATCTGCAGTATTTCTATTTAAATATTGTATTTCTATTGAGTACTTTGTACTCCAGAATAAAATGTGATGTAATATATCTCCATGTATTTTACATGTTGAGATTAATTGCATCCACTATTTGCAATTGAGATATTCAATTTCTTGCAAATAATTTCAATTCATCTTAATTGAGCCCTTCGGCTTAATACGAGGAAGAATTGATATGCAAAATTTAAGTGATTTCTTTGAATTGATGTTTTGGGATCATGAGGTAGTGTGTAGATTTATCTACAACTACTGTTTAAGCCTACATTTTGTCATTTTTGACATTATGATTGCCAATGTGCTCTCCCATGCATTTTAATTAAGTTGTGACATAAGGCATTCGAAGTGTGTGTATTTTATACTCCGCTAATGCTGCTAGATCTACTCCAAAATTTCAATTGGAGATTATCTACAACGTGTCATACTTAACAATTTAAGGTTCACACTAATGAGTTCAAGCCCACTTCTTGAAACTTTATTAATTTTGCATTTCATTACGACATAATCATGATGGATTTTAATTTACCAAATGGAAATTATTATCCTCTGATTTACCATATAGATAAACGATGGCTCGAGAGTTTGATACACTCGCTCTCAGCGGCACAACTATCCTATATGGACCATGGACATCAAGATCGCCCTTGCGTCCCATGGGTTAGTGCGTGCAATCCAGGCTCGGATGTTCCACTCCCGGCTGGAGTCACGCCGCTGACAGATGAGCAAAAATATGCTGCTTTGTACATCATAAGGCACCATGTTCATCCAGACCTCAAGTCTGAGTACTTGGAGGAAGAATTCCCCAGTACCTTGTTTCTGGCCCTCAAAACGAGGTATGACCAACAGAAGGCAGTTGTCATGCCTGAAGCACTCCATGATTGGACACATTTTCGACTCCAGGACTTCAAGTCTGTCGGGGAGTACAATAATGAGTCTCATAAGATCAGTTCCAAACTGCGCTTTTGCGGGAAGGAACCTACTGATGCGGAGAAGATAGAGAAAACTCTGTCCACTATGCTCCCATCTGACAGGATCCTCCAGCAGCAGTACCGTGCTCGCGACTACCAAGTCTATTCCGATCTTATTCATATTTTACTTCAGGCTGAAAAGCATGATGAGCTACTCGCTAAGAATGGCTCTCAGCGTCCGGTTGGTTCTCAACCTCTACCTGTAGTTCATATGAATGTCGCGAACGAACGAAAGTTTGATGGTGGCTTCAAAGGAAAGCCTCGAACTTCAATGGTAAGCGAAAGCGCAACCGGAACAGGAAGCCTAGAAACTCAAACCGTGGGAAAGGCACCGCAAAGCCCAAGTTTGACAAAACTAAGCTTTGCGACAAGTGTGGATGCTACACGCACCCCACTGACAAGTGCAACCCCAAAGCATCTGGCCATTATCTACCAGCAATCCCATGGCCGTAACGCACCTCGAGGGAAAAGGTTTGAAGCCAACTTCAACCTTCATCCAGATGGCACCGATGGAGCTGGTAGTTCGCGAGACGTTCCTTCTGGACCTCGCAACACCGTAACTCTCCAGCCGTCAGAGGACCCTACAAACGGAGGACATGATAGTTGAGTACGCCTCAACCTACATGTTTGGTGACATCTAGTCCCACTATCTCCTTGGTGGTCACTTTATTAATGTCCATTTGTGTTGTTGTAGTAGAACATATATATTGTATCAGCACTCTGATATAAATAAGATTGTATACATTCTATATATCTGATAAAGATTTCCATATTGGAACTTCTTCAATTCTATATATAGATTTCTACGAGTGCCAATCCGATGGATGTGGAACAAGTATATGAAAATGTACCCTCTATTGTCTGGATTGTACTACACGTACATCCAACTCGTAGCACATGTTGCATATAATGCAATTCCATCGGTCATGTTTTGCATGAGCTAAACTTTCCTAGTCATGAGATTTGGTTTGCACATATTGTGCCAATGGATCACTTCAGTCCCTTGAACACATTCAAGGTGATATTTGTGGTCCCAACCAACCATTGTTTGGACTAAAATCGAATTAAATCAATTCGAATGGACAAATATTGTTGCAGAATTCTCTTCACATGCCTCCACTATTTAGTGCATGGCTCCGAGGATCGAAGTTCAGCACAATGTCCTATGTGTCCATACACAATTGTTTTTGGTTCCATCTTGATCAAAAGGATTTTCTCATTGCACGACCCATGTTAATGAATTGCAATTTACCAACTTCACGTTGGAGTCATGCAGTTTTACACGCTGCTACTGACTAACTGCATATAGCAGTACTTCCCCTCTGCAATTGATACGTGAAATCCTCCGAGCATTTCCCATCTGCGTAAGTTCGGAAGCGCTTCACGCGTACCGATCTCACCACCGCAGCGTACATCATGGGCCCACATATAGGGATCTATGTGGGGTACTATCTCCGTCGATAACAGTACCTTGAACCCCTCATAAGGGATGTATTCATAGCCCAGTACGCTGATTGCTTATATTTAAGGAGGATTATTTCCAGGCATTAGGGGGAGATTTCAAGTACCACATCGAATGCCAGGAAATCAATTGGGACTTCACGTTCCTCCCATATCCACGTACAAGAATTGGACTCTACGTTCGATTCACAAATTTGCAAACATGCAAATAACCTGCCAGATTCATTTACTGATCTCAAAGGTGTTACAAAATCCTTCAATCCGGTTAGAAATGCGCCCGAAAGAGTGGAGGTACCAATAAAAACCACTCAACTCCCTGTTTCATAAAAAGAGGGGGAGTAGTACGGCCTCTGACCAGGATCCAGCTTTTTGCAAAGCAACAAAGGAAATCGAGGAATCCTCTAAATCAGTAAATGCAAGTCGACCTTGCGTTGATGAACACCTAATGGGTAGTATACACCCAGTGGAAGGGAAACCTCCACAACCCCAGCTCCAGCTTGCACACACTGGCTGGGACATCGGAACACCCAGACTCACGCGTATTGGGAAATCACGAAGAGTCATCATGGGTGCATGATATTTGCTCCAACTATATCGATTCTGGAGAATCATATAACCAAAGCCTACAACTGTCGACAAACATCTCTTGTATGATTGCAAACAACCTTCACAATGATTCAGATCCAAAGACCATGGCCATGGCAGAGTGTGAACACACTTGCTAGGACTGAACTCATCAAAGGATGCAATCCAAGCAGATATAGCCTCGCTCTTCCAAAAAATTCCCTATGGGATTATTCAATGTGTTTTCTTCCGAAACGGAATGAGAAACAGGTGGTGAGAAAGCAAGGCTTGTAGCATAAGGTCGGGTTTCCGCAGAGATCCGAGACCTACTCTCCAGACATGAGTGAAATCTCGTTCCGATACATATATCATTGGCAGTACAAAATCATCTATCTGTGCAGTTGATAGGTGTAGTGACAACATATCCATGTGGATCACTAGATTCCGACATGTATGGTTCCCGATGGAATCTCTGTCCGAATCGAAGCACAAATGCAACATGTATTGTGTAAAATCAATAAGTCGCCACATGGCTTATTGTTGTCGGTATATTTTGGTACAACCGACGTAGTGAGTTCCTTATACACAAGGATTACTCCTACATAATGATCACCCATGTGTGTTTGTCATACATAAGGATAACTCCTAAATGACGAACACGTGATCATCTAAAAGACGGATTTGAGATGAAGAATTTGGATAAACCCAAATGTTGCTTGGGACTACAACTCGAGCACCTTCACTCAAGTATTATGGTACACTAAGATGCCTATATCCAGAAAATTGGAGAAACTTGATATAGACAAGTCATGTCCATCTCCTAGGGATTGTTCGATCTCTAGACGTAGAGAAAGATCCATGGGAAGATGGAGAAGAGATGTTGGCACATAATGTTCCATATCTCAATGCCATTGGACCTACCAACATAATTGGTTAGGGGATCAAGAATATCTTTCGATATCTCCAAGGCACCAAATATCTTGACATATTGTATCAATTTCGGAGAAATCTGAACTCCAATTTAGACACTGTATTGGCTACTTACATGATCCTACAATGTGTACATACATGGTAGATCTGTCACTCCATTGATGTCTTCAAATAGACTCTGGTGACTATACTACCACGATCATTCTAAGATGCAATGCTTCATGTTAACACGTGTGGCTTCACGGAATGACAAACCGCATACATTAGTCATGTGGTGTTGGTTCTCTCGAATCACCTATCATTATCTACACAGATAATGTTGCTTATGTTGCATAGATGCAAAACAGGTTACATAAAGAGCAATATCATTAAGCATATTGCACTAAATTGTTTTATCCCCATAAACTCATGACGAGTCGGGAATAAACATCTTGCAATTAAAATCATGCGATATCCTCGCTGATCTATTCACCAAGTCTCTACCAACTATAACATTCCAGAAATGATTCATGGGATTGGTATGCGACGGCTTCGGGATTTGCAAGAGTCAGGGGGAGTATCTTCCTGAACTATTCCTGTTCAAAGCATCATATTACACTCTTTTTCCCTTTATGAGTTTACTTTTCAGGTTCTCATCAAGGTTTTTAATGAGGTAGTATCAACATGAGATCATATGTCATACTTTCTGTTTTCCCCACCGGGGTTTTTAGGAAAGTATACACGACATATTTATTGTCCTCTAAACTCTATGGATTTCATTCATATTGAGTTAACAGACAATAATCATTATATGTTGTATCATTTTCTCCTTACTTTTCCCACTGGGTTTTAAAGGAGTTTTAACAACATATCAAATACAATTCTCCTCACATTTTTCCAAAAGGGTTTTTGGGGGAGAACTTCAAACATCATATGTCATACTTTCTGTTTTCCCCACCGGGGTTTTTAAAGGAAGTATACAAGACATATTTATTGTTCTCTAAACTCGCTATGGTTTTTCCCTTTTAAGGTTTTCCCATATGAGTTATCAAAGAGACAATAACCATCATATGTTGCATCATTTTCTCCTTATTTCCCCATCGGGTTAAAGGAGTTTTAGCAACATATCATACACACTACTCTCCTCATATTTTTCCCACAGGGTTTTTGGAGGAGACTATTTCAAGATGATGAAGACACACAAGGACAAGCATAGATTAGGGGAGTGTTAGGATTTAATTAATTCCTTTAATTAAATATGTAATCTCTACTTGTATGTCGGTTTGCACAACCGACATCCCCTTGTGTAACTGCTTGTTTGGGTGCTATAAATAGCACTCTTCATCATCAATGGAAATGGAGTTCGATTCATTTGTTGTTCTCTCGCTTTGCTCTCGATCGATTCCGAACAAATTTCTCATCTGTTTCTTCGACGAAAAATTTGTTTTGTTTGGGCTGGACTTTTTATATGAGACTGTAGTTTGAAGAGATAGTGGAGGAGAGATTAAAAAAAGGTAATGTACGTTTGAACTTCTCAAATAAACCCACAACATATAGTTTTGGGCAGGATTTGAGAAAATATTTAGAATCCTAGATAATGTGGACGAATAAAAACGTTGATATATGAATTCAAAAGGTAAAATCCATTTTGACTCCGGGTGTATATGCAGCCGGTATTTAAAAAAAATTCAAGGCAATGTGATCTTCCGCGAAAATCAGTTGTAACTTCCGAGCTTTCTATGCGCCTTGAAAAATGATAAACTTATTTTAAATCTCCATTTTTTTTTGAAAAAACCATACAGATTTATATACATGTCTAATATGTACCAGCAAGTGTTTTTGGCTCCCGAGTTCCAGTGCTCTCTCTATTTAAAAAAAATCAAAAATCATATTTGTGAGTTTAAAAACATTCCGAAAATAAAATCCGGATTAGCCATTGATGTTTCCCACAAACTTGTAAAAAATAAATTCGAAATACTTTATATTATAGGCTACACAAAAATAACAAATCTGACAAAACTTGAAATTTGAAAATATGCATACTTAAATCCACAATTTTGTTATTTTTATGTAATTCAACATAAAAAGTATTTGAAATTGATATTCTTCGTTAGTAGGATATACTATTGACTACACACAGATGTTTTTCATAATATTTTGAAACACATAAATATAATTTTTGAATTTTTTAAATTGGCGTGAGCACTGGAGGTCGGGGGCCAAAAATTTCCACTCTGTATATATGACCTATTGAAATAGTTTTTATATGTAGCATGTAGAAAAATGTGGACCTCTTAAAGCCACGATTTTGTGATTTTTATGTAATCTGCAATAAAATATATTATCTTACAAAACTAAATTTACATATATATACTATGGGTATGTATATACTAAAAAAGATTAGAATTTTTGAAATTCAAAATACCATTTGTACATATTTTGAAATACTGAGAGGTCGAGAGGCAAAACACCTCACTCAACCTACGATTGCTGATAGATTGCTCGACCTAGCTTAGAGAGGCTACGATTGCAGATATATTGGTATTTAACGTTTGTTCATTCCTGTAAGTATATTGGCTAATTTAGGTGGTGCGGAAATTAGCTAACATCGAAAATGGAACGATGTTTTGACTCATAGTCGATGCACCCATTATAAAAATATGTCTTTAATGTAATTAAAAGGTATTTTTTGTATAAAAGGAGACAAAAGGTCCAAAATGATTACTTTTCATGACATCCTTTTATCTTTTTTACGCAGGCAACAACTGAATGTATTTTGTGCACACATTAAATGTCTTGTGTGTATACCGAACTTTTTGTTTGCATTTTTTGACTTCTTAGTGTGGTTGCATCTACACTTAGATTTCCCTGCTCAAAATGAGGAAGCACTTTTCAGGCATCACGTTGCAGCATTTTCTTTGTGCAAAGATTAACAATTTCTATAATTTAATCAAACTCGAATTTTAAATTCATCATTTTTTGTTTGTATTAAGTCATTAAAATAAGAGGTCTAATCACATAAACTTTTATTTCCAACTTTTGATAGAACTCGCTGTCCATCTACAAGTACTCATTACAGATCCGGACACGAGTGCATCAAAGACGTAACTTACAAACTAAATAAGCGGGGCGTGGAGAAATCACGGAAGTGGAAAGATGGAACTTGTAAAACCCCACTAAAAGGAAAGTAAACTAAGCGCGAACGATCACATCTAGCGATCCCTGGTGATGTTCCCGGTGGTGGAGTCCTTGCCGGTGTTGGTGGTGTTGTCTCCGCCCATCCCCAGCGTGTTCACCACCGCGTCCTTGGCACCGACCACGGCGCCCTTCACCGTCTCGGTGGCCTGCTGCAGGACGCCGCCGGTCTTCTCCTTTCCGGCGACGGCGGTCTCCTTGGTGTACTCCGCGGTCTCAGACGCCTTCTGCTTGGCCGCCTCGGTGGCCTCCGCGGCCTTCTGCTTGGCCATCTCCGTCTTCTCGCCGAGGAAGCTGCCGGTGTTGTCCTTGCCCTCGACGGTCGTGTCCTTGGCGGCCTGCGCCGTCTGGGCCGTCTTGTCCTTGGCCGCCTGCGCTGTCTGCGCCGTCTTGTCCTTGGCCGACTGCGCGGTCTGCTTGGTGGCCTCCGTCGCCTGCCCCGCCTTGTCCTTGGTCGCGCCAGCCACCTGCCCGGCCTTCTCCTGCGAGAAGCACAACATTTCAGTACTGACGAACTACGAAGGACGCGGCGACAACCACCGGAAAACAAATCATCTTGGAGACGATGGTGCTACCTCGGTGCGGCCCTTGGTCTCGCCGGCGGTGTAGCTCGCCTGGTTCTGGTTGGAGGCCATCTTCTCTCTTTCACGAACAGACACTGAAATCACTCGGAAGTGCTAAGTCTCACTTTTTGCTATTGCTCGACTGTGACTTGAAATGGATCGACTTTGTTGTGGAGAGGAGCTTGGAAGGGACAGGATTTTATAGGCCGCGGCCGCGGGACACGTCACGAGGCGGTGCTCGTACATGGACGCCACGTAGAGAGACACGCGTTGCCGCTCTTCGGGCAACTTCGCGAAGTTCTGCCATGTAGATGGAGCTGATTCGATCCCATGCGGCCATGCTGGGCGAAGACAAGAGAGCCAAGAGGGAGTGAAGAAGCTGGAATAAACAACTCCGAAGAGATCCATCCAGCTCCGGTGATCCACGACGTGTTGCTCTCTCCTGTGATCGGGCTAATCGTCATGTGATTGTTTGTTTGTCTGCTGACAGAGCTGCGGCTACACGTGCGACGGCTTAGCTTACCGCAAAAGGAAACCTCCCGGGCCACACGAATACCATACTTTAACGACGCCGATCAAGAAATTTCTGGAAGTGGTAGCTGAGACAAGGCACACATCGAACAAGGTAAAATACAGTATGTACTGTTTTTTTAGATCAAAGTATGTTAATCGAAAATAAGAGACAGTTGCAACGGATTCGGTGGCCGTGGTTATCTCGACTACCTACTGTCGCGGGCGCGGGCTGGCCCAACTCGATTGGGCCGTCTCTCACCTCACATCCTTGCCCTTTACCTTTTGAGTTCTTGATCTCAAAAAAAAAAAAAACTTTTGAGTTCTAGGGCTGTATTCCCTAGCTCCGGCCGCATCTATCCAGTACAAACGCCGGACTACCCTGTCTCGCGACCAATCCACGACGTGCGTGCCACACATGGATCATCAAACCTCCGACGATGCTTCGGCGCCGGCCGCCGCGTATCCTCGCTGGATTTTGCTCGAGCACTACGAGGGCTCCGACGATCCGGACACGAGGACCGTGGCGCACGCTCGCACCTCCAAAGGTCGCCCCATCAGCGTCTCCTTCATCCTCGCCGCGCCGCCAACGGTGTCGCGCATCCGCCTACACCGGCACGACAACCCTGGCGTATTCGATCGGACAAAAATCTACTCTTATGCTATTGTGGCCCATGGGGACTCTGTCCTCGTCCAAGTTGAGACAGCGAACAATGGCAACGGGTGGCCCGACTACTTCCTCTACTGTGCGGGCGACGCCGCCGCAGATCCATCCCGGCAGCCGTCTCTCTCCCTGCTGCCTCCCGCTATTTGGATGAGCGTGGCACCGCGCTCCTGCGGCGCGGCCAGGACGAGGTGCTGGTGGTGGCGCTGGATTCATATTCTCTTATCAGCACAAAGGAATCAGGGCCGGTGGAGGCCGAGTTGTGTGTGCTTCGATCTGGCGACTGGTAGTGGGAGGTCAAGCGGCTGCCTGTCATCCACGACGAGGGCAAGAGGAAGGAGTTTTCCTTTTGGGTGACCGACAGGGTCATGCCCGTCGGGGATCACTTCTTACTCTGGGTAGACTACTTCCACGACATCCTCTATTCTGACATATGGAACGAGATGCCCTAGATCCGTTACGTACCTCTTCCACTACAGCCTGACCCCAGGAAGAAGTGCAGTGACCGTGTTTAGTCATCCTACCGAAGCGTATGCGCCACAGGCGACTCGGTGAGGTTTGTGGATGTCTTCCCCCGCTGCTGTTGTGGCTGCCCTGGCATCACCACCTGCCCTATCTCCCGCTACGCCTTCACCATCACCACGTGGGCGCTCAGGATGGACGACATGACCACGTGGGAAAAGGTCGGAGTCGTCGACTCCGACGAGCTATGGTCGCTCCCCGGCTACCACGGCGTTGTCCCGCGCATCAAGCCTGAGTACCCCACCGTGAGCCTCGACGACCCAGACGTTCTCTACTTCAGGATACATAAGAACAAGTATGACATGGACGACGTCGACGGTGACCATGGCACCATGCGATACGGCTGATCGAGTTGGACACTAGGCGTTCCATCTACGAGTACGACTGTGAATCCTACTTTTTCACCTGCTTCATTGCCTCTACGGTCTCCCATTACTTCTCTGGCAATCGTACCCGGGAAACACGGAAAGAAGACACATATCTGGAAGCACCGGCGAGGCCACTGAAATTGTCCTTGCCAAGGGTGGCTTCCCCTGAAGAAATGTTGGTGACGTTGCGGGAGATACCTGACTTGGTGCGTGATGACATGCTGAAAGCCTATGGCGTCTTTGCGTGGGATGAGAGCCGGTCCAAGTTCAGATCTCTCTTAGCGCTTCCGATGGACATGAGGAAAGATTATTGCCTTTTGATAGGAAAAAATGTCTTGCTTTGATGTATAGGCTGGTACTGGTGCTAACATCGGAAGATTATGTTATGAAGAGGAAAGCAAGAAAATGGCACGTGCGGTGTGAATTGGATGAAATTTTAACCAAGTCCCACGCCCACAAAATATATCCCCGTATACGAAAAACTGCGCAGCTAAGCTGGTCAGTGGTGTATGGTGACGAACTCGAGTCAACGGTAGATCCTCTATAGTTTCACTACTGAATGAATGAAGGCAGATCTTCGCTTAAAGAGCTTTTTTTTTTCGAACTGAGGCAGAGTGTCGAAGCCGACTCATAAATCTTTTTTTTTTAGAAATGAGGAGGCATCACGAGGATGCACACATCTGTTTTATTACATTTTTATAGTCTCAGGTTCAAAAGATTACAACTCAAGCATCAGAAAGTGTAGCGATAAACACTAGCCAGCGAAAAACAACATGAATGAAACACTTATGCATCACTTAATCTATTGAAAATCTGCCAGTCAGTGAAGTTGTTGAAAGCCCGAGCGACCGCTTCAAGCCGGCCACACCCAGAAGCCACTTCCTCCCGTTGCTACAAAGGGAGGAGGAGAGACCACGCACCAAGCAGGGACGTAGCTTTGTAAATAACCTGCAAATAGTTCATGTGTTTGGATTTGTTAAACACTAAATCATTTCTACACGTCCACAGGGACCAAAGTATAGCACACACGCCTACTCGTACACGTGCTTTATCTATTTTTTGCATCCCTCTCAACCAATTTCCAAACATATTCGTGATATTGGCTGGTGGTGGTAAATCAAATGTGAATTTGATAATTCTACATATGAAACGTGCTAAAGGGCAGGTTAAAAATAAATGCTGAATTGACTCCGTTGAATCACAAAATTCGCATTTTGTGCACTCTTTCTAATTTCGTTTAGCCAAATTATCTTTGGTAAGGATTACTTTTTTATACAAGAACCACATAAAGATCTTAACCTTTAAAATAACTTTAAGTTTCCAAATATATTTCCTCAAAAAGACCGTATGATCATTCAACAAATCATGATACATCGATTTAACTGAGAAAACTCCAGTAGGAGTTAGATTCCAAACAAAAGCATCATTCGCATCCACCAAATTTACCTGCATTAGGCGTTGCACCAAGTGCACCCATTGGTCCCAATTATTTTCGACCAGATTACGCCTAAACTCAATATTCAAAGGCTGCGCTGCAAGCACGGTTGCAATCAAAACATTTTTTCGACGTACCAGATTATAGAGAGAAGGGTACTGAACAGCTAGAGACGTGTTCCCTAACCAAACATCCTCCAAAAACGAGTGATCATGTCGTTGGCTACAACAAAATGACCACGAGAAAAGAATTCATCTTTGACAACCATAAGACCTTTCCAAAAAGGAGAATCAGTAGGATTACTTGTCACTTGTGACAAAGATCTATTGCTCAGATACTTATTATGTAGCGGTTCTTGCCACATTTCTTCCTCATTGAGAAGCTTAAATAGCCACTTGGTTAGTAAACAATTGTTCTTAACATCAAAAACTTCTACTCCTAGACCTCCCTGATCCTTGGGTCTGCATATAATATTCCACTTTGTTAAGCGATACTTCTTCTTAATGTGATCGCTATCCCAAAAAAGCATGATCTATAAAAATCCAATCTTTTTTGTACCCCTTTTGGTACTTGAAAGAAAGAGAACATGAACATTCGTAAGCTAGTGAGTACTAAATTTACGAGGACAAGTCTATCTCCGTATGAGAGTAACTTTTCTTGGCAACACCCAAACTTTCGTTCAAAACGGTCTTCAATCGGTTTTCACTCACTATTGAGCAGCCGCCTATAATGTATGGGAATACCAAGATATTTGAATGGTAGTGATCCGCATTCACAACCAAAAATATCCTTATAAGCGTTTACCTCGTCTTGCGCCTTTCCAAAACAAAAGATCTCACTCTTATGAAAGTTAATTTGACTGGCAAGAACCGGAGAAGGCATCCAAAACGGCCAGTGGCCGCGTGTGGCACAGTTGCTTGCTACTACCACCCGGAGTGTGAGCGGCCATCATCGATCGCACATGCAACTTGGGTCATGGTGGCACTACTCCTCTCTTAGCACGTACACACGGACTAGATGCACGCAGGACCATGCACCATATCCACAGACCATATCCGGGTACAACCTAGGGTAGGCCGGGATATCACATACGTGGCCACACTCCCTTACACGCCTGACGCCTCCCCTCGATCGTGCAACTGCACTAGCTCACACTGATGATCGACCTATGCTCGTTGCGCCTGTTCCACTGTTCCATTTCAACAACTCTGGACGAGCTGGATAGCGTGCTAGCTGCGCAACTTGATCATCAGTGCTTTGCTTTCGTAACATGTAGAGGGACTTGTACTTGTGAAGCTGCAAGCTTGATTTGTGCAGACAGATCAAGCTCGAACAGTAGTGTTTGACATTGTTTCGATCAGGTTCATCACTGTCGTGTGGAATGAATCATTGGTGCTCCGACCACAGCACCATATCTTTCAGAAAAGTTGCCGCCACTTGAGACTTGGCCATCAACAGCTGCACATTATAAAAAAAAACAGCTGCACATTATATTATGATCAGCGTCCGTGTATAAGAAGGGCACTGCATACGACATCGCTCATAGATCACCGCTCATCACCAGTAACTAGAACCTAGCAAGGCTCGAATCACGAAGGAGATACGATCACTGATCACTGATCACTCGTAGTACAGAAAATCACGATGCCTGAACTTAAGCCCGTCTTCACTGCCATCTTTGTGATGGCCCTATTGGTCACTGCGTCTTCAGGTACAACGCCATTTCTTCCCATTTGCTGTCGATCTCCGGTTTGTTTTTTTATCAGTTTACCCTGTGTACATGAATTTTTGATTGATTTATCTGGTCTAATGCAGGAGAAACTTCAACGGTTGAAAACCATGATAGGGATACTCCAAAACTGAAAAGGGTATGTATATGTTAACCCGGAAACAATTGGTTGACCGTGTTAGGTTGGAAATATATATATGTTCATCTACGGAAAATATTTTCTTCTGATGGAGAAAGGAATTAGGTGACAGAGGCAGTGATGCTTTCTCCACCCAGTTGCATTATTTTCACACATTACTGATAACGAAATAGTAGCACTAGGTGGGTGATTGACTTGACATGGTAGTAGTACATTGCAGTTTTTTTTATAAATGCAGGCAAAAGCTTTGCTTGGGTCGTTGATTAAGAATAAGATTGCAGTTGTTCTAGTTTTAAGACAATCCCTGATTAGACCGCCAAAAGTGCATTCGACTGTCTAGTGATCTCTGTATGTTTAATCCAGGCTCACGCTTCTCTTTACCCTCTCCTACAGAGTCACAGCAGGAGAAATGTTCTGATAGAGGTTCTGGACTACGACTACGGAGCGGCCAACTCTAAGCACGACCCACACAGGAAGCCCGGGAATGGCCACTAGCTAGTAGCTACACAAAATCAAGTTTCATGCATGGTTTGGTGGTGCTCACCTGCATGTTCAGGCGTCTGCTTCTTCAGGTCATTTAGTAATCTGAAAGACAGTGTGAGCTCGTTGATCTGGTAAATGTACCATTTCTACTACTTTTAGCCGTGTCATGATGTACCTCAGAGTTCAAATAAACAATACAATGATCCAGTTTGTTTGGGAAGGAACGATCTCAGAAGCAACCAACTCTGGCCATTATCTGAACTTCTGAATACTAAAATCTCAGAACCAACCAGCTGGCCGGCACGCAGAGATCGTTCTCTGAGGTGGCGGCGTGCTAAACGTGTCTGGCTCATTCCAAATTTTGCACGGCTGTTACAACGGCCTGCCCTGATATGTCTGAATTCTTGCCTCACTTTGTCGCCCTACCGTTTGGCGTTTGCTCATTTTCCTGGGTTTTCCAGAAGCATTGCCCGGTGATGTCAGAGCTCCAGCTTCTGTTCGTGACTAATTAATTTCTAACGATCCGTTGTGGTAGCTTCCATTTTGGGTGAAGAATGCCCGCGACGCGAATTGGGACTTTTCTTCAGCAAAGATAGGAACAACAGGTGAGGGTCAAACGAGATGGCTTGGCAAGGCAAGCTTCGAGTGCATGGGCTATACCTACCTTGATTATTACAACTTTAGGATTAACGCCAGACTACTAATTAAGTAGTAACTATCCATGGTTAATTGGCTCGATCGGCTGATTAGTTAGTCGTGAATAGCCGACAGGTTGCTACGGAACAAGAGGCTTTCCACCGTCCACGTTCCTGCCGGCCGGCCGGGCTCTCTGGAAGCTAAATAATTATTGTGGGAGAATTTATTGGGGAAGATTTAATTGATGTATGGAGGAGGAGGAAAGCTGAAGTCTCAGTGTGTGCTTGTGCGAGGACCATTTCCCTCGCTCAGACGCTTCTGGATTGGATATCTCGTACTCCTTTCTCCTATCTCATTCTTGTCTGTCATTGCGTATGATTATTAGTCTGTAGTTGCGTTTGACACCTCGTGACGCAGCAACAGGTGGATCACAAGTTTCCCCTTTTCCGTGGCCGGGGTACAGGATCATGTTGTCTTACCGAGAAGCAACCGGTTTTGAATATTCTGTTGCAGACAAGCAATCGCTTTTAATTAAGAAGATGGTGTTGCAGCCTACACTCACCTACAAAATCGATCGATTAATCAAACAAAGCGGATTAATCAAACATAGCGGAGTATACAATTTTATAAATGAAGCGAGGGGTTACTGTCACCTCGGGATCGATCGATTAATCAAACACATAGCCGACTTTTTCTAGAAAAATGAATGATGGAAACGAAACGAGGGTTTTGGGTTGCTGTCACTCGCGGACCTTCTGTTCCCCCTCTGTTCTTGCAAGCTCCGGTGGATCCCTTTCTTGCCCCGGTCACGATGCCCTGGGGCGGGCGGCGATACGATGGCACGCAAACACACGGCGGCGACGCGTGCGTTGTAACAACACGAGACAGGGATCGATGCCCGTACCACCGGCGGCAGGACGGGTGGTCGCTAGCGAAGCAGCAAGCCCACCACCGAACGGATGCACGGGCCGGCGCGGCGGCACCGCCCGGCCGGCCCCATCGGATGCGACAGATAGGGACGGTGAGTGGACGGCCACGCTTCGTCGTCTCCCACTCCCGCTCTACGTTGTGCCCGTTCGTTACGCTTTTTTCCCGCGCACGCGGTTCACGCGAGTCCGTCCGTGCGACTCAATCTCGTCTATCTGCTCTTCACTGCTGATTGGTACCCAACTAATGTACTGTATCCTTGTTTTTTTGCGGGGGAAATGTACTGCTTTTTTTTTTGATACAACGTCTCTGGAATTCATTAAACAAGGAATACATCGGATTACACTGGAAAATTCTAGACACATAACAGCTGTCCCTCTTTTACAGAAAACACCCCAAGGAAAAAAAGAATTACGCACGCAACCCTGAGGAGCTCTGCATCTCCACCGCCGTCCATGAACTCGCCGTCGCTCCACCGCAGAGGAGAACGAGGAGAGGCACAGGCCTATTGGGAATCAGATCCCGTTGAGATCGCCGCATGTGCCGCTCGCCAAGCACGGCGAGACCTTGGCGTCGAAGATGGATCGTCGGCGGGGGGCACGCCCCGACGTGAGCAGGAGGTCGAGCTGGACTCGGCGCGGAGCACCAGCCACACAGCTCGCAATCAACCCAACAGAGGGCAAGCCGCAAGAACTGCTATGCCGATCTGGAGGGAGAACAACACCACATCTTCCGCTCCTCGCCGCCACGGCCGGCCAGAGGAAAAGGGCTCCATCTCAACCCGCGATCTGCAAAGCAGAAGATACAGCTAGCGATTTTATTGAATTGGCTTCGATCCTCTTCATCCCTGCAAGAAACCCACCATGGATCCACCCCGCAGAAGAGAAGAAATCCGGCTCCGACGTCGCTGCGAATCGTCGAAAGCCAGCCGAGGAGAAAGGGGAAGACGGCTTTATTGTCGGAGATGCCTCCTCCGAGCTCCTCCACTCGCCACTGCATCCAGAGCAGCGCAGCAGAGAGGATCAAGAAGAGGATGCGCCGGATCCAGCCGATGAAATCCAGCGACCTACTCCCAAACGCCATAGAGGCAAAGCACAGATCTACTGAAACATCTACTATGTACAGATTGAGCCAACCACCTAATCCATCCTCTCGCCGGCAAGCGAACCAGCCAGAAAGAAAGAGGAAGAGGGGCGGCGGAGGAAAAGTCGAGACGACTCTCAACAGGGGCGAGAGCGTGAGAGCCGATAGAAAGAGAGTTAAAATGTACTGCTAGTGCATCGCTGAATGCAAGCCAAGTTTAGCTCAGGGATGCTCTCGAAAAAATAGTGCATGTCAGCCTCTTCAATGCATACATAATACTCGGCATTAAGTCACTCAGTAATTAATTAACCCAAAACTATTGGAAACTTACGATTTGCTTGGCCTTTTTTGCAGGGCGAACATGAACAAACCATAATTTTCAAACTGTGAAATGTGCTAGGCCATTTTTTGCACCGCAAAACATGATAATCAATTTACAGATTGGGCTTCAGAATCATCATTTTCTTAATTAATCGTAAATCTGCTAGACAAATCATTTTCTTAATTAATGCATGCAGAACATTTATTGGACCTGAATATAAAATGTTGTATTTAATCACAGCCACGTATTTCAGCCGGGAGCAAGTGCGCCCAATCGCCATTCGTCCGCGCCCTCTTACATACAGCTATAAACAACTAACAGTTGTATAAAAACGTCACAATACATTGCTTATCATTATAACCACAACCTATAGACCTTCATAATTGTGTTGAAGATAACACACTTGATGGATTATCATAATATAATATACTCCCTCCGTTTTTGTACACAAGGCCACTATTCCAATTTTTAGATACGAGGAAAAGTAAGCCAACTAATAAATATCATAATTAATTACGTGAAAAGCCTCTCATGTTCCGAGCTAATTAAGCATGTTGCATGTAGTGCTTCTTTCTCTATGAATGCATGCAATATTCACATTAATTAGCACCATATTACCATGTAGAAACCTATTTAATATGTCTTGGGAAGAAATAGTGGCCTTAGGGCAAGGACAGTAGTAAAGCCGGGTATTGGCTATAAGATAATGTCATGTCATATATATAACAAACCTAATAGCATACAAGTATAACAGTTGGCTATAAATATCGACTACTTTATTTATAATTGACCCACTTTTCATTCTCACAAAGTGACTAGGAGTACATGCTGCAGGTGGCTCTTGCATGAGATACCGTTTCTATTCTCTCTCATATTCTCTCTACTTCATGTAAGTACATATATATTATTTAAATTCGTATAACCTGTTGACTGGATCTTACTGTACTTACTCTTATATAGAAACAAAAATGTATATCCGATAGTGGCTTTGCATATAAAAACAGAGGGAGTAGTATCTAAGGACCCATGCATGCAAGCATTTACAGGGGAATACACTAGGAGTGATATTGGCTGAAATTGAAGGTTTGAAGCTAGACATGTGACAAATTAGTTGCTTTCCTTCTTCACAAAAGTGGGTCCAGATCGCTCTTTCACACGAATTCACTGGTACGATTCATCTTTTGCTACGCACATAGAAAGTATGTGTCACTTATTTGTATCCCAGTTACCAACAATGTCGAATTTGAATATTTAGAATTGTTCTAACATATATTGTTTGATATTTATGATTTGAGACCTTTGGAATAGTTTATATATCTTTCCTAATATATCTTAATCAATTTAATAGCACATGTCATTTCAATGACTCAATAAAATTGACAAGAACTATGCAACAAAACTGCATAGTCATGTTAGATGACATAATAACAAATACATGTAAGTGAGAGCTTGAACCAGTTAACGAAAGAATCAAGATAATAAGCTGGAGGGATTTAGCGAACATAAATGTAAAAATAGTATGTGAATGTAAATATAGATGACGTTGTAGAAAACTTATACCAAACTTCTTTTACCTTAGGTACCAATATATGAGTATACATAATTTGTATAAAATGGAAAATAGGGTCTTAATATGTCTTAGGTCTATATTTATTTGTAACAAATTCATATATCATAAATTATCAAATTTTCACCATGAAGATTGTCCATTATGAGATGTTACTTATTTTGGAACGAGGCAAGCAAACATGAGAACGGAAAATAACAAAAATGGAAGCAAAAATAAATTCTATCATTGTTTCATTGCTCTGATAAATTACTTCCTTTCAAGTCATGAATAGCAAATTTTCATTTTCATTTTATTTGATTGATCACCTAATTATTAGTTGGACATCGTTCTGGAGGACCTTCATTATTATTTTGACCCCAACATATAGAATTTCATAGATATACATCTGATAGACCGATAGCAACAACGAGAAAGAAAATCACAATTTATCTCACAAATTGATCAATTGACATAGAAACAATAGTTTTATTTACTGGTGTAATATCACATCGAAGCAATACACATGCATGTTTTTCTAGATGTCTCCGTAATTACTCGTATAAAATTTAAAATGATTATAAATATTAATTGCATATATGATATTCTTTTATTCGTTTACAACCCGTATTGTTTCTAAACACAAAATGTGATATTCATGAATTCATTACCAACGATGTCCTCGCATTTGTGAGGACCGCCATGCTAGTTTAGACTTAACATGATAATATTCATTCTACTCTAACTAATCTGGAGAGCCTTCGAGGTTCAGTAATTTCTGCTACCAATTATATATATTTGATTTTTTTTTGTAAAAATGCAACACGATATAAATAAGGACAGAACTTTGCATCTACATCCACTCTTCCTAACAATTGAGCTAGGCTCAGTTAGGATTGTCAGTTGTTTCTACTTCAACCAAACCATCAAATTTACAGTGGTCTTGTGAGTATGCTTAACCTCAAATGTATCATACACATATGTGCTAGATTAAAAAACTGAAATATTTTATTTAAAATTATCATCTGTGTCTAACTCACGGTAACTTGAATGAAAGGTTACATGATGTTTGCTTTGTGTGCTTCTCCAAAGGCTAGTTTGAAGGAAAAAATAAAACACAAGAAAAGTTTGTTACACGTTCTTTGTTATACAAAGAATAAGGTGTACGAGTTATAATTCTTCTTTTTGATCTAAAAACTTTTAGAATGCACTCATCGTTGTATCATCAAACAAAAAACAAAATGTAAGCTACTAAAGTTTGCTAATCATAAACAGATAAGAAAAAAATTACCTAAAATTGACTTCATGGCTACACGAGCAGCCTTCTAGGCATCATCATTCTTATTTTTGCTTATCTACCAAATGTGAGAAAAACAAAGGAGGGGATCACAAAACATGAAATCTTCTAACAATAATTAGGACACGGGAAAATTGAATTAATTTTATTTACACTAAACTTTTATAATTCAAACTAATTTGTAACATGATTGGGTATTATCATATATAATTTTAATTACTTATTTGACATGGTTAACCACTGGATAAAGTTTCCAAATATTAGTTAAGTGTTGTTTGTTATACAATTGGAAAGTATATATTGTTGAAAAATACACTTTCGATGCGCTATACTAAAAAATGGTATCGTAACATTATTTCTTGCATAAATTTTGTTTTGCAATTGCATAAACTATATATGATTATACGTATTTTTGGTGGAGATCCCCAATCATATATGGTCCAAAACATACATCATAACATATGTTTCAGTATATGTGTAGGTAAGCTTATACATGTAGAAACTTCTCGAGCATAAATTTAATTATTAGTAAGATTCTCTATTGATTTTTCGTGGCCAAATATGTCTTGCGAGTTATTATGGATTCATTATAAGTTATAACCGTGTTTATGCTCTATACTTGGTATCATCTGTTGTAAATAAGCGCCCCTCGCAGATTTGTGCAAGAAAAACCTATACACATAATGAACTATGTAAATTTATTTAATATATTTTTTTAGTAAAACTTGTATCAGTCTGACTAAATTTGCTCCCGTCCATTAAGTTGTTTTTTCCTACATATGTGGTACACACTGTTAATCTATGTGGACTTGCTCCTACGAAATGAGTCTTTCCTTTTTAAAATATTTAATGTGTGTTGAAGGTAATTAATAATCAACACGTCTTTGGTTTGAGAATCTGGTTTCACTGGCCAGATCGCTTGCTGCAACCTTGACCAATTCATATTTACTCCGGACCAGCGTTCACTTTATACTAGACATTTGGTTACAGGAGTCGTATTTACCGGCACCTTCCAAGGCCAAAATCTCGTATTTGATTGAATTGACATAAGTAACTTAACAAGTGAACCTTGTAACTTGATCTTTATTCCATGAATGAGACACATATTACCAGCAAAAGAGAAAACTTAAAGATAAGTGACTGCTCCTTCCATTGAGACAATGTAGGTATTGTGATATAAATCTGATTTTGCCTTCATAGGATCTCTAATTTTTTCAAACTAAAATTTTGTTCGACAATTGGGCGTTGCTTTTCGGTCGCCACATATACCTACTCCATCCATCCGATAAATGTTCAATCCATTACTTGTCATGTACCATGCTTATATGGTGAATGTGAATCATGGTTCTTTCTTTCTTCTTCCTCATCGAAGAGACCAAGTAGCAAACAACCGCCCGATATATTTCATCATCTTACTTTTCTTTGAGACCACGCAACACAACCTGACAAGATGCACCGCCCTTCAAATCTTCAATCATCGCCACTCTACTCTATCCACTACTCCTACCTCACAAGAACAAATCCTGCACTCCTTCCCTATCTACAAAAGCGCCCAAAAAATATGGACAACAAATACCACACCACATTGTGCAGCACGATCACAAAAAAACGCGCCAAAAAAATGTGGACCTCAAGTCCTCAACCCCATTTGATTTATGATCCATCCGCGCGCGAGCGCATCCGCTTTACTCAGCAGACGGCGACCGGAGGCGGACGTGTCTCCGCCGGCTCGTGCTAGGCCGTATCCATCCATCCACGTGTGTTCTTCCCGGGCAATCCTCCTCCTCTTCTGCTTCCCTCCCGCCCCTACGACTCCGACTCCGAGTCTCGGCGGCCTCTAGTCTCGGTGGACGCGGCTATATATTACCTGCCTCTCCCTCCGAAGCTCCGCTCCACAGCTCGATTTTTTTCTTTCCCCGTGCGTGCTCAATTCGCATCGGCCCAATTCGGAAGCTAGGAATCCAGCTCAGAATCGGTAACGAAGAGAAGGCCAAATCCGGTGAGGTATAAAGCCGATCGCGGCGGTGCCAGGCGAGGCGACAGACGCAGCAATGCCTTACTGCGAGGTGGACCGGTACCAGAGCGGCGACAAGTGGGAGGGCGTCCGCCTCTTCTACCGCCGCTACGGCCGCGGCGCCACCAAGGTGCTCCTCGTCGTCGGTATGTACGCCACCCCTTTCTCTCCTTTCTGATTGGGTGTTGAGGAATTTTTCTCTGAGAAATGGTTCGGCTTGGCAGGATTGGCGGGGACGCACGACTCGTGGGGCCTGCAGATAAAGGGGCTGACCGGGTCCGTCGAGCCCACCTACGAGGATGAGGCCGCACAGCGGACGGACGAGGGGGCCGGCGACACCGCCGCCGCGGCGGACGACGACGGCGAGGCGGGGCATCGAGGTGTGCAGCTTCGACAACCGCGGCGTCGGCCGCAGCTCCATCCTCCCGCACAAGTCCCACTACTCGTGAGTTCTCCGACCCCCTCCTCGAATCAAATCAAATCTTCCCCGTCGTCCTGTAGATCCGAATTCCCGTTGGTGCTGGTGATCGGAAGGGGGCGGGTTAGGTAGACGCCATTGTTTTCCTTGGATGTACAGCTCAACGCGTCGACGGAGATCTGGAAGGAAGATTGTAGCTTTCGGTCAGATTTAATGCACGTTTTCCTCGGTTCCTGCCTGCCGCAATAGCTTTCATGAGAAATTATTATTGTTTGACGCCGGAGAAGAAAGAAGAAAGAGGGGAACAGTTCCATGAAACGGTGCCGACGCGTTGAAAAAGTCAAACGGCGGTGGTTCTGCGTACTGACCGTGTGAACGCTCTTCTCTGGCAGGACGGCGATCATGGCGAGGGACGCGCTGGCCCTGATGGACCATTTGGGGTGGAAGAAAGCCCATGTCTTTGGCCACTCCATGGGTGAGTTACTCTGATGCTAAACAGATCAAATTCTGAACCTTGAAGGAAATAGTATGTGATTCCATAGACAAACATTGACGTTGTCGCTCTCTGCAAACAGGTGCGATGATTTCTTGCAAACTGGCGGCGATAGCGCCTCACAGGCTGTGCTCCCTGGGACTGCTTAATGTCACCGGGGGTGGGCTGGAGTGTTTACCAAAGGTATATATTGGGATGCTGAAACCTGAACTGTTCACGGTATCTTTGGAAAATGGAATCATGCTTCCAGTTTTCTTCTGTAGTTCTTATCAGTGAACTTTGTCCATTTTTCAGGTAGATGGGCAGATGCTCTCTCTCGCATTCCGCTTCTTAAGGGCAAAAACTCCAGAGGAAAGAGCCCATGTAGACTTGGAAACTCACTATACTAAGGTGAGGAACTGTGGATGCACCTTCTGTCATTTCCTGAATGATAGTACTCCCCGCTTCAGCGTTCTCACATGTGTTAGTTAAATGCAGGAATACCTTGATGAGAAATTTGAGTCCTGCACAAGGAGAGCAATCCTCTACAAAGTGAGTGATATTCCTACGCCATGAAACTTTTCTTTTGTAAACATTTGGAGCATTGTTTTCACACATTTGGCTATTTTTGTCACGGGAATTTCATTGTATTGTACATTGTACTTGCAGCAATATGTGAGGAACATATCATCTTCAGGGATGCAATCTAGTTGCGGGTTTGAAGGTCAAGTTAATGCATGCTGGACGCACAAAATGACAACTAAAGAACTAGATACGATACGTGGTGCTGGTTTTCTAGTTTCAGTTATTCATGGAAGGTCAGTTGTCGATATCCAGAATAATACGTGTCCCTTTCTCATGGTTTATGGGCATAATGTGAATCCCTTTTCATGCCTTGCTTTACCAAAAAATGCAGGTCTGATATTATCGCGCAAATATGCCATGCAAAACGGCTCGCAGATAGGCTTCTTCCTGCTGCTAGGATGGTAGACCTTCAGGGTGCACATCTAGTAAGCCATGAAAGACCAGATGAGGTAGGCATGCACTTTTGTAAATTAGTGCACACATTGATCGAATTTTGAAATATTTAAAACTATTGCAAGCCAGGCAAACTAGGGAGCTGGCTAATGCCCGTTTTTACCATATGAATCCTGTAGGTTCACTTTGACGTTATTCAGTTTATGTAACTAAGAAATGCCCAATCTGACAACCAAGAAACAACTGTACAGTCCTTCTGCTGCTCAAGCAACTAGTATATGGATCTGTATTAACTATGTGAAGTTGCCAGCTACATGCCTACATATGGTTACAGTAGAACATGTATGATGTTTGGACATAATTGTACTACAAACCCTCTTAATTCTAGTAAAAGTCTTTGTGTTGAACTTGTGGAGATGAACTGTTCATAAGGGGAGAGTAAACTGACCAGTCTACTTCACCATTGAGATTTCTTCTCTTAGCAGGCTTATTTCACCTCTAAGATCGCCGCAATGCTGTTCCAATGAAAACAATTAACACAAATGAGAAAATGAATATTGATCTGATATATCCTTGTTAGCCTACCATCCTTCAGCGTTACGGCAAAGATAAGAAACTGATATAATATATCGATCTACTGCAGGTGAACAACGCACTGATGGATTTGATAAAGGCCACCAAATATGCGATGAAACCTCACGAGTGGTCGTCCCAGCCAGAGATCACATCAGGTACGCGTAACCGGCTGAACGTCGCAAAATTCATTCGAAGGCTATGTTCAAAGGCACACTGCTTACGTTGATCTTTACCAGAAACTGGCGCACTAATTTCTGCGAGACCTGTAACCCTCACGAAGCGAACAGATGAAGGTGCAAATGCTGCTGTAGCAGTGTATAACTTTCTTGCAAAGTTCCAACTGAGCTTTCTTTATCTGATAGGGCTGATAGTGATGGGTTTTGAGCACATGAGGAACATTGTGAGAGTAATGAAGCCTGTGAGGGTTGCAGCAATCGAATCATAAGGTAAAAATCCGCAAAATACATCTACCTGGACCGCGACATCTCTTATTTTGGTACCAAGTGCTCACCCCAGTGTGTGCTTTGATTTTGCAGAAACAAAGACATGTAAATTGTTCTGGGATGAACCCGTCGAGGAGATCATATTTCATGTCTCCTCCATACTCCGTGGAGATGATTTTAGAGTAGCATCTCCAGGAAGCTGAAATTATTTTTCCCTCGAGAAGGCCTCTGCCCTCAGGAGAAGACGACCGACTGAGGAGGAGCTACTTACAGTGTGGATGCACCTGGACGCAATTGTCGCAGGGCGTAACTGAGACATACTACCTGTATCAGTAGCTCGGAGAGAGCAAATGGATGTACCTTGTATGAGTGTGATGTAAGCTGTAACCAGGGGCGGACCTACGCCCCGGGCAGACCGTGCTGCAGCCCTGGTCGTGGACCATGTAATACGTGCATCCTCCCTAGTAATTCGTTGAAAATTTTGAACCCAAAGAGCCCAGCCCGGTGCATTGGTCCAGGATGACCAGGGCTATATATTCTGCAAAGGCCCAGCTATTACGAAGAGCACTAATCCCGTACGGGAATGCCCTAGTACGCATCAGCAAATTCTCAAAAAAAAGTACGCATCATCAACTGCCGTGCGATATTCTCCTGACAACTTGAGTTGCTCGCGATGTGGTCACGCCGCCGCCGCCGCCGCCACCGCAAACCTGCTCTCTTAAATGAACCGGAGCGCCGCAGCTTCCGTTCCACAGCTGTAGCGCGACCTCACAGAGCCACTCTGCCATTGCGCACGCTGGGGCGATCCGTGCATGCCGGGTAGCCTTCTACTCGCCTGTGTACTAGCAGACCCTAGAGTTCTAGCCTCTAGGTAATCGCTTACTTCTCCTCAATGTCTCAAACTCAAGTTTAATTGTTTTTCTCTTTACAAATTCCCCAATTGGTGAAATAGGAGATTAAACGATTTTAGTCTGTTTGATTGCAAGGCTATAGAAGATGGAGTGGACACCGAGGTCGAAGACATTCTCTTTTTTTGACGAAAGGTCGAAGACATTCTCATCCTGATCAATGTGGTCGAAGAAAAGCCTTGTTATTTAGGTAATTAGGTCCTCATTATGCGATTATACCATCACACTTTTTTTGTTTTGCTTTTCTTATAGTCATTTGGATACATATTGAACTTATGCTTCACGCCAAAACATCATTTATGCATTTCTAATGTGCTATAGATAATATATTATTTTATTGGGAGGAGATTCCAAGGTAATATTTTTTTCATAACTTTTGTTCATTAAAAATTAGCCCCGGTCTTTGCCAAATCCTGGGTCCGCCACTGGCTGTAACCATGTATATCACGGCCACTAGTTGTGCTGGTGACTGTAACCGAAATTCTTCTGTACCATACTGTGATTATCCCTTCAAATAAATCGACTCGTTGTTGCGTTGGCTACACTTCTTTGCTGCATCGGCTAAACTTCTCGTTTCCTGTACAACGGTTAGTTTGGTGCACAATGATTAGTTGCAAATGTGTAACAGTTACATACCTATAGACAATGATTTAAGCGACCGGATCAGAATCGGATGGGCAAGAAAAGAAATATGGAGTACCTCGGAACAATTGGACAGAAACAATGTAAAAATCTAGCGCAGATCTGAATTTCACTTCACAATCGTGGCCTCGTGGGTATTCTGTGGATAAAGCCTGTTGCTCGTGCTCTTCATCTGGCGAGGCGAATCCACTGTCACATTATAGTAAGTGCGGAATTCAGGGAGCAGATTTTTAAACCGAGTTGCAGCGGCGCGTCAATGTTGCATCTCCACTCTTTCAACTGCAGGGCCTGTAAACTTCGCATCCGGTGCATATCCTCGCAACCTCGCCGAAGGTGCTTGTACTCACTTCTCAGATGTCACACAGAAAGTTGGTTATTAAGCCAGTACTTCAGTTCAGGCCCTTCCAACCTATGCCATGGGAACTTCTAAATTCTGTTCTAGTCTTCACAAAGATCTCAAGCACATGATTCGCAGTTTCTGGTGGGGAGACGAGGAGAATGATATAGAAAGAAAGGTGCACCGGATAGCATGAGATAAAATTGCTGCCCCGAAGGGCTTCGGTGGAATGGGCTTCAGACCTTCGTGCTTTCAATCAAGCCCTGCTTCGGTGGAGATTAATTCCTGCAGTGCTGCCTGGCAGTTCGCGTGCAAAATATTACCCAAAAGGACAACCTCATGAGTCATGATACGGTTTTCTCGCGGGGGGCTCTCGGGTCTCCTTCGTGGCAGGGAATTGTTCATGGTTTGGAGCTGTCGATCGAAGAAAGGTATCATCTGGCGAGTTGCCGAGTTTGTTGTTCTGCGAGTAATGTGGACATATGCGGGACAACTGGCTACCTAGGGATCTTGGTTGCAATTTGCGAGCATACTGGCCCTTATCGGCGGAGGAGAAAGAAACTTAGAAGAACTGGGTCGGATTAGTTTACGTACTTGCTAAGTGGCTTGGACAAGGCCGGGAGTGGTGGAACATGATTATGTTATTGGAAGGATTCAGCGGACGAATCGAAGCCAGCGAGCGGCACACCACGACGCGGCCTGCACGTACAGCCGTCTAACGTGATTGTGCCGAACGCAAACAACATCGCACACACGTAGGGGAATAAACAAGAAGTGATGCAGCAAGAGACATGCAGCTAGGCTGACCTGGTAACTGAAGCGCGGTGATCATGGCGCGTCCGCCATGCTACGTACCGCCGGCCGGCCGGCCGGCACCCGACGGCGAGGAGATAGATGGCCGGCCGCATGGAAAATGAGATGCGAGAGGGAGAGAGAGAGGGAGGTAGGCTCACGGACGCACGGCATGGATGGAAGAAGAAAGAAGACGGATGGGTAGCCGTGCGCTGCAAGAGAAGCCGGAAACGGAGGGGCCTCAGCGACGGTAGATTCGCTCTCCCCGCCAAAAATATTCCAACTGGCCGGGGATATTCGGCGGCGCCACACGAATATGCTGAGTAGGCTTCCTAATGGAGGAAACGTAAACACGAACTGTTGCTCCTCGTTCTCGTTGTTGGGCTTTGAGGCCTCCGTTAGAACGGGCCTCCTCGCGCAGTTAGCCTCTCTTTAGGGCCTCTTTGTTCGTAGGATTTAGAAAACATATGAATAGGAACTTCACAGGAATAGAATGTCTAGCCACTTGAAATCCTATAGGAATTGAAAATGCAGGAATCAGAAGCAGATGTTGTTTGGTTGTACCGCAAGAAAAATGTAGCAAATTTATATGGGGATAGAGCACATGTCATACTTGTCATAGTTACATAGGAATTTTTTCGAGAGGTCTCACCTCTTGCTAGAAATCCTATAAGAATGTAGTGTAGGAAAGCAATTCATAAGAATTTTGGAGGATTCATTCCTTTTAACCAAATGGACTCTAGAGAAAAAATTCGTATGGATTGAAATCCTATACACCTCCTTTGAAAATCCTTTGAACCAAAGAGACCCTTACTGCTACTAGCCCACTGTCCGCTCGTGTCGTGTGACCAGCGCTTGAAGAGATAAAATATTTTGTAAAGTTTGAAATCAACGTAATCTTGTATGATATCATGGCTTTGTACTAGTATCTTTATTTGCCTGCTTTGTAGGAAAGGGAATTAGTAATCCCCCGCACCGTAGTGCATGCATGCGGCACTAGTCATGTCTTTTTATTCAGCTATAGATATACCTGATAATGCACAAGTTAGTTGTCAAATACTTAACATACTTAGGCTAGGCATTGGCAAATTCAAAAGAAGTTGTTTATGTTTGCCTCATACATTTTGCAGGCATATCTATCAAGGACCCAAATTTGTATATGTTTTGCCCGTTGTACCAATGTTAAAGTAGACACGGTTCATCTGGGCTAAATGTTTCGACTGTTAAAGTTGTAACTGCAAACAATGCATGATCTCCAAACGCACGAAGCCATAATGGATGTAAAATGCATTTCCGATCTTTCCGTCAGAAACTTCACGATTGACCATATCTCGTAATTTGTTCACCTTGGGACTTCTCTCCGATGTCATGCTATCCCCGGATGTGGACAACACCATTATTTGGACCCTCACGACGAATGGTGCCTACTCTACTAGCTTGGCTTACAGGGCGCATTTCGTGGGGTCCTCTTCATGTTCGTTCAAGTCAATTGTTTGGAAGCCTTGGGCTCCTCCCAAATGCCGCTTCTTTTCTGGTCTGGCTTTCAAAAAGGACCGTCTATCTATTCATGGTTGGATTCATCAGTCTACTTGTCAATTATGCCAGTGCCAAACAGAGATGGTTAGACATATTCTTTTTTACTTTTATGTATAAGAATACTTGCTAACTGGGCATTTGGTTACTCTATACACTGTATGCATTTTTAATTTTGAACTTGTGTTGGGTAATTACATATTTGCACACAACTTCTGATTTGGAAAAGTGTATTGGGCAGCTACCCTGTGCCCGTTTTTGCCTTAAATTGTACACGGCACTTTTGTGCTATAGATAGATCTGATAATGCGCAACTTGGTTGTCCTATACTTAACTAATTTGGGCCAGGTGCTAGCAAATTCGAGAACAATTGTTTTGTTTTCATGGAAATTTTGCACGTATATCAATCAAGGACACAATTTTTTATAATTTCTTTCCCAGTGGTACCAACGTAAAAGTACGCATGATTCGTCCGGGCTAAATGGTTTGACTATCAAAGTGGCGCCTCCACAAAGAATAGATCGGTCCATGATGTCATAACGGCTCTAAGATGCATCTTGGATCTTTTCGTGGGAAAATTGCACGGGTGACCATATTTCCTAGTTTGTTCATCTTTAGGGGACTTTTCTATTGATGTCATGCTATCTACTGAGTAGAGGGAACCATTATTTGGACCCTCATGACAAATGGTGCCTACTCTACTATCTCGGCTTACAAGGCGTAGTTCCCGTGCTCCTCTTCATGTTCCTTCAAATCGCTTGTTTGAAAGATTTGAGCTCTTCCCAAATGCCACTTCTTTGCTAGCGTCTCTTTAAAAAAGGATTGCCTAGCTATTCATGGTCGGCCTCATCAACCAATTTGTCAATTATGCGAGTGCCAACCGGAGGCGGCTAGGCACATTCTTTTTGAATGTCGCTACTCCAGTACGCCGCCCTATATTTGTTCCTCTCAATATGAAATAAAATACTTTGCCACGTTTAAAAAAGTACACATGTCATTTCGTCCAAGGACTTCAAGATCTCGGTGTTCAACTTCTAACATTTGACAAGCGGAGGAAGAGCTCACCATATTCAGCTTAAGTAGAACTTATCCCAAACCACCGTGAATTAACAATACAACTTATAATTCACGAACCACCACAGCATGAAACAGCTCTGCTGCACAGTAGCCCCAAAATACCAATGCCCACGGGACGAGTGTCGGGACTGTACTTCCCGTTGAGACCGGGAATGCATAAAGCATGCACTGAACACCAAATCTTTCTGGTTCCTTGGGATCCCTCCATAGCTCAAGTTTAAGCCTTTCATGACCTGGCAGAACAAAAAGAGAGCTGTTTGCAACCCGTAGGACTTGAAAATTTTGTAGCACTACGCTCACAGTCCAGACGTGTGTCCTGGTCACGTATAATTTGACTACGGGATCTGATATCCGTAACTTATTTTATCCCTATGCCTTCCATTCCCAAAGCTATGCATTACTCATCAAGAAGATAACAAGCAAATGCAACAACGTTGGTATATCTGTCTGTTCCTGCATCTGATAGCTATCGGTGCGAACTATTTACAGATATCTTCTGCGAGCGAGAGGGTGAAGGTGCGCTGAATAGCCAAGGAGGTTCGTGTGTGTATATAGAGATAGAGAACCATGTATACTGACAATGAAGATCCATTACTTGGTGTTTATGAGGAGCTATGCGATGTTACGATAGTGTATAGCCTGGTAGGTGGACTGACAAGACACATGCACTGGTGACGAAATTGAAGCCAACGAGCACGTACGGACATCACTCTGCCACTCGTACATGCCGCTTCTTCACTCACAGCCGTTTCTGCCAAGAACACAATCTTCCATCCGGGAGTACGTGCTTGCGCCGAAGGCAAACAACATCGCACACGCGTAGGGGAATAAACAAGAAGTGATGCAGCAGGAGGACAGGCAGATATGCAGCTAGCTGGGCTGACCTGGTAACTGAAGCGGTGATCCTCCGCCATGCGACCCATCTGTCTCCTCTCTTCCTGCGTGCGTCTCCCACACACTCTCTCGCATTTCATTCTCCTCCGCCGCCGGTACGTCGCATGGCGGAGGATCACCGCTTCAGTTACCAGGTCAGCCCAGCTAGCTGCATATCTGCCTGTCCTCTTGCTGCATCACTTCTTGTTTATTCCCCTACGCATGTGTGATGTTGTTTGCCTTCGGCGCAAGCACGTACTCCCGGATGGAAGATTGTGTTCTTGGCAGAAACGGCTGTGAGTGAAGAAGTGGCATGTACGAGTGGCAGAGTGATGTCCGTACGTGCTCGGTGGCTTCAATTTCGTCACAAGTGCATGTGTCTTGTCGGTCCACCTACCAGGCTATACACTATCGTAACATCGCATAGCTCCTCATAAACACCAAGTAATGGATCTTCATTGTCAGTATACACCGGCGGCAGAGGAGAATGAAATGCGAGAGAGTGTGTGGGAGGCGCACGCAGGAAGAGAGGAGACAGATGGGTGGCCGTGCGCTGCAAGAGGAGAGGCCGGAAAGGGTGGGCGCAGCGAGGGTAGATTCGCTCTCCCCGCCAAAAATATTCCGACAGGCCGGAGGATATTCGCCGGCGTCTCACGAATATACGGACTACGCTTTTCGGTAGACAAAGTTGGGCTTTGGGCCTTAGTTGGGCCGGGCCTCGTCTCCTCGCGCATTAGCCTCTTTACTTGCTAGTCCACTGTCCTCCCGTGTCCTCCAGCTTAGCGACGACGGCGACGAAGGAAGGGAGGGGAATCGCGGAGCAGCAGCCATGGGGATCATGGACAAGCTCAAGGTCTTCGTCGTCAAGGAGCCCGTCGTCGCCGCCTCCTGCCTCATCGCCGGATTCGGTACCCTCCCCGCTTCTCTCCCTCTCCCTCTCCCACCCGAAACCCTAGCACCGTTTGCCGACCTACCCTACACGCGCCCGCACTCCACGCCCAGTCTCTGTTTCTCCTGTGTACCTCCGCCTTGCTAGATTCACCGGCTCGCCGAGAGCTGGGAGCTGCTGGTCCCCGGGTACGGATGGCCGGGGCCTAAGGTCCTAAGGACGCTTCGATGTGAATTTTCGCCTGCTGCAGTTTACTGGATCTAGGAATTCTCGCTATCTCTCCGATGCGTGCTTCGTTCTAGTTCACGAACCAAACCACTGACCGTGTCCACTAGCTCATGATTCCGCTTGTTCCGTAACTCGTCATTCATGCGCCATACACTTGCATTTGCCCCACATCATCAAGATAAAGATTCAACTATGGGTTTCCACTTTCCAGCCAGTGGGTTGACTCCAAAATTTTTTTTTTGACGGTCGGTTGACTCCAAATTCAGTTGTATGCACGGTTAAAAATCTTCTCTCCGACATGAGAAGAGATGAGCATTGCTGTTTCGATATGATTATCATTTCTGCCGCGTTTACGGTAGGGAGATGATAAGGGTTGCTCTGAATCTCATCCCAAAATGTAGTTGTGCTGAGTTTTATTCCTTCCTTCCTCTAGAATTGCTCTATATTATTTATTTTTCTTGTGGATGCACATTTATTCATTGTGCTGCCAGTTATGGAATCGAAATGGCACATAATAATTGACTATGTAGCAGTATGATGACAGATGACTTGGCTATCCTCTGTTTGCATTCATCTCCCTGAAAACTGATTGACCGATGACTTAGCTAGCCATTCATCTCTCTGAAAACTGAATGAGTCATTGAGTCTATTTATGAAAATACGCCTGTTTTCCCGTCACATATTGTTTTTGGCTTAAGAAAACCAGATCATACCTGGTAAAAGGTCTGAGAGACACATTTGAACCAGTCTGCCACACAAGATTTGCTGAATGTGTCAACTTCCAAGTTAATGTATAGATCATATTACTGTCAATTTTTTCTAGGAGTCGGCTTGCCTCGTATCCCTCCAACACATCTGATTAATTATTTGTATGTTTATACTTCTGATTATCAGTTTTGGTTGATGGTACTGTGAAAGATCAGAAGTAGTCAGTGTTATCTTTGTATTTTAGCCATATCATCACTTCCCTAGCTATGTTTTCCTGTCACGTGTTGTTTTTTTTAAAAGAAAATACACCCGCTTTCCTGTCACATGTTTTTTTTTTTTGCTTAAGAAAACCAGATCATACCAGTAAAATGGTCCGAGAGACACATTTGGGCCAGTCTGCTACCCAAGATTTGCCGGATGTGTTAACTTCCAAGATATTTTCTAGATCATATTACTTCAGTTTGTTATATGAGTTGACTTGCCTCATATCAATTCAACTTATTTGATTAATTATTTGTATGCTTATACTTCTCATTATCAGTCTTGGTTGCTGGTACTGCTGTTCATTCGTGAAAGTTCGGAAGTAGTGTGTTATCTCTGTATTTTAGCCATGTCAAGACTTCCCTAGCTATGTTTGCCAGTTTCTTGTACGTGAGTTTTCCGAGCGACCATAGTAAAGCGCTTTACTAGAACGTAGTTGCAGTTGAAGGTGTTCGGTGTATCACTTAAAATGTTTTTCTAAAGATTTGCTTGGTTTCTCCTTCGTTGAAGCGTTACTGATCTCAAAACAACCGTGACTGCATACTCCAGGTGTGGAAGAGGTAGTGTCTCATGTGTGCTTCAGGCTTTGTCATTTTGTATTGTGGCAACTGGATGCATTTTTTTGGGCAAGCAGTGTGGTTTAATTTTTAGTTTGCTGCAGAAATAGTGGGTAACAATTATTTTCTTTTTTTTGAGGGAAATGGGTAACAATTATTTTCTGTTCTACTTTGCAACCAAACAATTATTCTAATTTGTCTGTGTGAGCTTATATAATTACTGATTGGCAGAAGGCCAAGCTCCTTCCCAGTCCCATCAGTCTGCCAATTATCTTCATCTGACCTTACCATGTGCAATTTCAGGTCTATTTCTTCCAGCAGTTGTTAGGCCAATCTTGGATTCTTATGCAACTGAGGAACAAGTCGCCCCAACCCCACTAAATGATGTATGTGGTTCCCCCCAAATTTTGTTTCTTTTCCTGTGCTGCGACTTCATGAAAAAAAATGTTATTATGATTTAGTACACTCTATTTCCAACCACGATAGTTATCTCATTTTCCAATTTATCATAGTGTGTTCCAACCAAGATATTCAAAATTCTGTAAGATCCTTGCAAATTAAATTTTTTATATTTAATCACTCCTAGTTATTGGCCACAAAATCCTCGTTATACTAAGGGCTCCTTTGGAGCGAGAAATTTCTCCTATTCTGATTGGAATTGAGCTATTTTCTATGAAATTCTTGAATGGTCTTAAATAGACTCACAAGTTATCTTTTGAAACTATCATCATCATGCTTCTGAATAATCATGCTCAAATCACATCAACCCTTTCCCACTCCGTTTCATGCACACTTTGATTTTATGTATTGGCATTGGAGTGTTGATTGAGGTTTGCGTCTAACCCATGTTTTTGGTTACCTCCGCAGGTGGTCGCAGGTGTCACCGGCAAGACAAAGTAGTGATTGTTTTTGGTGTCATCCTCACCGGTTCATGTTGTCATCGCAATTTTCTTTGTGCTTGTTTTTGGTGCCTAGATGAGGAGGCTCTCTCCTGTCTGCACGGTAGCTGGATCGGCTGAAATAATCATTGTATCTGAACTTGTTTTCACCGTGGTGCAATGAGATGAAAACTTGTTTAAGGAGTGAATATTTGTTGAAGGAAGTGGATGGAAGGTTATCTTCATCCTGTTGAATTTGTGTGAGAGTCATTTCTTGTTCTTGAATTGGCGGACCATGCGAAGAATGCTTGGTGCTGGACTCTTTCCCGTTAACCCCTTCCACCCTCGCACGTTTTCGCCATATGGTCGTTGCCATGTAAAGTTTTCGCCGCCGTCTTCCTAAGAGCATTTCTAACAGAGCCCTTAAACGCGAAACCTCAAACACGGTTTACAGTTCGCGTTTTTTGACAATTCTACTAACAAACACGAGCGGCACATACCTTAAACGAAACTGCAATTTTTTTAATTTTGGTGGGAACAAACACTTGTTCTTCATCGATTCATTGCAGACACGAGTTCATCATCGATTCATACGTAATTTACATAAAAACTACCCTAAACCAAAAGCTAAACTAGTCTTAATCGTCGCCGCCCTAACCCTATTTCCAAAATTCGGCTCACCGAAGCCTCGGGTGCGGCGGCGACGAGGCCGAGGCCGAGGCGTTGGAGCTTCAGTCCTCGTCGGAGACGAGGTCGACGACGTTCCACGCGTCGTCCTCCCAGTACGCCTTCTTCTCCGCGGCGACGCGGTCTTGCTCGAGCCCCTGGTAGAGCAAGATCTCGTTGATCTGCTCGACCTGCGCCTTCTGCTCCGCCGCCTCCCGCACGGAACGGAGCTTCACTTGAGCCATGATGGACTCAAGCATCTCGTCGGGGACGAAGTCCTCCGGCTCTACGGAGGACCGGAAGAGGGCGGCGTCGTACTCTTCCGTCGGAGGAAGAGCAGGTGGCGCGGTGGAGCTGCTCGCGGCGCCGCTGGAGCTGCCCTCGCCTCCGTTGAGGAGCCGCGCGCGTCGGCGGCGCTCCAGCTCGCGCTCCCATCGGAGGCGGTCGAACTCCTCGACGGCGCGGTAGCGGAGCCGCTGCGGCACCGGCAAGTGGTCGTTGGTCCACTTGCGCGAGGAGCGCTTCCGCGCGCCGTCGCTGCGGACCAACTTCGCCCGCCGCTCGTCGGAGTAGTCGCCCCCGAATCGATCGTCGCCCGGCAGCGGTGGCGAGTTCTCCCTCTTCGGGGCCATCCTAGCGCGGCGGCGGCGCTGGATCTGCAAATGCGGGGCCGGAATCGAGCGTCGGAGGCGGCGGAGAGGTGGGCGAATTGCTCGTCGGGGGCGGTGGGGAATGTGGGTTTCGACCCGTCAAATGGCTCTCGCCCGACATAAATAAAGGGCGGCGGAGCACACCTACGGGCACCCTTATCCCGTTTACGGGCCGCCTCTCGTTTACGGGTTCTGCTATGGCCAAAATAACGGTCTTGACCCGTTAAGTCGCCGGACTTTTACGGGTTTGGCCCTTTTAAGGGCTCTGTTAGAGATGCTCTAACCTGCCACCACAACCAGATTGCTCGGCGGTGAGTAAGACCCCATCAGGAGAAGATGAAGTGATGGGCTGGGCTGTTCCCAGTCGCACGTTTCACCCACACATGGGCTACTAATAAGTTAACATGGGGTGAAGGCCCACACATTCAAGCCCGGCCCAACGGATCCCCTAAGCGTCCACGGAACCTAGGGTTTACGAGCTCAGACTAGTATAAAGCGCCGAGCTCCGGACTTCCCCAACCTTCCGCAGCCACCTCCACCCCGAAGCACCGGAGCAGAACAAGGCGGCGCCGCGACTTCCAGCCCCGGTAACCACTCGGTCCCTCCTAATCTCATGTACTCTACGCGGATCTCGTAACTAGCATGCCGCGTATTCACCCGTCACGCATGTGCTTGTTTGTTCTATCTTCCGCTGTCCTCTTCGTTGCTGTTCTAGCGATTTCGTCCGTGGCAGTGGCAATCCGTGGTCGCGGTTTCGTCTAGGAGATTTATTCCTTGTCTAGATCACATCCTGACCTAAAACAAACTTACCAGTGTGACTGATTACGTTTCCTCTAAGTAGCAAGATCTATGCGCACTTGTAAATACTGATGGAAACCTCAAGCTTGTCCAGTGCTGCTGTATACACTATATATTCCTCATCTAAACTTTAATTTGCAACCCGACTCCCATTTCCCCGGAAATGGTCAAATATTACCTTCATCTTGTATGGTTATCTCTCCTGATGTACTGCCCGTAGGATCTAATGTTCGTTGTATTTTTCTGGTGATGTAGGCGAAGAAGATGACTACCATTCCGGGGTCTCTGGTCTGGGAGCTTGTCAAGAAGAACAACTGCTTCCTCATCAAGCAGTTCGGAAACAGCAACGCCAAGGTGCAGTTCAGCAAGGAGCCCAACAACCTCTACAATGTCCACTCCTACAAGTTCTCTGGTCTGTCACTTTTTGCAGCGGTTTATTTAACCTTTTAGATGCCTATATACTCAATTTGCGTCGGGCTAACTGGCTGAAGCCTCTCTCCAGGCTTGGCGAACAGCAAGACCGTGGCGATCCAGCCGTCTGCGGGAGATGACAAGACCGTCGTCCTCTCCACGACCAAGACCAAGAAGCAGAACACCCCTGCCAAGCTCCAGCACAAGAATGTGATGCGCAAGGAGTTCCGCAAGATGGCCAAGGCTGTCAAGAACCAGGTATTAACTCGAGAACAAATGCTTCAACTGGAATACCGTTGTTATGCTTGGCTTGTGAGCTACAACTTATTTGCTTGTGCATGTGCTCTTCAATTTTATTTGAGAAAAAAGCTTATCTGGATTGCAAATGATCACCAGCATTTATACGGTGTCCTGTTGTATCAGTTGATAGCTTTGTGTTTACACTTTTGCGAACTTTAGTTTTAATGTTTAAGAAATATCTCTATCGTTAGTGAACCTGTTATGTTTCCTTTTGGGTTCACTGGTGACCTGGGGTACTGCTATGATGAGCCGTAACAATAAGAATACCAACCGATCAATTGGTTATTCAATGAAATACTCATAACGCTTGGCTTCTGAGCTCAACCCTTTTGTTTTTTTGTTTAGGTTTCATTAGTCACCACATGTTTTGCTATGATGAGCCGTAACAATAAGAATACCAACCGATCAATTGGTTATTCAATGAAATACTCATAACGCTTGGCTTCTGAGCTGAACCTTTTTGTGTTTTTGTTTAGATTTCATTAGTCACCACATGTTTTGCTATGATGAGCCGTAACAATTAGAATACCAACCGATCAATTGGTTATTCAATGAAATACTCATAACGCTTGGCTTCTGAGCTGAACCTTTTTTTGTTTTTGTTTAGATTTTCATTAGTCACCACATGTTTTGCTATGATGAGCCGTAACAATTAGAATACCAACCGATCAATTGGTTATTCAATGAAATACTCAAAACGCTTGGCTTCTGAGCTGAACCTTTTTGTGTTTTTGTTTAGATTTTCATTAGTCACCACATGTTTTGCTATGATGAGCCGTAACAATAAGAATACCAACCGATCAATTGGTTATTCAATGAAATACTCATGACGCTTGGCTTCTGAGCTGAACCACTAGGAGTCTGTTTTGTTTTTCTGTTTAGGTTTCATATTAGTCACCATATGTTTTGCTATGATGAGCCGTAACAATAAGAATACCAACCGATCAATTGGTTATTCAGTGAAATACTTTTAACGCTTGGCTTCTGAGCTCAACCTTCTAGGTTTCTATTTTGTTTTTCTATTTAGGTGTCATTAGTCACCATAAGGATTGCTGTGATGAGCCGTAACAATAAGAAGACCAACCGATCAATTAGTTCTTCAGTGATATATCATTTTACGCCTGGCTTCGGAGCTTAGTCTGATAAGATTTTAATTTTTTATGTAATGGCTTTGTTAGTGATTGTGTGATGAGCTGTAAACATAAGGCTAGCCGATCAATAGGTTCTGGAGTGAAAATTTCCTTTACGCTTGGCTTCTGAGCTGAGCCTAACTGTTCTGCTTTTTAAATGATGATTGTGTCTCCTTGCTTGAACAAATTTTTGATGTGATGAGCCCTAACTCATAAGATGCCCAACCGATCAATTTGTTCATTCAGTGAAATATACGTTTGGCTTCTGAGCTGGACTTGTACAGATTTTGTTTTCTTTGTGCTTAGTTGCTTACCAATTTATTGCCGTGATGAGCAGTAACACATGAGAAGACCAACCGATCAATTGGTCCTTCTGCGATATATTCTTTACGCTTGGCCATCTGTTTGCTATGTTTTGAGCACTGGTATAAGATATTGCTGGTGAAATATTCTTTTTACGCTTTGGCTTCTGTGCTCCTTCTATCAAATAGCATTCTTCTGTGAGCAATTTGTAAAATAAAAGACAATACCTTGAACGTATCTTAGTTTGAATTATCTGGATCATGAGTTGCTATTCAATAACTGGTTCTCGTTTTCTTCCAGGTCTGCAACAACGGCTACAGGCCTGATCTGACCAAGCCAGCTCTTGCAAGGCTGAGCGCCGTGCACCGCAGCCTCCAGGTTTCCAAGTCTGGTATCAAGAAGAAGAACAGGCAGCCAACTAAGCTGTAAAATGCATCAAGCTTGCTTCATCTGCTCGATCAGTTTTGAGTCTTGTTAAATGGAGAAGCCATGTTACAAATCCGCCCTAGTTTGTACTCTGACAGTAATAGAATGCTTTGTGTCGACCTATAATTATTGTTTGTTTTGCACTGATGAGCGCCTTGCTGTTGGATATGAACCCAGCGTGCATCTTCTTGTACCAGAACACAAGCTCGGTTTTTAACTGTTGTGAGTAATAAATTGCTTAGCTGTCCTTTAAATTTTGAGCTGCAGTTTGGTCATGTTCGTTTGTAATGTTTGTTTTGTCAAACACAATGTTCCATGTGCACGCACACATTAGAACGCACACGCCTGAATGAGCATGTCCATAATACTGTGCAAACTGAATCACCTCGGTTGAACCGTGTCACTTATTTTGCAGGGAAAGTTAATCAATTTAGCGGCATTTTACAGAGACTAGGAGTGGCTAAACCTAGCAACCAGAGTTCGAATCCATGACCACAAGAATTGTCACCCTAAGAGCAAATTTAGCTTGATGACAAACTTAAAAATTGATGCTCATGGTCATGGATATATGGAAGACTATTGTTGGGTCAAATGAAGAGCTATCGCTGCAATATCTGCAATCTGGGGCCTTATTGCCCAGTTACCTGGGGCGCCTACTACATCCTGGGAGGTTGCTGCTGTTGCCAAAACGGCGTTGCCCCCTGTAGCACCCTGAATTTGAAGCATTTCTGCTGCCTTCGTTGCTGACATCAAGCCAGAGGCTTCTGCTTGCATTGATGAAGAGATCGGCAGAGAGATTGCCGAGACGTAAATCTAGGAGCCTGCCATTACAAAACAGAATGAAGACACCTAAGCCAGCAGACACGGGCTGGCCATCACACCCTGGAGGCCATGCAGCGTCGGTGAAGACAGATTGGTATTGGGGAAGTGGTGCCATCTGCTGCCGAGGAAGCATAGCACACTCTGCAATTTCGTCTAGCTTTGCTCGCTGCAAAATTGCCTGTGTTTGGCTGATAAATCTGCAAGGGCTTGTAGTTCTCCTGCAGTCCTGCCAAAAAAGAGTGTCCTTCGTTGTTTTCCAAAGACACCACAAGAATGTGTAGATGTCTTCAATAGTAGCAAGTAGGTGATAAGATGAAAGAAGTGCATGTATCGTATATGGAATGGAGTAGTGAGCGGGTTAATTTACGCTTTCGAAAATCGGTACCACCTTATATGGATCATCTAGATAATAAGTTGGCCTTAGCACGGTTGTTACTTTATCCTCCAGGTCTGCGACAGCAACTACAGGCCTGATCTGACCAAGCCGGCTCTCGCAAGGCTGAGCGCTGTGTATCGCAGCCTCCAGCTTTCCAAGTCTGGTATCAAGAAGAAGAACAGGCAGCCAGCATCAAGCTTGCTTTGTCTGCTCGATCACTTTTGAGTCTTATTAAGCGGATAAACGATGTTACATATCCACCCTAGTTTGTACTCTGACAGTGGTACGTTTATCCGACCTACAGTTTTGCACTTTGATCGTGTTAGAGTCTTTGAACTTGCTGGTGCTAATGCTATTCTGCTGTTCCGATTTGAACCCTCCGTGCATCTCTTGGTACCAAAACAACAGCTCAAACCTTTTAGATGTTGCAGGAATGTCCTTGTTTTGCTCCACTCAAAATCTTAAACGAGTTTTGCTGTGCTATTCTTGTTTATTTGTTCAGTTGGTGATTTTTTTTGGAGATTCTGTTGGTGGTGTTGGCATGACTTTGAATTGAAGCTTTGTGTACTCTTCCGCCTCCTCTCCGGCGGGCGTCGGCGGTGTCTTCTTCCCTTCCGTTCCACTAGTACTAGCAGCGCCCCAAGATGGGAATACACATAATACACCAAAAACTCTGGCCATTAATTGTTCTGGTGCAACTTGTCTGAACATGGCCGCTCTGGTACGGCACTTGCTACTGCACCACTACACAAAATGTATAATTCAAGAATTTTTGGTTACTTTTGTCTTTTTTCCATCTGGGCTACTCTCATTTCTATTATGTCAATACTTTAACATAACGGAAACACAAGGTTCGGCTACACGAAACACATAAAAGGAAACGGGAAAAAGGAGTAGCAGAAGGAAACTAAATGGCAGGATAACCCGCTGTGCGGACTCGGCATCGAAAACTTCCCTAAAGGGCAAAACCCTACTCCTACACCATTAGGAAACACTCCAGTTCATAGTTCCACATCCAAAAGTCACAAGACATAATGTCCACCACGGTGATACGACTAATCAACAACAAAACAGATTCCCCTCAGCACGAAGATCCCCCAAGGCCATCAACTTCCATCAGTGATCCATTGTCTCTTGGAGCCGACCTTGGACCCTTTCCCCTCCGCTACAGTAACAGGGGCGATTTCTTGGACCTCTCCGTCGAATCCACCTCGCGCGGCGGCGATCCGTGGGATTTCTCCGTCTCCGGCGGCTGCTCCGGCAGCGGGAGGCGGGGGAATCCCCGGATCTCACCATGTACATAGGCTAGGGTTAGAGGGAGTGCTTGCCGGCGGCGTCTTGGAGGCGGTGGCGTCGGTGGTAGGCGTTTTGGTGTCGGCGGCTTCCTCCTCCGATGTTGGCGTTCCTCGGAGCTCTGGCGTCAAGTGGCCGACTTCCCGGCGTGGCCGCGGTCCTCGTGGACCGGCGTCTGCGTCTCTTCCCCCGCCGGAGTTCGGTGCGGCGTTTCCGGAAGTGAGATCTGAAGCTGTTGAAGAAGAAGAGGCTAGGCGGTGCTGCTGCGGGAGTAGGGTGGAGGCTCTCCGGAGTTCGAGGCCCGACGACTTCCCGTCCGCAGGGGGACATCTTCGTTTCCAAGGCTTGTTGGAAGGTGCAGCGGCGGCGCGCCGTCGGCACGTCCTGCTCTTCGCCGGCGTCATCGACTTACAGAAGGACCTGTTTGTAATTTTTATCTTTGTTGGGTGTCTTTCTGTATCTACCTGGCTGTAATTTCTTCAGCGGTTTCCCGCAAAAAAAAAAAACTTCCATCAGTGATCCGCAGCATCTTAGCCCCACCCCCCCCAGCTGAAGTACAAGCAGATCTTGGTGCGAACGAAGTCACTTGAGAAGCCATGTGCATCGTAGAACCCCGCCCAGTATGTAACAAAGAGCACATAGGAGATCTGACCACCAGCTTATCGAAGATGATCCTATTTCTGATAATCCAAATAGCCCAACAAATGGACGATAAGATCAACATATGATACTTTTTGGCATGAGAGAAAAAAATGTAGCCAATCAATGATTTGCCAAAGCGAAGTAGCACAGCTAGAAGTTCCCAGAATAGATCGCAACGCCCCCCAAATCACGTTAGCATAAGAACACTCAAACAAAAGGTGTCAGCAAGTTTCAAATTGATCACAAAAGGAACATGCAGGCTTCCCTTGCCATTTCCTTTTTTTTCCAGATTCTCCATGGTAACTTTTGTCTTACCTAATCAAAATCAAACGGGGGAGATACATCATACACGTATATGGTAACCCTTTTTCTTGCGGGGAGATACATCCTACACTGGTAGTTAGGAATGCATAGAATCAGCAGGAGTCAACAAATGAACCGACATATATATATACTAGCATAATGTATTTACTTACCTAGTATAGTTGATTTTACCTACTCCTATAATCGTGTGATCCGAGGATTGTAATTCCAACCGTATCACGCAGGTTCCTTTTCAGGTTGGTCCTGCCTTGAATGTGCCAATATTCTTTCTATAATAGTTTTGTTTAACATATATTGAGGCAATCGCCTGAATCCCTCGCTTGCAAACCAATCTAACCCTCATATACATCGAGCGGGAAGCTGAAGGAAGAGGCAAGCATGGAGCGCGGCATCCTACCGTGCGTCGTGATCACCCTCTTGTTCATCGGGTGCCTCGCCGCAGTGGATGGAAGGAGAAGCTACCGAGACGATGGCCGTGCCAACAACACGAGCGCCAATGCTACTACCGCCGCCGTGGGTGACGACGAGAGCAAGCTGTTCCTGAAGTTCTGCGTCCCCAGGGACTGCGACACCAAGGGCGAGCCCTATAAGAACACCCTCTGCATCTGCTGCCTCGTGCTGCCGGACGTCCCCTGCTGGGACACGCACCAGATGTGCCAGGACAACTGCCCTCTCTGCGGACCAAATTGCGCGTCCGAGTCGTCGTCGTCGACGGGAGAGCTGCGCTCGTGAACGAGTGCTGAACTCTGGCTTTGATGAGTGCCGTTCCTTTTTTCATTCGCTGTTTAGTTGTAGGCAGCTCTCTACGCAAGAACTTTACACGGAGTACCTTTCTTTTCTATCTTTGCAGAAGGCTATGAAACTCTGTTTTGGTGCTATTCAATCTCACTCTTATCTCTATCTCTACTACTCGCTCCATTCACAATTATAAGATGTTTCAGATATTTCAGTTTGGACAATATTCAGAATAAAATGTGTAAACCTACACATTACATACATACATTTTAGAAAAAGTTAGAACATCTTATAATTGTGAACTGAGGGAGCTAAACATAAGGCAGAATTACTGTACATATGTCGTGACGTTTTGCACTCTAGCCCCTCTAGTTCTAGAAATCCACCCGCAATCTCGTACCAGATAAACGGTCAAACAATAATGCCAAGTACGCTCGTGACTCGCCTTACCGTACAACTCTGAAAAAATAATTAGTTAAATGTATGGGCGGTGCTTTCTTTCGCCGAAATATCTAAATCTTTCAAAACATGTATTGTTGTACGTTTTTTTTCTAGTTGTTCATCGGAGGTTCTAGTTTGATCTGCGTGTGTTCATAGGGGTGAGTGTATGCGTGTGTATGTGAGCGTCTGCTTTGTACTGTGTTTCGCAAAAAAAAAAGTTTAATCTGACTAGTGCCGACTTGTCTATGTGGCGCTTTGACAACTGGCACGTTGAACACAATTTGCAAAACTAGTGCCGACTTGTTTATGTGTGCGCCACATATTCATTAATACTATGTACCGAAGTAAGCTTATGCGGATTATTTCTTCAGTGTAAATAATTTTGTGTGTGTTTGAGAAACCTGCTCTGATATTTACCAATTCAACTAGCTTGATAATTTCTGCTGCACTAAATTCTTGACTGAGATTCATATTTCCCACTTACATGAGTTTTCTCTAACACATGAGTTATAACTACTTTAGCTGGAATTCCAAAGATCGAATTCCAAGATCAGTGTTCATTTTCAGTATTGTCATCTAACAGGTAGAGTTGCATTTTTTTTTTATCATCACATTATCAACTATAATTTTATTATCGACTATCTATACATTTTATCCATAAATACCCTAGACATATTTAGTATGATATTCCTACTAATGATACTTAAGCATGTAACCCGTGGGTTCGGTAACGCGTAGATATGACATGCTACTCATTCCGATCAATAACCAATAGAGGGATCTGGACGTCCATATTGATTCCTACACTTAAACGAATTGATTCGAGTGGACATGTAGTTGTCCCGTACACAATTCCCTTTGGTTCCCGATACATAACAAAAACTGAGGCGAGACAATGTATGTATCCACGTGAAGCAACACTTGATCGTGATACCTTGTTATCCTCGTTTCCGCTTTATTCTCTTTTCTCGTTTCTGTATTCTGTTATGCTCGTGATCATATCACATTGTGTCTGGTCAGATCGTAGTGCATGCCGTAATACCAAGTGGGACCGGAGAGTATCTCTCCATCGTCGGAGGAGCAAATCCCCATCTCAAACTATCAAGTCCTATAAATGTTTTTCCGAGATACCTGGAAACTGCCGCTATGATCACCTTGTTACAGATGACGTTGGACAGCAACAAAGTAAAACGTTCGACATGTAGGCACCTAATTCTCATGGTATAAGGACGTGCATATATATTAAGACTTATATGATATTACTAAAAGTGTTGTGACAATATGTCTCGTAGTAAGCAAATTAAATGGGTCTTTCCAGCACTCATTGTTCCGCCAACGATATGCTCCCCATGTTGTTGGCATCCTTGTTACATTAACAATGCCCATGATCAGGAAAACGGGATATCATGCAACACATGTGCTAGTCTTAGCGGTGAGACTAGGAAACTATTTCGCGTTTATGTTTCCACACGTGCATATGAGTTTTCATCTAAATGTCACATTCAATAACCATAGCTATATGACATAAATATAAACATTAATTACAAAATGGAAATAAATAATAACATTTATTATTGCCTATAGGGCATATCTTAAAAACTAGCTACATCTAGCATAGCTGCAGGCGCAGCGGCGATAAAATTAAACAAGAGAGGGGAGATTGGATTACCTTGTCGCAACCCATCTTATTTTTATAGAATGGTGCCACCTATCCGTTGATGGAGATGGCATCTGCCCCCTGTCGTGAACTGCATCAAGCGGTGAATAAAAACCTGAGTGCAAACCCTTCTTGGTGAGCACTTCCTTTGAAGTGCCAACCAACCCGTAGTGTGCCTTTTTAAAGTCCAATTTAAAAATCACTACTGGAAGGTTTTTGTGTTTAAGTGCGTGGATGATCTTATAATCGTTTTCATATTATTTTCATTGCACTATTAGGGGGGGGGGGGGGGGGGGGGGTATGAGACTAGGTATGTTAAGAGAAAATAAAAACTGGCACCTGCCAATCGAAGACCCATCCCACGAGAGTATGTGCGGCTGCCGGTCTCCGTCGTGCCAGCGACATGAACACTAACACACAAGCCCCATTTCACGCATTTTTCTAGATTCGGGAGGATTATCTACAGTTTGTACCATGTTATATGTACTCTATGATCTGATATGATTGCGACTCAATCTAGTAACCGATGCATACTTTCTGCAATGTGTCAAGCTAGTTTGTGCGGTGGGCATGTCGTCCTCATTAGATCAACAAAGATTTACTCACGTGTAGAAGAAGGGTCGTTCCAACTAAATTGTGAATCTGGGGCGAGTTAAATGAAAGATAATTATACTAAATTCTTATACTTATTTTTTCATATTGTGTGTTCAACAAATATATGTTTTTGAGTAGTTAGTTATTTTTAACCATACAATAATGTTTCTCAATATTTATTATTGTGAATTTCATTTTTAGTTGCATTGTATATCATTGAAAATATATATGACCGAGTTTTTTTTCCTTCCAGAGATATTTATGTTAACAAATACAAAACCACCTTAAACATGAAAAACAAAAGGAAAAATCATACCTCCTTGAATTATATGACTCGACGAATAGTATAGTTTACATGCATATTATTGTGTGAATTATATTCAATATTTTTTATTATTAGATATATTTGTGGAGATTTGAAAGCATACAACCAAATAAATATCTTAATAAAGGTGTGTAGTGTATGGTTAGGTAAGCAAATATATAGAAACTTTTATCATATAAATTGAACAGTTGACATGTCCCTTTTTTTCATGGTCAAATGAACCCTACAAGCTATATGGGTTAAATATTAACTTGGTAATATGTTAATAATCTACACTTGCTTTTAAAATAGCATCACTTAGTAACCACGAACATAAAAACATTATGGCTACTACTTTTGCACACACATAATTAAGTTATTGTATATGCTCACCGCAATGATCAACCTCTATATCCCATGGTGGATTCAAGTGCTTATGTTATTTTCTCTATTCTATACCATTGACGAGCGCTGCAATGGCTCATTGGCCATCAAACAATGCTCGAATGCTCATATACCAAACACAAACAAATTTACTGCGTATATACCACTGGTTGTTACTCTAACGTTATCTCAGTGTGAAGAGGACAAAATGACTGCTTTGGCCTCAATGGAAAATGAGCAACAATTGTAACACACGAGTAGAAAAAAATGGAAGCATCTTGCCTCTATTTTCTATACTTCAGCAAAACATTAGTGACAACATATAACAATGTCAGCATACTAGCCGTCAAACCCGTTCACACACATGGGCGCATGCATAGGTTTATAGACATCGAAAATGTATGGAAAACTTAGAGAATTATATCTTGGATCAAGTACTATTAAACACATAATAACTTTCCATTTTGGTTAGCTGTTGGAAAAGGAGTAAAACTACTCCATTCAATTTGTGCTTCTATTGTCTGCATACGTACCACTGTATAGCCATAATACTTCGTGTATTATATTATTTTGTCAAGCCCAGACAACCTGGCTTGTGTACGATGAATCGTTTTGCTGCTTGGAGACTACTCCCTCCATCCACGAATAAGTGTACTTCTACCTTTTGTGGTAAGTCAAACATATTAAAGTTTGACCAACTTTATTGGAAAAAGTGTTAACATTTATGACGCTAAATTGGTATCCCTAGATACATTTTGTAATGAAGTTTCAAAATACACCAATTTGATGTCACACATATTGATAATCTTTTCTATAAAGTTGGTCAAAGTTTTTAAAAATTGACTTAGTGCAAAACCTGGATGTACACTTATTCGAGTACGGAGGGAGTAGATGGAAGAATACATGAGTTTTTTTCGTCTTATTTTTTCTAATGTAAACCGAGAGCAACATTGAAATTTTTGTATAGGTTGGCAGGAAAATGGGGACACACTAACAATTGACTAACGAAGATGGCAGATAAGCATTAGAATTTTTTCGCCTTTGGTACATTTGAACTGAACCTTTGTTGCGTGAAAATGAGCTATTGTGGAGGTTGTCAATGGTATAGAAGCAATTTTCTCTTTTCTCAAATAATAAATTGTGCATAAAAACATTGAAATATATCCAACATAGCTTTTAATACAACATTGGTTTGTTCTTATAAGGTACATTGCATTTCTCTGTCGTGTGCACTTGTTATAAACCTGTGTTCCTCTAGACAATGAAGCTTGTGTTCCATCATCTCATTGGTCGACCTAGACCCATGTTGTTCCGAGACATGTCTACAATTCGGGGTTTGTCTCATTTAGCACCACTTACGCACCTCGCATCAAAACAATGTTGGATTCAGCGGCATTTCACCCCTAACCACAAATTGTCCACTACTGTTTTGACATCAACTGTGTTGGACGTGTGCTTAGTTCATCCAAACTTCATCCTCATCATGGATACATCACTGTTGGGGTCCACAAAGCACCGACAATCGACTAAGATGAATCACTTTGGTAAGAAATGTTTCTTTTGGTAATATGAAGTTTCATGGATTTCTACTGGTATCATGTCAATGATCAAAATCTTATCTATCTTGGAACTGAGATAGATAAGATTATATGTTAATCAGTTCATTCTAGGTGCACTAGTACGTCTTGCGAGTTGTCTGAACCACACTGCCGTTCTGGTGCTGCTGCACTCTCCCCTGCTCCTCCAGCTCGTCTTGCTGCTGCGGCTGCGCCGGCGCCGGACCAAGCCGTTGCATAAAGGAGCGGTAGGCCATGAGCCCCAGCTTCTGCACCTTGTCATACACCTTCTCCGGCCGCAGCACCGCCACGTACATCCCGACGGCATCCAGCTGCCACCCGCTCCTCCCGCAAAACCCCACCACCACGCCCCCTTCCACTGCGAACTCGAACGGCGTGCCCTCAGCCGCCGCCGCGCCAAACGGACCGTACGCCCCGCGCTCCGTCCTGAACGCCAGAGACCGGATCACCGGCGACCCGCCGGGCGCCACCGGGCCGTACCGGCCGCTCACGGCCGTCAGGTGCTCGTCCGGGTAGACCAGCTTGATCTACGCATGACACGCACGCAGTCTAGTAAAAAATACGCATCATGCCGTTCACGGCTCGATCATGCCGGCCGTTTACGGCGGGATCGCATCGATGTACGTACCAACCTGGGTGGTGAGGCTGCTGGTGGCGCCGCCGTGCCGCTCGCCAGGGACGGCGAGGCCGTTGCTGTCGTACTCCACGCTGATGGAGGCGACGCAGCGGCTGTCGTATGACAGGGTAATGCTGCGGATCCTGGTATGCCCTCCGTCGTCCCACGGGTTCCCCCCATGGCCCCACCTTCATGAGCTTCTTCGACGCCACCATCTTCCTCTGAGCCGGCTGCTGCTGCTGAGATTAACACGGTGCAGCATGTGCTTTCATCAATGGAGTGCATGATTTGTTAACTTTTTTAAGGGCAAAGCAAAACTTTTTTTGTAAATCTTGAAGCATAAATATGAACAAAGAATTAACAAGCATGGAAGCAAGATTGAGAATACTATTTGCTTGACTGAAAATGAAACTGAATACTAGTCAGATCACTTGTGTACCATGTTTGCCTCCAGATATGTGCAGCGCTGTAATCAGGTGGTAAGATGAGCAACTATTTTACTAAGAAAGGAAAACAAGTGTACTTATGGGCTAAAATAGCTGTGGTGAAAAAAAATGGCAGGTCCAACAACTAAATGCCACTCCTGATAAGTATATAATGGCAGCTGGCATGATTGTGCATGATGAGAAATACAAGTGGAGTCCAGAACTGGATGCTCTAAGGGGATCAGTCAGTATATATGCCGGCATAACCTACAAAGCTAAGATGTGTAAAGAAACATGTTGTTCTTCTCCTAGAAGTTACATGGCTGAAAGAATCATTCAGAAAGGAACATGAGTTTAAGGTTAGCATGTCGCAAGAGGCCAAACCCGCATATATATTTTAGTTCATTGAGAAATGTCTACAAAACAACTATTCTAACATTTGTTGAAGGTCCATCTCATGTAAATGTGAAAATATGTAAACAGAGATGGTATGGATTCCCAGCTTTATTCAAAGGCAGGAGCAAAAACTCAAAAAAAAAAAGGCAGGAGCAGAGATGGTATGGATTCTGTGATGACTAATTGCCACCAAGCTGGAGAATATGACGCCCATTGGTAGAGCCATACAGGTAGGCGAGAATAACAGAATTGGCATATACAAACTGTTGTTTCTGAGGAATTTATTCGTTCCCAAATTCAGTTCAGTTTTGTTCTCTTGACATAACTGGCCAATCAGTTCATGGACACAAGCTCTGATAATGCACAACTGTTCCCATCAGGACTCAACTGTATTAAGCTGTCCAACAAACAGTTCTATATGGACAGCTGCCCCTTGTCTGAAGCTGGATGATTGAAGTGTCTGTTACAAGGCATCATCCAATCCACAATTCATTTCTGCTGTTCGTGCTAACTGTTAACAGCTCAAATTCTCATCTTCCATATGCATTCTCCAATAATTGGAACATTATTCTCTGGGTGGTTCAACTGTGCAACCCGTCACATACTCCTCACCTTATTAGAGCCAACCTGCTTCCGTTTCATATTTTCATTCCTGAATCTGTAGAAGGGCAGCTAAATTTGCCAAGAAATAAACAGCATTGGCAAGGTAGCAGGTGCAATGCACTGGCCGGCCTAATCATTCACACACCTAAGCCTTTGCTGGTCTGTGCTGTGATGGGCGCCAACCAAAAGCTAATTGAGATGAGCAGACCCCACAGGAACATCATAAACCTCATTTGACAGGTGTGTGTGTTTGTATGCCTGGACCATGATGCTGGCTCCAAGAATTAAAAAGAGCAAAAAAGTACTAATTTGCTTGCTTTCTTCAGTGTTCTACCATACACCAATTACTCAATTAGGAGGTCCTAATTATGGTATCTTGATGTGTATTATTCACAAAATAGCTGCTTTCTATATTTAAGCTGTGGGTTGAAGCCACTAATCAATTATTAGCTATGAGCTGCCTGACGATCGAAATAGGCCAGTCCCTGAAATGTGGGGCCCAGGGATCTCCCTCCTCTCAGGGTCTCGCCTATAAAAGAGGCGCGCACACACCCTACCCTGATCATCTCTCACACACGCTCGCGCACCTCCTCTAATTCTTTCGTCCACGCACTTCTTGACTTCTCCCGCCTTCGTCATGGACTCCAAGATCTTGTACGCAGCCGCCGTCGCGGCCCTCGTCGCCGTCTCCTCGTTCGCCGGTGTCGCCTACGCCGCCGACGAGCCCGCCGCCGCGCCCGGCCCCGGTGGCGCCACCTCCGGCGCCGCAGCTCTGTCGTCGTCGCTCTTCGTCCTCTGCCCGGCCGTGGCCCTCCTCTTCGCCAACCTGCGCCACTGAACCGGCGACGAAGGCTGCTGCTGCTCGTAGATGGATGAAATGCTGTTATACTTGTTAACATCTCATCATTTGTATCTGCTTTGCTCGTTTAATTTCTGATTCGCACGCTGTAAAACCAATGGAATTTTATTTATTCAGTTCAGACTTCAGAGGTCATGTCAGTTTTCTGTAGAATAATTCCGAGTTAATTCGGTGTCGTCATGCATGTTTTTCTAAGACGATGTTGTTGCTTCCGTTCATTTCAAGACCGGGTTAATTAGCAGCATACCGGATAAACAAACGGTGATTTAAAAGCGTCAAAGCAAAGCTAACAAAAGGCAGCTTAATTAGTGCCATCCAATATGCATTGCCTGTAAAGCAGACGCACACATCCACACACACACACTTACAATAATGCAGCCTGACCAGACCTGCCTTTCTCAGTGCTGTTCAACTGATCGTTGAATTTCCCTTTCGAGTTTCGTCATGTTATTTTTTCACTTAAAATTCCTTTCCACGTATTTTGTTGTGAAACCAAATGTTTTCTAGCTATGCAAATACAACAATTACTGATTGGAAGAAGGCCCAAAATAAATGTACGTGAAGTTAATATTTTACACGCTGCTAGAATACAACATTGTCTACACCTATCATTTTTTTCCAGATTTTTTCAAACTATTAAACAAGATTTTCGAATTTCTGAAAATAAAGGGCTCCTTGGAGCTCGGGAGCCATTTGTCCCCTCTCAGCTACCCGGAAAGTGAAAAATGAGGCCGAGCTCCATGGAGCCCTTCATTTTCAAAAATTTGAAAATCATATTTTTCAAACTTCAAAAAAAATCTGTAAAAAATCCTAGGTGTATATGTATATAATGTTGTATTCTACCAACGTGCAAAATATGAATCAAATAACTTATATCCTGGGTTACATGGAAATAACAAAATCTGACAGGTTTTAAATGTTCAAATTTTGCAGGGTTCACTATTTACAATTTCAAATTTGGTCTTTTCTTCGCAGCCCAAAATAAAATGTATGTGAAGTTGATATTTTACACGCTGGTAGAATACAACATTATCTACACCTATGCGTTTTTTCAGATTTTTTGAAACATTAAAATATGGTTTTTGAATTTCTGAAATAAAGGGTTCTCTAGAGCCGGAAGCATTTATCCTCTCTCTAGTGCCACCATGCTCCCAAGCGATGACAGATTAGGAAAAAGGCAACCAAAAAATAAGAAAACAATCTAGTTCATTAAACCAAGTTAACGCTCTAAATTCTTAAATTAAATTGCATTCACACATTGAGAAAAAAAGACAATTTTTTGTGTGGTTGTAGGCATTGCTTGTGTCGATACCCATTCTTTTTGCCATTGTTCTTGTGACCTTTTAGTTGGCCCACCGTGTGCCATGGTCCCAAGCACTGTACCAATACATATGTTCTCCACACCGGTAACAACGAACAAAAATTGTCATGGTTTCTACATCTCCAAATTCATTATTTTTCTTTTCTTTTGTTAGTTGTCAATTATAATCAAATAATACCTCAAAGCTGCAGAAGATGTGGTGCGGACAAATTAAAAGATATCATTCAGATTGGAAAATGGTAAAACGTGAAAAGTCCGTCCTCATACACATGATGACATGAAAGAGTCTAATTTGGCTATCGTTTAATTTGAGTAAAATAATATTTGGCTCATAATTATTTTGATTTAGCTAATATCCATGACTTAAGCGTGATAGTTATATCTAGATGATTATAAAATTAGCTAAGAGAACTTTTTATATTCTTATAATAAACTGTAAAAGTATTTTTATGAGCTGTTTCAGATCCATCGTGCTGGTTTTCTGCCCGCTTTTCTACGCTTTGTGTTTGTATAGGGCTCGGTCTATAGGCGTGCGGCGGCTGTCATTCTCCCACGCCAGGTCTCGGGCGTGATAGGTCACTCGACTAATGGACCGGGTTAGTTTTGGACTTTTTTCTCATAGTTGTACAATCTTGAACATTAACTTAAGCATTTGTTGCTCCACATATGCAACATTACTTCGCGTCCCTTGCAAATGAGTTCATAAACTTTAGTACGGATGAGTAAAATAACCAATTTTTATACTGAACTATTGTACTTCTTTATACTTCATTTGATCAAACTACAATTCTGACTACTTTGTTCTTCCATACATGGTGTTATTCCTTATACAGTTCCAACTTCTATTTGTTGGAAATGGGCGAGTATGGATCTGAATCTTATGATCAAACATAAGTTATGTACATTCTTTTACTATCGAGATTTGGCTTAAAAAAACTTTAATTGGACCAAATCTCCTTTAATGTAACAAACATGGAGGACAAACTCGCATGGCTCCATAGATCAAATTTTGGCACTTGCCTAAGTTTTGCGTGCGTGTGTGCCTGATTTGTAGCCGCAAATACTATCTTCACAAAGATCTAAAGCACATGTTCTTATAAATATCTTGATATGGATTTTTAGAGTAATCGATCAGAAAATTGTAGAAATACATGGTGTTTATGAGGAGCTCTCCATGAAATAGTTGCTGGCTTTTCCGTTGTTAAATATGTCTTAGGTGTTCTAGTGTGTTCAATAATAAGTTGGTTTTGGAATGACATATATCAGAATGTCAGGGATTCTACTACTTGTACACACACATGAGATTTGATCATTCTGCAACGCAATGCATTAAATTGTATATACAATCGGTGTTGCTAAAAACGAGAAAATATAGGTTTTCCAATTGCACAAGCATCAGAATTCACAGATCACCATATCCATAAATTCATATCCAACAGTGTCGCTTGATGCTCCAAATTGGAATTACGCTGGAAGTTTACAATAGCTGGTAGCCACCAGGGCATATACAAAATTATTGAAGACTGTTAAATTGAAGTGCAACTGTCATTCGCCACCTGTACTCAGATATGTGTTTGACACAGTGAGATGTTCTCAAATGGTATCAACATGTGGGCCTTTGGAAACATGCACTGCAGAGCTGCCTTGCACGGAGCCAGGTAATAAACCAGCGCTCTCTGTTTGTAAACAGAGCAGGTATGAAAATATCCTGCGGCCGCCCTGTGTTTTTCTCGATCTCCGAAAGCAGGTGCGATAAGCGGTCAGTCCCACGGATATCATTCCATTTGGGAAAGTTAATTTCAATCTTTGGCTACTGGATCTGTGGCGGTGTATTTCCTTTCTAATGCTCAGCTTCTCAGGTTCAATAGTCTGTATTATTCCGACTCGCTGTCCATGCCATGCATAGCTTTCAGTCCCCTAGGGCGTTGCAAAATCAAGCAGGAGCGTGAGGCGATTGATTTTGGACTAGTGCATGATGCAGGATTTACAGGACTGGAACTTGTAACTTTTTGCGGTAGTTTTTTTTTTTACGGTAGTCTGCTCACCTTCTTGGAAACCTTCTTCTCTCGTACTTCGTATTCTCCGGAGTCAAGTCGCATAGCCATGTCCCAGGCATACGAACTGCCAAAGATGCACAAAACTTAGGTCAGAATTGCAGAGTCAGTGACAGAGTAACGTAATTTCAACATAAAGTATGGAACAAAACTATAGACATCAAAGGGCACCAATTGTTTTCTTAAGCTTAACTCTAGTATTATATTAAAGGAACCTTAACTCCGAGAATTATTCGACCATAAGGACTAATTATTGCTCCACCATCTTTGGCCATGGGCGCTTACAGGTTAGCTTACTGATAAAACAACTACCAACGTTGTTACTAGACATGAAGGATGGCTATTAGTTTGCCTGTTTGAAAGAAGATAATTAAGATTAAAACGTAAGATAACACATGGAGCAGTAAAGGGACAACCAAATAGGAAGCATCAGCCAAAAAAGACAGTTTCTAACAGAAGACATGAAACGAGCAACAATTCTGTAGATCATCCCCGCACTACTGCAGCTAGTAGAGGTCCCTTTTAGGGAGCCTACTTGTTTTATGAATCTACAGATGTCGCAGCGGTCAGTTCATAGCTTTTTAAATACGACGATAAACTATTACTCAACAACACACCTAGTATTCCTGTACATGGATCAAGCTAGTAGGTCACTGTCTTGGAAGATTCCCATTCTCGTTGATTATCTAGTGCACGAGTAGTTGTTTTTTCTTCCATGCTTCCTATTGATATTTTTCACGATATCAATTGTACCATGACAAATACAAAATTTTGTATTTTTCTCACTATAATATGATTTATTTATTTTTGTTAGTGGAGACGTTGCCATAGGTGTTACGGTGACTATATCAAGTCGTACATGTTTGGTCCAACCAAACTTCAAATGTCACAGAAGAGTTAAACTAATCAATATTTATACTGAACTATTGTACTTATTTATACTTTGTTTGATCAAACTACAATTTTGAATAGTTTGTTCTTCCATACACAGTGTTATTCCTTATAAAGTTCTAACTTCTATTTGTTGGAAATACTCTTGCAGAGTTCAATATGAATTTGAATCTGATCATCTAATATTAGTTATGTACTCACTTTTAGTTTCTATCGAAATTTGGCTAAAAATATATTTAATTGGACCAAATCTCCTTAAATGTAACAAACAGAGAGGACAAAATCGCATGGCTCCATAGATCAATTGTTGGCACTTGCCTAAGTTATTGCTTGCGTGTGTGCATAATTTAGTAGCCTTAAATACTATATTCACAAAGATCTAAAGCATATGTTCTTATAAATATCTTGGTATGGATTTTTAGGGTAATCGATCAGAAAATTGTAGAATATACATGGTGTTTATGAGGAGCTCTCCATCAAATAGTTGCTGGCCTTCCCGTTGTTAAATACTCCCTCCGTATCAAGTATAGACTAGCTATATTTTGATACGGGGGAGTATGTCTTAGGTGTTCTAGTGTGTTCAATAATAAGTTGGTTTTGGAATGACTTATATCAGAATGTCAGGGATTCTACTATTTGTACATACATGTGATTTGATCATTTTGCAACGCAACGTATTAAATTGTATATACAATTGTTGTTGCTAAAAACAAGAAAATATAGGTTTTCGAATTGCACAAGCATCAGAATCCACATATCACCATATCCAGAAATTCATATCCTACGGTGTCTCTTGATGCTACAAATTGGAACTACGGCGGAAGTTTACAGTAGCTGGTAGCCATCAGGGGATATACAACAAAATTATTGAAGACCCTGTGAATCCATGTTAAATTTAAGTGTAACTGTCATCGCCACCTGTACTCAACATCTGTTCGACACAGCGAGATGTTCTCAAATGGTATTAACATGTGGGCCTTTGGAGTTTGGAAACATGCACTGCGAGCTGCCTTGCAGGGAGCCAGGTAATAAACCAGCGCTCTCTGTTTGTAAACAGAGCCAGGTATGAAAATATCCTGCAGCCGCCCTCCTATGATCTTCTCGATCTCCGAAAGCAGGTGCGAGAAGCGGTCAGTCCCACGGATATCATTCCATCTAGGAAAGTTAATTTCAATCTTTGGCTACTGGATCTGTGGTGGTGTATTTCCTTTCTAATGTTCAGCTTCTCAGGTTCAATTGATCGCAATTATTCTGACTCGCTGTCCATGTCGTGCATCGCTTTCAGTCCCCTTGGGCGCTGCAAAATCAAGCAGAAACGTCAGGCGATTGATTTTGGACTAGTGCATGATGCAGGATTTACAGAACTAGAACTGGTAGCATGTTGTGGTAGTCTGCTCACCTTCTTCGAAATCTTCTTCTCTCGTACTTCGTATCTCTCCAGAGTCAAGTCGCATAGCCATGTCCCAGGGCATACGAACTGCCAAATTCGCGCAAAACTTAGGTCAGAATTGCAGAGTCAGTGACAGAGTAACGTAATTTCAACATAGAATATGGAACAAAACTGTAGAGATCAAAGGTTATATCCTAAAAATAGGCACCAATTGTTTTTTTAAGCTTAACTCCAGTATTATCTTAATGGAACCTTAACTCTGAGAATTCTTCGACCATAAGGACTAATTATTGCTACAACATTTTATTAGAATTCACAAATGGAGTTAATCAGAGATGAGCAGATGGCACACCATCTTTGGCCATGGCGCTTACAGGGTTAGCTTAGTGATAAAACAACTAAACACGTTTTTTCTAGACATGATAGAATGGCAATTAGTTTGCCTGTTTGAAAGAAGGTAATTAAGACTAAACAGTAAGATAACACATGGAGCAGTAAAGGGACAACCAAATAGGAAGCATCAGCTTACAAAAAGTCCTGTATTTGCTTCAGACAGAAGCATGCTACGGTACATGGACACCTCTTGGCAATCAAGTTAAGTATAAGGTAGTACAATAAATGAGGCATACACGGAATCTTGCTATTTTATTTGCACGTCTCCTTTGGTCACGGGCAAGGCAAAGCATCGTGCAAAGAGACGGCCTATGGTCCATGTGGTCTCATACCCCCTCTATATTAAGAATGCATATCCAAATGTATTTACCCGTGGTAAATCCTTCGGTTACTGATCTATCATTTAAGTTCGGGGTCCACGGGTTATTGTCTTTAGCAGTGTTATCCAATTTTTAAGTTTGGAGTCTCTGTGCAACATCTAAGGAACTAATTTATTCACTAGCTGTAGTTCTGTACCAGAATAAGAATCCTATGCCTTTGAGGCTAGTGAGAACAGTCCTGTGTGAAATGCTGTGAACTGAGAGTATAGTGCGAGCAGTTTATGAGTTTAGAAGCTAAGGAGAAAGTTTCATACGTTGACAGTCCTCTGGATGGCTTTCACTCTCTTCTTGGGCCTTTGAGGCAGCTTTGATCCCTTGAACACCAAGAAGTCCTCTTCCTTCTCCTTGTTCGTCAGGGCGACTGCAAAGTTGGGCCAAATTGACCCTTCGCTCCCTGACGACGACCCCTTCTTCTCATCTGGAGAGGTCGGCGGTACCCCGCTGTTGTCATTGTGGCCGTTTGCGGATCGCTCCCTGCCTGGGGATGCAACCGTGCGGATCGTGTTGTTCTGCTGCTGGTGCTGCTGTGACGGTGGCCTCATTGCCCCAGGCTCCTCTGAATTCCTGCCAATTCAGTAGCACTAAAGGTTAAAAATAATAAAGAAAATTGCACCGTTACAAACTTACTATGACGGGAAAAAACTGTTGGTGTCCAAGACGGGTGTATTATTTAGATGCTCTTTTTTGTGAATTTGGAATGGTTGCGGCCACATCAATTCAATTCCAAATATTTCTTTTAATTGCACTACAAGTAGGCAAAAAAAGAGAGGGGGGAACAGAAAAGAGAAGGAACACATTGAACAAAATCGTTCGTTCATTTCTCTTCATGAGAAAAGTCTGTGCACCTAACAACAACACAAGATACTATAATTCATGAAAATTTTATCCCTTCACTCAGTACATTAAGAGGTCATTTAATAATGTAGAAAATATCATGTGTATTTTCTTGAGTAAGAAATGCAAAAAGGAAAAAGGTAATGCAATTATCTACTGGTAGAAATAAATTTTACTCAATGGTGGTGTCTGATTTCACGACGAGAATTGGATACATAAACATATATTGAACACTATAACATATGACTACAAATCATGCTTAAATGCTGAAATACGGGCAGACCAGGGACTACCAATTTTGTGATTCACGCACATTTAGGGAAACAGGTAGCAAACAAACAATAGCTTCCACTTCGATCCAGAAATCACAAGAAAAAACATGAAAAGAGAAGAACAATGTATGAATAAGCTGTCACCGTCACCATCCACTATACATGTGGTCGTGACCGATTGGAGATAAATATGGTGTTTCCTTCTCAAGCTAAAAATAGTCAACAAGAAAAAATAGCAGATACCATCCAAACACACATACTGACAAGCACTGTTCAAGATATCTTCCGATATTCCGATAAATCGGTCGATTTATCGCTTCTCAGTGTGTGACCGATAAGATAAATCGGCCGATAAATCGACCGATATGTCGATAAATCGGCCGATATGCCGATAAACCGGCCAATTTACCCCTTATCTTGGGTCGACCGATAAGTTCCCGATAAGCGATATCCCAACATTGCTGACAAGATATTGCCATCAATAACTCGATGAAAACCTCACCCCTCAGGGCTTTCGCGAGCAATTTGAACAAATCTGTCAAAACAGAAGATAAGCTAGTATTCACGAATCAGGTCAGCTCGAGACCACAACTGACAATGCTGACCTTTTATTGAGAAAAGCTCAACAAGTCAGCTAGCCTGAAACTTGGAGCTGGATTGACCAAACAGTTACCATACCGCTGGTGCTCCTAATTTTAGCCTAGCAAGAGTCTGGTTCTCGTACAAGTTCGGACCCAAGTTGAGCCACATAAATGCAGAATAGAACGACAGTTAGTCCCTCTGTAAATAAACCAAAGCAGTACTTGCCCCAAGGATACCAATGAAGGTTCAAATGGAGAAAAGCTCAAGAACATCCAGGCCTTCAACATCCTCTTACATGAGTGCGGCGATACCGGAAAGGAGCTCTCCATTTTTTGGAAGAGCAGAAGGTTGGCCCAATGATTAACATTTGCCAGCCAACATGAATCATGTTGCCCCAAACCAAAACCAAAAAACCAATCATCACATTGCCTACCCTGACTGCTTCCAATTTGAAATCTGAATCAGCATCACCGTTTCGAATATCGGTTAGTTGGATAAGGAACAACCCACATTTCTGACGTCATGTGTACCCCAGATCAGATTACATCCACAGCAGAATTTGAAACTGAATTCAGATCAAACACAACCAAAACTTTCTGACGTTATATGTCACGTGCACACCGACACATACCACGTGATGGCCATCTGCCCTTTCAACCCATGGTGATTCTGAATCTTATCACTAACCACAAGGTACAAACACACGGAGAGAGAAAATGCTGAGGAAGAGCAGGGAGGCACGGACAAACCTGAGGGCGCGGTGGTGGGCGTGGCCGGCGGCGGTGGCTGCAGCGACAGCGGCGGTGGCGGCGGCGCGGCGCTGTCCTATGGCGGCCTTCTCGGCGGCCGCAGTGGCCGCGGCCTCGACGTCGCGGCGCTGCACCTTGACGCAGCGCAGGCGCTTCCGATTGCCCCACTGCAGCAGCAGATCGCGCTCCGACGCCGTGCCGCCTCCGCCTCCGCCGCCGCCGCGCGCGGAGCCTCGCGTCTGGTAGTTCTTCCGCGACTCCCTCTCCATCGCCGGACTAGCGCCGTGCTGCACGAAAGAAACGATGAGTGGTTGAAGGATTATAAATGCGGATCACGAAAGGAACGAAGAATTCATGCCGGGGCAGGAGTATTCAGCCAAACTGAAATGAAAAGAAGTTGCCCCAAAAAAGGAAAACGAAATGAACAGAAGTTGGGGAATTATTCTACTTTATACAACTGGAAAACTGAAACATCGCAAGAAAGAACATGGGGTGAACACTTAATATTCAGCTAAATTCTCGTCGGCAAGTGTCCGATCAGATCGGTAAAATAAAGTTGCAATTTTTGCATGGGAAAAAGGTGAACTGCTTGCTTGCAGATCGAACCAACGTAAAATCAGGGAAGGTAACAAATCAAATAGGAAATTCAGCTCGATGTAACTCACTTAAATCGGAACCAAAACAGATTCTACAGTTCGGGGTCCAACAAATTGCAAATTACAAACGGAATAGAAATGCAAAAAGGAAATGGAAAACACTTGAAGAACATACCAATCAGGAACTAGACCAAAAAAAGGGGGAACTGGAAGAGATGATCCAAAAACTACCTAGAAAATCCCAATTTCAGGTAGCTCTTTACGATCGAACTACTGCGATGAACATCTGATCCTGATCAGGTACCTCCAAATCGCGCGAATCCCAAGTCAAAGAGGTCAATTTTTAACTAATCGTAGCACAACTCGATGCGGACCCATGCCGTAATGCAGCTCTGCGAATTCGATCCAAATCACCCACTCCAGACTACCGATCACTTCATTTGGAATAGGAAACGCACGACCAGTGAATTGGATTCAAATCACCCATTCCAGAGTCCAGGAAACACAGCAGAACCAGAAGAATCAGAGGACGAGAAATCCAACACAGGTAAAATTTTGGAAATCCCAGAAGAAAGAGATGAGGAGCTGAATCTTTCCGATCAAACAGCAAAGCGCGAGACCCAAGAAACCGACCAAATCACAAGCTAAAATTGAGGGAACAACGACAGAAAAATCCAACAGAAAGTTCACCGGAGCGGTAAACCTTCCTCCAAGTCCACTTTCCCGCCAAAATTACCACGGAAGACCCAAATGAGCAAGGAGAACAGCAGATGAATCAGACAGGAGAAGAGAGACCAGTACCTAAGACAGATTGCTCCAATCCAATCGACCTCTCCTTTCACGAGCCAAATTCTCTCGCTTCTCTTCTCCTCCACGAGAAGCCGAAACAGAAGACTGGATTTATCAAAGGATACTGCAAGAAGTTGCACAGAATCGGATGGGAATTTGAGCTTTTTGCGTGTGTTGTCCTTGTTCTTTCCTCCTTTTCTACAAGGCAAAGAAGACAGAGGAGGAAGAAGAAGGCTCCCTCCATTTTATATGCCGTCTACCCCACCCATTTCTGGATCCCTCGGGCACACCAAAACCGGATCAAGGGCCGTGCCTCGGCCGCTGATGCGCGGATGAACGGTCCTGATCGGCCCAGCTCGTCGCCGTCCCGCTCCCCGCACCGGTGACTGGTGTGCGGAGTGTTTGCTCCTCAGCTCCACACGCGGTTGATGCCGCGAGACAACGCCAGGCCTGATGGGCGGGACCTCCACAATGGGCGGCCCATTAACATTTTTTCTTTTCTGATAAATTGGAAAATCATAATATTTATTTTTATTTTAGGTCAATTTAGTAATAATGCATTGCACAAGTATAAATGTTCATACATATAAATATGTTTCCATGTGTTATAAATTTGCATTAGTATCTGATAAAACATGTCCCTATAAACAACGAAAAATGTTCGTAATATGACAAAAGTTTACACATGTCAAAATTAATGTTTTCCGTGCCCTTTATAGATATTTTACGTATTGCAAACAGAAAAAATGAAATAGATGTAGGAAAAATAAAATTGAAACAAAAAATAAAAATACGAAAAATGGGAAAACCGTTAGTGGACCGATCTAATATAGGGCTGGGGGCGTGTATGTAGCTGCAGCTAAATGTGACAAAGTGAAATTTTCCCGTGGGCGTCCTGGGGCTTACTAGCCGGCATGGCTTCTTGACTGTGATATTGGTCTGTTTGTAATGATAATAATTTTTAAGACAAAATATAAATATGATTTGCAAATTCTACTATAAATATTTAAAAAATATTATCACTTAAATGTTTGACTTGACCACAAGTATGTACAAGACGTCACCAATCGAAGGTATGTCCGTAAGGTTTATGTGAGCTAGAGAGATATCAATGTGTGAAAGACAACAATCTCTTTGTATTCTTGTGAACCTCGAGGTCAACATGATGCTTGTTATAGGACCGAAGATCATGTGAATCATAATAACCATTCATGCATTGAGCTAGGTTGTCTCGGCTAGATCTTGGCCAAAAATATGGAGTATGCAAGTTTAGTATTTCCTAGATATTTGTGTGGTAGAAGGGTTTTTATGTGGATTCTCAGATTTTGGTTGCTATAATAAATTCACAGAACCGCAAAACATTGCACGACACCTCGGGCCAGTGTGCCATGCCCATGTAACCCTGCCAGCGACCAAAGATCGAGGCGCCATGTAGCGTAACATGGCGTCCTACCCGGAGCGTCATGTTATGTACCATGACACGCTAAGGCCGGGCGCTATGAAAAAGGTCAGACCGTGAATTTTTTCAAAATCCTCTGGTGTTAAAGTTTCGGAAGGGGATCAAATTTATCAATTTTCACTAAGGAAGACCTGATTTGCGATATAAAAAGTGTAATTTTCTGAGTTACTACCTCCTATCCGATTTAGTTGTCGCGGGAGTTCACAAAGTTGTACCTACACGGCTTAATAAATATACTAGGGGACTGAGCGCGGGCTCCGCCGCGCCCGTGGGCTAAAATTTCGAATTATTCAACCGTAAAGTTATTGTGGATTAAAAGTTGTCGGCATTTCGAAAACTGTTCAAATTCGGAAATAACTAAGTTTTTGAATTGTTTAACGCATTTGAATTCCTTTTAACGTATACGGGAAATACAAATTTAGAAGGTGTATGGATACTTGAGATTTGAATTTTGCTCGTGCATATTTATTTTTAGGTGACACAGTTGACATATTTGTCGATTTTTTTTCTCTGGACATGTTTTAAATTGTTGGTTTGCATTATTTAGAAGTATTTAGAAATCATATGGATAGTTTATTTTTTTGAATTGTTCGTCTGCAAAACTGGTGAAATGCGAAAACTGTACGTATTTCGGAAATTATTCCTGTTTTCGAATAGTTTGACATATTTGAATTCCTTTTGAGGTCTACGAAGTACACAAATTTGGAAGGCTCGTGGAAATTTGAAATTTGAATTTTTGCCGTGCACATTTATTTCCTTTCCCTATGGAAAGTTGACATATTTTTCATTTTATTTTGTGGGCATAGTTGAATTTTTTGGCTTGCATTATTTAGAGTTTTTTGCAAAATTATATGGAAATTTGGATCTATTTATTTTCTGTGGGCATATTTGAAATTTTAACTTGCATTATTTGGAAATATTTAAAATCACATGGAAAGTTGGCATATTTGACATTCTTTTTTGTGGACATACTTGAAGTTATCAGTTTGCACTATTTGAAATTATGTGAAAAACATGTGCGAAATTGGGGACATTTATTTTCTTTAGTGCCCATATTTGAATTTTTTAGTTTGCATTATTTAGAATTTTTCAAGGTCGTATGGAAAAGTGGATAAGTAATTAGCTTTATTTTGCGATCATATTGATATATTTTCCATATTGTTTGGATGGATATTTTCAAAGATATTAATTTTGCATTTTTAATCATTTTCTGAAATGAATTTGGAGTTCCTTCAAATGTTTGCCGTATTAAAGTATTCAAATATGTTTGCACTATGCCGTAAGTAGTTAGTTTTTTTTATTGTGATCATTTTGGCATTTGTTTCTTATTTTTTGGATGGATGTATTTGAAGATTTTTTTTTTTTTTAAAAAGCTTTAAGGAAAATTTGTGGTATTTTTTTTAACAAAAAAATCGGAAAAAAAAAACAGGTCTGGCCAACTGTGACGTCGTGCTGACGTCACAGGGCCAGATCTGGCCGGAGCGGCCCGGGACGGCGGCGAGCTCGCCGGCGGCGCGGCGGTGCCTTCCAGCACGCGCGCGTGCCCACGTCGGACGCGGATCGTCGCGGGGGACCCGCGGGTGGCGGCGCCGCCGCCGTATAGTCGCCGGAGCGGGCGCGCCGTCGCGCGGACGCGGCGGATGCCTGCGGGCACGGCGGAGCCGATTCCGGCGTGGAGGAGCCGTTCCGGGAAGCGGCCGTGGGCGAGGAGGGAGCGGCGGCGACGGCGCAGCTCCTCGCATGGTTAGATGCGCGCGGGAGGTGCGTACCGGCGGCGCCCCGCGGCGGCGGCGACGGCGAGGTCCAGGCCGCGCGGGAGAGGAAGGGGAAGGGGGGTTCTGTGGCGATTTTGCACGGTAGACCCTGCAGTTTTTCCATTTCGCAGATAGGTCCTTCCGCGGGGGGTTTCAGCAAAAGCGTGCGTCACCGGCTGCGACCGGCGCGACCGGCCGGTGACCAGGACACGTGTCAAGCTGCCATTGGAAGATATTCCCATGAACAGTGCGTGAGCGGGTGAGGGGCGGCGTGGTCGAATCCTGGCCGTCCGTCGCGTGGATCGGACGGCCAGCGGATTGGCGGCGACGTGGAAGCGGGAGAGGGCAGGGATTCCTCTGCCTTTTATATATAGTAAGATGTGATTTTCTGAAGTGGAGTCGTCAGCCACTCAGCGTTACGTGTTCCTCGTACCGGTTCCCAAAACGGCACCTTTTCCCATCACGTACGAACTCGCTCCGATCAACCATCTCCGCCGCCTCGATCCTATTCAGCCGCGACTTGCTGATTCGCGGCGGAGCGAGCAGCCGCCATGAGCGAGGTGTTCGAGGGCTACGAGCGGCAGTACTGCGAGATCTCCGCCTCCCTCTCCCGCAAGTGCGCCATAGCCTCCGCTCTCGATGGCGGTACGCGCCTCAGAATCGTTTGCCTCGGCCGCCCTAACTTTCCGGTTGCCTCTGTATCTTGATCTGATTTTGCGCCTCTTTTCTGTTGTCCCCATTGGCCAGTGAAGAAGAACAAGAGGCTGTCGGAGATCCAGGCCGACGTGCAGGAGTCTGAATCGCTGGTATAAACGAACCCAATTCTCCATCTTCATATTTTTCAGTGTTAGCCTTCCGTGCTTAATTTTAGCGATGCTGTGGTGGAAACTTCCTTTAGGTAGAGATCGTGTAGTTATGAATGATGTCAATCTGTAAGATTTATGCGTCGGATTTCTGTTTTGGCTGGCTGGGTGGTAGATCAGGAAGATGGACTTGGAGGCGCGGAGCCTGCAGCCGAGCGTGAAGGCTGGGCTGCTGGCCAAATTGAGGGAGTACAAGTCTGATCTGAGCAGCGTCAAGGGCGAGATCAAGAGGGTGTCGGCTCCTAATGCCCACCAGGCCACCCGGGAGGAGCTCCTCGAGGCCGGCATGTTGGACACGCTCGCGGTGAGTTCCCTAATCCTTAGCTTTACACCAACTCAGTATTATGTTGCGCGTTAGCACGCTATCTGCTATTCGAATTTCGAAATACTTACATGTGACAGGCCCTAGTATAGTGTCAGCTTAGATTGTTTGTTTGAAACCTGTTTGCTTGATATTGCCATGCCCGGTGTTTATTTGTTCGTCTTAATCCCTTCTGGCCCTGTATTATTATCAATTGTCCGGGTTTGGTCTGCTGTTCTGAGTTCAGACCGTAGTTGTTGATGCCATTCAGTAATCAGTACCTGCATTCCACATTTGTCGCATGCACTTGAATACTTGATGATGTTGTTGACCTGTTTAATGGTGTTAGTTCTGTGTCGCTGATGGTGTTAGTTCTTGTGTTTCTGATGGTGTTAGTTCCTGTGTTTTTTATAGTGTTAGACGTTCTGCTATGACATTGAGTTATGTTGTAGGGTTACCCCATTATGTCGGGAGTCTGGGACTTAAATTGCTCGAGAAAACGATTTCAAACGGAGGGGTAAATAATGTGGGTTTTGTGTTCAGCATGGCTGACACCGTTAGACTTTGAACTCTGAAACATATGGGTTACAGTGCAACGCAGACCTTTGAGGGTTTTGTGCTCAGCGTGCTTGACAACTGCTATTGGGCTTTGTATGAACCGGCTGGGTTTCAGTGCAAAACAGATCTTTGGAACATGCCCAATGTGTAGTATTGTAGCATGTAGAGGAGTGTTCCGTGCCATTTATTTGATTTTAAATCTTTTGCATGGGTATCGGTGAAGTGATCACTGCTAATATTATGTGTTCTAATGGTTTTAGTTGGTTAATACAATGAGAAAATCTTTTATGAAATTCATCTTTTTTGTTACCAAACGAGCCACCTCGTCGATTTATGAAAGTCATCTAGGACTGTAATTTGAAATTCATTAGTTTTGAGTCTAGTACTCTGGTTGTGATTTTATACAGGCCTGTTGTAATCAGTATGTAGCTATAAAAATTCATAAATCATAATCAGTACGTAACTCCATTGTCAAAAGTGTTCTAGATGTTACTTTTTCGGACCTCGTGACCCTAGCTGAACGCTCTTGGATGTATAATGCGTTACCTTGTAAAGTATGAGTAAAATAGCTAAGCTACATTCATTTCATCTTATTTATAACTTCAATGTTTCTGCTAATCCATTTTAATTATTATTTGATACCTCCACTCTTTGAAAAGTATTATTTTCGTTGCGCAGAGTGGATCATTTCAAAAAAAAAAAAAGTTCATGTCATAACATATTGGTAAACCTATATATGATATTGGCGTCGATTTATTAGCTCACAATTCAATTTATTTCTGTGTAAGTGCACATATTAAGAGGAACTTTTTACTGGAAACCTCCACAACTGCCTTATTTCATATCTGTCTTTTATTCGGTATTCTTCCTTTTAGTCGTCCTGCTTGCAGTTATTATATCATGAAACCATGCCCTTTCTTATGTATGATGTTTGCTGGTTTTTACATTGCTTAGGCGTCGTCTGATCAGAGAGGAAGATTGATGATGACATCCGAAAGATTAAACCAGTCTTCAGACAGAATTAGAGAGAGCCAAGAAACAATGTTCCAGACAGAAGAAACCGGTGTGCTAATTCTTCAGGACCTTCATAATCAACGACAGTCACTGCTACATGCTCACACAACAGTATGTACTATGTACTCTGTTCTTTCAAGTTATTTACATTCGGTATTTTGAGTCATTGTTGGAGGCTTGGAGCTAGCATGTTCTTGCACCTTCTCTTGTCTAATTATTTATGGCTGATCTCTGGCCTTACATGTTGAGCAGCAACCACAATCTTAGCTAGCAAACTACATAGACAAGAAATGCCATCGGTTAGATTCTATTTTGATGTTGATGCATTTATTTCGCATACGCTTATAGGAAACCGGTCAGTCCTTAATGGAGTATTTATACTCGAACAGCGAAAGGTGCCACTGCCCAATTTGGTGTGTATTTTCTATGACAACTGAAAGAATATAGCTAACCAAACTTTTGTAGAGGAGTTATACCATTGTCTGGCGCTATATACAAGACATGCGTCCTGCTTCTTTGGACATGACTTACAAAATAGTTTGACTTCAGTAATGCCAAAGCGTCTAAAAATAACCATCTGTCCCACTGGTAAAGTGGCAATTAACTGTAGATAGATTTTCCTTGGCTTCATAATTTTCGGTATCAAGAAAGAGATTTGTCCCACTTGATTACTTGGTTAGCTCTGTCAAGAAACCATATCTTTTGTATGTCTTCCGTTTACAAAGCGAATAAATATTTACCTTTTGATTTGCCAGGCAATTTCCACAGAGCTAATGGAACTTTAATTTTGCTGACGTTTTATACCAACTTTCGTGACCCCTTGACTAAAGTTAGGTTTTCACTTTACTTTGGGGTGTGTTACCTGGATTTTTCTAAAAACGCAAGGATGATTCTCTTTTTTACATTAGTTGAAGATGATTCTCATGTCAGCTATAGTTTACATCTTTCATTATCTGCCGTGGGTGTTGGGTGTGTACTAATGATCATTTCTCCTACTCCTGCTCACAGTTGCATGGCGTGGATGACTACATCGGCAAAAGCAAGAAGATCGTGGCTTCCATGTCCAAGAGGATGGACAGGAACAAGTGGATCGTCGGTGGCATCATCGCGGCGCTCGTCTTCGCCATCCTCTTCATACTATACTTCAAGTTTGCTCGTTAGAGCTAAGAATCGTATTCCCCCGAGCCACGCCAAATGCAGCTAAATATTCAGTTTATCGTCAAGACAACTAACTCTGCATCCGACGTTGACGCTTCGATCGTTGAGTAGGTTGGAGGGCAGCCGTGTCTATAGGCAAGAAGATGAGTCGAGGAGAAGAGTGTGGATGAGGAAGAAGATGAACCTAAGAGGCTCCGAGGAGGATTAAGGTGAAGGAAGGGAGTGTCTCGCTGCAAACCTGTTGCGCTGACTGTCGCATGCCAAATTTTCCTTTAAAGGTCATGTGATTGTTAAGACGCACTCACTAGCCTAAACCTTACTTCCTACACCGGGGTCCTCATCTCTTTTCACATCACTTGCAAACCACTTATTCTTCGATTTTTTTTTTATGTTTTGCAAAGTGTAAGAAATCCCATCTCAAGATACGGTGCTTTGTACGGAGTACACAAATAGGAAATATAACTCGCCGCTGTCAATGTATGTACATCATGGAGCGCATTCTCACGATGTTGATCTTGTCGCACCACCGCTGCACCCTTAGAGTTACAGATCAACGATGGTCAATTGCGAGGATGGCTTTCATCATTATTGATTTGAAGAATACACACAAATTCGGTGGGCCCACTCAGCAGCCTCAAGGATCGCTCACATGTCTGTAAATTCGATTATCCGGTAAAATGAAATCGTGATTTTATATATGAGTTAAAAAAGAATTGGTTTCTGAATTAAAAAAATACTCCTTCGCTTATATAAATATAAGATGTTTTAGCTCGTAAAATATTTTTATGAGTATGTGATTTTGTGAAGCGGCTGCACTTTTTTCCCCCCTTCTGATCTGAAGCGGAAGGTACTCGTCAGCATTCCGTGTTCCGTTCACCGGTTCCCAATACGGCACCCTTCCTCCTCCCCTCGAGAAAATGACAGAAAACTACGACATTTGGGGCTCAGTTGTCACTTAACTATGATAATTGGAGTAAATGTCACATGACTACCATCTCAGGGGCAAGGTTGTGACACAAAACACTAATTCATCATCTTAAGAGTGTTAACCCGTTTTCTGACAACTTGGACCCGCCTGTCAGTTATACGTGGCAAAAAACAAATTAAAAAAGAAACGAGGAAGTCAACGCTGGCAGCAGCTCTACTCGGGCAGCAGAGGCAATTCTGGCGGGGCGCCAGCTCTGCTGTACGTACGCCCTGCATCTCGATCCAGCTCTAGCCAGCCATGGTTTCGCAACGGTGGCCGACGCACTTGCAGCTCACGGTGACGGAGCACGAGGAGGGGGAGCTGGCGAGCACGAGGCTAAGCCTGGAGCTGGGCAACGTCGCCATCCATCCGTCCCGGAGCTGACTCGACGGCGACGGCGAGCACAGAGAAGAGCGCAACCAGGAGCTCCGCGCCGCCGGCACGGGGGCGGCGACCTCGCCGGGGAGGACGCGCTCCAGCCCAAGCCCTCCCCCACCGCCTGCACCGCCGATTGAAGCGCGGCCAGGGCCGCCGTACGACCTCGGCATGGATAGGTCCCGCGTCGCCTCCACGGTGCTCGACGACACGTCCGTGACCGTGCGTACGGTGGACAGCGTGCTGCTGCCGCGCGAGCTCTTCGACGGTGCCCCTTCGCCCGCACCAGATCGCGCTCCGGCACGCGCCGCCGGCTGATTCGCCAGAGCCGCCCGCGCCATGGCCGTGCTCGAGGAGGTCGCTCGCGCCGGGCCGGGCCGGAGCTCGCCCGCTCCATGGCCGCGCACGAGGAGGTCGCCCGCGACATGGCCTGGCCGGGGCTCGTCCGTGCCATGGCCGCGCTCGAGGAGCTGGTACGCGGCGTGCTCTCCGGAACCGGCGGCGAAGTGGTCGAGGAGCGCGTCGTGACGGAGCCGTCGCGACGGGCGAGCGCGGTGGGTAGGAAGGAGGCCGGGCGGCTCGCCGGAGAGAAAGGGGATCGGGCCGCTGCAAACATTGACTTCCGGTTATTTATTTCTTTTTTTATTATCCTGTTTTTGCCACATAGGACTGACAGTGGGACAGCCTGGTCAGAAAACCTGTTAGCACGCTTAAAACGAAAAATCAGTGCTATGTGTCACGACCCGGCCCCAAAGTCCACACATCGTGGTAGTTCCGAAACAACACATTTTCTCCCCTCCCTCGCGAAGGAGCTCGCTCCGACCAACCCATCAACCACCGCAGCTCGAACTCTTCTGAGGCTCCGGGGCCTCGATCTGATTCAGCTGCGCGGCTGCAGATTCTCGGCGGAGCCAAGCGCGTGCGTAGCGAGCAGCAGCCATGAGCGAGGTGTTCGAGGGCTACGAGCGGCAGTACTGCGAGATCTCCGCCTCCCTCTCCCGCAAGTGCGCCGCCGCCTCCGCCCTCGATGGAGGTACATACACCTCTCTCCTCCCTTTCCCTCAGATTCCGGTGCCCGGGCGCCACAGGTTCCCGGCTGCTCCTCTGATTTGGTCTGGTCTTGTCTGATTCTGGCCGCTCCTTTTACTCGTCCCCTTTGCCAGAGAAGAAGAAGCAGAAGCTGTCGGAGATCCAGGCCGACGTGCAGGAGTCCGAAACCCTGGTAAAAGCAATTCTCCGTGTGCAGATTTTTTCTACTGCTAAAGTCTCCCGTGCTTAAATTTGTAGCTGCGGTGTTGTGGAAACTTCCGTACATGCTTTAGGTAGAGATTGTGTCAGTTGTGAACTTATGATTTCTACCTGTGCGATTTACGGGTCGAATTCTGTTTGGCTGGGGGCGCCGTAGATCAGGAAGATGGACTTGGAGGCACGGAGCCTCCAGCCGAGCGTGAAGGCTGGCTTGCTGGCCAAATTGAGGGAGTACAAGTCTGATCTCAGCAGCGTCAAGGGCGAGATCAAGAAGGTGTCGGCGCCTAATGCCCACCAGGCCACCCGGGAGGAGCTCCTCGAGGCCGGCATGTCGGACACGCTCGCGGTGAGCTCCCTATCCCTTATGCTTACGTTTACGCCAACTTGCATTTATGTTGTGCGTTTAGCACACTGTCTGATATTCTAAGTACTCACAAGTGACAGACATGGACTAGGACTTTCAATAGTTTCTGCTGCTGTAGCGTGTTCGTGTGTTCATTCAAAAAATAGTGTGTCTATGTGTTCCTTCAAGAAATAGTGTGTGTGTTATCCTAGTATAGTATTAGCTTAGATCATGACCTTTTGTGTTGGCCTTAATCCCTTTTGTACCTTTATTGTTCAAGTGGCAGCGTTAGGTCTGTTGCTCTGAGTTGAGCCCATAGTTATTGATATCAGTACTCGCATTCCAGATTTGTTGCATGCACTTGAATACTTGATGATTTTGTTGACCCAAGCGATGGTGTTACTTCTGTATCACTGATGTCCTGTGTTTCTGATCGTGTTAGCTCTGCCGTGGCATTGAACTATGTTGTAAGGTTACCCTGTTATGTGGGGAATCTGGGATGGAATTTTTCTTGAGAAGGCAATTCCCAAGCAGAGGGTTAAATATTGAGGAGGCTGTGGGCGGCGGCGTGGGGAAGCGGTGGCGCCATCGCCGGAGATGGGGCGCGCCCGATGGGCTTGGCGAGCCTGATCTGGGCCTGCTGGGCCTGGGCTGGGGCGGGCGCTGGGTGCAGCGTCGGGCGTGCACGATGTCGAGCGGAGGCGGAGGACGCGCGGAGGCCGGTGAGGCGCGGGGCAGTGCGGGCGATGATGCTCTGCGTGGGGCGGCGCGGCGCTGGCCACGGCGGCGGCGTGGCTGCCGGTTGCGGCGGTGCGGAAGCCGGGGCGGCGGCCCGGGTCGTGGGTCCGGCATGGTTGGTGCGGCCAGGGGCGCCGTGGCCGCCATGGCCGGAGCGGAGTGAGGCTGCAGCGGCGGGGTCGGGGGAGGTTGGAAGGCTCTGTGCGATGGTTGCGCCGCCGTTGCACATGATGTGTTTGTTTCAGTGGGTGTGCAGGCCGGCGGTGCCGCGGGTTTCCCCGCCTTGGTCCGGCTGCGTGGGGTTGGAGAGGCTCGAGTGCTCCGGGCGAAAGCCCGACGACGCGACGTCCGTGGACGCCGTTCTCCCTCTTGAGGGGTCGTCTTGGAGCTCCTCGATTCTCCTCGGTCCTGGACCTCCTCTTCGGGTGAAGACCTGTACCCTGTTTGTGCAGGGTTGGACGACGGCGTCGACCTTCGTCGCCTCCCCTCTTGAGGGCGTCGTCTTGAAGATGGTGGTTCCTATGTGCTCACCCGTGGGCTGGACTCACACAACATCGTGGCTGGCAACGGCTGACGATGTCTTGGGTGCTATGGTGGCGTTGCGAGCTGTGTGGCAACGATGACGGTGGTGAGCGGAGCCGAGTCGCGGCATGTCCTTCGTCACCAACAGTCCGTGCTGCGTCCCGCTGTGAAGTTGTGAAGTCGGAGCTGCGTGTCGCGGGCGGGCAGGCTGGCAACGATGCCACTTTTTCTACAGTGGCCTCACGGACTCCGTGGGTGCAAGGTGTGCAACTTTCTCGGTGAAGCTCTTCGTCGAAGTCGGAGCTGCCTCTTCCTCGACGCTTTGGGCTGACTGTTTGGCATAGGCCGACATGGTGTTCTGCGTCGGCTGCGGCGAGGGCTTCGTTGGTGGTCGTCGAAGGTGAAGTCGGAATCGCTTCCTCAGGGAGGAGTGACGACGATGACGCTCGGTGACGACCTTGATGATGTTTTTCTCCTCGCCGGCGTGTGTGTTTCATGTGGGTGGCCAGGTCGGCCGGGTCTGCCCCAATGTGGTGTTCCATGACTGCATTGGTGCACTTGTAACGGTTTTCGGCCGGTTCCCCGCTAATGAACCGGTCAATTCCCTCCTACTTTTTTTAATAAAATGAGGCAATGTTGCCCGTTTTGTTCAAAAAAAAAATATTGAGGTTTTTTTTGTCTTCTGCTTGCTCGATAACTATGAATAGGATGGGTTACAGTGCAAAGCAGATCTTTTAAACATGATATTTAATAGAATGTGCAGGATAATGGCTTGTAAAGAAGTGTTCCATCCTGTATTTGATTTTAAATTTGTTGCATGGATACCATGAATTGATCACTGTTACTATTATAAATTCTAATGTTTTAAGTTTATAAATATAATGAGAACAATGTTTCATGAACTTCAGTTGGGACTGTAGTTTGAAATTTCCTCAGTTTTGAGTCTAGTACTCTGGTTATGATTACATACAGTACATAGCTATAATGAATTAATGATACAGAACCAGGGTGTGCTTGAACACAGAACTACATTTGGACTCCATTGTTATTAAGTGTTTTGAGTTGTAATTTTTGGACCTCGTTTCCCTAGCTGAACTCTCTTGGATGTATACTGCGTTACCATGCAAAGTTTGAGCAAGATAGCAAAGCCACATTCATTTCATCTTATTATATCTTTAATATTTCTTGCAAATCCATTTTAATTATTATTAGATACCTTTGCTCTTGTACATATTATTTTCGTTGTAACAAATCTTCATGGCATAATTGTTCAGTAAAAATCTATATATGACCTTGCCATCGATTCATTAGCTGGCAATTTAATTTATTTCTATTTAAGTGCACATGTTAAGAGCACAATTATCATGGGAAATCTCTAAAATTGCCTTATTTATCCAGTATCCTTTTTTATTCGCCCTACTTTCAAGTATTCTATTATCATAGCACTGCTTCCTTTTTGATGTACATGTACTTATGCAATATTTGCTGGTTTGTTACATGGCTCAGGCGTCGTCTGATCAGAGAGGAAGACTGATGATGACATCAGAAAGATTAAACCAATCTTCGGACAGAATTAGAGAGAGCCAAAGAACAGTATTCGAGACGGAAGAAATCGGTGTCTCAATTCTTCAGGACCTTCATAATCAAAGGCAGTCGCTGCTGCATGCTCACACAACAGTATGTAATTTGTTCTTTCAAGTTATTTTATCTGGGACTTTGAGCCATCAGTCGAGTTAGCATGTTCTTTGCACCTTCCCTTGTCCAATTATTTATGGATTGATCTCTGGCCTGACATGTTGAGCAGAAATAATAATCTTAGCTAGCAAACCACATAGACAAGAAATGCCGCATTTACTCCACATAGGCTTAGTGGAAACGGGATAAGTCCTTTACAAAGTTTCTATACCCAAACAGTGAGAGGTACCATTGCTGCCCAATTAGGTGTGTATTTGGTATGACAACTGAAAGAACATGGCTAACGTACCTTTTGTAAAGGAGTTATAGCATTGTCTGGTGCTAGATGCTTCACATCTAGATACAGTCATACAGCACATGCGTCCCGTTTCTTTGGACATGAGTTAGAACATAGTTTGTCTTCAGTGATGCCAAATCGCCAAAAAATATCCATTTCTTCCAGTTGTAATGCAGTTGTGGATTATATTTTCCTTGGGTTGCCAGTCTTCAGTATAAGAAAAGAGAGCTGTCCCACTTGATCACTTTGTAATTTCTGCCAAGAAACATATATTTTGTATGTTTTCCTCTTTACAAGATGAATCAAATATTTACCTTTAATGCACAAGGGAAAATTTCCAGAGCTAGTGGAAGTTAGCTTTGCTCGTTAGGTGTAGCTATTCCAAGAATCCTGCCTAGCGTTTAGGTTTCTCTGGCATTACATTATGGTAAGTTGCCTGGATTTAGTCGAGACTTGAGAGGATGTACCAATGATCATTTTCCCTGCTCCTGCTCACAGTTGCATGGCGTGGATGACTACATCGGCAAAAGCAAGAAGATCCTGGCGTCCATGTCCAAGAGGATGGACAGGAACAAGTGGATCGTTGGCGGCATTATCGTGGCGCTCGTTTTCGCCATCCTCTTCATACTGTACTTCAAGTTCGCTCCTTAGAGCTAAGAGCTTCATCCCCGAGACACTCCAAACGCAGCGTGTGCATCAGCTAAATATCTATTTCCCTGAGACAACTAACTCTTCATCATGAGGTGTGTGTTCGTGTTTGTGGAAAGTGATGTACAGTGACACCTGCGACCATGTAAACATGAACTATTTCAACATTGTGTGGGGACTTTCTTGTGTCCAAGAAGTTGAACTGAAAAATTGAGAGGAGAGCAGAGCATATCACAAAGAGGTTTAATGGATGCGAATGCTACTTCCCAAATCAGGCTCTAAGCCCATGCGAAAGCAGGCCTCTTCACCCTTTGTCCTTGCCATTGTGTTCGATGTCGTTCTGGACTACTGCTCTTTGCACCTGTCGTCCTGCTGCTGTTGTAAGTTGCGATACATCATTCCGTTGGAGGAATAAATGGACACGCCAGAGTATACGACAAATGAACAGCTAATTTAAGATAGGACAATAAAAAAAATCGTATTCGACCAGCAGCTGAAACGTGAACAAATTGGCGAATAGGCATCCTGAAGGAAAACAGCGTTATCGAATTAGTTATGTGTGTAACAGTGTAAGGTGGTCAGGGTTGCCGCGTTGCATTCTTTGGTTCTTTGTGTGTGACAGTTAGCGATGCATGTTTGACGAGCACACTGCAGTGCGCAGGTGTCGTTACTTACTCCACAGGTTGAAACAGCTACAGAAGCTCACTCTCGTGGGCGTGTCATGGTATGCCGGGGCGAAAACGAAGGTCAGCGAGAGCCCATTTACCGCATGCGCGGCCGCCCGCCGTGATGGGCGCCGCCGGTCAGACGCCGATTTCTTATGCTTGTTCTTGCACGGTTGCACCGGCTGCTCCAGAGGGCCGGTGTTGATACGAGACTCGTTGGGTATCTCATGACCACGGACGCAGACGCACCAGAGTGTCAGTTGTTTAGCTCCAGAAGGTTGGAAAAACATGGTAAGCACCGGCAACTATCGATCCTTCATGCTCAATGTACGCGCCAAAGAAGCAGACTAAAATATGGATACAATGGAATATCGATCTATCAGTTTTTGCCAACGTAAGGCTTGGTTTCTCGAATTAATACCCAGCCGTTCCAGGCACGCATCACCAAACAAACCACCGAGCCAGTTGCACCTGATCTGATTTTGTCAGTTTTTCTTCCACATATATAGGATCATATCCCTCTTGACTTTCACGGTCAAACTAGCGTACACGCCTTGGTTTCTCCGGCGGCCTTCCGGGTGACGCTCAGTCCGTTACGCGGTGGTGGATCGGAAGTCGCATCCCGCCGCCACCGCCACCGCGTAAATCCGGCGAACGTTCCGGGCGAGCGAGCGAGCGAGCGAGAGGGCTAGCTGGTGCATGTGAGGAGCAATCTCACAGCGAGTTTTGGTCGTCAGAGGGTGGTCTTCTCGAGGAGGCACAGACGCTTTGGCACCGGACGAGGCAGCAAATGCGCAGAGGGAATGTCTTTTTGGCATCGGGCAGCCAGCCCCGGCCGGCCCCAAGTGCATGTGGATGTGGTACCAAATACCAACACAACGAATCAACGATGCCATGAATTTTGCATAGGGAGTTTGTTGCATGCTACAGTACCATGTTTGATAGGTTAGGCTCGGTTTACGGTTGGTCGGATGTACGGTAATTGTGAAGAACTTTTATTTTTTGACTAATGTGACAAAATATGGACACAATTTAAACATATGAAGTTAAGTTGGTTAGCCGAATGCAAATATAGATAGAAACTACTAGCTCCTCGGAGAAGCTAGATTAATTATCAGAAACCACATCAATTTCAAAGGCAAGCTGAAGAATATCGTAGCATTCCATTTCCATGGTTCCATCTTCCATGTCGATCGTGTCTGCATATATACTGGTGCTTGGGTCATACGTGGCATGATTCCGGTGCGCAATGCAATGCGCTGGAGAGATGAACTAGCTAGCTGTAGTTCTAGCTTAGCAGTGCTAATTATCACAGCTATGATGCATACCTTAGTGTTTAGTCTACATGCAACTCTGCATGCATGCCGCGGAAAAAGTTTCCGAGTTTGGGGAAAAAAGGGACTTTCTGTTCAAGCATGCATGCTTGTTTAATCCGTCCTTCATCGATCGATTAGCATGCATGCAGAAAGTTTCGGCCATGTCAGAATTCAGATAGAGAAAAGTTCACACCTTTTGATCATTATTTCTTGAAACTTTGTCCACTGAAATATGGAATTAGGATGCATTACAAGGTGATTAGTAACTCATCACTTACACTTTTTTTTGAAACATCACTTACACTTGTAAGTTGTAACTACACACACTAGGTATCCACGCAAGAAAAAAAAGGTACCTAGATTCATCCATACATGATCTGTTCGTACAGAAGTACTTTCCATCAATTCCTCAGCGTACAAAATTACACACTTTTATTCCTCTCAACACACAGCAAAATCCAGCAATTAATTTACCATCAATCAATTCATCACAAAACGGCAATGACACGAACACACAACGAGTACGTATACGTGCTGTTACAACTGCATGTTTCTGTTGGATTTCACGTACCCAGCGACGCCGTCTCTTGCGAAGGCGAGCACGGTGCTGCCACCGCCGCCGCCGCCACCAGACGAAAGACCAAAACTCCTCCCTGTGTACCTCTGCAGAGGCGAAGAGTACCGGCCGTCATCGTCACCTCGGCCGCCGCCAAGGGTTTCGAGCGCGGCGACCTGGGACTTGAGGAACCGGAGGTAGCTGGCGGCCTCGTCGAGCATCGACGCCGTGTCCATCTTGCTCCCTCCGGGCACCAGCCTCTGCAGCGCGCGCAGCCGCTGGCTCACCCGCTCCCGCCGCAGCCGCGCCGCCACCGTCTGCGGGTCGCTCGAGATCCGCACGTTCTTGCGCCGCCGGGGCTTCGCCGACGACGGCGGCTCGGTCGACGCGTGAGGCGGCTCTCCGGCGGTGCCGGTAGACACGGGGCGCATGGCGGCCGCGCGGTAGATCATCTCCTTAACCTGCGCTATCGCCTCCGTGTCCGGCTCGTACCCGCGCCGCCCGCCACCGCTCTGCCCGAACGTGATGCTGGTCGGGCTCCTTGTCGTCGTTGCCCCTGCTGGTGGTGCCGGGTACTTGTCAGGTAGCTTGTTCCTTTTCGTCGGGGGCGGGGCTACCTGAGCAATCGTCACCCGACTAGACACGGCGCACGGCGGCGACGCCACCTCCGTGTCGTGTCCACCACCGCCGTACGTGTTCGAATCGCCGGAAGAGATGTTGCCGCCGCCGGTGGTGGTGCTGTATCCGGAGAAGGCGCCGTTCGAGCCGGCGGCCTGAGTAGGCTCCTCGTGGACGTTCGGGAACGCGAACCCGTCGTCCGCGCCGGCGAGGGCGGGAAGCAAACCCACGGAGTCGAGAAAGGCGTTCGATGACGTGTCGCCGTGGCCCGGAAGCGTCGCGCCGTTCTGGTAGCGCAGGAGGCTCAGATTGTTCTGGCACGATGGCGCCAGACCGAGGGCACCGTAGGCATCCGAGCTCAGGGTTCTATCGCCGGTGGAGTGGAGCTCCTCGAAGCTGCTCGCGCCTAGGAAGGCGGCAAGGAAGGCGTCGTCGTTCGGGCAGCTCGGCACGGCAGCAGGCTGCGTGCTCCACCCGAAGGCCTCCATGTATTATGTGCGCCGCCGCACTGCACCGGTCTCCGGCCGGCAAGAAAGTATTTCTCGTTCCAAACTGCAGAGCCCTTATTGATTATGTTGCTACTACTGCACTTGGTAGGAGATCAGTAGGTACTAGCTCGCTAGTAGATGATGCAACTGTGTGCTGCAAGCAAATAATTCAGTGAGATGAGCTTGATTGTACAAGAAGAAATGCACCCAAATGATGAGAAACAATTAAGCTTGATTACAACTAACGAACGATGATTACTGATTATTACGTTCGAGGGTGGCATGAACACACAACAAATCAAAACAAACCAAGTCCCTAAGATGCTAATTGACCAGGAAACAAATCGCATAGCAGCATCAAGATCAAGAAAGGGCAAGCAATTAATAATTCATGGTGTGGTACACACACGACTACAGTACCTGAATTAACTGGGGATCGAACTGATCATTCCTTCCCGGCCGCCGGGCTGCACCAATCGATCGATCTGTGAAAGATTCTCGAGACGGATTGCTGGGTGCAAAGTGTGCAGCGTAGCTAGCTGCTATAGTACAAATAGCTAGGATGGTCCTCCTCCTGCGGATGGCTGGCTGGGCATATGGGCGTCGTCTTTTATAGGCGTAGCTGGCCAGATTTGTTTCTTTTTTCTCGTCGATCGATCGGGGGAAAAGAAAGCGGAGTCGTTTTCTCTCGCTCTTTTCTTGCATTCTGTGGGGGCGGTTTCAGTTGGGGGAATGAACCGCAATGCATGTCATACGAACAATTGACACTTACGTGTGTCTGCTCATTTTACAGTTTTTAACCCACCCCGGAATGAAAATATTGCGCCCATAAATAGAAAGATATGCTACTTAAAATAAAATTTTAAACGCATTTAAAAAATAAAATGTTTTTATTAAAACATTTTTTTTCATAGTATTGATGGATAACCTTTTGGAATATTCGATTTTGAATTTTGTGCAATTTCTCTTTTTAGCCACTAGTTGTGAGCTCGTGACACCTTTTATATCAATAAAAAAGTTTTCCACATGACATTATGACAATTTACCAATGTTCCCCTTTTTCCTCAAATTGAAAAGCTAGATAATTCTTTTTTTGATAGGAAAATCTAGATGTACTTGTTAGGACGATTTGATACTTGTCTGGCATATAACACAGACACTTATCCATTACGTAGAATCAAATTCGGTAAAAAAGGTTGAAATTGTGCCTATTATGTCGAGCAAGTGTGGCTAGTTACCACATACTGTTCCCACGCCATATCGAATTAATACACCCTTGATGAAGAATAAAAGACTGAATTGTCTGCCCAGTTAATTGCCACATCATCATCACACATGAGATGCGACAAATTCTTATAATAAGGTAAATGTTATCACAATCTCGTAATTAGAGTGTAAAGTGGAATTTGGACTTCAAATTTTGGGGAGAGGGGGAGGGCGTGGAGGTGAATGCCACAACTTTGCATGGTTGATTGTTTCTTTTTTTCAGCTTCAAGGTAAAGTCTCTGCCTGTGCCTTATTTTGTTCTATCCGGTTTTGGCCGGTAGTACAGAACATGGAACTTTGGGGTTTTCTATGCTAGGTCTCCTCGATCATGTGACAGGACAAATGATTAAACAGGAGTACGCACCAACATTATTTCTGCATCGTTTTGTAACGTAGCAATGATGCAGAGCAGTCGTCTCCTTTTTTTACTAGATAAAGGCTGAATCTAGCTGGTCCAGTAAGATAACAAGATTTTCTGACCGTTTTGGAAAAGAACAAGACGTCAATAAAGCTACGACATATCGCTGAAACAGATGCGGCGTATTGGAGATGAGAAGACAAATCTGCGCAAGAAAAGGATAGAGGAGCGAGAGAACCGCCTCTGAGAGAAACAAAAAATCTCTCATTTCCGACGCGAATAGATTTTTTTTTGAATTTCGAAATAAAGGTTCTTGTCTTGTGGGGAACGATGCACAAATTTTTGGAATGTAATTCTGGACTTAATTTTACGATGTGTTCTGTAGTTATAAGGGTATGATTCACTCAACAATTTCTAGTGCTCCATAAAATTTGCACACAGGTGCCATCATTAGGAATTTAGTAAAATTTATTAACTTATTTTAGGTCTCCTTTGGCTTCAGTGTGCGTTTATGCCCTCATTGTTGTTTAATTATGCTCCAAATCCTAATCCTATTATACCATATATGGAGTCCTAACGGAATAAGACATGTCTACAGCTCTGTTTCGTGTCCGCCAAGAAAGAGAGTTGTTTGCCCCCATATATAGTGAGAGGTAGTCATAGAATAGATTGAGAGAGAGATTTCCACGATAGCACGTAGAGGGTTTGTCCTCTCGTGTATTGTAATACGTACTCCTCCCAATTATAGTGATACGCCTTCGTGCGTTCCGTGGTTTTTCTCGCAAGGGTTTTCCACGTAAAATCTATGTTCTTGTTCTTTGTTTGATCTACTTTTGCTGCGTTCGTTTATAACAAGTGGTATCAGAGTCGAAGGTTTCAACTTCGATCCGCTGCCCTGGGAGACTCTCCGCTGCGCTCCCGAGGCAGCACCGTCGCAGCATCAAATGGATCAACACCGCAACTTTGCGGCATCATGCAGTTTCAAGTTCAAGCATCCTTCGTCAGATCAGATCCGAGATCGAGAGTTTCGTCGGTGCGTCTCGTGCGTCGCCTTTGGCGATTTGGATTTCGCATCAAGTCGGCGAGATCGCTAGCTCCGTTCCTGCAGTTTTTCGTCCGTGTTTCCAATCTTGTCTGGTACGTCTTCCGATCCACCGCTTTGTCATGTCCTCTAGTCGGCATTAATTCCGTGCGAGAGACGCGTGCGGATCATCGCTGGTACCAGATTGATTTTTTGAAGCACGTCCGAGACAAGCTCCAGTTCGCCGCTACACCCTTTGTCGATTCCAAAGCGGAACGATTTGCTGTAGCTGTTCGGCTGGAGCAGTACATTATCCATCGATCAGGATCAAAGTCGCCAGGCAAAAGTGCAGCAGATCGGATCGTGTTCGAGACTTCATGTTGGCCTCGGCAACGTGCGCGTGTGCAAGCCGGGCCAGGTGGAGCAGGTCCGATCGCATGCAGCAGCAGGAAATCGTCCCGAGGAGATAGGTGCTGCTGCGCTGCTGCTACTTCATGTGAAGATTAATCAATTTTTGATCCCCAGTTTCTACGTCCACCCGAGATACTACCAGGTGCTATCCAATCTAATTATTTGCTCTGCAATTTAATTCTGCAAGGAATATTCTTTGGCTTGTACTACTTTGTGCATAGATTATCTGCACATTGCTATCATTGAGTATGATCTTTCGTTGTTGGATCGTGACACAAAGTTTTACTTACGACAAGTCAAGATGCGAGCATTGTTTGGCGCAAGCCGATTATGAGATGGATTGGTTAGTTTTCTGTTTAAGGTGGAGTTCTTGGATTATAGCCTGGTGGGAGATGTTATGGATGCAAATTCAAGATATTATATTGCTGCAATTATATGAACACAATTCAGTTATGAATTTTTTTTTGATGAGGAGGTGGTGATTTTGTTAAGCCTGTTGGTAGCCAGCATATACTCTTTGCTCTCCAGAGATTTTTGCTGTTATACATGTGAAGATTTTGTTTTGTTCGTGATGAGGATCCGTTAAGGTGCAAGGAGATTTGTTGTCTGCTAGATACTACAACATTATGTACTGTTAAGATTCCAGTGCAATTCGGTTGTCTTTGCTCTTTTAAGAGGGGTCTATTGCAGAGTTGATACTCCATTGCATGTTGAGAAAGTTCCTTCATCCGACTGTTGTTCTATAGGGACAGATTTTGACCATGTCATGGATTTTCATTATCGTCGGCAGTTTTGGTGTACGAGATGCCATCCGTACCATATGCTCTTGCATGAGTATTGTTTGCCGAGGTTTGTGCATTGTGGCACGTTCAGATTCCATGAGATGAGTTCTTCACAATGTGATGTGCACCAAGATGTTGCACTATGAGCTATGCGCTCGTTCAGGCACCACAGGATATGATGACTTATGTCATTTGATTGATGATTGAGCAGTTTCAGTTTTTTGGATGTCTGTAGCACAGACTCAAACTTTTATTGGGTTTTATGGGAGATCCAAGTTTCGTTCGTCTGCTTTGTTGACAGCTGTGTTGTTTTCTGGACGACCTATCATTGATTTGCTCAATATTACTTCATGAGAAATTTATAAGTCCTATGGACGTTTGAAGACACAAGGTTTACTTGTGCTGACTTTAATTGAGGAGTTGATGCTATCTATGACTGTTATAGAGGATTTGTCTCATGGTGGAGTGTTGTTTAATTATGCTCCAAATCCTAATCCTATTATACCATATATGGAGTCCTAACGGAATAAGGCATGTCTACAGCTCTGTTTCGTGTCCGCCAAGAAAGAGAGTTGTTTGCCCCATATATAGTGAGAGGTAGTCATAGAATAGATTGAGAGAGAGATTTCCACCAGATTGATAGCACATAGAGGGTTTGTCCTCTCGTGTATTGTAATACTCCTCCCAATTATAGTGATACGCCTTCGTGCGTTCCGTGGTTTTTTCCCGCAAGGGTTTTCCACGTAAAATCTGTGTTCTTGTTCTTTGTTTGATCTACTTTTGCTGCGTTCGTTTATAACACTCATGTGGTGATGTGAGTTAGTGTGCTTCTGTTATTTGTAGTTGCAGGACCAAATAGATGAAAAAATGATTCAAAGAGGTGATCGTATGGATGTTTGCGCATGTCAATCGCAGAACAAGTAGAGAGATGGAAAATCTGATGTGCTGATACTCTGATACTTATTTGGCATTTTTTTCCTTGATTCAAACAAGGTTGGGATGCAAACATATGTATATGCAAGATAAGGTGAGAGGACCACACCGATGAGGATATACATGGAACCGATTGCAAGATAAGAATTACTTTATAAAAAAAAGATCATGATAAGAAAACAAAGTCTACTTACATATATCATCTCAATAGTATAACAAAAGGATAATAATCAGGTAAAATGTGGATCACAGTTAAAAAAAGCAAGCAGGTTTCACGTAATGACATCCATGGTACTATATAATATCATGGAGTATCACAAGTTCGCACCTGTATGGTTAACTGTAAAGAACAGTGGTGCAATACTGTCAGTGGGATTTGGATCTTAAAGGACAGTGGTGCTGCTATACTGTCAGTAGGGTTTGGATCTTGTCTCCTAGAGAGCCCCCATGTTTGCGTAACTCAAGCATCGAGCTGTGGGACATCATGCTATTAGTTTCCAAGAGATTAATATGTAAGGTCAATTTCAATTATATGGTGGAGTTGATGTGCATTTGCATCTTAAACAGACCACACTCCTGACATTTTTGTAGGATGATCTCTCATATGTGCTAGTTGCAAGCTCGCACAAACCTAGGCTTATAGGAATTTTGGCCTTCTGTAAATCTTGGCGGTACGACCTAGCCTCAATTTTTTTTTCGTCCAAATTAATTTGAATGCGATTTGGTGAAATCCCCACGTTCTAAACATGGGCCAGAATATAAATGTAGGTGGAATGTTAGTTTGTCTTCTTCTAACACATATGCTGCACATATGTTTGGTGCGCCGTCAGACTCTCAGCAATCAGCATCATTGTCACACAGGTCGTTAATAGGTACAGTTTAATTATCACTTAATTTAATTCTAGAACTTGATCGTATCACTTATCCTGGTTGTTTCTGAAGTCAAATATTCCATGAAGTACTACATAAAGTACAAGTAGCACACTTGCACTGATCAACAGTGCACGGAGCACAACCGTTACTTAACCTATTCCTTGCAATTGATTATCCTTGGGAAAACTCATTTAATTTACCTGATCGCAAAAAAAACATTTAATTTATCACTCAAGCCCAAAGCTAGATATTGTTTTTTGGATAAGGAGACAAATGCAAACACGCACACATAGACCCACATCACAGGTTCATGCTTTGCGTGCTTCCTACCAACACTCTAGAACCACAAAGTTCAGCTGAAAATGCGCGAATATCAATGAGTTCCTACTCGCCGACTCTCACATTTGTAGGTGCAAGTGCGAGTCACAATTCACCAAAATACTTTTTTGGATAAAAGGAGTCACATGGCCACCAATTTCCATTAAAATTGAGAAGTTTCAGACATGTCAAAGACCCCTCACACAAAAAGCCGAGAACATACATCTCAGACATGTCAAGTGAACCAAAACACAAACCTCCAAATTTTCCCATATAGTTAACGTTTCTTCTCTAAGTAAACGTCTAACTTCGAAAAAGACCACCCTTTAGTAACAGTAATATGCTAACTAAAAGTTAAATTATACAACCTAGTCAACAATCCTCCAAAACCTAGTGTTTCTTTTCTATCACCTATAACTATCCAGCAACAATAATAAAATTCTCCTTAACAACTACAATACCAGACCAAAAGTGAGAATGAGCAGGAGATAGTTTACATTGAGTCAAAGTTTTATTTTTTCAAATACTTCGCTCTAATCATCTCCTGCTATTGCCCATCCTCATTTTCTAATTTCCAAATCCACTTGCAAAGCAAACTAGTGTTCTTCATTTGAATGTTAGTCACACCCAAACCTCCTTGATCCCTAGGATTGAGAAACATAACTAAATGATCCGGCGGAGTGGTAGTTTTAACTCCTTTTGGAACCCTATTAAGACATCATGTAACTAGGTATATTGACCAACATATTTCTTGTTCCAAAACCAGACATATCACACACTCTCGAACTACCGGAACCGATGGAAAAGAAACAATTTTAGCCCGAAACACAACAATCATAGATAATGTGGCACCTAACTAATCTAAGTTCTTTGACATGAATCACAGTCATATATGTTCCAGCTTGTTCTCATTTTCTCCATTGTCCATTCCTTAATTACTCTATATTTCATAAGGCAACACATAATGAAAAGATTAGTGGAGCAGTACATGTGATCTGAAACTATGGATGTACTATGTTCACTGTCTGTCTTTGGTTCCACGCATCATAGGTACAGACAGATATATGTGATTCTCACCTTTCAGAATCACCTGGAATATTCCCCCAATTTAATTCTGTACCAGACGTCTCACGAAGACCTTCACGACCTAGCTAGTCTTATCGATCAGTTAGAACTTAGAAGAGTCCAGCCTCCACCTTCCGTTTTTCTAGAAGCTCTGCCGCCGCCGCCTCCTCGCATCACCGCCGCCCGCACGTACGTTCTCCGACGGCATTCTCGACGTGAGCGACAACGCCGGCCGCCGCCGACCTTGCGCGTGGAAGCTAGGCGAGAGACAGGATCGATCTGCTACAGCAACGGAACTGCTGCGCAATGTAGACGCAGGGTACGACGGTGAGCTGGAGATGCCAGTTGCCGCTGCGCGTACCCACCTGTGGCATTTAAAGTGGGGGCCCACGAAACGACGGCCTGACGTAGTACGTACGTCCCTCCTCCCCAACCGTCGCGCGGAGGGCCCGGAAAAGGCCGGTATGCCCGCGAGAAGAGTGGGTCTTTGCCGGCCGCGTCGTACGTACGTTGCGTCCAGCGGTCCGGATCCCGACCTGGTCGGGCTCGATCGGCTCGGTCGTCGACTCCGGATACGGGCCGCGAAATGGATCGACGCCTCCTATTGGCTCGCCTTGATTTGTTGCCAATTCTTTTCTTTTGTGAAAAAATAAAATGCTTTTGATCGACGACGCGTCAAAGAATTACAGCTTAAGAATAAAACATGAAAACAACGCAATTGCATATTCAAAAAATCATGACTATGACTTCCTATGCTCCTAGGAACATAAAGAACTATCCATAACGGAGAACCATGGTAATGATCATAGCTATATGATATACGGAGTACAACACAATCTAAAAGTATAGCTTCACCAACAAAAAATAACGGTAGGAAGCAATAGCATGAGCACAACACAAAAAAATACTTATTTTTCCGATCTACACAAATAATCAGGGAGGCAAAGTCGAGGACGACGATGTATGTTGTGCTGAAGATTGTGTTACTGATGGTTCTCCCCACGTCAAGGAGGCGGTTGTGTCGATGATGGCTGCAATTTCCCTTGATTGAAGGTAGCAAAACGATGAAATCTGCTCCCTCAAGAGTAGGATAAGATTTTTGGATCCGTCACCCGCCTCACCTTCTACTTCCAAAGATCTTGAAAGTTTAGCCACGAAGATGGCTGAAACAGAGAAACATTTGAGTCTCCCATTGGTCAAAAAAAACTCATTGAGTTGGTCTGTTATTGCTGATGTCGACGCATCTTTTGATAGGGCTTTGTTGGGAATAAAGATTAGCATGTATAAGTTGCATAACAAGATGAAAAATGGTTTGCTCGACGACCCTATGATATGCTGCACCAAGCGGATTTTTTTGACAACTTGATAGTGATACCTTGGTAAACGATTCCAAGCCATGAAGGAAAGGAAATGATATTTATGCAACTAAAAGTCCTAGGTCTAGTTAGAACATGATTGGGGGTTGACGATTGTATTTTGGAGGTACGATCATATAATTCACTAACCCATATTTCTCTTAATGTGCATAGTCTAGTTAAGATATTATGTTATTTATGTACCATATCCATATTTATAGATGGAAACTTTTGTGGAAGGTATATTTACCATATGTGATATTTTTGTAGAGGAAAAGGGCCACACCTCGGCTCCATTCATGGAATGAAACCAACATGTTCTTACAAAGTCATTAGAAGGCTCCCACGGGACGGCTGACTACCATGCCCAGACATAGATTTTGAAGCAGCATGATATGAGAGTAAAAACTAGCATTAGTGCTACAAATCAGTCGTAAGCAAAAGTACCAGGAACCATTTATCTTAGTAAAATTTCTCTCCTAGGTTCGAGCCGTGGCAAATTGCCGGTCACGCAGATTTGTGCACCACACTCCACAACTAACCATGTTCCACCATCACCAGTGAGGATGGTTCCGGTGTTTTCGCCAGTCCTTGAGTTGTGACCTCCTAGTAATCATCGTCTTGATTGAACAGAGGTCCAAGTTTGGTGTGTGTTTATTCAGAGGGACTTCCAGTTGTACAGGTCCACTCAGCCTAGATTTGGCCAAGTTAATGAGGGAGAGTTTGCGAGCCAGGAGCTCCAACGCATTCATCACCTTGATCAGTTGGCTCTTCGCACCCCATGAGCAAAATCTACCACTGAAAATTGTATTGTATAGGTAACTTTCTCCATACCACCCACATACCAAACCACTACTCTCTGTTAAAAGTTAAAACACATATCATTCCTAGTTTTTCAAAGCACCCAACAACAATATGGAAAATTACATTAACCACTTCATTCTTAGATTCACTGAGCCAAGCCCAAAATCCTTTCAAAAGAGGCATGAAGTATGTTATACTTATATTCGTTGTTTGCTTCTCCTATATCAATATAAAGACAAAGCTTTTGCCTCGTTTCAAAAAAAGAAAAAACTCTTATGTCTTGCCCAGGCTTTGACGAATTTCTAGCACGTCCTTGTGCGGGAGGGCACGGTTTCTTGTATCAACAAGCACGTCTTTCTCGCAGTCATTTATTTCATGTATTGATAACACGTGCTTGTAACAAGTTGCAGCCTCGGGGGACACGTACGGACCGGGTGATAATATTCCGACTCCGACCTGACACGCCGACAGTTAGATAAGTCAGCACAGCGCACCTAACCATGGAACTGTACTGCTAAACCTCTATCATTTCGAGTTTCCTGAACTTTCGTACGCTTATTACAACCTTGAACTAATGCGTACTGCGTACGTGGATGGAGCGAGGACCAGACAACCAAGTACTAATGTACTGTAGATGAGCTGACAGTTGAGATTTAGTGCACGCGGTTTTGCTAAGTTAAATTATGGTAGGAGAGAAAGTAGATTAAAGATGCCATTAGTAAGTCCAGTGAGAAGAATGTGTCGATCTTTCCAACTAAATATATCTCGCATATGGTATGTTGCATTTGCATTTAGGCCTTTTTAGTAAGGTGTAATTCCGTTTACTAAGCTGGTTTTGGAAGGGATAATCATAAGATATACCCCACGGACCGCCTCATTTGACTGTAAATTCTACCCAATGCTAGTATATGTCAGTAGAAAATATTTGTGGGGATTTCAAGAAATTGGGTGAATGGAAAATTTTCACCAAACCCCTGTTGGGAATCGTAGCAGAAAACAAAAAAATTCCTAACAACATAACCTTTATATATGCCAAGATCTATCACTATGCAGATATACCGTAACGGTGGGAACAATGTACATACCCTTGTAGACCGTAAGCGTCGACGATCAAAAGATCTGTTTCGATGATGACGCGTGATGAAGACGATGACGGCGATAATGATGGCGACGCCGACCTCATGGTGGTGGAGACGAACTCCTCCAAGCGCCTCAAGCGTGGCGCCTCGCAGGCTTTCACACACGTACGGTGAAGATGACGACCTCCGGGCTCCGATCCAGCCGAGCAGCGGAAGTGGAAGATTTGGACAGAAGACCAGCAGCACGGCGGTGTGCATATGGTGGAGAAAATCTCAACCCGTGCGCAACCCCATTTGCGGAGTCACGTCCAGATGGATAAGAGAGAGAGAATTTCTGGTGTATTTTCAAAGGCATGGGAGCACCTATATTTATAGGAGGAGGGAGGCTGCCAGGCTTGGTGGCTTGGCGGTGTGGGACTATTCCCACACCAGCCGCACCACCACCTGGTGCGCCGGCCTAGGTGGGCCCCAAGTGGCCCACCTAGGGCTGCCATCCCAATCCGCACCATGGGGGGAACTTCCCCCCCCCCCCCCCCCCCCTTATGGGCCTTCTTTCCCATGGGAAAGCCCATTTAAGGTTGGGCTACCAATAAATCCGAAAATAAATAAATAAAATATATTTAATCATTAATTCAACTAATTAATATTAAATACGTATTATCTAATTTATTTCGGCTCCGAAAACTATTTCGTTGTCCTCTGATCTTCATCGGATATGTCCCGAACTCCAACGGAAATGCCCCGGAACAGTTCTGGTGTTCTTCTCTCTATTTTCTCTTCTGCGTCCAATCTAAATAAACGTCACTCCCCTTAAGTGTGTCACCCTAGCGGTTCGAGAATACTTCAGACATGATCGAGACCCGTTCTCCGATCAATGACTATCAGGGAGACCTGGATGGCTATGATAGTCCCTGTGCATCACGAATAAATTTGTCGTTCGAACCTTAGACGTCAAGTCTTAAAACTTTTGCCTGACGATACTTAGTTTGTCCGAGACTCGATCTCAGGCATCGCGATACCTAGCTCGATCTCGTTACCGACAATACTATTCTTTACTTGTCTGTGATGTTACGTCCTCGTGAGCTAGTCACATGCTTGCAAGCTCATTGACGTAATCTCACCGAGTGGGCACAGAGTATATATCCTGCTATGTGGATTGGCAAATCCCGCTCTTGATCCCTCGTCTTAACATATTCCCTTCCGATACCCGAGAGGAACACCGTTATTGTCACACTATTAAGATATGACGTTTGATGCAATCAAAGTATCTTTCAGAAATAGTAATTAGAGTTGATCTCACGGTCGAAGGCGTAATGACTACGTCCTACAAATATTGGGTGTGTCCATCACATCATTCTCCCAATGACACGACTCCATTGTCAACTGACATAAATGTCACATGATCAGGAAACCTCGATCATCAATTGCACAATGGACTTGCTAAATAGAGGCTACTAGGGACCTGGTTGTTTACGTACCACACGTGTATTAATGTTTCCGCTTAATACAGTTATAGCATGGTATAAAACATATTACGAACATTTGAGATATGACAAATAAAATATCTTTATTAATTGCCTCTAGGGCATATCTCCAACAACCCCTCCCATCCACAAAGGGATAGGAGGATTTGGTGAAATATTTACTTTCACCCAATCCCCATAATTTTTTCATAAATACTTTTTTATCCCAATATAATAACATGAGGTAGAGTTTCTAGACAAAAATGAATCGGTTGGTGGAGGATACTTATCCCATCCAAAACCATATTAGTAACGAACAATTGAGAATTTTCTAGAAACCAGGATAATCGCTTCCAATCCCCTATAATACACTCCAAGTATAAACAAGGACCTACAGAATAGAAAACTTGGTGGTCGGTGCGTGTGCACCTACGTTAAGCGTGCCAGGCGGCGCCCGAACCCGGCCCGCATCCAACTAAAAATGGCCTATGCTAGTTGTTAGGAACGTGGCCAGATTTTTGCTTTTCTGAACTAATCGCCCGCTTGTGCAACCTGAACCTACGTATACTAAAGTCTATATATATGGGAACGTAGTCACCCGTGTACCGCATGGCATCGCTGTTCATCAGCGTGTGTACGACAGCGAAGGGTATTAACCAGCCGTATAGACATGACTAGGTATATTAGCGCGGCCTATGCCGCGCGTTTTTCGTTAAATCTAAATTTGGAAATGTTGATATTTAATAGGTGTGAAGATTTGAAATTTTTTGAATCGCGAAGAAAGTTTAGGGTAAAAAATGTGAAGTTTTCGAAATTTAATCAAATTAGGGGGTTATTCAGTTTTGAATTTTTTTTGCATTTGTAAAGTGGGTAGATTTGAAAGGTACTTTTTTTTTGAATTATTCAAATGTATGTGCCATGCTCCTGTTTGGTGAAATTTAAATTTAGAAACATCGATATGCAAATATGGTGGTTAGAACTTGTAGAGTTTTTATAAAGACAGATCAATCGTTTTGCTGGTTGAACAAAATTTTAAGTGTTATTTACAAATCTATTACAGTAGATTCAAATTGGGGAAAAGAGGATTACAATTATTCTGCAAAATAAAAATGCTTTGTATTTATTTGTTCTTCTTTTTTATCATTATTGCAATGTTGTTTTATTGCAAATGAAAAAAAAAGAGAAATTTTTTCTTCTTTTTTATCATTATTTCAATGTTGTTTTGTTGCAAATGAAAAAAAGAGGGAAAAAATGTGAAGGTTGAATTTCAATGTTTTGACAATTTTATTTGAACAAACTAAAATTTGGAAAGCATTTTTCTTCTCTTTGATTATTACTTCCAATGTTGTTTTATTGTAAAATAAAAGGAAAACATATAAGAAAAGAAAACAAATAGAAAGTAATTCCAATGTTGTTTTACTGTAAAACAAAAGGAAAGCAAATAAGAAAAGAAATAGAAAAATGGAGCTAAATGGAGGTGGAATGTCATTTCTACATTTTTATATTTGATGTTATAGCTGTTTTAATTAAGCAATAATTATAGTTGTTTAATGATGCATGGAAATGTGTTAAATGTAAAGATTTTAATTTTTTGATTTTTTTATAATTATGGTTTGAAATTGAAAGTTATGAATTTTACAATTTGCATATGTTTTAAATTGTGGTTTGGAAGTTATTAATTTGAAAATTTGCATGCATGTAAATGTGTTAGTTGTAAAGTTTGTAATTTTCTGAAAATTTTGGTTTTTTTTTTTTTTTGCATTTTTTTGAATTACGGTTTGCAAGTTTCGAATTTTACAATTTCTGTTAAATTTTTTTTACGTGCAAAGAGCGGCTGACAGGTGGGGACGCGCTGACGTCGGGAAGTGACGTCAGCGGGGGGCGGAGGCGCAGCGCACGGCGGCGCTGCCGAGCCCGCGCTCGCGCACGGCGCACGCGCGCGAGGCCGTCACCGCGCGGATCTGCTTGCGGGCGTCGGGGCGAGCCCAACGGGCGGCGCGGTCGACCATTTGGTCACCGGAGCCGCCGGTGGCGGCCAAAACGGTGGCGGCGGACGGCGAGCTCGCGGTCGGCGATTCCGGGCTACGGCGGCCGTTCCGGCAAGCGGCGTTGGGCGAGGACGGAGATCCGAGGACGGCGAAGCTCCCTGTGCCTTTCGATTTGAGGGAGGAGGCCCATGGCGGCGGCGGAGCGCGTCGGCGCCGCCGGCAACTTCGGCGCCGTTCGCGAGAGAAGGAGGAGAGGAATTTCTGCGGGCGGTTTTACATAAAAGTCCGTGTCTTTATGTGTAATTATAAACAGGTCCCTCTCAGTGTAATAAGTTGGACCGCGGGTTGCTTTGCGAAAGTCTCGGGTTCTTTTTTGTAAGATTCTCTACGCCAAAACTCGTGCGGCACGACGTGTCGATGTTTGATTGGAAGAAATCCAACTGCTACAGTAATATTGTAGCAGCGCGATTTTTAAAGCGTATCTTGATCGTTGAACGGTGCGATCGGACGGCTGTGGAAATAAGGCGACGTGGCCGTGCGGAGAGGGAGCGGTTCAGACCAACTTTTATATATAGAGGCATGTCAATACCAGGGAGCAGTGCCTGCAAGTTACAAGTAGCGATCACCGCCTACACTACACGGACACGGTCGTCTGCTCCAACAGTGTTCTCGGCTGCTCCGTTCCTCTGTGTTCGTCGATCTACCAGGTGCTAGAAAACAAAAATGGTAGCTGATCCAGCAGGAGGATCGCTCAAAAAAGGAAGAAATAAGTTGATACAAGAGGAAGGAGTACACAAGCCCGCAATATTAATGGATCATGGCCCCACGCGTTTTGCAGGCACATGCATTTGCAGGGAATCGTAGCAGCCAGGAAGACGGCGCTGGCGGCTGGATCAGTAGTTTGTGCCTGTTGCGGCACAGGATCAACGGCCGCCCTTGCGTACGTGGCCCTTCGTTCTACCTATGCCTGCTCGTCCGAGCCACCATCAGAGTCCTAACAGCTAGCTCATCATAAGTGCAACAAGAGGGTGCACAGTTCGTCTTCTGGTATGCTCCCTCCGTTTCAAATTATTGCATATATTAATTAGTTTTGGTTTAAGTCAAACATTATTGAACACTCGTGACCCCGACCCCCTCCCCCTCCGCGCTCCCCTCGCCCCCCGAGGCGGCGGAGCGCCCTCCTCTCTGCCCCCCTCATCGGCCTCCTCTCTCCCCTCCCCCGTTGCCGCCGTTGGCAGGGGCCGCCGGGCTTGGCCGAACGGTGCCGGTGGCGGCGGCCTGCTTTTCTCGGCGTCTGAAGTGGTGGTGTCGGGGATCCACCCTTCCGGCGGCGGTGGTTCGGTCCAGGCCGAGTGATGGCGACACGGTGGTGTTCCCGTGGTGCGGAGGGGCGGCTCCCATGGCAGGACGGCGGGGTGCAGAGGGGCGGCGCCGCCCAGTCTGCTCGGCCCAGATCTGGCCTATTCGGGCCCGATCTGGATCTGGGCGGGCTAGCCTGCCATACGTGTGCCCCGATCTGCAGTCGGAGGTGGTTGTGTTCATGCTCCGGTTGCAGCGTGAGAGCGGCCTTCATGGGCCCGATCTGGGCCCGACCGAACCCTATTAGGACTGGTGTGCCTCCGTGGGGGCTTTATGGGCCCGCTTGGCCAGACCGGACCTAACTGGGACTGGTGTGCCCGCTGTCGCGTCCGGTCGACTACCGCCCTCGGCGGTGGAGGTAGTTCCCTCCCGCGCAGTAGCGGTATCGCTGACCCCTAGTCGAGCTACTCCTCACCTCAGGTTTGCAGACCTCGTGGCGGTTGCTTTGGTGAGACGACGATGGCGGCTTCGTGACCGTCTGGCGCAAGTTGGTGGTCGGCGAGTCTAGGATGGCGAGGTTTTCCTTGCGGGGCTCTGTGCTAGGGATCGTCCGGGGTTGTGGATATGGTGTGTTGGGAGAAATCCTTGTCGGCTCGTCCGACACCGACGCGGTGCCGCCCTCGGGCGACATCATACCTTCCTGGAGGGCGTCGTGGCTACCCATCCACTTCCCCAGACCCCTAGACCGGCGCGCTGGTCCGGGCAACGATTACTTTCCTTCTTGAAGGTGCTTGGTACTCGATGATTCGCTGCTAGGCGCGTGGTGGTACTTCTCCGGCGGGCGCAGCGGTTGCGGGTCAACTTCATTTATCTTCCCGCCTATGTCTCCTTTTGTTTCTTCTTTTCTTCTTTTCTTGGGCGCTTGTTGGTGCTGCCCCAACTTGTCTTACGGTTGGTGTGTATCGGTGGTTGCTATATTAATATAGTGGGGCGAAAGCCTATTTCGAGAAAGTCAAACATTACAGAGTTTAATCACTCATATATAAAAAAATTCATCATCAACAATATCAAACCAGCATTATGAAATCATCATGATATATACTGTCATTTTGTATTTTTTTTATCAATAGGTCTCCGGAGAGACATTAATTTCATTATCGGAACGAAATTAGGTAGCGTTACAATATCATTACAAACTAAAAGTCATTTTACGTGACATAAAAATGGGAAAATAAAACATTTTTTTTAAGAAAAACAATTCCCAAAGTATGCATTACATGTAGCACAATGGAAGATTTGAAACTGATATCTTCACTCCATTGCAAAACGACTCTCCTGGCAGCATGATAACATTTCAATGTGCAAGTTGTGCCCATGCTTCGCACCAGAAAAGGATAGGGGATGAAGCATCTACGATTTTGCTTGAGTTAGAACCAGAGGAAGGGTAGAGACTCCACAAGGATTGTCATGGATAACAGAGTGTTTGTGTAACTTCATCTCGTCTCATTGGCAGATTCTGGTTAAATCTTTTCAAATTTTGATGCTAAAGTATTGTTTACTTCATATATTGCATGAAACTCACAATCTAGACATGTTTCTTATCCATTCACATATCTCGTATCGAACCCAGATTCAATACATGCCGGATGCCATCGGGCTCGGTCCAATTTTTTTTTTACCTAGGTTGAATCAAAAAATATTTATTTTATACTAACTTTTTATCATACTAAAGTCGAATGAATAAGTTTTTCTATTATTTGGATGACATAGTTAACCCATAAGAATATTTGAGAATACTATTTATAATTTTTGTATATAACTATAAATTTGGTGTGCTAAATTTAAATTGTGTTGTAATAAAAGATCTCCTTGAGCTAATTTTGAGGGTTGCATAAATTATACGCCCTCCGATCGGAATTATTGTCGCTGGCTCTTCACAAAATCCTACTAGCGATACTTTCTTTCCGCGACAGTTAATTCAGATCAGAGGGAGTATTATGTAGACATATGTATTGTAGACATGTATGTTTGCTCTTGTATAATATTTTTAATATCCTCAAAATATTATGTTAGATATCGCCAAGTGCACATCCTACCAAATATCTTGTTAGCGATTCTTGTATATTAGTAGGTAAATATAATTATAGGAACTTTTAGACTATAACCGTTGGAAAATCAGCAAATGTAACTTTCATGTCGGTTCAGTAACCAATTCACAACAAGTGCCTCCTCTCCATACGTATTACTTGATTATTTTTCTTAGATCCTACTTTGCATACATATTACTTGACTAGGAAATGTGCCCGTGCGTTGCAACGGGAGAAAAAAAACTACGCCACACATGCACATAAAGCAAATTCTCGTTGGTATTCCGGGGGCGCTCGCTTAGATGACATTGGGCGCAGTAATAAAGAGTGAATGTATCTTACATTAACTCCGTGCTTCATCTCTCATATCAGTGAAATTTCCTTAAACATTTTTTTATTTGTTCGCAGGTTTTGTTGATGGAAGATAAGAGCTATAATATGCTACATTTGAAATATAAAAGTTTTACTATTAACATCATTTCATAGCACAAATATGCGTCATGTTTCCTTGTGACTACTATATCATTTTATCCATGTTCTCTATGACCACCGCACAAGTCGGACAAAGCATTTCCCCCTCCATTTCTCAATCTTCGATTTCCTGTCCGTGCCACATTTCCCCTACTCTACTCCGCATTGCTTCACCACTATTTTTCTTAACATTCTACCGCTCCAACAAATCCCCATTTTGGTCCCATCGCCAATGGCGGCGATAGGAGATGACATCGTACTAGCACTTCATCTTTGTACGGATTATGAAAGAATAATATCCGGCACTGACAAAATACATTGAATCTGTAGTGGTATTTTTTTAGTCATTTTTTGTAGTTGCACCGTCTCCCTCAGTCAACGAATGAAAAAAATCTTGATATGTGTTTATATCTTATATCTATCAGAGTTCTGATCAGTTGTAAAGAAATAACTTGCATATTTAGTACTGAATCTATATATAGCAAAATTGCAGGCTCTTCTTAGTGCGCTTACAGAAAAAAGCGCGCATGAATAGGTGCACATTTTCTTTAAATCACAGGTATTAGTTCTTGACAGATTATTACTCGACTGTATTTCAGTTTCACAACGGTACAACTAAAAGCATGCAGACGTTTGTTTAGGACTAAGCGAAACACTGTATGTAGTGAATTAACAACAGACTTGCAGATCTGTCAGGACCATTTAGCATCCACAGAAAAACAACCAACACAACTGAACTTCTTGGTCATATAGAATCTGGCATGGCTACAACCAATGATGCTGGCTTAGAGCAGCTCAAGCGCCGATGTTAGAGGTCTTCTCTCCAGCCTCTCGTGCTCCCCAACCTAGCCCAGCTTGCAAACGGAAACCAATGTCTCTGTCATTTGCAATACCAACAGACATCGAGACTCTGACACCAGACGAAGCCTTGGTCGTCTTCCCCTTCCCGCACAGTAGAAGAGGGCGATTTGTGAGCCGACCCGTTCGATCCAGCTCGCCGGCGGCGATTCGCCGGTTTCCCTCCCCTCCGGCGGCCGCTCCGGCGGCGGGAGGGTGGGGAAACCTCGGATCCCGCCTGTACATAGTTAGGGTAGTGGGGGTCTCGTGCCGGCGGCGCCGTGGAGGAGAGGGTGCTGGCGGTGTGGTTTGCGGCGGCGGAGATCTCCTTCAGGGGTCGGGCTCTGCGGAGCTCTGCTCCTTCTCCGCCTCCTCTCCGGTGCTCGCAGCTCGACGGAGCTGCCGTGCATCGTCTTCCCGTGCCAGCGTCCGTGTGCGGCGGATCTGGCGGCTGCGCTTCATGAAGGCGACGGTGGTGGAATCCAGTCGGATGGCGCCGAAGACGAAGCAAGGTGGAGGCCCTCTGGGGCTGAGGCTCGTTGACTTCCCGACCGCCATGGGACTCCGGTCGATCCAAGGCAGAGGCGGAGCGGCGGCGGCGCGCCAGCGACACGTCTTCCTCGACGACGGTGACATCGTTATCCATAAGGACTTGCTTGTAATTTTCATATTTCTCAGGGTCTGTCCTGTAAGGATTCTGGATTAATACCACTTTCTCCTTTCCGCAAAAAAAAAAAAAAAAAACAGACATCGAGACTCTCATGCTCTCTCTATGGTCGCATCCTTCAAGTTCAGACCACAGTGCGCCAGTAGCCATTACTAAAAAGAATTCATATTTTAGGACCTGGCAGAAATTCAACATGATTGAATAACAATGTAATATGTCAATATAAATCATCAAAGGGGTGATACGATTATGGTTCTATTTGGTGGAATTGCCCATGAAACATGGCTAGCATCAATCGTCTGACTCATAGGGCAAACATGTAGTGCCGTAGTGGGATTGGGGAAAATTACCTATGAGGTAAACCAACACCATCCAAGAGAGATATCAGGGAAAAGAGACGTCTTCTTCGTAGCAGCAGGACGGGGCGGCGACAGTCGGTGGAGCAGCTGGAACGGAGGCTGGAACTCCGGGTCGCACGGAGGTGGGTGCGCCAGAGGTCACGGTCGAAGTGGGTCCGGATAGGGGGTCGATAGTGATGGATCGCGGCGGTCCTGTTCCACGGGCCAGAGGAGGTGTACGTCGCCGGAGGTCTACCGCCGGGCCTTTCTGAGCAGGACGAAGAAGGCGCCAGAGATGGAGCCTGATCTGTTCGGGACATTATATTGCTCGCGCAAAGCCACCAAGAACAGGTCGAGGACTTCGGGGCAACACCGTTCCCTTCCACCGCTCGGATGACGGCAGCGGCTCCAGTGGGAGGAGATCGAGGAGGCCGCAGCAGTGTCCAACAGGCGGTCTGTTCGTCAGGAGTTCCTGTTGGGTCGAGGATAGAAGAAGAAACAGAATCAGTAGGAGGAAGGGAACTTGGAAGCCCGACCCCCCGTGTCGCTCCCAGGCGGCACCGGGGGCGACCGACGCGCCGCCGCCAGCCTTCCCCTCCCCGCCCCTCCCCGCCGCTGCCGCCGCCGGCCTCCGCGCCGCGGCGGTGGCGGCCTCCCCGCCACCACACAACTAGCGCCGGGGGTGGGTTCCTCTCGCCGTCTTCGCGCTGGTGGGCATCGGCCCCGACTGGGACGGCGACGGAGCCTCGCCGACGATGGCAAGCCGGAGCGCCGGCTCTGGGACCGCAGCGGATGCGGGGTGGCGGATCCGGGGCCCTAGTGCCCGGATCGGGGGCGGAGCGGGCCTGGCCACGCGGGTGGCGGGTCGGCCTCGCCGGGGTCGCGGCGGCGCGGGCGTGCGCTTGGCTGTGGCCCCGCGGCGGCGCCGCACGGTGCGGCGCGGGGCGCGACCAGGGGGCGCGGGGCACGGCCGGGAGGCGTGCTGTTCGGCGGCGGCGGGTGCGATGGGCCTGTGAGGGCCGCATCTGGGCCGCGAGGGCCGGCGCTGGGCGCGGCTTCTCCGGTGTCGAGGAGGTGAGGGCGGCGGCGCTGCGCCCCTTGTTGTGGCAGGGGCGAGGTCAGGGACGAGGAAAGCCGGGGCGGCGGCCCCGGATTTGCGGCTGCGGGTCAGCCGTGGTCGGCATGCCGCCTGCCGTGCTATGAGGTGTCACGGTGGTTCTGGCACGCGAAGATGATGGTCTAGTCGGTCCCCGTCGGGCGGTCGGTGGGGTTTGCGACACATTGCCGGGCGAAAGCCTAGCCCGGGCTGTCGGCCGGGGCCGACGACGGCGGCGCCCTCGGGCGCCGCATCCTTCTTGAAGGTGTCATCGAGGTGGTGCTGTTGCTTCTCCACGCCGGTTTCTCCGGGGGAAACCCTAGATCCCTCGTGGGATCGGGCGAGGGCGGTGCTCCTGCGTCGCTTGCCTCTTGGGGCCTCGCCTTGGATGTTCCACCGACCAGCGGGATCCGTGGAGTGACGGTGGCTTGGCGACGGCGAGTCTTCGTCTTCGGCTTGGGGGGTGCGTGGCCCTGGGGCCGGCGTGGATGCCGGAGCGGCGGCTCCGGGTTTTCACCTCCGCCGTGCTGCGTTGAGGTGGTGGAGCGTCGACTATGGTCGCTTGGGCGTTGTGGTCGTCGGCTTGTTGGGGGCGCAGCTTTGGGGCTGGCGGGGATGTCGGAGCGGCGGCTCCGGATGTTTTGCCTCCGCTGTGAGGCGTCGAGGTCACCTTCGCCATGTTGCGTCGAGGTCTTTGGTGTCGGCTTTGGTCGCTTGGGCGTCTTGGTCGTCGACCCGTGTGGGGCACGGCTTTGAGGCCGGCGTGGATGTCGGAGCGGCGACTCCAGACTCTCACCTCCGCCGCGCTGCGTTGAGGGGTCTTGGTGTCCGCTTTGGTTGCTTGGGCAATTTGGTCGTCGACCCGTGTGGGGCGCGGCCTCGTGGCCGGCATGGATCGAGTTGTAACTTTTTTCTTTTTTAGGCCTTGTCCTATATGCCTTCTACTTTATTAATATAAAAGGCAAAGTTTTTGCCTCGTTTCAAAAAAAGAGGATAGAAGAAGAAACGAACCGCCGAACCGGTACCATGGCTGGCACTTTTCACTTGGCGGTGGCAAATAGTGTAATATTTCGTAAACTTGTAGGGGTATAATCGGAAGTGAAAATGACGTACCACAAGAAACCTTCATGCCTTTATTATTAGGTAGTATATAGATATAGATTAGATATTTTCTCAAACATGGCGCTAGCACCATCAGCTCCATCCGCATGTTCTTCATCCTCATTTAACCACCCCCTCATTGGATTAGTGGCATCAAACATGGTTGTATCCATCCTCGTCGCACATGGATAACCTTCTTCTCTTTATCATTAACTATAACTAGGTCTTGGTCTTCTTCACACGTATCTTCAAGGTGTGAAAACCAAATCCATATATAACAACAAAGTATTTAGTACAACAACCTTTATGCAAAAAATTCGTAGTAAACAACAACCTTTTTTCACTAAAAATGCTTAGTAATTATCGGTATTTCCACTATAAATATGCTTAGTAAACAACACCCTTTTGCACTAAAAAATTGCTTAGTAACAGCAAGATTTCCACTAAAAATGCTTAGTAAACATCAACATTTGAACTTCAAATGCTCTCTAAACGACAACATTTTCAGTAAAAAATGCTTAAAAAACAATTTTTCACTAACAACTTCTTAGTAAACAACAACCTTTCAACTAAGAAATGCTTAGTAAACAACAACATTTTCACTAAAATGCTTTGTAAACAGCAGCCTTTCCCCTAAATAACAACTTTGTAATGGTCTTTCATAAACAATATATAGTGAGAATTGAATCATGGATTCAACACACAAGAACATTTCATACCTTCAGTTTATAGCGCATGCATGGATACAAACTTGTACAGCTTGCCATATAAATGACGCGGTTCCTTTGCTTCGTGTGGACCAAGGCACAAGCGCTCCAATTCCTCTCACACGCACTTGATAAATAGATGGCTTGTCCCCATTTGGTTTAGCGACTGATGGATATTAATCTAACCTAGTATCCAAAAATATTTTTCGCTGGTACCTTCATGCTTTAGATGTGTTTCCCCTAATTCCAACATGGCTAACGAAAACGTCATCTTCCGGAGAAAGTTCCATTTGGAAGCTTAAAGATCCGCTTATAAATAAAGTATTCAGTTGTCACCTTAGGTGAGGAGTTATTCCAACTAAGAATGATTTTGGTACGCGTCATTGGAAAGGTGGTAAGAAATGTTGCTTCTGTAATTGCAAGAAACAATTCAACATTTGTTTTTGTCTTGTCCTTTTTCTCTTATTTTGTGGGAAACTTGCATGTACATTTAACCTTTTTTCCGCCAACTAGTATTTTAAATATGTTGTGAAACTTGTTGAAGGAGGTTAGCAAACAACTTGTAGCTAACATCCGATTGAGGTGAGCACTTTATATTGGTCTATCTGTACCAACGAAATGATATTGCGTTTAATAGAGTTTACAATTTTATATATAGGTCATCTATAAAGCTAACCATGGATCCGTATGTGTATGCATTATGGACGTAACCAGTTAGAGATGGTATAGCGTGAGCTTTGTTCGATGATTTGGTCGAAGGTTTGGCATTATGAAGTTAAGCGTAAGCACTAGCTACATGTAATTTTTTTACGCGCAATATAGAGCATGTGTGTATTTTTTTTCACGTCAGATAAATAGTTGTGCTTGTGCCCATCGATAGACAAAAGGCGATATCTTCTTTTCGAAAAAAGAAAACTCCCTAGCCCGGAGGAGGTGCGGCACGGGTCATTTATCAAGGAGACAGGGAGCATGTCCTTGTTCCAGTCCTTGAATCGAAATGTTGCACTGACCGATCTAGCTTAATCACATGTCCGAGCTGCCAAGGAACGGGTCTGCCAAGGATGATAATATTCCGATTGTCTCCGAGGTGACGCCGACAGCTAGCTAGATAAGTCAGCACAGACACAGCACCTAACCGTGGAACTGTACTGATAAAAACTCTGAATTTCCAGATGAAGGACCGCCTAGACGTCCGTACGGTAGCTAGCTTTTTTTTGCGGGAAAAAGCTGCTTTATTGAAGCAAGGAAATTACAGGAAGAAGCACCAGAAAGATTGAAAATACAGCAAAGTCTTCCTGCAACCCGATGTCGTCGACGACGAGCAAGACGTGCCGGAGATGCGCCGCCGCAACTTCTTCACTCAGACCTTGGAATGGAAGAAGATCCCCTGCGAGCGGGAAATCGCCGATCCTCGAACCCCGGAGAGCCTCCACCGAGCTCCGCCGGCAGCATCGCCTCACCTCAACAGCAACCACTTCATCTTCTTGTAGAACCAGACCCGCCGCACCGAGATCTGGCGAGGGGATAGGCGTACCTGCCGGCCCCAAAGGACCGCCACAAGCACGCGGAAGGAGGAGCTCCGCCGCGAAGCTCCGAAGAGCATCACCGCCGGAGAAGGCAAGCCCCTCCTGCATACTCCACTCCGGCCCCGACTCCAACTCCACGACGACGCCGGCTGGATCCCTAATAACTCCTACGCTATGTACACACCGGAAATCGGGGTTCCCCCATCCTCCCGCCGCCGGAGCGGCCGGCGGAGGAGGAGGGAACCGGCGATTCGCCGGCGGCGAGGTGGATTTACCGGGGAAGATCAGAAATATCGCCTAGCTTTGAACTGAGGTGTAGCACTACGTAGATGGATCGAGGACCAGACAGCAAAGTAGCTAGGAGTATTAGCTGTAGTAGTGGTACTGTAGATAGCTGACAGTTGAGGTTTAGTGCACAAGTACGTTACGCGGTTGTGCACTTATCTATAGCTCTCTTTCATGCGTGACAACTGACACGTTGATTTCTTCTTCGGCGCTTGTTGTTACAATTAAGTCAATCGATCTCTCTGTTTGCTGAGTTAATTATGGTAAGAGAGGAACTTAGCCGTGTAGATAGATAGAAAAAAGATTGCATGATCGGTGGTGTACCGCATGGCGTTACTGTTCATCAGCGTCGCCAACCGTATAGACATGATCGAGATGGTACATAGACGTGAGTACCATGAAACAGTGCGTTCACTGGTACGTAGCCATGACCACCAACAGGCTGTTAGCCAACACATGTCGTCTGCGGCGCCAACAGCGTTTTTGGCAGCCCCGTTTTCTTTCGTGTTCGACTTCGACGATCGATCCACCTAGACGGTTGGACAAGTGCATGCTAGGTTGATTTTTTTTGGGTAAGGGAGCTCTATTAGTTAAAAAAATCAGCATTACACTCGGCGTTTGCATAGTTAAGATGCACACAACTGTCACAAGTCCAGAAGTACGAAAATAAATAAAAAGCCATATTACATATCAAGATGAGAAATAGTAAAAACATCTATGGTGGTGGATGACCAATCCGCAAATTATGCTGCCATCCATGTTGGGATAAAAAGTCCCTCGCCGTATCCTTCAGTTTTAGAGGCCTTCCAGTTTTATACAGACCTGCGTAAACACGTCGTGATGCTCCATACATTGCAAGTGCTAGGCTGATAGCAATACACTAGAATGTGGAAGCGATGTATAGTGGCGACCAGGAAAAGGGCGCTGGCGGCTGGATCAGTTAGTAGTTGCGCGCGACACTACAACTGTGCCTGTTGCGGTACAGGGTCAACGGCCACGCCGCTACACACGTGGCCCTTCTGCACGCCGCAACCATGCATGTTCGTCATATGATGCACCAACAACCATCTCAACCCCAAGTGCGACATCAGCGATGGTGGACAGTTCGCATTACACGAACGTCTTGAGATTTACTCCCTCACAAAAGTAGCTCCGCCACCGTGTTTGGGTTTTAGCTGAACCTGACCAGATTTTGTATAAGGTTTTGCTGAAACTAGTCAGAGAGAAACTCATTCTGTTTGAACCTGGCCTCTGGGCGGGCACCACCCTTGAAACTCGAAAGTGGTTTGATGGACTTGTTGCTACGGTTTGATTTCTAGTCATACTTACACTCTAATTAATCACGAGATTCCATGAAGAAGGTGAGTCGAAAGAATATCCATCGAGCATTCGAGCTTTCCAGAATTAAGCATATATATGCATGATCGGTGCGTGTGTTCACGTACACACCACGAACGTAGTCTCGCGCGCGTCATTAGTGTTCGTTACCGTGTGTATGTGCAAAGATACATCATACGGGTATTACAGCCAGCCGTAAAGCCACATAGGCATGATCGGATCGAGATAGCAGATCGATGTCAAGACCAGTGGACAGTACTTACAAGTAGCGATCACCTACACAGTACACACACATGTCAGCCGCTGGTGGTCGTCTACGCCAACAGTTTCTTGGGCTGCATTGTTCGTCGATCCAGCAGACACAATACAAGAAAATGTCGGATATATCGCTCGAAAAAGGAAGAAGGGAGTCGATACAAGAGGAAAGAGCGCACAGGCAAAGGCAATAGTTGCAGCACAGGAAGAAGACGTACGGCGGCTGGATCACTACCGCTCCTGTTGCGGCACAGCAGAATTATCAACGGCCGCCCCTACGTTACATACGTACGTGGCCCTTGTGCGTTCCACAACCATGAAACCACCAAAGTCCCAGCAGCAAGTTCATCACAACTGCAACAGGTGGTGGGCAGTTGGCACGTCATGGCATACATATCAATCAAGGTGGCCGGTACTCCACATTGGGTCACACGTCAGACGATGACGGGGCAAGTCGAAGCTCTTGCGGTGTACACAGTTCTAAAGTATACCAATGTGCAAGAGGAGTTGCAGTTTACTACCTCCATTCCAATGAATAAGGCATATACTCCGTATTATTTTTGAATAGTCAAACCATGTGAAGTTTGACCAAATTTTTTGAAGAAATTATGAACATGTACAATACAAAATAAACGTGCTTAGATGAATCATGAAATACATTTTCATACGATATCCATATAATATTATAGTTGTTGATAATTTTTTCAAAAAGTTTTATCAAAGTTTACTTAGCTTGACTTTTTTTTAAATATAAGCCTTATTCATTGGAACGGAGGGAGTACAAGGTTTGTTAGAGAGAAAGTGCATAGGAGTACGTAGGAAACACACAAATTCTGACCCTCACAACGATACATGCAGCAAAGCCTAACACATGACCCAACAGGGTTCAACATTCCAGTTTCAGCCAAATTTCGGGGTTCGGTTCTCTCTGAACTTGACCATATTTTGTACAAGATTTGCTGAAATTAGCCAAAGAAGAACCGATTATGTTCGAAAACATGGCTCAAACTCGTGTGTCCCTGACACTGAAATCACCGAAAACTGTTTTTTTTTTCCTCTTTGTTTGGCGGAAACAACCATGAAAATTTGACATGATCTATCCATGGACTTCAAACGCCAAGCTCCACGGAAGCTCCCCCATGACACCCTCGTATCACCGCTGCTCTATCTCCCTACCAGTCAAGATATGTACAAAAATGCTTACGCTTTATAGGACCATAAAATCTGCTCTTCTTCCAACAAATCCACTGTTGCTCCGATCATGTAGCCCAGGTCAGACACCGTATCTGACCGTGGTAAAGCAAATCAGTATGTGAGGTTTCTGAAACAGATGTAGCAAAGCAGTGGGAGTCAAGCCAGAAATGTTACCTCTATATTAACGGGAAGAAGATATATTCAGCGTAGAAGAGATTCCAGATGAACCGGTAGTACTGTGAAATAGCATCCTGCCACACGAGAGAAACAGCTAAAGTTATTTATTTCAGAAGCAACACAAATGCACTTGGAATTCCTACATGCACATCTACTTCTCCAAGTGATCTTCCATTCCAACAAATCTATTTCAGCAAATTCCATAACACTGTACAATCAAGCCAAGAAATCCAATCACAAGAATGGAACTAATTTATTTATATGTGCTATGTCGCAACTTGAGAGCTCTTCACATTTGTTGGTTAACATTCCATGTCTACGCACTGCAATGTCATGTTTCCTCTCTAAAGACCAAAAAACTATTGCATATACTCCCTCCGTATCAAAATGTAAGATGTGTTAGCTTTTTAGTCCACACGTATCTAGACATGTTTTAGTGCAAGGTTCACATGTCTAGATACGTGTGGACTAAAAAAGTCTAAAACATCTTACATTTTGATACGGAGGGAGTATGATACAGTACTGCAGAAACAAAAACAACATGGGAGCTAAAAAACCAAAATATAAGCAAGCTCACAAACAGTACTTCTCCTGGAAATCTATTTCGACTACAAAGTCTATTATTATTTCAAGAGTTGCATGTACGAACTGGAGCTGTTCAGAACATTAGTTAGAAGCTTCACCTTACTGTATTTTGCTTGCTCCAGAATCCATGTCTGAAATCAGTCAATAGACTAAAGAATGTCAGCCAAAGAAATACATGTGCTCCAGAACCCAAGGAACTAGCTCTCACTGAAAGTGTTGCTGTTATGGTTGCTAGGGTTGAGCGGGAGAGAGAGGGCTGCGAGGGCGCGAGGGAGCCGGCCGGGGGTCCTTTCCCACGGCCGGGCAAGAGGGAAGGGTTTTCCTTCTTAATTCTTGCTTGATTAGATTGATACATCTCCTCTCCTTATATAGAGAGGTTTAATTGACTCCCAAGCAAGGCTTACTTGACCCCTAAGCAAACCCTAAGACTAACGGGCCCAGGCCCATCACGTACTCTAACACCATCTGGTATCAGATTGCTCAGGCTCGATCATGTTCACCCCATCGCCGCCGCTTCCCGTCGCCCTCGCCCCGGAGGAGATCGTCGGAGCAATCCGCGATCTCACCACCGCCGTCCAAGGGATCTGCCTCTTCCTGGCCGGTCCCTACGGACCGCCGCCGGCCGCGCCATCAGTCGCCGCCTACGGGCCGGCGCTGCTGCCGTGGCAGCCGCCGCACCAGGCGGCCTCCGCCGCGATCGCCGGGTCGCGGCAGCCGACGCTGCTGCTGTCGTCGCCGCCAGTCGACGCCAGGCTGCTGCAGCCGCCGCTGCCGCTGTCCATCTCCGGGCCGATCTATACGGCGGCCTGGGCGCCGCCGCACATCCAGTCGCCACCGGCGCCATCCCAACAGTACGGCGGGCCCTTCCGTTTCGCCGGTCCTTACGCCGGTCCCGACGGTGCGCCGTTCCACGGGGGGTCCTCCATGGTCACAGCACCGGCGCTGACCCCCGTACAGCCGCCGCCGCCGCCCTCGGCCGCGACCACGGCGCCGGTCATCACGTTCCAGCATGGGATGCCCTACGACGGGACTGTGACGACCTCGTTCCCAGCAGCGCCACCGCCGTCCCAGGGCGATCCCATCCAGCAGATCAAGTTCCCGCCGTCGCCGTCACCGCTTCCGGCTTGGATCGCTCCCCACCACGTGTCGGCGGCGGTGCGGCTGCAGGCTGCTGCGCGCGGCCTCCTAGCGCGTCGGCATGTGCGGGAGATGCGTGATTTGCAGCTGCAGCTCCTCCAAGTTGCGCTTCGCGGCGCAAAGGACCTCGATCTCGTCCGCTGCGTCGGGGATCTTGGGCATGCGGTTTCCCCCAAGGGCGGCGGGCATGCTGTTTTTCCCGCGGGCAGCGACCTCCAAGTCTGCGACATCGACAGTCAGCCGGCGGGGAGAAGACATGGCGTCACCGACAGGAGCGCACCGCGTGGCACCACTGCATTCCGCCGCCGGCCGCCGCGAGGGCTCCTTTGATCCCGATGATGTCCATGGGATCCAGGGGGCTGCAAACGCAAAAGTTCGGCGCACGGAGGATTCTCGCCTTATCGTTCGGAGTCAAAAAATAAAGAGTCGGAGTCTAATTCGGATTAGTTTATTTCAGGTCAATACAATAGGCCGAGATGTAAAAGGCTTGTTTTTAGGCGTTAGGTTTGTGTGGAGTCGAGTCGTCGTTAGGTTGCAGCTCGAGGACGAGCTGCATGTCCAGGTGGGGTGTAGTGTTAGAGTACGTGATGGGCCTGGGCCCGTTAGTCTTAGGGTTTGCTTAGGGGTCAAGTAAGCCTTGCTTGGGAGTCAAGTAAACCTCTCTATATAAGGAGAGGAGATGTATCAATCTAATCAAGCAAGAATTAAGAAGGAAAACCCTTCCCTCTTGCCCGGCCGTGGGAAAGGACCCCCGGCCGGCTCCCTCGCGCCCTTGCAGCCCTCTCTCTCCTGCTCAACCCTAGCAACCATAACAGTTGCATTTTGCATCAAGGTTTGGGTTCAAATTTGCTTAAGTAATATTGGTATATTACTAGTGATTTGACCTCTGCACTCCAAGCTCAACAAGCCCATGTGCTTCTGCCTCTTCAATTCTATATTTTTACACCTGATAATTAACATCTAAGGACTATCGGCATCGCGCTTGATGACGTGGTTTCTGTGATGCATGTTGCAGCTTTGGTTCCTAAGCTGGTGTCCCCAGCGTTCCAACTGTGTTTTATTTATCTACCCTGCTAATAAAGCTGGACCATTTTGGTTTTCGTTTAAAAACAGTCAATAATAAGTTAACTGGAAGCTAGTTATGGGATTGAACCAGTAGAGATCTTATAAACTGCAGGACTTATCATCTAGAAGGGTCTATGTGTTTACCTGTAAAATTAAAGCAACTGCAAGAGCAGCATGGAAAGGCACCATTACAGTGCCCCTGAACGCCTGCAATTTTGAAAAACACCATCAGTGCAATCGGACAAGGTAACACTGCTTAGCACAAAATTGTGCATCGAAGTAGTGTCTTTTTGAAAGCATCCACTGCTCAGAAAGGGATCCTCAGTATACAAAATTTATCAAGGTAAATAATGTTGTAAGTTTTACTGGTCTGCCCTTAGATGTTTCTATCACTTGAAACATAGCTGCAGTTGAAGTTGGGAAATTTTAAACAAACGAGATAGAATGACAAATGCAGGGCATGCATATTACATGTGGTGCTAATTATGCCCTCTAGCTGGATTGAGCGGGGGGAGATCAAAGGACGGTCAGAAGTAGTAGAAATCGGACCTGAGGAAGGAGAAAAGGTACTACAATAGCAGCAATATAATTTGCCAACAATAAACCAGAGCCAAGGAAGGCAATCTTTCTGACACCAAGCTTTGTCGCCAAAGTTGATATTTGGAATCTGCACGGGCAAAACATTATAAGTACAAGATTAGTAATTCAATAAATGAAGTCTCTTGGACAGATACAAAGTTCAATAAAACTGGCTAAGGCTGATGGCTGCTAATATTCAGTCTCAAAAGAAACAAAGTAGAAGAGGTCTACACATGAACACAGGATTATGCAAAACCTACACATTTCATCACTTTCAATTAAATCCTTTCAAGATTACTATGTTTTAGATAATTTCTAGGAAATCGGCTGAAATTCCTCAAGCCAGCTCCAAATAGTTTTGGCTCATACCAGTTGGTAAGACTAAGAGAAATAAGAGATAAAGATTGGAAGCCAAGGCTTACTATCTTAATTGTATTGTTTAACCCTTCCAATTAGTAATTTGTTCGACCAATTACTGCCAGTTTGGGGCCTACAGCCGATAATTTATTATAGAAACTAAAATAGTGACACAAAGACATGGATGTGCACCATAAAAACACCTGCCTACACAAATACCTGTTTAGCTGTTAATTTGAAAAATGACATAATCTTTGTTGGAAAAGCTACACAAATATCTGTGATGATTACAAATAAACTAGAAACTCACTTGCGGTCTCCTTCAACATCCGGAAGATCTTTCGTTATAGCAATGACCAAAGCAAATATTGTCACAAAGCATGTAATAAAAGCAACAGGCGAGCTGCAGATAGAAAGGTATCATATAGCATTAGACATCATGAATATCTCTGAATGTCTGCAATGAGATGCAACAAACTACTATGATTGGATAGGTGCATAATGACTCTAGAATACAATGCTAACTTCAGCAATAATTCCAAACAAAGTTCCAGTTACTATTTTACCTCCATTGGAATGTAAGACCTAACGCAGCTCTAGTAGCATAGTAAACCCCAAAGTTGAGAAGAAATCCACGAACCTATTAAAAAAATCAAAGATAGTTTGTCAATACTAAAAGAGAACGGTCCATAGATAGCATGATCTTAAAATAAAACAGGAAACATGAGCCTGGCCTCCAAATTAGCACAACATAACTCAGAGAAATCAGGTCTTCAGATATCGTATATTTTGTGAGCTGCTAAGGAACTAAGGACTAATCTGGTAAGTGAAACAAATTTCAAGCAAATAAACTGTTCTACAAGAGAGCACAGTTAAATATCTAAATTACTCTCCAAAAGCTCTCCCAAGCAAATTTCTGTAAACTGGTATGCTAGATTTATGGTGGAGGATATTTGCTAGTCCTACTCTTGTTTCTCCCAAGAAATATATTTTTTATAAAGTTGAGTTATACGCTGATCATGTTCTGAATTCCATAAGGAACACAATGTGCACCAGATACGGCAGGCAAGACCACTCAACGTAGGAAAACGTGTGTGTGTGCTAACACTGTTAATTTTCACTCATGCTAAACAAACAAATAATTTTGGGGCCAGGTTGTCCATTAAAACTTCCTTTTGGCACTACAGCCTATTTCGTCAACTTCTTACAAATACTGCATAGAGAGTGCCATTCAGATACAAGTTAGATGAGTATGAAAATATCTACGAATGTATCTGTCCTGTGCAGCCATTATGAGCCCATGCGAATGGTGCAAAAGAGGGTCGCAGACTAGCAGTTGAGTTGTTATATTTTTGTTCTGGAGGTTTATCTATAGATTGACTACAGGTAAGCAGCGATGGTTAAGTAAAGTTACCTAGTGCTTTATTGAGAATCATTCTAAAACAGAAGAGCTAACCAAAAAACTAATGCTATCACAATAGTAAATAAGAAGGGAAGAGCAAAGTACCGTCGCAATGATAAGAAAAGCAGCAACCGGATATCTCTTCAGTCTGAATGGGGGAACAGAATAAATAGTGCCAAGAAATAGTCCAAGGCAGTAAAGAGAGGTAATGAAAGATCCAAAGGTCGAGACGACAATTGAGAATCCCACCACTGCAAATGCTACGACCAATAACCATGCTGTCTGCACTGAGAGATCACCGGCAGCAATAGGTAAATATGGCTTGTTTACCCTGTTCAAGTATTCAGTGGCATAAACTTAGAAATGACAGGGATAGCAGACATAGTAGTTGGCCTTACCGATATGTTGCTTCAAATGGTAATACTTCGCAACAGCACCTTTACGGAGGTAGTAAGTGCAAGTAAAAACACAATGCATGGAAGGCAATATACATACTTGTCGATTCCAATGTCATAGATCTGATTAATCCCAACAATGTAACCGTTGCCGCAGATCAATGCCACAAGCCCATAGAATGCTTTGAATACCAAGCGCCAATCTATCAACTGAGGATTCTCTATCAAAGCTCTAGCAACCAAAGCCCTGCATCAACACAACAGTTTCAGCACTACAAAATTACATCTGGTTCAGTCATTATAAATTTAAGGCTTGATGCTCACGTCGATCCCAAAGCAGTTCCTCGGATGGTGTGTGGCCTCAAAAATCTCCAGCAAGAATCCTTTAGGTCTGCTAGCGTCTTTAACAGCAGAGCTGGTCCAGCAGCACCAGCTTGAGAGCATGCCTGTGCCAGGACCATGTCAAATCAGTGTGATCGTAATGTCCGGCAGGACACATAGTCACGTAGTTTGCTTAATTAAATGCACTGATAGGTGACTATTAGTAAATAGTGCGTTCAGTCATCAGTAGTAGTCATGAAAAGTGTCTGCAAGAAGGGAAATGCTCAGGTAACCACATTCATTATGCTTGTGAGTTTTGACACTCAACGATCTCCAATTTTCCCAAAGGGCCAGCATCCAATGCTTATTTGGATTACAGTGCACTTGAGGTATACACTGTACTACTAGGGAATTATCACGGCCTACTAGGATTCAGTACATTCAGGGAACTGCAGGACTGCATCCTCTCTCCCAAGCACAAATGCAGTAAAATGCAGAATTGCTGAACTAAGCTAAGCTATCAGCGATTAGTCCGTGCTCGTGACGGAAAATAAACCTCGAATTGAGTAACCTAGACTAGAGGAAACAGCGGCTCTGATTTGCTCGAAGTTAGTGGCCCGAGATACACCGCCGATGCTGTGGCATCCAACGAATTTACCTCGCAGCATTGAATCAGAGACACGGGAACCGGAAGCTTACCCGCACGGTGTCGCGCCGGCGCTGGCGGGCAGCGCTGCAGGGGGCGCGCGGGGAGTGGGAAAAGCGGGCGGAGGCGGACGAGAAGAGGAGCGAAGCGAACGGGCGCCCGGTGCGGCCGGCAGGGGCGGGGAGGAGGCGAGCGGCGGCGGTGGTGGGCGCGTGGGAGGGTACCGGAGGAGAGGCGAGGGAGGCCATGGGGAGGGGAGCTCAGTGCCTTTCTCTCTCTCTTTTTTTCCTCCTCAGCGGCTCAGCCACCCCTCGCCATTGGTGATTGGTCGCGAGCACCGAGCGAGGGGAGATGCCACCAGGGCCGTGCGCGTGTTATCCTATGGCTGCCACGGGGACGGGTCAGAATTTCTCCTCCCATAGTCCCATTTTGAGTCTCATTCACTGTAGCTGCGATTTTATTTGTTTTTTAAAACCATGCGACGGTAGAAGACGGTGAATGTGATTTATATGTTGGAAAAGGAGTCATGCCACAGTAAGGTGGTGTGTGTCAGCAAAAGCCAGAAAATAATGATGCCCTACAGCAAATTCTGCCTAATAATAATGGATAAATCAATCTACAGCTCTTTGGCCTACTAAAGTTTAGCTTTTACTTGACGGGTGCTATCGACTCCGCTTCCTCCATCTATCTAGCTTCCGCACCGGTATGCCTTCTTGGGCAAGGGATTCTATTCGTGAGTTGCGGATGTCCGAGATGGCCTGTAGGGGTGTATGTGAATTTGGATGAGTAGGTCATCTATGAATCTAGACAGTAACACCGTGCTACGAAAATACCATTCCCCATGCCTCTAAATCCTAGTAGATCCTAGCGTTTCTTAGCTCGCTTGGTATAACCACGCACATGTATAGTCTCGAACCTCTAAAATAACATGCCACCTCTCATTTACCGAGCGAGTGTAAGATGAGATCGATGCTCCGCTTCGAGCGGCTTTTATTACCTTCTCGTGCGATGTGTGACGATTTAATTTTGTACTCACCTTTTTATTACATGCATTTGTTGTTGCATAACTTTTTGTGTGGCAATAATACTAGTCAATATTTCATCCACGCATATAAAGTTCAGCGGCTATGTGAGGACACATACCACTACTACATTACTAGTCTTATAAAAGTTGAATCATATAAATCTTTATATGTAGTTTGCCATATTATATTTCTACCACGGTTTTGGCAACCACGTGCATTTACCTTCTCGTGGATATCCGGTTGGAGATATGTCCTAGAAATAATAATAATTTAGTTATTATTTATCTCCAAGTTTATTATTAATGTTTATATCTTTATGCTATAACTGCATTGGGCACTTAGATAGCAAATACAACGTGTTCAAGAAGAAAACCTCCAATACAGGTATAGAGATATGAACAAGTAAAGTGTTCCTAATCTTGTCTCTGAGACTAGCCTATCTTGTTGTTTGATGATCATGAACTTTGTATAAGTCACATAACTATAGGAGTTTATTATCGGAATGATAATAGTACTGAACCGATCCACTGTATGATCTTGCTAAGAGACTAATCGTCAACGATGAAGGTAGCAATTGATCATATGTTTAGTTATCATTAGCTGTATTCCTTTGCTATGAGAATATCTAGTGACCGCTTATTCAACACTCATGTTTTGATTGTCACCTAACGTCCGGCCGTAACTGGGGACCATAACGGTGACTTTTGGGCGTGAACGAGAATAATGTATTGGAACAGAGATTATTCAAGAATGACACTTACTCCTCCAGTCGATGGAGAGATACATCCTCTAGGCCATCTCAGTATTATTATTGTCACACAATCGTCTGGCCAGACACAGCGTGATTTATCACGGGACAATATAAATACGGAATGAGAAAAGAGAATGATATTGGTACGAGAATTATATGTGTTATGATCGAATGGTTTGATCACACTAGAGCACATTGTCTCAATCTCGAGATATCATTGGTATCGTGTACGTAAGGGGATTAGCGTAATGAGAAACACACAGGTTCTGTCGTTCACTCATAAACACACGGGAGCCAGTACGACTGTCTAGGTCCCAATGCTGGTTATTGTCTGGTAAGCTCCTGAACATGTCTTTGTGTTTACTGAACCTTTCGGGTCACACACTTAAGCTGTGAGTCAACCTTTTATTGAGAGAATAAAGTTGTAGTATAAGTGGTAATGAGATAGTATGTTTGAATTAGAGAGAAGGCGGACATCTAATGTCCCGGGGTGATAGGAATGGTTTCCGTCATCAGTGGAAATAATCCGAAGGTTTATATAAGAGGGAAATATTTATCCAAAATATTTTGTCAGCGGACACTGGGTGTCCCGGATCATATGAAAAGTGTTTCATATGATAAGTAATTAATTCAGTGAAATATTCTGTAAAAGGAAATATTCAAATGAAGAATTAATTAGATAAAATATTATTTAATTAAATATTAATTTATTTAATTAATAAATAATTATGAAAAATATTAAATAAATAAATTTATTTGGAGCCCACCAATAGGGGGCTGCCGAGTGGGCCCATGAGGCCCACAGGGCAGCTGCAACCCCATGAGGGGCGGGTGGGGCAAGCCGAGTGCGGGGGGGAGGGACTCCCTCCTGGCCGAAACCCTAGTGGGCCGAGGGGCTTGCCCCTTCCCCAAACACCCCTCCCCTTTGGCCTACTATATAAACACCCCAACCCCCATGGGTTGAGACATAACAATTGCTCAAATCTCTCTCTTTCTAGTAGATCTCATGTGTTGAGAATTAGACGTTTTTAATTGATTAGATCTACCACCTAAACTACGTCAAAAGGCTGTCTCTCTTCGTCGGTGCTAGTAGCTCTAGGCGGCGAACGTGCTCGGCGGGTTGGCGCGGTGTACATGTGGATACTGTTAGAGCGGGGTTGCGCAAGCAGTTCCTCGACGACGGACCGGCAACAATCTCACCTCCCGGCGTGGACGTGAGATTCTTCATCAGGCTTCACCGACATCTACTTCGACAAACACAAGATCTTCCGCAACGGTGTTTGTAAGTATTCTGGATCTAGCATTATGGGGTGCCTCATATCTTCATAGATAGATCTTGCTGGCAAGGTTACGGGAAATTTTAAAGTTTTACCCGCAACCCAATATATCCAACTCAACCCTCTATTGCAAAATTCAATATTATTTATCTCCCAAACCATTAACTTGAATAACGATATATTATCAGGTTGAGAGCATCACAACAAGATCTTGTTTAATTATGTTTCACATAGAAAACTCGTCGCCACCAGGCACCAAGTTATGATATGATGGCAACCCGTACGGTGTCACGTCGGCACTAAAGGCGAGCGTAGTGTTGAAGCGAGTGGAGGCAGATGAGGATGTAAGTGAAGCCAAGGAGTTCCTTGTGGGTCTCGCCGAGGTGCGAAGGAGACAAAGACGACAGTAGCCGCGTGGGAGGCCATTGAGAGGGGAGCTCAGTAAATGCCTTTCTCTTTTTATTGCCGACGTGCCACCATGGCTGTGCGCGTGTTATGACGGGTGGGAATTTCTCCTCCCATTTTGATCAGTCTCATCTCTAATTTACTGTAGCCGCGATTTTTTTAACGCATGCGATAGTAGGAGACGGTGAATGCGATTTACCTGTTGGTACGGGAGTCATGCTACAATCAGGCGGTGTGTTTCAACGAAAACCAGAAAATAATGATATCCTACCGTAAATTTTTCTGTTAATAATGGATAAATCTGTCTACTGCTACATCTCTTTGGCAAACTAAAATGTATCCTTTACTTGACGGGTGCTATCGGCTCCGCTTCCTCCATCTATCTAGCATCCACACTGGTAGTCTTTCTTGGGCAAGGGGTTTTATTCGTGAGTTGTGCTCCTCCAAGATGGGTTGTAGGGGTGTATATGGATTTGAATGTGTAGGTTATCTGTGAATCTAGACAATAACACCGTGATACGAAGATACCATTCCCCATGCCTCTAAATCCTAGCGCTACTTAGCTCACTGTATAACCACACACATGTATAATCTCAAACCTATAAATATTATACACCTCTCCTTTAGCTAGCGGGCATAAGATGGGATCGATGCTCCGTTCGGCCGGCTTATATTACCTTCTTGTGTGATGCATGATGATTTAATTTTCTATTCAGCGTACCTTTTGATTACATGCATTTATTGTTGCACAACTTTATTTCCGGCAATAATACTAGTCAATATTTCATCCAACCATGTAAAGTTCTGCAGTTAAGCGAGAACATATACCACTACTAAATTACTTGTATTATAAAAGTTGAATCATAAAAATCTTTATATGTAGTTTACCATATTATATTTCAAGCACCGTTTTAGCAACAATGTGCATTTACCTTCTCGTGGTTATCCAACTCAACCTTCTATTGCAAAATTCAAAATTAGTTATCTCCCAAACTATTAACTCGAATAACGATATATTAGCAGGCGATATATTATCAGGTTGAGAGCTTCGCGACAAGACATTATTTAATTATGTTTAACACAAAAAACTCGTGGCCACCAGGCACCAAGTTATGATATGATGGCAAACCGTACGGTGTCAAGTCGACACTAAAGGCGAGCGTAGTGGGGAAGCGAGTGGAGGTAGATGAGCAGGTAAGTGAAGCCAAGGAGTGCCTGGTGGTTCTCGCGGAGGTACGAAGGAGACAAGTGGCGGCAGTAGCTGCGTGGGAGGCCATGGAGAGGAGAGCTTAGGGTGTGTTTGGTAGCCTGCGTGTGTTCAGAATGTGTTTCCCACTAGAGCCAGTCTGGATTTATACAGGTTGAGCTGAGATTTGGTGGTGTGTTTGGTGGCTTGCATGGGTTGAGACAAGCTAAGGTGAGAAGTTGTTTGGTGGCTTGTATGCGTTGGGCTATGCTGAGGTCAAAGTTCACAAATACGAAATTACAAACATGACCTAATTATTACAGAAAGGTCCTTGACAAAAATTAAAAAAGCAATCAAATCCCATGGCAGCCGTGGCGGTGGGTGGGTGCTCGCCGGCGCAGGAGCAGGAGCTCGGCGGGCGTGGCGAGGGGAGGGCGCTCTCCGGCGCAAGAGCGGGCGCTCGCCGGCGCGAGGAGCTCAACGTCCGTGGCGAGGGGCGGAGGAGGTTGCGCCCTTGCGGAGCTAGGCTCTACCGGCGGAGCTAGGCGGCGCAGGAGCAGGAGCTTGGCGGCTGTGGCGAGTGGCGGGCGCTCGAAGGCGCAGCCGGTGCTAGGAGGCGGCGTTGGGCGGCGTTAGGAGGTGGTATTGGCCGGCGCTGGGCAGCGGCGCCGGCAGGTGCGGGCTCTGGCGATTTTTGGCGGATGGAGAATCGAGAGTGCGGGGACGAAATGAGATGCGGGGCGGAGGGTGCTCGCGGGCCGACGCTCGATGGGGCCCACACGTGGGGATTTTTACGTATGAGCTCGCCCAGGCTGCGTTGAGAAGCTCGATTCGAGCTTCACAACTGGGCAGGGCTGTGGAGCATTTTTCGTATGAGGTGGACATGGCCCAAAGAAGCAGACCGGGCTACCAAACAGCTGAAAGTTGGGTGGGGGAGATTTTCTGAGGCCAACCGGGCTACCAAACACGCCCTTAGTAAATGTCTTTCTCTTTTTTTTCCTCCAATTCCACGGGGACAGGTGAGAATTTCTCCCCTTTTGATCTCCTTCAAAAATCACAAGCGGCAATTTTATTGATTTCGAAGAAAGAAAATGCGACAGATCGCATGTTTACAATAGTGATAGATCATGCTTCCCTATCGACAAATACTAGCCTGGAAAGGAAAGCTCGATTCACAATGTCATATTCTGAGTTGCCATCGTCAAAGAGTTGGTGTAGTTTTGCATCAAGATTTAGATATGTAGGTTATCGATGAATCTAGACAACAACACCTTGATACAAAGATTCCTTTCCCCATGCCTCTGAAAGATAAGACGCAGGTTTAGGGTTTCGTGGTAGACTAAACGCCTCCACCTCTTCTATATATATATATACACGGCAGGTTTACAGAGATTACACATACCTATACGTATACAAATACATCACGTACGGTACATGACCGATTCTCAACACGCCCCCTCAATCTAAACTATTACTACATACAAGGTTTAGATTGGTTCTAAATCGGTCTAACATCTGCCGTGTGGCTGGCTTAGTAAAGACATCAACTAACTGATCATTAGAAGAGATGAACCTCACCACTAAGGCGCCATCAGCAACTTGCTCTCGCACAAAATGGAAATCGATCTCAATGTGCTTGGTTCGAGCGTGAAACACCGGATTCGCCGTGAGGTAAGTAGCCCCTAGGTTGTCACACCATAAAACTGGAACTTGCTGTTGGGAAACACCTAGTTCTGTAAGCAAAGAACTGACCCACATAGCTTCAGCTGCTCCATTTGCTAGTGCCTTATATTCTGCCTCGGTGCTAGATCTCGAGACGGTGGGCTGCTTCTTCGAACTCCATGATATAAGGTTCGGACCCACAAAGACTGCAAAACCGCTCGTAGAGCGTCTGTCATCAACACATCCAGCCCAATCTGCATCGGTAAATATACTGACATTCTGCTGTGGTGACTTACGAATGCGTAGGCCGGTGTCCAATGTTCCTTTAACATAGCGCAAGATACGCTTGACTGCCTCCCAATGAACTTCAGTAGGTTGAGAGAGAAACTGACACACCTTGTTCACCGCAAAAGAAATGTCCGGACGTGTAAGAGTTAAATACTGCAGGCTGCCAACAACACTGCGATACCGAAAAGAATCCTCTGTACCTAGTAGGGCACCAGTATCTCGAGCAAGTTGCTTTAGTGTCCAGAGGAGTGGGAGTGGGTTTACAATTCTCCATACTGACCCGATGTAACAAGTCAAGTGCATATTTGCGCTGCATAAGTGTCATGCCCCCTGAATTGTACGACACTTCCAGTCCGAGGAAGTATTCCAGAGTGCCCAGATCCTTGATAGGAAAAGTGTCCGAGAGAGAGCGAACAAGACCCTCAACTACTGCAGTAGTGGAACCAGCAATAACGATGTCATCAACATAGACCAACATGAAAACCTGGACACCACCCTGGTTGAAGATGAACAGGGACGTATCAGCCTTGGAAGGAACAAAGCCAAGCTGAAGTAAGCGAGCACTCAAGCGAGCATACCAAGCTCGAGGGGACTGCTTCAGTCCATATATAGCACGCTGCAATTTGCACACATGAGACGGGTACCGAGCATCCTCAAAACCGGGGGGCTGCTGCATATAGACATCCTCTGACAAGAAACCATGAAGGAAGGCATTGCTGACATCAATCTGACGAAGAGTCCATCCTCTAGAGACTGCAAGTGAAAGAACCAGGCGAATACTCGCGGGCTTGACAACTGGACTAAATGTATCACCGTAGGGTGAAGCCGCGAGCAACGAGACGAGCCTTGTGCTTCTCAATAGAACCATCGGGACGATGCTTGGTCTTGAAAACCCACTTGCTGCCAACAATATTGATGCCAGGCGGTCGAGGAACCAATGTCCAGGTCTTCGTCTCAGAGAGCGCTGAGAATTCTTCAGACATTGCGGCACGCCATTCCGGTTCCTGGAGCGCATCCTGATGAGAGACCGGGGCCGCAAAGAGAGCACGCCGGCGCGGATTATACCGCACCATGTCGGGGTAGATCTTCTCGCGACGAGTGTTGTCGCGGAGGCGCGTGACCATGCCGTGGCCAGGAGTCGAAGCCGAGGTAGCAGGAGCTGTCACAGTCGGCTCGACGTGCTCGAGTGAAGAAGCAGGAGCCGCGCCGGGCGACCCAGATGGTGGCGATGAAGAGCAGCCACGGGTGGCTGAGCCCGGCGATGAAGGAGCAGCCGACTCGCGTGTGTCACGCGCGTTCAGCTCACTCGACTCGCGTGTGTCCAGCTCGCTGGAGCCAGGAGACGCAGCGCCCATGTGAGGAGCATGAGGAAACGTGTCCAGGCCATGCACATGCACGTCCATGTGCTGGACGTCAATCGGACCTGCTGCCTGGACATGCAAAACATCATCTGGAGAAAACAGATTAGTGGACAAATAGGACAAGTCATATTGACGCACATGGTCACTCGTAGCCGGTTCAGACGCAGGAAAAGTGATAGCCTCACGGAGAGTAGGAAGATCGACCGTAACCCCCGGAGTGGCATACGGGAAGACGGACTCATCGAAGACGACGTCACGGGATATATATACACGACCGGTGGACCTATCGAGACACTTGTAGCCCTTGTGCATAGGACTATAGCCTAAGAAGACACACATCTTAGATCGAAACTCAAGCTTGTGAGCGTTGTACTTGCGAAGACTAGGCCAGCACGCACAGCCAAAAATACGGAGAAACTCGTAATTCGGCTGGATTCGAAGGAGTCGAAAAATAGGAGTATCCTTGTTAAGGACCGGAGTAGGCATGCGGTTAATCAAGTAACACGCAGTCAAAAAGGCTTCGTCCCAAAAACGTAATGGAAGAGACGAATGAGCAAGCAAGGCGAGACCCGTCTCAACCAAATGACGGTGCTTGCGTTCAGCGACTCCGTTTTGCTGGGAGGTATGAGGACAAGATACACGGTGAGAGACACCGGTGCGCTGAAAATACTGATGTAGCCTGTGATATTCGCCGCCCCAATCGGACTGGACGGCCTTAATTTTAGTGTCTAAAAGAAGCTCAACATGAGCTTGAAAAGCATAAAACACTTGCTCAACATCAGACTTGTGCTTAAGAAGATAAATCCAGCAAAAACGGGAGTAATCATCAATAAAACTAACATAATATTTAAAACCACCGGAAGAGGCCACAGCAGGACCCCAAACATCAGAATGAACAAGCTCAAGAGGCGCAGTGGTAACACGATGAGACAAATTATAAGATAATTGATGACTTTTAGCACACTGACATGCATCAGAAATCGAAGGAGTATCAACTGGAACACAAGATAAATCATGGTTCTTAACAATGTTGTGAACTATATTATTTGAAGGAGTATCAACTGGAACACAAGATAAATCATGGTTCTTAACAATGTTGTGAACTATATTATTTGTAGGATGACCTAGACGCTGGTGCCACTGAGACGATGTAGTCTTGGCACCGGAAAGAGCATGACGAGACGACGACGACGATGCATGACTAAACGGGATGGGATAGAGTCCTCCATGACTTCTACCATGAAGCAGAATTCTCCGTGTGGCCTTGTCCTTTACACAGAAAAAATTACGGTGAAACTCAACAAAGACATTGTTATCACAAACAAGGCGATGGACTGAAAGGAGATGCTGGTTGATGTTTGGGACGTGAAGGATATTATTCAGTTTTAAATGTGAACCGGCTAAAGATGAATGACCAATGTGGGCAATAGACAAACCTACACCGTTGGCCACTTGAACTTGATCCGTCCCGCCATAACGCTCTTGCATGTGGAGGCGCTGAAGATCGTTCGTCAGATGATCTGTAGCCCCGGTATCCATGATCCAGGGAGGAGAGGCGTGGGAGCTTGTTGAAGCAGAGTTCCCGGAGCGCTGGTTGTTGGCACGTACGAAGTCGGGGTTGTAGCGGTTCCGACAATCCGACGCGAAGTGCCCCCAGTTGCCACAGATTTGGCACCGAGGACGTTGACGGCGACCACCGTTCTGGCGGTTTCCACTGCCGTTGCCGCCACCATAGTTAGGGCGACCATTGCCGCCACCGTGGGGCTGGCCGTACCCGCCTGAGTTCTGGCCGTACCCGCCTCCACCAGCGTTGTACTGGCCACCACCGTAGCCAGCGTTAGCGCGACCTCCGTTGCCCCCGCCATAGCCGGGCTGGTAATTGCCAGCCAAGGTTCCTCCACCAGATGAGGCCGGCGATGGAGGCGTGGGCGCACGCGGCTGCCAAGGGGCACCGCTGCTCCCACCAAAAACACCAGGGCGAGATGCTGCGTTGGCGGAGGAAGACCACTCCACGGTCTCGGCCTGCTGTGCCTGAAGCGCCTCGAAGGAGAGGACATGAGAATAAAAATCGGCATACGCGACGGAGACGTTACCGACAGTGAGGGCACCGGCGATGGAGTTGTAACCGGGGCCGAGACCGGTGATGATGTAATCGACGAGCTCGTCGTCGGTGATAGGGGCGCCGGCGGTGGCCATTGCATCAGCGAAGCTCTTCATCGTGTGCATGTACATCGCCGCCGACATGTCTCCCTTCCTCGTCGTCTGCAGTTGACGACGGATGTGCCGCACGTTTGCGCGGTTCTGAGCAACAAACATGGTGTGAACGGCAGCCCACACTGCTGCCGCCGTCTTGCAGCCGATGAGCTGCGTGGAGATGTCCTCATCCATGGAGGAAAGCAGTGCTCCGATCACCTTCTGGTCCAGCGCCCACCAACGCGCATACTCGGGGTTGGGGACGTCCTTGGCGGCAGCACCGATACCTTCAATGATGGTCTTCGCCGGAGCGGGCACGGAATTGTCGAGGAAGCCGTGCAGATGCGCGCCGCAGAGGTTCGGCAGCGTCAATCCTCGCCACAACATGAAGTTGGAGCTGTTGAGGCGGACAGCAACGGGCAGAATCGCCATGGCCGGGGTAGAGGTCACCGGAGCGGAAGCGGAGAGGGGTGAGATGATCGGGCCGATTATATTACCTTCTCGTGTGATGTGCGGTGCTTTAGTTTGGTGCCAACCCTTCAATTCCATCCAATTAGTTGTTCAGTATTAACTGTGGCAACCAGCCAACCACTCGTGCAAAGTTCTGAAGTTATGCGAGGACACACAGGAAGCAGATTTGCAGCTCCCGAGCACCAGTGAACCTGATATTTTAAAATTTTGAAAATTTTAAATTTATGTTTCAAAAAAATCCGAATTTTTTTCCTAAGATACATATGCATGTTTCTTACGTGCGTGCAAATTTATGGTGAAAAAAACGTCGTATTTCGAGCTGTATAAAAATAACAAAATTCTAGTCAGTAAAAAGTGTGTTGAATCTGTCAGAAATTTCACTTTTTTGCCTAGACCAAACTATAATGAATTTCTTTACGAAATTTCTGGCGTACCTGCGGGATATGTATGTGTGCTGGTGTGAATTTTTTCAGAATTTTTGGAAGCAAAAAAGTGCGATTTTCAAAAAATTCAAATAACGAGAGCACTGATGCTCGGGAGCTGCTGCGGATTTCCGGGACACATACCATTATACTTCACTCTTAGGAAGTGGAATGATATATATTTGTACTTCTTTAACTAGCTATATTTTATACCGACATGAAAGTAATATTCATACTATTATTTCAATAAACGGATGCATTTATATAAGATTAATTGAAATCATCAAACTTCTCTTGGTACGGGTGAGAATATCTCTCCATTTGGTGTCGTCACAAATCACACGCTGCAAATTTCTTGATTTTGAGTAGTAGGGGTTATTTTTGACATAACGGGTGTTATAGATTACAGATTTGCTAAGCCTCATGTGACTAGATTAACTTAAGTCTTAGTGGACTTAGAGGACCTCGTCCGTTCTGAAGCTGAGATTCGTGCATAATTTGTTGTTTGCTAAACGATTGAAAGAAAAATAAAATGCACTCAGTGTTTAGAACATGCAATCTGCTGCTGTAATTAGCCAGTTATAAACCAAAGGGCCAGCCGATTTGGCTAATTAAGTACAATAATTTTATGTTTTTGTTATGTTACCCGCGACTCATCTCATGATTGCTTATTTTGTTTCATTCTTACGTTTTCCTTATTATTCATAGTTATTTACTGTTCTCTTGTTCTAACGGTAGGTTGGGTGGAGAGACATAATCGTGTGTGCGAGAGGAAACTTTATCAAGTTTAGATATAGTGTAACTCTAACCTGTTTTTGTATATGAGTTATACTTTCAAAAAATATGTCGAACTAACAACCATTTTTCGACACACACTGTAGTTTTCTCAAGAAATGTTCAGTTAGTAAGTGGTTTTTGAACTAAGTTGCTTTTTTCTTTTAAAAACTGTTCGTAGCAAGGTTACCGATACGAGTTGCACCTTTTCAAGAAATGTGCAACTCTCACCGGTTTTATATTAGGAGTTACATTTTTCTCGATAAATGTGCAACTAACAACCATTTTATCATATGGTTTGCAGTTGTCTAAGAAAAATGTAATTAACATCGGTTTTGAAAAGAGTTGTACGTTTTTCAAGAAACATGCAAGTAACAACCAGATTTTTGATACGAGCTACGTTTTTTCAAAAAAATGTGCAACAAGTATCCAAATCCTATATGAGTTGCAACTTTTCCAAGACACGTTCAATTAGTAAGAGTTTTTTAAAACGATTTGCACTTTTCTAGAAAAATTGGCATCTCCAATATGTTTTCGATACGATTTTGCATTCTCCCTGAGAAATGTGCAACTAACGGCCACTTTTCCAAATGAGTTGTACTTTCCTCAAGAAACGTGCAATTAGCATCATTCGAACGAGTTGCACTTTTCTCAAGATATGTGCATCTACAAGCGATTTTCATTTCAGTTACACTTTTCTCAAAAAAAAGTGCAATTACAGTCGGGTTTTCTATATGAGTTGCATTTTTTTTAAAGCAATATGCATCTAGCAACTATTTTCCATACAAGTTGTACTTTTCTCAAGAAACATACAATTAGCATTATTTTCGAAACGAGTTGCATTTTTCGAAGGATATGTACAACGACAAGCTATTTAAAAAAATATTAGAGACCTCCAAGGCCACGGTGCGAGGAGTGGGGGAAGAGAGCGGACATAGGTGAGCAGGAGGGTGGGGAGGCAAGGAAGGCGCATGTGGAGGAATCTAGGGCCGGTGGCGGATGCGTGGGAGGGGGCGCGGGCGAGAGAAGCGATGGGGAGCGGAGTCCAGCCCTGTTTTTTTCCTTCCTCGGCCACCCATAGGTTGCAAGTAGGGAGCAAGCAAGCGAGCGGAGATGCCACGAGGGCCGTTCATGTATTAGCATATGGTTGAGGTATGTGTTTTAAGTTACAAGCTTGCAGGTTTCACTTTTAACTCTAACAACATCACTATTTTTAAAAATATTAAACTCCACACACTTGCTGTGTGCCTTGTTCAAATCGTAGCGGATGCTATGCATGTCCCGATCTGGACAGTGTACAGATCGACATTCCAGAGCCGCAATATGCAACGATGCATCATAGAAATGAATATTGGAGTGAAGCTAGCTTACTGGAGCATCTAGCCAGTGACATCTGATATCCACGGGAAGATGTTATTCTTGATGCCTCTAAATCCTAGCATGCTAATCCAAAAATAAAATCCTAGCATGCCCTAAATCCCCTTGTATGTGTGTATGGAGTTGGATAACCAAACCACACATGACATCCATCCGAAATTGCAGTGAACCTCGTATATGGTGAACATAATATGGGATCAACGCTCTTCGGCAGGTTTATATTGTCTTTCCATTGTGAGAGTGGCGTGCGAAACTTTACTCTTCTACCAACTTTTTGATTCTTACATTTTTTGTTGTAATATTTGCAATTTTAAAGCCTGGCAATCATTTATAGTTCACTTATCACCAAAAAATATAACTTTCTATTGAGCCAATTTACGCCGTCCAATTTTGATGCTTCTATACAAATTTTATGTGGACATAACTTGTTTATGTATTTTGGTATACATAATCAAGGGCCAAATGTTTCATTTCTTGCGGCATATTTCACATTTTAAATTGTTTTCCATGTGCTTTAAATATACTAATAAATTTAAAATAGAAACTATAATTGTAAGTACATAAATTTGTCGTAGATGTTTAGTTTAGTACATCAACTTGTAAATGGTTTAGCTTCTTCCATGAAGTGGCATAACTGATACACCTTAGGTCCATATCAGGGAAATCAGTCGAGCTAATGACAACATGGGATGCTTACCTAGACCGTTTGCATAATGTCCAACCAGACGCTATGCTCATAGTTTGACTAACTAATCAGATTTATTCTTGAATATCAACGAACTGAGTTCATAAATTATTAGTTCTAGCAATAATAATAGCATTTAACAAACTCATGCAAAGTTATGAAACTATGTGAGCTCTCTCTCTCTCTCTCTCTCTCTACATGAGCATGGGCAATCACAAGAATCACCCCTTTACGGTGTTGTCTGCATCCTTTCATACAACACTTATGAATTAGTATTGAGGACGAGGTCACTAGTGTAGGGATGATTTACCTTCTCGTAGTCATCCAACTCAACCTACTATTCAAAAATTCAAAAATAATTATCTCCCAAACTGTTGATTGGACTAATGATTCATGTTCAAGGTTGAGAGCTTCGCAACAAGATCTATTTTAATTATGTTTACAATAATCAGCACCACCAACTACCAATTTATGATATGATGGTTACAATGTGAAAGATTGCCAAGTACTCCCTCCGATCCATATTAGTGGGCATAGCTTTGTCTAAATTCATATGTATCTAGTTAAGTATTTAGACTAGATACATGTGTATCTAGACAAAGTTGTGCCCAGTAATATGGATCGGAGGTAGTACTATTTTTATGTTATGTAGCAATTGTAGAGAGGACAGTAAGGAATGAAGTAGTTATTAGGTAATAAAGTGATGGTATCATATTTTAGAATTACTATAATCAAATCTTACATACGCTGGAGTTATCTTGAGTAAGTAGGTAATTAAGTGACCATAGTCTGCTAGTGTCTTCCACAGCGGAACTGGTCCAGCAGCACCAGCTTGAGAGCATGCCTGTGTACCAGGACCATGTCAAATCAGTGTGATCGTAATATCCGACAGGACACAATCACACAATACATAGTTTTGTTTAATTAAATGCACTGATATGTGACTATCAGCAAAGATAGTAGTCATGAAAATGTCTGCAGGAAGGGAAAGGCACATGTAATCTCATTTATCATACTTGTGAATTGTGATAATTCCCCGATCTCCAGTTTTTCCAAAGGGCCAGCACACAACGCCCGTTTGGTCTACAACGCAATCGAATCATCGACGACAGTACTAGGGACTTGTCACGGAAATGTGTGGGATTCAGGACATTCAGGGAACTGCAGGAATGCATCCTCTCCCCCAAGCACACATGCAGTAAAATCAACTTGCTGGAACTAAGGTAAGCTTTCAGCGGTTAGTCCGTTCTCGTGGCGGAAATCAAACCTCGAATTGGGTAATCTAGAGGAAACAGCGGCTCTGATTTACTCGGGTTACTGGCGCGAGATACACCGCCGATACTGGCATCCAACAAGTCTACCTCGCAGCATTGAGTCAGAGACACGAGAACGGGACGATTACCCGCACGGTGTCGCGCCGGCGCTGGCGGGCCGCGGGCGGCGCTGCAGGGGGCGCGCGGAGAGTTGGGGAAGCCGGCGGAGGTGGACGAGAAGAGAAGCGAAGCGGACGGGCGCCCGATGTGGCCGGCTGGGGCGCGGAGGAGGCGAGCGGCGGCGGCGGTGGGCGCGGTGGAGGGTATTGGAGGGGAAACGACTACACGAGGGAGGCCATGGAGAGGGAGCTCAGTCTGCGCCGTTCCTTTTTTTCCGCCTCCTCAGGAGTTAATTGCATAAACCACGACAATTGGGGCTAGATCTACAGAAAACTACCACTTTACGAATTATTTACAAAAATCACCGTTTTCGGGGTAATGCGTCGCAAGAATCACTGATTGGCAAGTTGACACACTCTAAGTAAGAATATGACAAACGGAGCCCGCTGTCAGGTCCACATGGCAGGAGTTAATTGCAGAAACATACGACAATTGGGGCTAGGGCTACAAAAAACTACCACTTTACGAATTATTTGCAGAAACCACCGTTTTCGGGTGATGCGTCGCAAGAAATACTGATTGGCAAGTTGACACGCTCTAAGTAAGAATATGACAGGCGGGCCCGCTGTCAGGTCCACGTGGCATGATTAAACGGTCAAGGGAGACACACATTGTATTGCTTATAATTTTTTTTTTTTTGAAAATATTCGAAGGAACTTAAAACAACCAAAAATATATGCACGGGGCGCAGGCGCGCAGTCAGCCACCTGCTCTCTCTCATCGCCGCTACTCCAGCCGCTTCGTGCTGCACGCCGGCCATGCGCCGCCTCCGCATTCATGTCGCGCCGGAGGAAGCCCGCCGAGGTCGAGGCCGCAATGCGCACTGGTCACCGCTTCCGTCCGGAGCAATGACAACGTGACCGAGGGTGCCGCCGCCGTGCCCATGTGGCTCTACAGAAGTTGGCGGCACCTAGACGACTGCCTCATGGCGAGCACGCGCGGGGCACGTTGTACGATGTTGGCGCCGCGGTCGGCGGCTGCCTCGTGGCGAGCACGCGCAGGGCACGCGCTAGACGCAGCGGGGACGCGGTCGGCTGTTCCACGACGGCTCCCTCCTGGCAAGACGCACGAGAGCTTCGTCTTCCTTAGAGCGTGTCAACTTGCCAATAAGTGCTTCTTGCGACGCATCACCCCGAAAACGGTGGTTTTTGCAAATAATTCGTAAAGTGGTAGCTTTTTTACCCCTAGCCCCAATTGTCGTAGGTTTCTACAATTAACTCCTGCTGCCACGTGGACCTGACAGCGGGCTCCGCCTGTCATATTCTTACTTAGAGCGTGTCAACTTGCCAATCAGTGCTTCTTGCAACGCATCACCCCGAAAATTGTGGTTTCTGCAAATAATTCGTAAAGTGGTAGTTTTTGTAGCCCTAGCCCCAACTGTCATAGGTTTCTGCAATTAACTCCCTCCTCAGCCATTGGTGATTGGTCGCGAGCAACGAGCGAGGGGAGATGCCACCAGGGCCGCGCGCATGTTGGTATGTTACTATGGCTGCCACGTGTACGGGTGGGAATTTCTCCTCCCATTTTGAGTCTCATTTACTGTATCCGCGATATTATTGCGACGGTAGAAGATTTTTTTCAAGAACATGCAAAGCTTTGCATGTCATGACATTAAGAAGGGGAATAGTGTTACTGTAATTGGTTACAACGCAACACAAAACTGCAACACCACACTGCTAAACAGCCTGGCACCACTACAACTACTCCTCCCTACTATCTACCTTTCTTCTCGCCCTCAACCACAGCTCAAACTCGTCCTGAATCAGCCTGATGATGGTGGTGTTTGTAGCCTGTTTTCTCTCAAAGTTCCTGTCGTTTCTTTCGAGCCACAGACGTCGGCAGACAGCTATAGCTAAGGTCGTCAGCTCCCGTTTCCTCTTCCTTGGGCGACACATTCCCAGCTTAGGCCACCAAATCCTCAAGGTACTTGTTAGTGTTGGACAGAAGGCATTCAACCCTCTGTTAGATAGGACCTGGAACCATATCTCGCGCGCCGTGGGACACTGCATAAGCAGGTGATCCATAGTTTCCGGCGCCTGATCACAGAGGAGACAAACTGCTGGACCCTGGAGTCCCTTCCTGCTCAGTCTATCTCCAGTCCAGCAACGACTACGGAGGGCAAGCCACATGAACAACTTCTCCTTCAGCGGCGCCCAACTACTCCACAAATTTTCAGCGTAATCTGCTTCCACATTTCCCCGGAAGTATGCCACATACGCCGAATGTGCCGTATAGCATCCGTTTGCAGTAAGTTTCCATCTGAATCTATCTGAATCCTGCACCAAAGGTGGTGCCCTGCCAATGGCCTGCCACAACAGAATGTACTGTACTATTGCTGGCACCGAAAGAATTCCTGAAATTTTGTTGATCCACTGATTTCCCTCCAAAGCCTCAGCAACAGTCATACGAAGAGCACTGTTGGAAAAGGAGTAATGCCACAATAAGGTGGTGTGTGTCAGCAAAAGCCAGAAAATAATGATGCCCTACAGCAAATTTTCCCTAATAATAATGGATAAATCAATCTACAGCTCTTTGGCAGACTAAAATTTAGCTTTTACTTGACGGGTGCTATCGACTCCGCTTCCTCCATCTATCTAGCATCCGCACCGGTATGCATTCTTGGGCAAGGGATTCTATTCGTGAGTTGCACTTCTCCGAGATGGCCTGTAGGGGTGTATGTGAATTTGGATGAGTAGGTCATCTATGAATCTAGACAATAACACCGTGCTACGAAAATACCATTCCCCATGCCTCTAAATCCTAGATCCTACCGTTTCCTAGCTCACTTGGTATAACCACGCACATGTATAGTATCAAACCTCTCAAATAATATGACACGTCTCATTTAGCGAACGAGCATAAGATGGGATCGATGCTGCGCTTCGAGTGGCTTATATTACCTTGTTATGTGACGTGTGACGATTTAATTTGGTACTCACCATTTGATTGCATGCTTTTGTTGTTGCACAACTTTATTTGTGTGGCAATAATACTAGTCAATATTTCACCCACTCATGTAAAGTACCGCAGGTATGCGAGGACACATACCATTACTATGTTACTAGTCTTATAAAAGTTGAATCATATGTATGTCTATACGTAGTTTCCTATATTATATTTCTAGCACCATCTTAGCAACCAAGTACATTTATATATGATATTAACCATTATGTTTAATTTAAATTAGCAAACTCGCCTAGGTGGTAGTTTCCACAAAGTTTTGCTTATCGCTTGTCCCATCTACATACGAACAACAAAACACGGTTTAAGTTTGGATGCTACATTTTACTCTACACATGCAAGTCCACTATCTCTCTAAAAATCAACATTAAATCTCTCTTTCTTTATCGATCTTGATCTTGGCATCGACATTGGTCACAAGTGTTATTTTTCTTGTGCTCCGAATCATAATCCCGTTTTATCATATATGGAGTCCTACCGGAATAAGCCATGTCTACAACTCCGTTTCGTGTCCTCCAAGACAGAGAGTTGTTTGTCCCCCATATATAGCTAGAGGTAGTCATAGAATAGATCGTGAGATTGAGAGAGATCCACCAGATCCATAGCACGAGAATGGGTTTGTCCTCTCGTGCATTGTAATACTCCTCCCGATTATAGTGATACGCCTTCGTGCGTTCCGTGGTTTTTTCCCGTAAGGGTTTTCCACGTAAAAATCTGTGTTCTTGTTATTTGTTTGATCTACTTTTGCTGTGCAGTTTTACAACAAGTGGTATCAGAGCCGAAGGATTCGGCGATCCGCTGCTCCGAGAGACTTTCCGCTGTGCTCCCGGGCCAGCACGACGCAGCTTCAGATTTGGATCGACGGCCCGCAGGTGGCGGCGTCATGCAGCTATACCAAAGATCGAGGTACGTTTATGAGATCAGATCGGACGGAGATTTTGCAGTTGCTTTGACGTTCTGTGCGATGTCCTTGCGATTCTCGTTTTCCGCCGCGGTCGTCTGTCGCGACACGCCGAGATCGCTAGCTCCGTCATGCTTTTTCTTGTGCGTGTGCAAGTCTGGCCAGGTTGATGCCCGTGAGTTCCCACGAGGACAGGCCCGGTCGCATGTGCAGAAGAGGAAACCAGATCGATCTAGAAAATCAGTCCCGAGGAGATAAGGCAGCCTTGTTCAAAAAAAAAAAAAAAGAGGAGATAAGGCAGCTGCGTTGCTGCTACTTACGTGAGGACTAATCTATGCCTTTGATCTTTATTTAAATCTCCAATTGCTATGTCCACTCCAACCAGCTACCAGGGGCTATTTAACCTCAGTTTGTTTACTCGCAATTTAGTTCTGCAAGGAATAGTTTTTTGGCTTGTACTACTTGTGCACAGATTATCGGCTCATGGTTATCATAAAGTACGATCTTTGTTGTTGAATCGTGACACAAGGTTTTTTCTTATGGCAAGTCAAGATGCGGGCATTATTGGCGTAAGCCGTCTATGAGGATGCACTGGTTAGTTTTGTTTTTAAGGTGGAGTTTCCTGCATGGAGATATATTGCTGCAATTTATGAAGAACACAATTCAGTTATCAGAAAAGAAAATTATGGAGGAGGTAATTATTTAAGCCTGTTGGTAGCCAGCATATACTCTTTGCTCTCCAGAGATTTTTGCTGTTATGTATGTGAAGGTTTTATTCAGTTCGTGATGAGGATCAGTTATGGTGCAAGAAGATTTGTTGTCTGCTAGATACTACAACATTTAGTACTGTTAAGATTTCAGTACAATTCAGCTGTCGTTGCTCTTTGTGAGAGGTCTATTGCAGAGTTGATGCTCCGTTGCATGTTGAGAAGATTCTTTCATCCGACAGTTGTTCTATAGGGGCAAAATTTTGACCATGTCATGGATTTTTCATTACCGTCGGCAGTTTTTTGGTGTACGTGATGCCATCGTACCATATGCTCTTACATGAGTATTATTTGTCGAGGTTTGTGCTTTTCAGATTTTGGTAGCACGTTCAGATTCCATGGGATGAGTTCTTCACAATGCTATGTGCATCTAGATGTTGCACTATTGAGCTATGCGCTCGTTCAGGCACCACAGGAGATATGATGACTTATGTCATTTGATGATTGAGCAGTTTCAGTTTTGGAGGTCAGTGGCACAGACTCAGACTTTTATTGGGAGATCCAAGTTTCGTTCGTCTGCTTTGTTGACAGCTGTGTTGTTTTCCGTACGACCTACCGTTGATTTGCTCATTATGGTTTCAAGAGAAGTTTATTCGTCCTATGGACGTTTGAAGACACAAGGTTTACTTGTGCTGACTTTAATTGAGGAGTTGATACTATCTATGACTGTTATAGAGGATTCGTCTCAACGTGGAGTGTTATTTTTCTTGTGCTCCGAATCCTAATCCCGTTTTACCATATATGGAGTCCTACCGGAATAAGCCATGTCTACAACTCCGTTTCGTGTCCTCCAAGACAGAGAGTTGTTTGCCCCCCCCCCCCATATATAGCTAGAGGTAGTCATAGAATAGATCGTGAGATTGAGAGAGATCCACCAGATCCATAGCATGAGAAGGGGTTGTCCTCTCGTGCATTGTAATACTCCTCCCGATTATAGTGATACGCCTTTGTGTGTTCCGTGGTTTTTTCCCGTAAGGGTTTTCCACGTAAAAATCTGTGTTCTTGTTATTTGTTTGATCTACTTTTGCTGTGCAGTTTTACAACAACAAGAACCAACCCATTGGGTGTTGTTTGCCTCCCCTCAAACACCCCTATGAATTAGCCTCGAGAATGAGGGCAATAATGCAAAATAATTTACCTTCTCGTGGTCATCCAACTCAACCACTCTATTGCAAAATTCAAAATTATTTATCTCCCAAATCATTAACTTGAATAACGATATATTCTCAGGTTGAGAGCTTTGCAACAAGAACTCGTTTAATTAAGTTTCACACAAAAAACTCGTCGCCATCAGGCACAGAGGTATGATATGATGGCAACTCGTACGGTGTCACGTCGACACTAAAGGCTAGCGTAGTGGGGAAGCGGGTGGAGGTAGATGAGGAGATAAGTGAAGCCAAAGAGTGCCTGGTGCGTCTGGCCGATGTGCAAAGGACACAAGTGGCGGTAGTAGCCACGTGGGAGGCCATGGGGAGGGGAGCTCAGTAAATGCCTTTCTCTTTTCTTCGAGATAATGACAAAAAACCACCACAATTGAACACGAGTTGACGCAGAACCACCACCTTTGGGTTTTCCGACACATAAATACCACTATTGGGGCTACCTTGTGACGCGGAGCACTGATCACACGTTGTTAGCGTTATAACAGTTTTTCTGGCAGGTGGGACCCACCTAACGGGTCTACGTGGCAAAAAAAAGAAAAGAAAAAAGGCAAGGGGAAGAGAGGCCTGGTCAACGCACGCACGCGCCGGCAAACTATTGAGCCAACGCTCTGCATGATGAGTGCATCCGCCCCGAGCGGCTCCTCTGTCCGGCCGCCGTTGCGTGCCTCTCCGGCGAGGTCGCCGCCCCTGCTAGCCGAGCGCGGCCGCGGCCCCCCCCTGGTCAGGTGCTTCACGTGCCGCCCCCGGACCGTGCGCGCAGGTACAACAGGCTCGCTTGTTCGTCCGGCCGCCGTGCTCCTTCGTGCGCCGCCATGGGAGTGTGTCGCCGGAGCTCCTCCGGGGACCATTTCGCAACCTACTGTCACCAATCGACTCCCCTCGTAGTTCTCCTTCGAACCCCTCGCTTCCCGTTCTCAATTTCGAGCTGGAGCAAGGAAATCGTACCCGCCCGAGCTCGGCCGTGCAGTTCATCCTCGCGTCAATATGACGCCCGAGAAAATGCAGGCGTGGGAGCGGCCGCCGAGGACGCGGAGCGCGGCTGCTGCCGCTCCATCGAGCCTCTCACTCCTCCGCATCCGCGCCGGGACACCACCCTCGCCGCCACCACGCGCCTCGGTGGCGTCCAGTGGCCGCTCGCCTGCGACGTCGCCGCCGTCAAGCTCGGGCCCTGCTGCTACTCCTCCCTCGCCGTCCCGCTGATGACCCGGCCCTTGACTTGCTCCATTACGGCCTCACGCTCCCCGCGCCTCGACGGCGTCCTCGAGCTTATTCCTCGACGCCGTGTGCTTGGCGTGCCGGGAGGAGCTGTTCCGCAAAGGATCGGGGTGGACTGGCTTCCACCGCGAGGAGGAGTACGAGAGGACACGGATCCTCGCGGTGGGGATGCGGTGCGAGGCGGCCGGGCGTCAGGTGCTGCCGCGGTCGAACTCGACGGGGCACGAGCGCGCAGGCGGGATGGAGCGGTTCGCGCTGCGGCTGCCGGAGCACGTCAGAGAGGGGAGTGCCCACGACATCGGGGCGGGCGGGAATTCGGTTCGGAGCGCCATGGCGAGGCTGGTCTCCCTTTTCGCGCCCGGGGCTGGGTGGAAGGGCGACGACGAGGAAATGTCTAGAGGCTCGTCTCGCCGGCGGCGCGATGCCTCGGCGCGGGTGGCATTCCCCTACGGCCTACTACGACCTGCACGCGCACCGAGCGGTGTGCTCCCACGCGCCGGGCACGCCCTGCCCCGTGCAAGCCTGCGGCTTCGTCGCCCCAATGGCGGGGCTCCTGGACCACTTCGCCGCCGTGCATGGGTGGAGAGCGGCGCGGCGAGCTGGGGGAGGGACGGGCGGCCGCGCCGGCGAGCTGGGGGAGGGACGGGCGTCCGCGCCGGCGAGCTGGGGGAGGGACAGGCGAGCTGGGGGAGGGACGGGCGAGCTCGTTGACTTGGTTTTTTCTTTTTCTTTTTTTATATGTTTTTTCTTTTCTTTTTTTTGCCACGTAGACCCGTTAGGTGGGTCCCACCTGCCAGAAAAACTGTTATAACGCTAACAACGTGTGATCAGTGCTCCGCGTCACAAGGTAGCCCCAATAGTGGTATTTATGTGTCGGAAAACCCAAAGGTGGTGGTTCCGCGTCAACTCGTGTTCAATTGTGGTGGTTTTTTGTCATTATCTCCTTTTCTTCCTCCAAACCCACCATCACCATTGGTAAGTGGTCGCGAGAAGCGAGCATGGGGAGATGACACTAGGGCCGTGCGTCTGTTATCCTATGGCTTCCACGGGGACGGGTGAAATTTTCTCCCCTTTTGGTCTCCTTCACAAATCACAGTCGGCAATTTAATTGATTTCGAAAAAAGAGAAATGCGACAAACGCATGTTTACAACTAGTGATAGATCATGCTTCCACCGTCTACAAGTGCTAGCTTGGAAAGGGATGCTCGATTCACAATGTCATATTCTGAATTGCGGTCGTCAAAGAGTTGGTGTAGGATTGCATCAAGATTTAGATGTGTAGGTTATCGATGAATCTAGACAACAACACCTTGATACGAAGATGCCTTTCCCCATGCCTCTAAATCCTAGTGTGTCTTAGCTTACTTGGTATCAACGCATACATGGATAATCTCAAACCGTAAATGTGACAACCAGTGGCGGAGCTCAAAAAGAAATCATGGGCGGGCCAGACTATAAGAAAGCACAAAAAATTGCTCTTAACCAATACCACTTCATATTAGTCATTTGTTCATCAGCACATGCATACATCATATATCACTAAATATATTAAGGACGTGCACATCGCCGGCCCCTCCGCGCTCGGGTCACTGTACCTTTCGAAAGCTACGGTGATTGCCCGTCTCGCGTTCGTCTGTGCTTCATCGTACGCTTTGTGACCTTTCTGTTTACATAGCTTTCTACAGCTACTACTATCTCTTGGATCTGGATATTGCCAAATCTGAGGGCGCAATCCTGGGTCTTGCTGCAGGAACTCGACACCTCGAAAATAACCGGCTCATTTGTGCAACCTTCGACATGTTTTTGTTGCTGTTGTTCCAATTCAAGTAAAGACAAAGGATCATCTGCTGGTGCTAATGGATCTTCTCCAACTTCACTAATGTCATCTCGTTTTCTTTTCAAAACAAAATCAATTCTTCTCTGAGTTGCCTTTCTCATTGTTGTGCAAAATTGAACAACAAAATCGTAAGCAATCTACCGTGTACAGTGTACTGCCACCGTGCCATCAGATTGCATACAGAAAATTTGGGGGAAGAAAGGAGAAGTACCTCAACACAGAAATTGAAGAAGAACGGGGCTCAATTCGGCCGAGCAGGTACGATTATCGGCTGCTAGACCAGTAGACCTCCGGCCGGTGCGCCGTGCCTGTGCGGCCGTGCCCGGGCCGTGAGGCGACGCCTAGTGGCCGGCCCCAAGCTGCGGGCGGCGCTGCTGATTTCCCTCCACCGATTCCCCCCTTATTCTCCTTCTTTTCTTATCTAATTCGTGCCCAAATCACTAGACCTAGCCAGCTCCCTCCATGGCCGTCATTCTGTTCGTAACTAGTGAGCAGGAGAGATTGTGAGATGAGGAAACGTGGGAGAGGAGAGGTGAGAAAACTGTCCTGTGTGAGCTGATGGGCTGGGCTGAGTTTACTGGATACTACTAGTTAATTTTTTTCTTGCAAAAAGTCTGGGCGGGCCGTGGCCCAGGTCAACCATAACTGAGCTCCGCCAGTGGTGACAACTATCATTTAGTGAGGAAGCATAAGATGGGATCGATGCTCCACTTCGGCTGACTTATATTACCTTCTCGTGTGATGTGTTGTGCTTTAATTTGGTGCTAACCTTTGATTCCATGCAATTAGTTGTTCGGTATTAACTGTGGCAACCACTCATGCAAAGTTCTGAAGTTATGCAAGGACACATACCATTATACTCCCTCCGTTCACCTTTACTTTGCGTTGTAACTTTCCTGAAATTTTCCCGATTACTTTGCGTTTTGCACATGATTCCCCATTTTGCCCCCACTTTGCATTAATATCTCTACAAAAAAAATGCAGAGGATCTGAGTCGAGGCGAAGAGAGCCGCACAGTTAACCAATGCATGCATGCTTTCAATTTGTAGAGGAGAAGAGGCGACCAGGACCTACGCATGCATGGATCTCACGGCGACAGTGCACACATATATTTAATGGCAGCGTGCGGATGTGGGACTGCACCAGTGGCAAATTAGTCCATTCAAGCTCAAATTTAGCTCATCCGATGTTTACCTTGGTATGTGTGATTTCCTCAAAACGCAAAGTAAAACTAAACGGAGGGCATACTTCAGTCTAAGGCCTCCTTTGAATTGAAGGGTAGGAAAATCAAAGGAAAGGGAAGTGCAAAGGAATAAGAAGTCCTGACCGGCACGATCCTATGGGCAAAGGAATTTTCACCATTGCTTGTTTGATTGCAACGAAGGAAATTTAAAATGAAGCTAGAGCTCATGCTTTTTTTCCTGTGAAAACACACTACACCATTCCTATAGGATTTTTTCCTACGGGAAGCTATCCTTTGAATCAAACGTGTACGTAAGGGAAAATTCCACAGGGTTGAAATCCTATAGAAATCCTAAGGAAATCCTCCAAATCAAAGGAGGCCTAAGGAAGTTGAATGATAGCTATATCTTAAAATGAGATAAAAGTAATATTTATAGTAGTGTTTCAACGACTGGATGCATTTATATAAGATATTACTATCAAGTATGTTTAATTGAAATCATCAAACTTTTCTTGGTAAGGGTGAGAATATCTCTCCTTTTAGTGTCGTCACAGGTTAGTGGAATGTCATATCTATCATGCTCTAATTTTTTTTAAGTTTTTTTTCACGGAATTATTGCGACGAGCTAACAGGAGCGGAACATGGTCTCTCCAGGATGTAGCGCAGCCTCCTAGGTAGAACGAGAAAGGAAGAACTCATAGTCTGGAACTCTGGATGGTGGTTCACAGACAACTTCTCTGATCCCCTAGGAATGACAGCCCTTGCCATCACACGCTGCAATTTGCTTGATTTTGAATCAGTCTACTGCTATTTTGGAGTAGAAGTTATATTTTTTACTTAACCTTTTATGGTACCTTCAAATGAACCACAGCCATTTATTTTGGATGATCTAAAGGCTAAAAACGTTTCATACTGGTGCTTAATCGATCACCAGTATAAGTCGTACTACTGCAAAACTGTAGCCTCCCGCAGATGGGCCCTCGCCCAATACGGTAGAAGGATGCTGGCCCAATAAGAAATTCTTTAATCCTTAGCCCAGTACAGCCATCGCAGGCAGGGTTCGTCTGACAGAAATGGAACCCTAAATCCCCAAATTTTCCACGAAATGGAACCTTAAATCGTCCACGCCTCCGACGACGAGCGCTGCAGCATGCCGAGCACCGAGCACTGGTCTTCACCGGCGCCTTCTCCGGCAGACATGAAGTCGTTGAGCACATCGAGGACGTGACGCGGCGGGTCGACCGATACGGCGACCTCCTTGCGGACGGCGGCGAGCTCCCCGCGGCGCGCGGCCATGAAGCGCCAGAGCGCGGGGCCGTCCATGCGGCGACATATCCACCGGAGCGCGCCACGGATGTCGGCCGGAGGCGGCGCGGCGGACTGGCCTCAGCGACATTCTTTTCACTTCCTCAGATCAGAGCGCCATCTTGGACAGATCGGATATTGCTCAAAGTTGACCATACTTCTGGCTTGGACGCAATCTTAAGTTCGTATGAAGCACTTGATTGTGTTAGGAGCTCCGATCACAAGCATGTGAAGGCTCATATTTGTCTGAAAATGAGTGGTGGCGATGCATAGATTTAAGTTACAGCTGACATACCGCAAGCATATCCACAATTGTAAAGGCATTGCATTCATGGTACTACCCAGTACCGCCAATGTAGATTTGTGTACTAAAAATTCCTGAATTTATTTTGTTTAAATCTTTAAGTAGCAGCTAGAGTATCAGATGGCCTGTAGTACACAGCTTTTTCTAGAGTAAGCAGTTGAACGGCAGTAAATAACAAGCAAGCATATCACACAACAATTGGCAGCTAGCAATGAACCATTTGATACAATCTGGCAAGCATAATGTTCCATTCAAGATTTGAACAGGTCCACACTAGGTTCACATCCAACCAGAAAAATGACACAAGTTCACTCTTAAACGACAAATCCCAGGAAATCTTCAAAGTGAACAAAGGAGTGTAGTCCCAGGAAATGCTCACAGGGAACAAAGGAGAGTATGAATAAAAACATGAATTGTACGAGCAGACCGACCTACCTTATGGGCTTTTAGTTACAAAAGAATGTCTAGTAAGTACGGTACAAAACAAAAGAGTTTCAACCACTACACAAATACCATGGACAGAGACAAGGAAATTTGATGGAACTCACGTCATAGATACACATTTCTCCACTACTTAATTAAATTCCTATGGGCTTTCAGTTACAAAAGAATTTCTGGTAAAGTGGGTACTAAACAAAATAAGTTTACCCATCACACCAGTTTCATGGACAGAAACAAACGGGACAAGGATATTTGATAGAATCCTCTTGCTGTGAGTTCTTGGTCACACCCTCCTCAGTGTACACTTCTAGTTAACAAAACTAAGAAAACCAAATCGACGCCCTAGATACACATTTCATCTTTGGATGGAGCAGAGACAATATAATCGTTGTCCTTTCCTCCCCTTATGCCACCTTTTTTTTTTTGCGAGGAAACTGTTGGTGATATTAAAGCACGACAGTTACAAAAAGGACCCCATCAAAGAACAAAATTACAACCCGGTCCTTGAGCAACTCGATGTCGCCGGAGCAGAGGAAGACGTGCTGATGGCGCGCCGCTGCTGCATCTCTCCTCTTGCCTTGGATCGAGAGATATCCCCCTGCAGACGGGAAGTCTTCGGGCCTCGAGCTCCTGGGAGCCTCCACCCTCCTCCGCCGGTTCCATCCGCGAGCTTCACCACCAGTGGCTTCAAAGTCGTCGACCGGATCCGCCGCACGCAGATCCGGAAGGGGAATAGGCGCAACCGACGGCCACAGGGGACCGTGAGCGCGGGGAAGGAGGCGCCTCGCCGCGGAACTCCGCGGAGCTCCAACGCCGAAGAGGGCAAGCACCACCCGCATAGATACCACCGGCCGCGCCGCCCACCTCAAAGCGCCGCCGGCAGAAAACTCCACAGCTCCTACACTATATACACCCGTGATTCGAGGCTCCCCCAACCTCCCGCCGCCGGAGCGGCCGGCGGAGGAAGGGGGACCCGTCAGATCGACGGAGGCGAGGTGGATCTGGGAAGGGTCGAAAAAATCGCCTCTTAGCACTGTGCGGGTGGAGAGGAACGGTCCAAGGTCGCGTTTGGGTCCCCCCTTATGCCACCTGTTCTAGTCAAGCCGCTACCGCCTAGAGCCTGGATGTTTTCACCGAGGTCGTCCTTTCGTTCCCAACTCGAGAGGCTGCTGTGAATCCACTGAACACAGAGGAAGGAAAATATTAAGAAATCAATGACTGACAGATTGACTGAACTGATTTAGTTTCGCATACCTTGCTATCTTCGATGTTCTTGTTGATGGTGCTGTCCACATAAATCTCTGTGATTTGTCAGCGGTTTTGCCTTTCGTCAGTGTCGCAACCCTCTGAGATTTCTCGATGGTTTTGTCTTTCGTCAGTGCAGGCCTCACATTGTTGCATCGGATGCTATTCACATTTTAGAATCACCAAGCTGACTCGTGGCAGCTTGCGTATTTTGTTTCTTCTGAATATGCAATATAGACAGATCGGCAATTTACTATGTGTGTGTTTCTAAATTGCACTACAACTAATTGATTTGGACAGGGAAACACTCACATGTTTCTCGCCATAATTCAGTTTATGTCGTCCTTTTCCATCAGGGCTCTTCCTGTTTGCTGCATCATACATACAAACAGAACAATGACTCAATGAATACAAACAGAACAATGACACAATGAGTAACCAACCGTTGTCGAAGATTAAGCATCTCTGGAACAGTCGATTGTACCCCCTGATTCAACTTACCATTAATCTTCTGTTTTCATCCCTCAGTACTGGTATAGTGTTCTCGGCGACCATCTGTTTTCATTCTAAATTTGCTTCTTTCAATACTTGTCTTTCCTAAATGCAGCACAAAGAGTGAATCAGCAACCGAGTGCAATATTTCGCAAAAACAAGCATTGGGGGATGCAATCATAACTCACATCAGTCCTCAGCCTAAATGGTCTCTGAAGGGTTTTCTTGTGCCTTCCTCCATGCTCTGCAATCACCTTGTTGTTCATCCTTTTAAGCACCTGCATTTAGTCATGACAGCATTTCAGTTTCTACATCTCCTACCTACAGGATACAGCAAAACTATGGGAAACCCACATTACTTTCAAAACATGTCCGTCGTACCGTGTGGCGTCGGCGCTGTCCACCTCCGGCGTTCTGTTTGCTGTCGCCTCCAGCGACGTGCCGGGTGGAGTGGAGATTAGAGGGGGGATCTACGGCGTCATCGGCAGGTCGGGTGAAGGTGGCTGGCGGCGGAGGCCGGCCGGGTGGCGGCGTCCGGTCTGCGGGCGTCGGGTATGTTCGTTCGTCAACGATGGGCTTATGTTTTTTTCCTGTGCACTACAGTTCATGGGCCTATTGGGCTTAATCTCGGACGTCACATCTGAACCGTTCAATCAAACCATACTTGTCCTCTCCTAAGACCAGTAAAAGGTACAGATTTGCTAATCCTCATGTGACTAGATTAACCAAAGTCTCAGTGGACCTGGAGGACCATTCGATTTGAAGCTGAGATTCGTGCATAATTTGTTATTTTGTAAAACAACGGAAAGAAAAACAAAATACACTCATGTGATTAGCATGGAACCTGCCGCTGACTATTGACCATGCCAAACCAAGCCGATCATAATGTCCGATAGAAAGCATACTCAAAGTGGTTTGCTTAATATAAAGCATCTTTATTTCCTAATTCCTGTGAAATTTATCTGAATGGAATAGCATAGGTAATCACACTCCCGAAGGCGTCCAGTGCACAACAATGCCAATTTGGATTACAGCTTTACAGTGTAATAAAAGAATCGATGAGGCTACTATGGAATTATCAGAGAAATATGTTGGGTCGATCAGGCCATTCAGGAAACTGCCCTCCAAGTCCGAATGCAGTGGTGAAAGTTGAAACCCTGCTGGTAGCAAACACCATAGCTTTTAATTGGGCAACGTAGAGGAAACAGGTGCTCCATCTGCTTGATCCAAGACATGGGATTGGGATACTTTTGCGTCTGGTGACGCGTCGGCGCTGCAAGGGACGCGTGAGTGGGGGCATAGAGTGGAGGTAGACGAGAAGGGTTGGGGAGGCAATGAAGGGGTCTGCTGCATGCGGCTGGCTGGGCCAAGAGAAATCAAGCTGCGGTGGCGGCTGCGTGGCAGGGTAGTTCAGCGTGTGCCAATCCCAAAACAAATCTATCATTGAAGATCCATGGGAGTCTGTCATTCTTGATGCCTCTAAATCCCAGCGTGACCTCTCACACAAAAATGAATCCCAGCGGGCCAAACCAAAAAGAAAAAATATAGCATGCATGCCATAATCCCCTCATATGTGTATATGGATATGAGGATATCTATAACCAAGTATCGATCAGATACTGTGGTGATCATCTTATATGGTGGACATAACATGGTATCCGTGCTCTTCCCTCGTGGGACAGGGAGTGGTGTGTGTGAAACTTTATTCTTGTACCTAATTTTTTGACTCTCTACATATGTTGTCGTACTATGTGCAACTTTAAGTGTGGTTATCATTACTGTTCACTTCTCACCAAAAAACTAGGACTTTCTGTTGTGCCAATTTAGGATTTATACCATTTGAAGATTCTATACAATTTTAGGTGGTCATAACTTATTTATGTATTATATATATATATATATATATATATATATACTTTTTTAGAGCAATCATGTATTTCATTAATCGAAAATCAAGTTACATAAAGCAAAACACATGGAAAAAAAACAGAGCGGGATAAACTGATTATCCTGAAATAGTAGATAAAATCCTAAAAAATCGAGAAATACAGAACAATCACTAGGTTTCCTCCATCCGCCGCAACGAGCGACCGCCGCCCAAATCCGGCGCCACCAAGACGGACGCCAGAAGAGTATCAAAGCGCGCGACTTTAGAGCTGTTTTAAGGATCATCTTAGCGTTTATTTTTTAGCGTGCGCCTTCCAACCCCACGCTCCCACGATTCTCTTTTGTGTTAACCCAACAAACTGGTTGTTGCCACGTCTATGGGCTTCTAGAGAAGGCCCTGCGGGGCGCGTTTTGCAAGAGCATCTCCACGGGGGCTCCAAATCGGTGTCTCAATTGGGGGGTGTCGGACCTATGTCCGGTCCATTGGGGGTGCAGCACATAGCGGCGCACCCCAAAGACCAAAAAAACTTAAACAAATTTAAACGGTTTTCAAAATTCATTCATATTTGTTATATATTACAAAAAGCTTGAATGAAATTTGATAAAACCTAAACCTAGCCCTACCCTACTCCTCGTCGGTGGTGTCCAGCCATGAGTCGGCGCCGCCGTCGTCATCCTCATCGAGCACCACGTAGGCGGAGGAGGAGGCCGCGCGGCTGGTGGAGGCGCCGTCTTGGCGGCGCGGCGCACGGCTGCAGGAGGTGCCACCGTGGCCACCTCGGCTGCAGGAGGTGCCGCCGTTGCCACTGAGGTGGCCACGGTGGCCATGTTCCCGGGGCTGTCGCGCTCGATGGTGACCACCGAGTCCGCAATCGCCGCCAGTAGTCCCGGCGAGTCGCCATCGTTCCGCAACGAGTACGACACGGCGTACCCGTATGGGATCGTCTCCACCGGAGGCGGCGCCGACCTGGGGCGGCGCAGGTAGAGCCGGCCGCGCGGTGGGGAACGCCGCTGTTCGCGGCCAGCGTTCGCGGATGACCATGCCGCCGCCACCTCCACCACGACGAGGCGGCGAGCGGCGCTCCTCCTTCACCGGCCGGCAGCTGCGGCGCGGCACTCGGGACTGGCACTCCTCCTGGCGGTCGTTGCGCCATGGCCGAATCAGCATCAACCGCAACTGGGTGGTGTTCCCCGCCAGAGCGTGCTGCCGCGCGGCCTCGATGGCAGAGGCCACGATGTGGCCGGTGCCGTCCCACCAGGCGTGGCCCGGCGGTGTCAGGCCGTCGTGGCGGCGAGCACCTCGTTGTGCTCGTGCTCGAACCGCCGGAGCCACACGGCCCAGTTGTTGTCGTCAAACTCGGGCAGGGCGCGCTATTGCGGCGTCAGCCACGATCGCCGACGAGCGATGTCGCGCCGGATTTGATCCGGCGTCTGCGGCAGCTTGGGGACAGGGAGCCCATCGCTGGGGGAGGTGCGCCACCCCATGGGCAGGCGGGAATCTGGTGACACCAGCAGGACGTACCGGTACAGATCCCACGCCTCCTCTGTGCCGATCGTGCGGCCGCTGCGCCTGCTGCTGCCCGCCTGGTAGTTGTTCGCCATGGCTTGGTGCAGAGGGTGTGGGAGACGGGGAGGTGGGCGTGAGAGATCAGAGAGGCGTGGGAGATTAGGGTGCGGCGAGGGAGATGGGCGGTGCGCGAGCATCCGCGCCGGCGTAAATGCATTGCGTGGGAACGCCGCGTGCGTGGACTGCCGCACACGCTGTCGCCGGCGTTAATGCGACTCGTGGTGACAGGCCCTGCCGCCGTGTAGTCGCCTCGCCTCTTGTCCCGTCTAGTTGCGTCGTCTAGGAAACCGCCCGGCGACTGTGCGTGCCATTAATGCGGCGGAACGGCCTCCTGCGCGCCCTCATTAACACGGGCGCGACGCGCTGTGTGTATAAAGGGCATGTCCGCCCCATGTCCGGCACCCCCCGAGAGGACCTCCAAACTTAGAGGCCCTTTCGGTGGTGCCGGACACGATTTCACTCGGCCCGACCAGGGTGCCGCTGGTGGCAGATTTTAGCGTCCGACCCTATTAGGTCCTAATGGGGGTGGGGGGGGGGGCATTTGGATGCCCTTGGTGGAGATGCTCTAAGCATGGAGGGAACAGGTTACAGCTTGCAGCCGGTAAATGTGAGACACATGCTACAGCTTGCAGCCGGTTGATGGTAGAAAAAGAACATACACACATACTACCACGACGGCCAAAACAATACTCAATCAGAGATTAATTAGCAAGAAAATTGTTGGATTTGGGCATGTACGATAGATCAAAAAATTAAGAAAATTTCATATTACTTAACAGAATTGTGTGTTCGAGAAGGACAGATCCTGCCGTACTACCAGACGGTGGCGGCGAGAACATACGATGCGGATGATGCCAGGCCATAATGGCGGCAAGCACACAACTGATGCTGATGATAACGACACAAATCTGTGTTTCCGACGATGTCGGCACCCAGGAAGAGCCGCGACCGAGGTGCTCGATGTGTCTCACGCGTCGTGTGCCTGTGGCGACAGGCGACTCGAGAGGCGACAGGGTGCGCGCACCCGAGATCCACCGCCATGACTGCAAGCTTCGTCGGCGCAAGGGGCGCCGGAGCGAGGCAGCGCTCGCCGTCGCCGAGGGCGGCGCGGAGCGAACCAGCGAGGGAGTCCTGGAGGTTTCCGACGACGAGGGCGGCCATGGCGCTCTACAAGCACCGCGAGGGGCGATGACGTTGGGGGCGTTTTTTCCCCAGGCGCTTCAGGTGCTGTCGGGTGAGGAGATCCGGGGGGATCCCTCGCCGCTTGCAGCCGCTGGCTCTCGAGTTCTTCCAATGGCGTCGGTGGTGACGTGGCTGGAGGAATTCCCTCCTCTGTGTTCGCCAGGGGGCGTGTCGCAGCGGAGTGGTTCAAGCACAGGGGTGCCTGACCGGTGGTCTGTGGTGGTGGGCTCGTTGGTGCTGCCGCTGCGGGCGGATCTGGCCGGTGCGCCGCCGCCGCCATCGTCGGCAGCCAGATCGGAGGTGGAAGAAGCGAGCCTAGGGTTTGCCTCGGAGGGGCCGACCCCGTTGTTGGGCCAGGAGGGTGGAAGCGGGACTGGGTGGGCCGTTTCTGCTGGAAGCCAGTCTGTGGCCCACGAGTTGGGCCGGTCGAAGGAGGCCAGGGTTCAGGGAGTGCCCTCGGATGGGCGACACGTGGACAGGGGTCCTAATCGCACGGCCACCGGGGGGGGGGGGGGCGCCGCCATCTATATAACTGGCTTTGGCTCCCGACCGGAACCCTAGATCTCACTCTAGGGTTTCCTGCAAACAAGCGAGACGTTAGGCGACACAAGAAGAGTGCCAAGATCTTCGTCGCGCCACCTCTCCTCTCTGCTGCTTCCTCGCCGTTTCTGGGGGAGATGGATCGTGACTGGAACAAGGGAGCTGGGAGCTGGCGCGGCGGTGCCTCGAACAGCGAGGGTGGTGGCAACAGTCGTGATGGCCCGCGAATGGCGGCGGCGGGGGCCGCCGCTATGACGCGGAGGACCTAAGGACGAAGCTGGACAGAGAAAAGGAAGTGTACCGGAGGCAGCACGAGCGCGAGCATGACGGCGAGCCCTCCCGGCACCGAGATGTGGGGCGTTTCGGTGATAACCGCCAGGGCCGTGGGGCGGACTTCCGTGCAGGCAGAGGCTACCCCAACCGCTACCGTTCGTCGCCTCGCTTCCCTCGGGGTGGGGATCCCCCGCGGGAGTCGGGATACAAGAGACCAAGACCATCTACGCCACCGGAGCCAATCCAGACCGCGCCGAAGGGGGGGGGGGGCGTCGGACGCGGATCTGTCGCAAGTCACGTGCTACAACTGCGGGAATCAAGGTCATCTTCAGTCCTCATGCACAGAGAAGCCCTCTGCTCAAACTGCAAAAAGGTGGGCCACCCGGAGAAGCTGTGCCCGTCCGAACCAAGATCCATGGCCCCAGGCTGGGCGGGTTTTGGTATTGAAGGCAGGGGTTTCGTCTTTGTGGAAGAGGATAAACCCGAGCCGGAGAGGAATCCAACCAACGCAGCAACGGTGAAGCTCGACACCTGCATCCTTTCTGACCTCATGGTCGAAGACGAGTTCAAGGATCTGGTCCAAGCTCAGTGGGATTGGCAGGTTAAGCAACTTTCTGATGATACTTTCTCACTGGTCTTCCCCTCCAAGGAGCTCCTGCGGATGGCAACCCGTGGGGGCGGGCTCTGCCTGCCGTCGTCGGAGTGCAGGGCAATGGTGACAGAAGCGTGCGCGGAGCCGTTACACTCTGAGACACTCACGATGACCTGGGTGAAGTTGCATGGAGTGCCGGGACCTTGGCGTGATGAGTCTCGGCTGCTGGCGGGCACGCTGGAGCTTGGACGCCCTCTTCAGGTGGACTCTGCCTCTCTTCAGGCCAAGGGGAGCCGGTCCGAATGTGCTTCGGTTGCAGAACCCCGGTGCAGCTTCAGAGCCATATCAGCTCTTTGTCAACATGAAAGGCTTCAAGGTGCGTGTGGAGCGTGAGATGCAGGGAGGCGGGAGGGGCCCGCCTCTCTCTCCGCCGCCGCCAAAGCACGATGACAAGGACCATGACAAACGTGGTGGTAAAGACAAGGATCAGTACAGAGACAGTTCGGATGAGGACATCTCGGAAGACCGCAACCCCAAGAAGGCTAAATCAAGCAAAAGTAGATCTCCGGCGGCAAACTCCTCTGGGAAGGAGGGAGGCCAGCGTAAGGCTTCTGATGGGCCCATCCAGCAAGCGCCGCTTGTGATCTGCCAGTATGGGTCCTTTCTTCTCCTCTCGGGAAGACCCAGTCTGTGCCCGTGCTTGACCCGCAGAAACAGGTGGTGGCCTCGTCCATCACCCTTGCGAGTGACCAGCCGGCGTCCTCGGAGGGAGGAGCCACTGTGGATCAGAGTCTCTTGACTCCATCCAAACCGCCCACCCCTAGGGAGGAGGTGGTGTCGGTGGACCCTCGTCGTGCTGCTGAACTGAGGAGCAAGAGCAATTTTGACAGGCCTGCAAGGAGGCAGGGCTGCTTGAAGCTGATCTGGTGGAAGGTTCGGGCGACTCCAAGGCAGCTCCCTCGGTGGCGCTGGATGCGTCGGCCAGGGCGTTCTCTGCTCCGGTGGCTCGGGCTCCCCGCAGCCGTCCGGTCTCGGTCGAGGTGACTCGGAAGAGCGACAGGGGCAAGGGAGACACGGAGGGTCCGGTTCTCGACCGCGCGCAGCGCCGCATCCAGAAGAAAAACTCTACAGGTACCGATCTTCTTCCTAGTTTTACAATCCTTCAAGATCGCTCTGTTCTTGATTTTGTCCAAGTTGCGCGGGATAGTTGTGTGGTCCTAGACCCTATGGGAGGGGATGCGGAACAGGTGGTGACAATGATTCAAGCAAGAGAGCGGGTTCAGGCGGAGCTAGCCATGAAGAGCGCTCAACTAGAGAAAGAAAAGAAAGAAAAGGAAGAGAAAGAGCAGGCGGAGAAGCTGGCCAGGGTCAAGGGGATCCTGGTTCCAGCGGTCTCTCAGTTCTAGATAAAGCTGTCACTCCATCGGGGGGGCTGATGGCGTGCTCCCCTTCACGGCCTCAGGGGAGGCTGTGAAGATTACGAAGAAATCTCGAAAACGTGCAATCAAAACGCTGGTTCCGTCTAGCCAACGCATGCTGACCCGCCGAGCACGGGCTATGGGAGGAGTGTCTTAATGCGGGTTCTTTTCTGGAACATAGAGGGTTTGGGGTGCGGGGGCGCCGAACTCTTCTCAAAGACTACCTCCGTAAACATCACATCGACGTAGTAATTCTGTTGGAAACTATTAAACAAGATTTCACTGACTCCGAGCTTCAAAGTCTTGAGATTGGGGACAATTTTTCTGGAGCTGGCTTCCTGCGAACGGGCATTCCGGGGGCATCCTTCTGGGTCTTAGTGACAGTATGTTTGAGGTCGGCGCTTGTGAAAAGGGTCAAAGTTTCATTAGTGTTGCTGCCCTCCATAAACCGTCGGGCATGATCATGGACATAATTGGGGTTTATGGCCCTGCTGATCATGCCCGATCTAGCCTTTTCCTCGACGAACTTTCTGCCAAGATTGCAAGGTGCACCCACCCAATTGTTCTGGGTGGTGATTTCAATCTTCTTCGCTCGGCTGACGACAAGAACAATGACAACATTAATTGGTCACGCATTGACCTCTTCAATGCTCACATAGGGATGTGGGCACTTAACGAGTTACCGCGCACGGGGCGCGGTATACTTGGTCCAATAAGCAGCTTAACCCGGTTAGATGTGTCCTAGACAGGGTCTTCATCTCTCCGGAACTGGATGTTCGCTTCCCTACCTGTTCGCTTGTAGTTGAAACTAGTTTGGGGTCCGATCATACCCCTTTGATTTTTGATTCAGGAGAGGGCTCCCTGATTCGCAGCAACCGCTTCTTCTTCGAAACCGGGTGGTTCGAACTAGAATCCTTTAAACCCATGCTCCTGGACAAATGGAACCAGTTAGCAAGGGTGGTTGGGGGGCGAGACATCGTGGACTGGTGGAACTTCATGAGTGCTAAACTTCGACACACCTGCGTGGGTGGAGCCGCAACCTTGGCAGGAATGCTAAAGAAGAGAAGAACCTCATCCTGAACCAGATTAAGGACCTTGACGCTCGGGCAGATTTGGACGAGTTAGACGAGGAGGACTGGGCCTTCCGTTTACACCTTGAAGAACAACTCCTAAACCTGCTCAAGTTGGAAGAAGAATACTGGAGACAGAGAGGCAGAGTTAACTGGGCCTTGCGTGGGGACGCTAACACAGGCTATTTCCATGCGATTGCCAATGGGAGGCGTCGTAAATGTCTTATTTCTTCCCTTTCAACCCCACAAGGACCGATCACTGCCAAGAGAGATCTTCAGGAACATATCTATGACTTCTACCGTGCGCTGATGGGTTCAGATGCACCGCGTAGTTGTGGTTTGGCACCTAACACGTGGGGCGTGGATAGATGCGTGTCAGACGACGAAAACCTTCGCCTCTCCCTTACTTACTCGGAGGAGGAGCTTGAAGCCCTGGTCATGTCCTTAAAATCAGATACAGCGCCAGGACCGGATGGGTTTCCGGTCCTGTTTTTCAAAAAATGTTGGGGGCTGGTCAAGCATGGGGTGCTTCATATTCTAAATGACTTTATTCTCGGAAGGATTGATATTGCGCGTCTGAACTTTGGGGTTCTCTCCTTGATTCCTAAGGTGCAGGGGGCTGACCTGATCTCCCAGTTTCGCCCGATTGCTCTCATCAACGTCATCTTCAAAATTGTCTCGAAAGCGTTTGCCACTCGCCTGGATCCAATTGCTAACAGAATTATCAGCCCTAATCAGACTGCCTTTATCAAGGGCCGTTCATCCTGGATGGGGCACTTGCTCTTCAGGAAATTGTTCACGAACTAAAACGAAAGAAGCTGGGGGGCATCTTGTTTAAAATCGACTTCGAAAAAGCCTATGATAGAGTCAATTGGGATTTCCTAACTGAAGTTCTGCGTCGAAAGGGTTTCGACGCAGGCGTCATTCACAGACTCATGCAACTGGTCCAGGGGGGCCAGACGGCGATCTCAATCAACGGGGAGATGGGTCCTTTTTTCCGCAACAAGAGAGGGGTGCGCCAGGGGGACCCCCTCTCCCCCCTGCTGTTCAATTTCATTGCGGAAGCTCTTCCGCCATCCTTTCTGCAGCGTCGGCTGCGGGGCACATCCAGGGGGTTGTGCCTCACCTTATTCCGGGGGGGGGGGGGGGGTCTCGTGACACCTTGATTCTGATTCAAGACGATGACAGAGGGATTGCCAACCTGAAATTCTTGTTAATGTGCTTTGAAGAGATGTCTGGTCTTAAGATTAATTATCACAAAAGTGAGGTCCTTGTTTTGGGCAAACCTCGTGAGCACCGCCAAAGGGTGGCGGATATGCTCAACTGTAAGCTGGGTTCTTTCCCCTTCACCTATCTCGGCCTTCCGGTGGCGGACAGAAAACTGACGGTGGATCAATGGAACTTCTTAGTTCTGAAGCTCGCGTCTAGGATTGAAACTTGGCTTGGGAGGTTTCTTTCCTCCGGGGGGAGGTTGATCCTTTCCAATTCCTGCCTGGCCAGCCTGCCTATGTTCGCCATGGGTCTGTTCCTACTCCAAGATGGAGTCCATGCTAAATTCGACTCCCATAGAGCCAGGTTCTACTGGGAAGGATCGGGCACTAAAAGAAAGTATCACCTGCTGAACTGGCCTGCAGTCTGTCGTCCGAAGGAGTTCGGTGGTCTGGGGATCATCAACTCTAAGATAATGAACAAAGCCCTGATGTTAAAATGGGTTTGGAAACTTTACCAACAAGAGGACAGCCTCTGGGCCAATTTGATCAGGGCCAAATACCTGGTTAATGATGATATCTTTGCTAGCTCGAGTCGGGGGGGCTCGCAGTTTTGGAAAAGCTTGGGTAAAATAAAACATCTCTTCAAGTTAGGAGCTAGACATAACATCCGCAACGGAATTCGCACCCTATTCTGGACGGACGCTGGCATGGGGTCGGCTGTCTCAAGGATAGATTCCCCTCATCTTTGCTGTCTGTGATAACCAACAGATCTCAGTTGCCGGGGCGGTGGCCCACTCTATTCGTCTTCGTCGCTCTTTAGATGTGCCGGGCAGAGCTCAATGGGAGGAGCTCCTACAGTTGATTGACCAGATCTCCCTATCGGAGGGACTTGATTCTGTGTCCTGGTCGTTAGAGGCCTCGGGCCAATTCTCGGTTGCCTCCATTTATGCTAAACTAGCCCAAGGGGCGACGGTTGCCCATTTCCGGGATGTCTGGGCAGCAAACTACCTCTGAAAATTAAAATCTTCTCCTGGCAGTTGATTATTGACCGGCTCCCATCAGGACAGGTTCTCGCCTCAAGGCAGGGGCCTTCGGTCCTGCGCCCTGTGTGGTGCCGCGGAAGACGCCTCACACATGTTTTTCTCCTGCTCCTTAGCAAAATTCTCTTGGAGTGTGCTGCGGCAGATCCTGGAAATCGCTGGTGTCCCGCCAACTTTGCGCAATTCTTTGCCATCCTTAGCAGTTTGTCGGGTCAAACTCGTAGGGTGGTGTGGTCCTTTTTTGTTGCGCAATCTTGGGCTTTATGGAACATTCGCAACAAGCTTTCCATCGAACGCAAGATTATTAAGCATCCGGCTGATGTCATCTACAAAACGCTTATTTTTTTGCAGCTATGGAGCCTAAATGCCAAGGACACGGATCGACAAAGACTAGAGGAGCTGGTCGCCAAGCTCAAGCTGTTATATACAGCAAATCGCCCGAGGTCTCTGAGGTCTCCGCGTAGGTCGAGCCTGAGCTGAGCGTGCTGCTCGAGCTCCCCTTAGCTCCTCTGGGGTGGCGCCCCTTAGCTAGCCTGATCCCTTATGCTCGAACTTTGTTGCTGTTCTTTTCTTATGGCAAAGCTGTACGCGCAGCATGTAATCGTATTCTATGTGAACTTGCTGGTCTTATTAATTTAAGGCTGGGCACGTGTGCCTTTTATCTAAAACGATGTCGGCACCCATCGACGACGGAGATGGACGACCGTACAATCAATCAAAACTCAAAAGTAACATATGTCCCACAAGCGCGAGCAAGCAAATATGATTCAGTTTTCGCTATCTGTTTGCGGTCTGCTGCAATGTCGGCCCGGTCGCACAGGTTAATGCTTAGAAAAAATTGACGGGACCCGTGGGACCCATGTATCCCGATTCCTGGAGCCGGCTCCTCTGACTTTCCAATCCTGACTTTGAGCCACTAACATGTGGGTCCCGCGTGTGGTAGGCCCCACTTGTCAATGACCAAAAGTTAGGGAAAGTTAGGAATGGCAAAGTTAGAGGATCTCGTTCCGATTCCTGATATCCCACTTGTCCCGATTAGTGCCAGCGGGCAGAATCAGGCGGGAGGCAGTCATCCATGCCACTTGAATCGTTACTTGCGCTTGCGCTTGCTGCTGGTGCCGACCCTTTTGGCCTTCCTTCTCATTTTCGTGGCATCAGTTCCACCTCTTGAACTACCTTCTTCCTATTCTCATTATCCTCAAATTTCACAAGATAGACCGGCATGTTGATTGTATGTTTGCTAGAACGACGAGGCATATCGTTTGATGTTACCCCGATTTTATATGTTGCTACCATGAGCTTATATTTCCACAAGTTAATAAAAAAAAAATCGTGGGATGGTGAAATGTTCTTGTTGACCTTTAATTTTGCCCTGTTAAAAACTTCACCCAATATGCAAACGTGTTGTGTCGTCAAAATTTCTAAGTTTGAATAATACATAAAAAGACTATATATGTAGATTGTTCATCGAAATATATCATTGCATTTGTCATAATCTTTTCAGGATATTAAAGTTTTATTAACTTTTGCCAATACATTTCTATCAAAATTAGCAGTCAATACGACACACTTTTGACCATGGCAACTCTAAAAGAAGGTAAATAATTTAAGAGAGGAAGTAGCTTCGCTAAAATTAACAATTTGTATGACATAAAGAAATTCGCTAAATTTCACAATTTGTAGTGACATGAAACAAAGTAAGAAACACGCCTTTGTTTTGCACTAGCATACACACGATTTTCTCACGCATAGTCCATGTGCAAATTTGGTTTCGAAAGATGGATGGATGATTTCAGTAAACAGAGAGCTTAAATGCAGCCGTGCCAATTAAAATTCATTCGTGAACGAAGAAAGTTCTTTTCTTGGAGATAAAACGAAAGACTAATTTTTTCCAAGATTGAACAAAAGACTAATTTTGGAAATTAGAAGGAAGAAAACTTAAATTGTGTAATTCAGGTCAAAGCAGATGAATGCTCAACAATGGTTTGCCTTCCGGTTCCAGGTTCAGACAACGGCAGCTGACCAAGAGGCAGCATATTACAGGCTGGATGTTTGTGTTTACGGTTTGGGTGGAGCTGGAAAATGCACCTCATTTTGGCATGATATGTGGAATAATGGCGTGGCCCAGAAAGGCAGGAAGCTAGGATCTAACCAGACCAGCCACGTCCATGTTTCATACCATCTCGCTTGCGAGGTGGCAACCCGTATCGGCGACATCCAAAATAACATCTCGCGTCACTTTTTTGTTTGACTTGCCAAATGTATATATGGGCCGCCGTATCTGAGTGCCATAGCATAAACTTCTAGCTTGCGCGTCCATACCACGATAACTATTTTTTGGCCATTATGCACGTTCGGAACATGCGTGGAAACTGCTCAGCGCGCCCTACGTAGCCCTCCGCCCCGCCTGGACGATCCGAAAAACTGTCCGGCAACCCGTCATCCTCTCCAATTTTCGGTTCCGGCTCGTAGTGTCGAAAATGTCCGTACACGCCTACCACGTAGGACTCCGACAGGCAGATTCATCCCATCATCAACACAGATATCGGCCGGTCAGCGTTATTTAATGGCACCTGCACGTACCTCCGCGGCTGCCCAGGCAAGCGCCGCTGCTTCCCGACACGGCAGTGGTGTGGGTTTCCCACGTAACCGACATGTCGTCGGCATTAGACCAGTGCCATCGGTCACTACGTACCCCTCTTGGTGCATTGCATCGGCCATTCCGCCTCCATGGCGCACAAGGACGATGTAGGCAGCTCGAATCGCTGGAGGCGGAGCCTCACCACGCATCGCCAAGGCGAGGGAGCTCGCCGACCTCGACATCATCGTGCCGCCGCCCCTCACTGGCCGCGATCACGACAAGACGATATGCTAGCATCAGGCTCAGATGTCAGTGGAGGAGAGAGCCAACACTCTCTACGTCGTCAGAAGCGAGTGGTGGGATGCCCGCTTCAAAGATGAGACGGTCGCTGCCCTCGGGAAGCTCAGGCCCCCCTACCCGCTGGCACGGTAGAATGCCGACGAGAGGTAGGCATTCTGGTCAATGCAGGGCCGCATGCTTGAGAATGTCGTCGGCTCATCGCCGCAACCAGGCGCATCGTCGCCAATATGGAAGGCTCACCACCGTGGGGCACCCTGTGCTATATGCGCTGAAGATGGGGCATGGTGGCCTTCCGCGTGTAGAAGAAGGAGACACACTCCGAAGAAGGAGCCAGAGGATTTTCGTGCCCCCTCGCCTCTGCGCGACCCTGACGATCCGGCGGACATGTCGGGCTTGTGACACTCCTTGTGCGCGCCGGAGAGCACGCCGCAACTGCTAGTGCTGCCATATACTACCGACCACACACCGGGTCTGAGGGAAGTGCTGTGGATGTTGGTGGAGGAGGTCGGCATCCTCATTGTCTCCCACAACCAGGAGTAGGTTAGGGTTAGGCAGGTAACAACCCTCCGGCAGGCGGCAGGAGAGATATCCATTCAATATGAAGCCAGACTTTGGTCTCTTGTCTCCAAAAGACGCTTGAAAGTTACAAGGAGCAAGGACAATAAGTTGATACAGAATATTATTGGCGCTCCATTTATTCAGATGTATATCGTAAACATTTCTTAGTACATGTCACGATCGATTTATTCGGTGTGTGCCCAAAACTGAGACACCGGAAACTAAAATGCTTTGAGCCAGGCTTGCACGCATGTGTCTGTACGTCTAGCAGGTGAGGTTGCCCCCGGCGTCGACGCCGAGCTGGCTGCAGTAGTTCTGGTACAAGGCCACGCGCGCGTTCATCTCGGCGGTGTTCTTGCCGTCGCACTCGACGGCGCCGTTGATGGCCCTGATGGTGGCGCCGAACCCCTGTGACAGCACCCCATGGACGTTGTTCATCCAGAACCACAGCGCCGTCTTGAAGGACACCACATTGTCCTGCGCCACCGTCTGCGGGCTCTTCAGCCCGTCGAAGCCGATGCTCTGCCCCGCCGCCCCGTAGTTGTAGTTGTAGGAGATCTGCAGCGGCCCGCGGCCGTAGTAGGTCGCCCCGGGGTAGCACGGCCACTGCGGGTATCCGGTGTCGCAGTAGTTGTGGCTGGCACCGTTCATCTCCTCGATGTAGCAGAAGTCTGTGCGCAGCATTGGCGTGAGTTAAGAATAGATGCAGCATATATATGCATCAATGCATGTGTTCCAACAGAGAAAGAGAGAGGTTACATCCGGTCTCGTGCGTGACGTGAGCGAAGAAGGCGGCCATCTCGCGTTTGGCGGCGTCGGAGCTTCCCGACCCGAAGCCGGAGTAGGCAGGCGAACCGGCGGCGGTCAGAAACGCCTGGCGGGTGTAGAAGCTCTGACCTGCGCAGCTGCCGCTCGACTGGGACTTGATTCCGTTGAAGAAAGCATCGGTGACAATGCTGCCCACACCTCCGCCGCTGCTGCTGCCGGTACACGGGCCGGCCTGGCACCCTGGGCCACAGTAGTCGTTGGTGGTGCCGCAGTAACCGAATTGGCTGCAGCAGAAGCCTGACTGGCAGCCGCAGTTCTGCGCGGCCGCGGGGGAGAGGAGGAGCGCTGCTAGCCCGAGAGCCATGAACGACGTGAACACCGCCATACCCATCTGATGAAGTGTTATGTTGCAGGCTTGAAGCTTGCTACGATCGAGGTGGTGTGATTGAAATGGCATGGGAGTAGCGCGGCTTATATAGAGTAGATAAAAGGCATACGCGCGCACGTTGGAATACAAAGTCGTATCTGTACTGCTGTGAATTTCATTGGTACATTCCATTCCACAAAGCAACATCATCGAACAGTGGAGCAGTGCACCTGGAAAGGGAGATTCAGTCGTTAACTTGTGTGGAAGACCTAGCTCTTACATTTTCAGGACAAATATCTCCGCGGATTGCGGATACAACCAGACGTTATGACATGCCGGCCTTACGGAGCTTGGGCTAGAAGATGCAATGGTTTAGGCCTTCACTATCAGACCAGAAGTTGCATGCTTTCTTACATTTTCAGGAGAAAAAATCGGTAAAGAGACTTTTATTACTTAAAAAATTTTAAGCATTACACCCGGCCTCTGCATAGTTAGGATGCATACAACCGTCTGGGAGAGACAAATCTTTCTTCGCGACTAAACTCTTTCCTTGGTCGCTCTGCGGGACCTTAATTAGGCGCCCAATAATCCTGACCAGCGGGAGTATCACTTATGATTTCTCAACCAGATTTGCTTTCTAAAAAAACCAGATTTCTCCTTCGAAACAACTCATTGTCCAAGTTTGGCCTGTATCAGCATCTGCAGCCGCCAGAAAAATCAATCACGTACCCTACCGTAAGAGGCGAGGGAATTCAACCATTTTTCCACAATTCAAGATCAGACCTCGCTATATATGATGCCGACACATGTGGCCCTAAAAGCAAGTCAACATTCTTGAGTTTGGATGCTAGCGCACTCTCAAGAAATGGTGCGTTATAAATTCCACATATCTTTTGTATGGCCTTAAAAGCACGTCCACATCCTTGACTCCAAAGCAACATTTTGCCCCCTCTAGAGCCACCCATGTAGGTTGCACTTAGGGAGCGAGCGGAGAATGATGCCACCAGGGCCGTTCCTGACTTCCTGTATTATCCTATGGTTGTGGTACGGGTTCATGTTACGGCGAGGGGTGGGGGAGGCAAGGAAGGCGCTTGCTGCGAGGGAATCGAGCGTTCGTGGCGGGTCTGTGGGAGGGAAAACCTTTTTTTTTAACTGTGGGAGGGAAACCATGGGGAGGGGAGTTCAAGGCTGCCCCATTTTCCCCCTCAGCAGCCATGCGCCCACGCATATTGCAGGTAGCGAGCGAGCTGAGACGCCGCGAGGGCCGTTCATGAATTATCCGTTGTGGATGTTACGCAGGATGCTGATTGCTTGTGTACTTGGCGTGATACTAGAGCCATGATTGCATCGTAGGGACGACTATTGGCGCGGAGCTTAGTCGATCATCTAGCCCGTTTCACCCCTGCACATTGGGAAGATGTATTTCTTGATGCCTCTAAATCCTAGCATGACCCCAAAGAAAATCCTAGCGTGCCCTAAATTCCCTAGTATGTGTATATGGACATTGATATCCACACATAGGTATCGATCAGAGATCGTGGTGATTCTCTTATATGGTGGACATGACATGGGGTTGGTGCTCTTCCGCTAGCTTATATCGTCTTCCCTCGTGTGAGTGGCCTGTGAAACTTAATTTTTGTATCCACTTTTTGATTCTCTACATTTGTTGCCGTAGTACTATGTGCAACTTTAAGTGCAGCTATCATTTATAATTCACTTCTCACTGAAAATTCAGGACTTTCTGTTGAGCCGATTTAGGCTTTGTATCATTTTGAAACCTCTACACAATTTTAGGTGGAAATAACTTGCTTATCTTTTATGATATTCATATTCAGTGGCCAAATGTTTCATTGCTTGCTGCGTATTCACCTTTTTAATAGTTTGCCATGTGCTTCAAGTATACTATAACAAATTTGTAAATATTCACGGTGCTACATAAAAGTGTGATGTTCGATTTAGTACATTAACTTATGAATTGTTCAGTTTCTTCCATCAAGTTGCAGAAGTGATACACCTTAGGTCCAGATAAGGCCAACCAAGCTCATGACACTTTTTTTTTCAAGAATAAGCCATGGAAAGGTGTATCATTTTCATAGATAGAAGAGGCCAAGCTCATGAAACTGACGTGGACTGTCTGCATATTGTCCGACCGGATGCTATCTCATACTTTGTTTAAGTAATTGCATTGATAGGTGAATATTATCAAAAATGTGTTTGATCATTATGAGTTCGCACCAAACATGTCACGCACAAAGGAAAATGAGCTTGAATAATACTACACAAGCAAGGAAAATATAAGATGACGACAACATGATGGAGCATCGCATTGCAGTATCAAACACCAAAGAAATAATTGAATCAGAAACCTTGTAAAGGAAAACAGCGAGAATGCATTCAAATACCTTAAAACGAAAGTATAGGATTAATGCCTATCATAAGTATACATTGGCCTTGTTATGTTACACCAAAAATTATGTTATGGTCTATGACGGAAACCATTTTGCCTTGGTTAACAGCGCACTGATGCAGATCAGAATTGGGACATTATAGTACTGTAGTAGTGTTGTGTCGACGCACAATTTAGTAAATAGTTCGAGTACAAATTTGTAAATAATAGGAGGAAGTATGAGTGATGATCAGCACAAATCTCCAGTGTCCAAGCCTATGAAGATGCTCTAGTCACTAGTAATCGATGCCCTCAACCTGAACAACAAAAAGAACACCTATCAGATGTCATGCATAGAGATAAGGCTTGACAAGACCGAAAAGCACATGGGGTGTCTTTCAGTGAACACAGAGCAGCTACATCGACTAATTACAACTGAATTACAGCCAATAAACTTCCACATTCATAATCCATGCATGAACCAAATTCATTAGACAAACTGAGAACATCATGGCTAAAAGAGAAGATAATATTGCATATCCTAGAGAACTACTGATCATACAAACTCTAGCCTCCCTGAATACCTCCCCAATATGATCTAATCTAAAGGATACATCCTTGCTCTAGCCACAGCCCTCCTCAGAGCTTAGACAACCTCAGCCGTCGAAACTCAGGCTTGATGCGATCCTGGCCGTCCGTTCCCTTGCCATCCCTGGTCGGCGCGTCGTTTTCTACACGCCTGGCCGCACTCTGTGTCGCTGCCGGAGGCCCCATGTAATTTCCGGGACCCGCGTGTCAGCCTGTGGGTTGTGTCGTTCCCGGGTGCGCTGCGGGATAGGCCATCGCGGCGCTGCCACCGCTCTGTAATTCCGTCCAAAGTCTATGGGCAAAATAGTAATTTCAAGTGTGTGGTATATAAGCCACGTCCGCCAATGGAAAACCCTAGCCGCAACCACTCCCCGCGTCTAGTCTCTCCCCAATCCCCTCGCTTCTCTTCTCCCTCTCTCTCTCTCAGCCGCCGCCGCCGGCGCTCCTGTCCCGCTCTCCCCTGCCGTCTCCATCCCGCCTCCCCCAACCTCTGCCGCGGCGCACATGGAGAGCTGTGAGAGGACGGAGTCGGACGGGCCGCCGCTGCAGCTCCGTGCTCCACAGCCATCTCCGGTTCCCCATCTGGAACGGGAGTGCTTTATGGCTGAGGAGAGGATGAGCTCGAGGGCCAGACGGGGGAGGCTGGATGGAGGTGCTAAAGGTCCAGAGGAGGGACGCCGAGGCCAGCCTCATGGCGAGGCACAAGGCGGCCTTTGGCCAGGTCGATCTCTCCACGATCCCTGGCGGCGCTGGTGAGGAGCGGGAGCGGCGGAAGTGGAGGAAGGATGGGCGGCACCGTGGGGAGCAGGAGGATGATGCAGAGGTACGGGGTAGCTGCTCAAACATTCTACATTTTTTCCATTGAATTTGTTCAGATCTCGGACGTGCCTCTGATGCATCATCTTCTTTATCTCAAAAAAAGATGTTCTCATCTTGTGCATCTTCCCAGGCTCCCTTCATGGACTCCACGGACAAGGGCCCTCCTCGCAGCAGGTCTCTCTTCTCTCCCTCTCTGTTCTGTTCTGACTTCTTGCTTGCATGAGAGGTACAGGGAAGGGAACACGAATTCTTGCTCCTTAATCATAGCTTAGTAACCTGAAATGCATTTGTATGATTTTAGACATTTGTTGGAAGACCATGTAGGACATATAATGGTTAGATAGTTTATTTGTTATTAAGTGGAAGGAGTGCTTCCGTTCATTACAGAACAGAAATATTCAATATTATATGCAGATTGTTTGGGTTATTTAATTCAGTTAAGTTCTCAGTTGATTGAACTGTGTGACTTGATGATTTTTGAAAACATCGTGTGTGCAGGTTTGAGGAAGAAAAGAAGAAAGAAGAATCTGGGGAGTTTTCTGAAGAAGAAGAAGAAGAAGATCGAAGTAATTTTTATGAGTTTTCCCATACCACTGTTCTTCTGCTGTCATTCTAAAGAGTCCCTAACCACTTAAAATGTTATGTGTGGGTTATCATTAAGTTGCTTTGTACACCAATACTATATAGCAGATAAAGTGTTCATGCAAGCAATTGAGTTTTCTGAGTTAAATTCCATGGCCCTTAATCTTATTCTTTCTCCACCCAGCGACCTGATTACATGGTGACGACGGCTGCTGTCTAGAAAGAGGCGATGTATCGGTTGATGGAGCTGGTTTCGGGAGATAGGTTAGCCGCTGCAGGTATGTTTGGTCTCTAGAATCTATAATATGCATTATGTGCTACTGCCTTTTAGTTAAACCATGAAAGTTTTATGATATAGAAGATGTTACTCTCTGACAATGCCTTAATTGCACCATGGGTGAAGCATTTTAGTTAATCTGTTGCTTGGTCGCAGCAGATGTTTTATTTTGTTTACTGATTTCTAAATACTGTTGCATGTGGTTTTTGGTCTTCTCTATTTCAACTGCATGATTTCTTCGGTATATTTCAACTGGATAAGAGGCTAAAGCAGCTATGAAACAGAGTCGGCTGTAATGCAACACCATATCCAAACAGTCCACTAGAAGATTCCCTCTTTGAGACACAAGCACCACAGTCAAACAAACTTCTGGTGCTTTAATTTTACTGAAATGGAGATTTAACTCAATAGAGGTTCCTACAATAATTTATTTGCAATTTCTGTAGTTTAGTAATTATTATACATATATGAAGCTTCAAGGTGTTTATTTATGCTTGATCTTCCTTCATTACTTCAGATATAATCTGCATGATACTTATTTCTGTGGATTTATTGTGCTTTGATATGTGCAGTTTGGAATGGAAACAGCGAGATGGCCGACCATGCCAGCAAGGCCAAATCGACAGAAAGTATACTGAAATCATGTGGTAATGAAAGTCTTTCTTTCAGTTCCGCTTGATTACAAAATCCAAAGATTATTTTCATGGATTTGATTTTATCAGCTTTACATAAAAAGTACCAGAGAAGTTAAGATGATTTTCTCCCCATCTTTCTTCCCCTCTTCCTGTGGGAATTGTACTGCATTGTTTTGTTTTCCCAAGGCAATTGCCAACTTGAAGTTTTATGCATTTGGTTTGAGGTGTGTTTTTGGTTTGGGTAGAGAAAGTAAAACCTGACACCTGTGGTTTCAGTCCCTTCTTATGAGTAAATATTTATGCGAGATACTGAGAATTTTGGTGCTGTCGTACAATTCTGGTGCTTTTGGTTTGGACAGAATCTTGCGCATTATATTGTGATGCCCTTATTCTAGATAGTCCAGTTCAAGTATCTGTAGTGTCTTAGTCGACAGATAATTAAGCACGCCAGAACAAATGTTGTCTCAAGTAATGTGGTTGTTTACAAACTGGATCCGTTTCTCTGTATGCTTGGAGATGCTTGGTGTGTTGGTTTATTTTTTACGGGTGCTTGGTGTATGGGTGTGATATCATGTAGAGATTGAGTCCAACTATTGTCTATATTTTGCATATATAGCAGAGGGGTTTAGTTTATAAATGACTGAGCTTTATAGCTCCAGTAAGGCAAGCCAGTGCTTGCTCATATTTTTTTAACATGGTTTCAGCACCAGCCTTTGTAATCACACTTTTGTGACTTGCCGTAGTTTGAGGAAACTCCCCTGAGCTTTTTATTAAGTTTTCGGTATCTGATCAAGAGGAGCAAAAATTGCAGTAGTGTGATCCATTTATATTTATCTAATCAAGAGGAGCAAAAATTGTCAATGTGAGTGCTAACTGTTTCTTTGAATTACTAGGTTTGAATGATAACTGCCTCCTCGACTGGGGACTGCACCTCGACGGCGGCGCCTGCTTGACCTGCAGCCTGTAGGTTGGTCCTCTTCCGGCACCAAGTGGTGCTCTTTTCTCCTCGGAGCAGCCACTAGTACAGAAAAGGCTATTAGTGGCGCACCAATTTGATATTCTGTGGCGCACCCCAGAAATGCTGGGTGCGCCAGAATTCTCGCCACAAAAATTATTTCTGTGGCGCACCAGGCTTGGTGCGCCACAGAATTCTCACATTTCTGTGGCGCACCTGGCCTGGTGCGCCACAGAATTCTCAAAAAATTCAAAAAATTCAAAAAATGCAAAAAAAATATATAAAAAGTTTCAAAAAAAATCCAGAAAAATCAGAATATGAAATAATATGAAAAATCCTAATTATTGAAATTATTTTCATATTTTTTGAACTGATACATTCCCGCTAGGTCACCCATCCTCAAATTGCTCCAACCCTAGCACGCTTAACTTCTAAGTTCTATCCAGTCCAGCTACCCCTATGCTACTCAAGTCTTATTGATATATATATCATATGAACCCTCTTAAGTATTGTATGTGTATATGTGTGGTATGTGTTATAAATGTGTGTTTTTAAATTTCAGATTTTTCAAAAACTTCTAAAGTTTCAAAAGGAGATTCAAAAGTTTCGAAAGATCCAAAAAACTTCAAAAAACTCTAAAAAAAATCAAAAAACTCCAAAAAATTCAAAAAATCCAAAAAATTCATCAAACCTGTTTGTTGCAGAAAAGGTCAAAATTCATATTTTAAAATTTCTATACATACTAGACACTCAAACCTAACTATATGTCAAAGGATTTTATTTATTGAAATTTTTATCATTTTCCTTTAATTCCTGCAAGACTAAAAATGCACTCTGTGGCGCACTAGAATTTCTATACGTCTAGTAAAATAATCCCTACTAGTGAGCACGCGGGGCGCTGCCGCATCTGGCCGTCTGCCCATCCCTGGATGCGTGTTGAAGATCCTCCGGCAGGCTGCGATGGACACCATGAGATTGGACGATGCAGGTTGTGTCGAGCTCCAAATGTTTGGTACGTGCTGATTACGCCGGTCGATCTGGTCATGTTTATCAGCTTTCTGCTTTCCCTGTTTATTGATTTTGTTGCCATGGTCTTCCAGGTACCTAGATCGAGATCCCAAGCCCGAGTTGAACAGCTTCCAATTTGGATTTACTGTCTCTTGGACGGTAATCATCTTCCCATTTTTCATTTCCTTCGCGTGGCTTTGTTATAGTGTATAATAGGTTATATATCTGGAGTGAAAGGACTCGATGATTCAAGATTTAGTTGTCTGCAGCTGTAAGCTAATTGATATGCTACATATGCATTATCATGTGCTAAAAGCTGGTTAATGTGTTGTAAATATTTGAATTGTGATGTAACTTTGCTAGCATATAGAAGTATAGAACATGTGCAACAACATTTGTTCTTAACTTAGTGTTGTACATTATTTTACTTGGAGTTAATAGCAGCTTTGTGCAAGATCACATATAAATACTCTTATGTGTACAATCCTCATTAGTTGGTATTATTTGCTGGCTATAGAAAATGTAAATGATCTGGTCATATTACCAGTTGATGACATTTAGTCTCTGTCAGTACCTTCCTTTCTTTCTCTCTCATAACACTACAAAATTTGTTTCACCTTCCCATCAGCTACTTTGAATGAAAGTCTCTGTTAGACTGCATGTGTTTTGTCTCTGCTTGGTGGCTAGGCAGTTTTTAGTAGTAGCTTCAAAGCGCTTGCAGATTCTCTGAATTATTTGGTACACATACTAGATCTATTCTAAAGTAGATTGTTTCTCTTGACAATCTTGCTTTTTTGAAAGTACCTCTCGGGGTTGTGGTACATAGTTGTACGCTAAGTTCTGAGTAAACTAGCTATATGGATGGTGCTGCTTTGCCAATATTGTGGCTTCTTGATATGTTATTTATGCATTAGGTGATTCTCCTATAAAAGTTAAGCAAAATGATGGATTATATCTGGCTTCTACAGAATAGCTTACTTTAATTTGGGTTTTATTATTTGCATATGTTATGTCTTTGCTTTGTGACTAAACAGTTTTTACTAGACGTATATGCTCACTTTTTCTTGACTCATTTTTGAAATGAAATAATTTACAGGTTTGTCAAAGTTCACTCTGGTGACCAGCAAATGAATACACGGTCGTTTCACTTGGTATCACAACCAACTGTTGTTTGGCTATCCATAGCTAGCAGCAGGTTTTCTGGTCCTTTGGCAATGGCCCACAATCTTTATCAGTTGCCATTGGTGATGGCTTGGACTTGGCTACTAGGACCAGTGAGACGCCTAGATGCAGCCACAATGGTGCAACCAGGCATGAGCCCTAACAAATCGTACTACACATAACTCTCTCTCTCTCTCTCTCTCTCGATTTAGTCCCTGGAAATGTTGTTTGTTTGTGCAGATTCTACTTATCTATGCCCAACAAGGTGTTTGCCAAAAATCCAAGATTTTTTATATAATCTTTTGATCTTTGGTTGAGCAGATTTGAGAAAATTGAGTTGTTTGCTCAACTAACTTTAGCTAGGCATGTATTGCACATTTGTTTAGTCACAGTAGCATTATATGATTGCCTAACATTGCTCTCCATTAAGATTTGGGGTATATGTTTACCCTCTGCACATTTAACCTTTATATAATCTTCAAATTGTTTTCTTTTTGAGTGTTGAGCTTTCTAATAATCCTCCAACTAGGAAAAACAAACTAACAAAAAGAATAGCTAAGTGACCATGATTACCATTTGCTCCCTCTTTGGATAAATTTTCTACACAAATATTGTTTATCCTACCGTATTGAAACACCTGCATTATTGAATCCAATGTTAGTACAATGGCTTTTTTGCTATCCAATTTAGGTGTACTGCTATCACTTTCTTTCTGATTTTATCGAAATATATTTTGAATTCTGGCATGATATGCTCTAATTTTCTTCTACGCTTTTACATAAACAATTTATAGTACAATGGTACTTACCTAATTTCATGCTCCCTGAAGCTTTTGCCAGGATATGCTCTAATTTAAGTAGAAAAAAATTGTTGATCCGGTTAACTAGGAGATGATGCAAGTGGAGGCACCCACATGTTTCAGATGGTATGTTCTGAACTTAATTTCCTTGGTTTACTAAACTACTGAAGATGTTATATATGAATGCTCCAATAGTCCTATTTGATTAGCTGCTCCTTGAAGAGATGAACCATTTACACATTCCAAGCTACCACGGGATGCTTCATATATTTATGGTTAACCATTAGCGAAAGCTGAGCATGGCTAGATATCAGAAAAGATAGTCAGAGAACAAAAGTTGATGAACATGGTGCGCTTTAATAAAGTAGATCCTTTGTTGTCATTCCTGTTGGCTGGTATATGGAGGTTTTAGTCTTACTACAAAATTTAAATGTTAAGTTTATGTATATGTAAACTCGGATAGAAGCTGATAATCACATTCCAAGCTACCATGGGATGCTTCATATATTTATAAATTTACAGGAGAGCAATGGCGGAAGGGGCACGCATGATCGTGTTTGCCTCAAATTTCTTGCCAACACAACATAGGTAGATTCTGTAGGGAGACCAAGGAGGATATGGTTGCTCAAAAACTTGGTTAGAAATGACGATGTCTTCTACATTTCATCACGAACACATCATAAGGTCTACCATTTAAAATAAATCTCATATTTTGTTGCATACCTTTTTTTAATCTTTTGATCGACCTAATAAACTTTCAAACCTTGGAGATCTTCAGCATAGGCTACATTATACTTCTGTAATATGCATGGTCAGGACCAAAATAGAAGTGCTCCTTACTACTTATGCCGTTATAGTGCCATGTGTAATATCAGTTTTTTTTTTGAGAATCTGTTCTACTATTGATTTTGCTTTGGCTGCTATTATCTTTGTCTAAGTACGGCGACTTTGCTTCATCTGCTCCACCACATGTCATTTAAAGTTTCTTTCTGTGATTGTATCAATATGCATAGATATTACTTTATTGGGCAATTGTACTACAATAAAAATAAGGATTGGATGCTCTATTTACCCTTTGTGCATGTACATTTATTGTTTTCAATGGCCTAACCATTGCCATTATGTGTTACAGCTTGGTTGACAGTACATGGTGTCTTGGGGTGGTGTTGCTCTACCAACATTCACAGTGCTTGCCTCATCCGATGGAGTCGTTGTTCTGCTGCGAACGCCTGCAAATTCTCGCCTCCAGTTTTGTCACCCTGTTGTTAGCTAAAAAACCAAACCTCCTGTGTTGTTCATATGAATATATTTGTTGAAATGTTTATGCCCTTTACTTGGTCGCCTTGCTCCACCTAACACTGCCTTCTATTTGCTCTATTTGTCCCTGGTCCATCATGGTCAAGCAGGACGCTGGACGGCGGCACGACTCCTTGCTCTCCTATACCTCCTCTGGCTTGGTCACCGGATTTGTAAATGAGGTATGTCATGTTGCTTCTCCCTACCAGTTCATGGAAAGTTAAGTTTTTGCACATTGCTATATAATTATGCGATCCTTTTGTAACAACTCAATCCAAACAACTATCATAGGTTTGTTAATGATATGTTCGTAAAATGTATTCTCTTATAGTATAGTAGCTATAGGACTCTCCTATTTTCTTGATTTGCATCCAATTATTTTTTGTACTCTGATTTAGTTCTGCAGACTGCTGAAATTAATCATGTATTACCAAACATGAGATTTGGAGCAGGTTGCTACATTAACGTGTTGCTGCTAGCAGATCCAGGTCTTGGTTGCTATGTCTCATTGTTAACTCTGCAAATTAGACTTATTTTGCCTGTACAAATTTTGTTGCTGCAGATCAGACCTATTTTGAATATACAAAGTTTATGTCCATGACTGCCTCAACAACCCGTGTTTGGTGGTAGTTTGGTTCCGCCTTCTAGGTCTTGGTTGCTATGTCTCATTGTTAACGCTGTTGAGGCCAGCTATATTTGCCTTTTGGAATCATTGTGAGTTACATGAAACTCATCAGGTGTTTGAAATCATATTTCCAAACTGATAAAACCTTATGTATTCCGAACTACTTCCATGTGTGCGTATGTATTTTGTCCACCTAGATGCAACCCTCATACAGCTATCTTATGTTATTACTACGTGGTGTGAATTTCTATATTACTTCCCCTGTGAGCTTCGACATTGCTTTTATCTTCCTGTTTCATAAGAATTTTATTGTGTGATATGATGATTGTCAATTCCATACGATCCAAAAAATATGTTTTCATATCTATGTATTGTGATCAAATACATATGGATATGAACTGTATTTTTAATAATCTGTATAAATTGTGACAACTACGGGCAAAAAATTCAAAGAAGAAAAAAGCACCGCGCGGCGAGCCGCGCCGTTCGAATCTAGTAGAGAATATTGCTGCCAAAAGAAAAGGCAGTGCTGCAGAAAAACTTCCTACATAACTTCAAATTATTCTAACTCTATTACTGTCTTAGATACCTCTCTGAAAATGATTCACTAAGTTGCTCCGACATCCAAACCTTTATCGAAACGAGCACTTCATTCCCTTTCTCAAATTCGGTCAACTTTTTCCCTTTAGTTGCCTTCAACCACAAACGGAAGATGGCCTAAAGATATTCTGTTGTTCATCGCAAATTACATTTGACGAGGTAACAAAGGACACGAGAGGCCGAAGAAAGAAGCGACAATTGTACACGACTGGAAGAGGTGGCGAGGGATATTTTTGTCCGACATGGATGGTCGCTGATCGCCGTATTGGTCCTCCACAGGCATTGGCGTTTGTCATACGCATTGGCGTTTTACTTACTCATGATTGTAATTCGTCTAGTGCTACATTTTATTTCTTTTTGTTCTGTTGGATTTCGGCTGTGTGCATCCCTATTCGGAGGCCGGGTGTATTGCTTAAAACTGTTTAAGTAATAAAACTCTTTATCAAAAAAAATTAAACTGAAAACTGACAAGTAGCCAGAAAGATCGACCCCGTCCAGGCTGCGGTCGGCCCACATGTCAAGTCATCTTTGCTCATGCCTCCAGCATTGATATGCACCTAGGCAGGACCATGGTTTCCGTGAGGTGTGGCAGTTGATGAAACCTACAACTACCATGGTTATCAGTTGTAGCTGTATGTAATTCTTGGAAATTGCACTCGAGAATTTCAATTCGACATTAGGAAAGCACAATTGATATTCCAGCGTCACACATCCCACCCAATCAAACTTATCACACAGGTTGGAGCATTCCTAGGGCCTACTATTATGAATCAAAGAAGCGTAGCGTGTCAAAAGAAACTGGAAGCACCAGATGACAAATCAAATGTACTCCCTCCGTTTACAATTAGTTTGCATTCTGAGTTTAGTCAAAGTCAAACTTTTTGAAGTTTGACCAAATATATAGGAAAAATTATAAAAATTTACAACAAAATCTTAACATTATTAGAATCTTCATAAGATATATTTTCATATTACATATATTTCATATGCTGAGCCACCCGACAGTCTCGCTCTCTCCCGAAGCGCCTTGAGAGTCGACTCTCGTTTTTCTCCATGCCTGGCCCGACCTCAGATCTGCCCCGTCGGCGCCGCCGCTCGGAGTAGAGAAGGGCAAGGAGCCAAGGCCTCCTCTGTATATAGTAGTATAGGGACTAGGGTAGATCTGCCGCTATGGCGTCTGGGCTTTATGCTCGAGTGGGGTGAGCGGCCAGGGGATGCGAGCCTCCCCTGGTGGCTGTCGGCGCTCGTCGTCGTCTCCGCCGTGCTCAGGAGGTCTGAGCCGGAGGCGGAGGAGGTGGGAGGCGCCGGGATCCCGGCAAATAAGCTCGCGTTCCGTCGGTGCTGCGTTTCTGCTTGCGGGTGTGATGGCGCGAAGCTCCTTCAGGCCGGCCGTGGAGGCGAGGAGGTGGAGTGTCGAGGCTGTTTCATGCGTGGTAGCGGAGGTGGTGCTGTGAGTGCTTGTCCAGTGCTATGGCGCGGTGCTGGATGGCAGCTGTTCTGCAACCCTATGAGGCTTCCAAGGAGGAAGATGAAGTGGTGGTGCTGGATGGCAGCTCGGTTCAATAAGCGCCCATATGCCTTCTTCGGTATGATTTCTGTTGCTCTGCTTCCTCTCTTGGCCGACCGTGGTGGCGAGGGAGAGAGGTGTGTTGGAGCGGTGGATCTTCTTGCTGGGGAGGGTCGGGAGTCTCGTGGTACTGCTCTCTGGAGAAGAACCTCGGCGGCTAGTGGTTGGCCGTCGACTCAAGATGCTGGCAGGCAGCAGCTCCAGGCCTGGTCGCCGGCGTTGCGACAGGCTCCTTTCAACCTCCTTCGGAGGCCCTTTCGAGTTCGTGCGATGGCGCTTCGCTCCCATCTTGCGTCAAGTGGTCTCGTCCCCGGCTCTCGCGTGGGGGGCTGTCGCTCGAGCTTGCTGTTCTTCAGTGCAGGCGAGGAAGATGATGGACTCAATTGCGTTCCTCCTTCTTCGTTCAGGGTTCTTTGTGAAAATGTAGAGGACTCTTTTGTTATTCTGGTTTCTTGTGAGGTCCTCTCTGTAATTTGTAATGCACTGTTGACTTATTAATGCGGTATCCAGACCCTTCGGGGTCTATCCCTGTTCAAAAAAAAAAATCATATTATAGATGTTGATATTTTTTCGTATATATTTAGTCAAACTTTTAAAAAATTGACTTTGAAAAAACCCAGAAGGCGAACTAAATAAAAACGGAGGGGAGTAATAGGACAAAAAAAAACTCTTTCCTCAGTCCTCACACGATACAACTCTAGTTTCAGATGGTACAAACAAAACACACACACATTCTTTTGTTCCTGCGGTTGGTTCTACGAATGGTGCTCCACTTGTTGTTGGTTCCGGTGAACAGGTTGGGCGAAGGTGGTGGGCAGTGGTAAAACAAAGAAAGGTACTAAATGTTGGAAATGTAAGATGATACTCACACTACCAAGGCGTGTCCGGTGCAGCATTACTGCCTTGTTTGTGATACCGGTGCGCATCCTACCATTAGGTGTCCAACTCTTCGGCTCCCGAAGCCCACAACTTTTATTGCAGGTTATGGTACGGGTGATACCATTTTTATGCAGCTACCTGATAGTGTGTACAAGGCACACCTGGCGCTAGTGAGCTCGCCGATGGCTCTGGTGAAGATCGTTGGTGACGCTGTACCTGCGACGGCCATCCAGAGTTTGCTGTCCAGGATGTGCCCTTCGAGTTCTGCGTGGACTTGGGAGGCTCTACCACATGGTGCTGATGCATTCTTGATCGGGTTCCCCACTTTAGAGGATCTCCAGAGGATGGATGGTTTGCAGATGGGTATTCCAGCTTTCAAGGCTTAGGCTAACATTTCGATTTGGAGGACACATGATGTTCCCCCTAGGAGGGTGCTCGAGCAGGTTTGGGTCCATGTTCAGGGTGTTCCCTACACAGTCAGGCATTTTCTGGGTATTTGGTCTGTTGGTTCTCTTATTGGGACGACTCTGGATGTTGATCTTGTCACGCTGAGGAGTCGAGGGACTGTGCGTATTCTGGTTGGGATGTCGTGCTCCAAGCCACTTGATAAGCAGTCCGATGAGTCTGGACCTTATGTCGGTGCAGCATGTGTGGTTAAGATGAAGGAATATGCTTTCATTTTCCGTCGTGAGCCCACGGATTTTGTTCCTGATTCGGAGTTTGTCCCCTATTTTTGGCGACGAAAGGGGGATGATGCTGATGATGAGAATGGTGGAGTTGAGGAGGGCATGGAAGGCTCCATGGATACTTCCGCTATGACTAGGTCGCATATCACCAGCATGGATGTTGATACCACTCAATCGTCTGGAGCGGCTAATTTAGGAAAGTCAGTGTGCTCTACATCTGTTCCCACTCAGCAGACCGTTGTGGCTATTACTCCGTACAATCCTAATCCACAAACCCCTCGTGGAGTTGAGATTGTATCGAGGGTTCGTCACGTGTCTCCGGGCTTACTGCGCATTGTTGAGGACACGACTCCATCCCCTGGTGTTCTGGAGTTTCCTGCTTCTGCTCCTGGCCAGCAGGATTTGTTTAACTCCTTCGATCAGTGCATTGGCTACCAGTATGGGCCGGTGGGGCGGCAGTTAGGTAACTGCAGCGCAGCGGCCACATTTTCTGGCACAGCTGGGCAGCCGCCCGACGGACTGGACTCCCGCGCGCCTGAGGCCGAGATGGGCCACGAGCTGGCGCGCTCGGCTTGGGCCGCGACGGGGCCTGGCCTCTCGGCGCTGCCAGGCCACGACACTGACGGGCCGGAGGCACTTGGGTGCCTAGCCCACCAGGCTGCACCTTTAGCTGGGCCTGTCCATGGGGCGGTTTCTACTCCAACTCAGCCTCCCCCCGGAGGCCTGGACGCTGCTTCTGTCAAGGCGGTGGTGGTCTCGACTCCGACTCTGACCACCACGCCTCACGCTGCTCCGTGCGAGGCTGCTGCAGCACCTGGGTCGGCTGCTACTCCGCCACTGCCGACCCAGGCCTCCACTTCACCTGTGGCGGCGTACACGGATATGGAGGCTTCGTCACACCTGGTACACCTCCTCCCACTGTGACGGCTTTTGCTGATGGGGTCACTCCGACCCGTCGTAGTGAGAGGTTCGGGGTGACGGTGGATGGGGCTTCTGCGACCGATGAGGATTCCATGAAGAAGGCAATGTGTCGCAAAGCTGCGTGCAACTTGGACTACTCCGGTACGGATTTAAATTCAAAGTCTTTCCTTTCATTTTCTTCTCAATCGATTAATTCTAAGCTTAGTAGTGTAGGAGTTAATCTTGGTAATTGTAAAGAACAAGTACATGTTTCAACTAAGGTCTTGAGGCATATGGAATTTGACCGTCTTACGGTTATCCCTAAAGCTGGACTGTGTTGACAGCCACCTATTTGGATGAAGAGGAAGCGAATGCCACATCAGATGGTCAGCTTCTTTCTCATCTAATTGGTGAAGTGTCAGAGGTTGGTTTGGATGACGACGGTTTTTGCTCATTGTATGAGTTAAAAGCATCCGGTCGGAAATCAAAACCTACATCTAACAAATTGTCTCGGAAACGGGCAAAGTTATCCAAATCTCCCACTGTTTCCCAATGAATGGCATGTTCGCAAATAGCAGAGGTCTTGGTGACTTGGCTAAACATTTGCACTTCGCTGGTTGCATTCGGGATCATAACTTGGATTTCTTAGCTATTTCTGAGACGGGTAGGCGTGAGTTCTCGCAAGCTCTATTGAACCGACTTTCGGGCGGTATAGATTTTGCTTGGTACTCTCATCCTCCCCGTGGCCACTCCGGGGGCATTTTACTTGGCATCAGGACTGATACCATGGATGTATTGGCTGTTTCGGATGGTGATTTTCGTATAAAAATGCACATCCGTAATAAAGCCGATAGAGTCTTGTTTCTGTAACCCACACCCATTGATCATTGGTGGGGGACTTCAACTTGCTACGTTTTCAATTTGAGAAAAGCAGGGGTCGGTTTGACAATCGTTAGCCTCTTTTGTTCAATGCAGTTATTGATAGCTTGGATTTAAGAGAGATTTGAATGGTTGGGAGACAATTCACTTGGGCTAATTCTCTCCCTGAACCCACATACGAGAAGCTAGACCGTGTACTCATGGATACTGATTGGGAATCTAAGTTCCCTTTGGTGTCGGTACGGGCTCTAGAACGTATTGAGGGATTGTCAGACCATGCTCCTATTCTTCGACAACTGGCATGCCTAGGCCACCGTGTAAACACCGATTCAAGTTTGAACTTGGGTGGTTGCATCGTGGGGGCTTCCATGACATGGTCAAAGGAATTTGGGAAAGACCGGTTACCGGTGATACGCCTATCCAGAGGTGGAACAATAAGATCCGTGCATTACGCACACACCTTGTCGGTTGGGCTCGTCATACTACTGGTTTACTTAAAAAGAAAAGATACGATTATCCTCGATAATTGATGCTCTAGAGGCATTAGCAGAAGTTTGTTTGTTATCCACGCAAGAAATTGAGCTTAAAAGCCAATCATGCGCAGATAGCGAAGCTTTTGCGCGAGGAAGAATTGAAATGGTACCAGCGTTCCAAAGCCCAATTCATACTGGAAGGGGATTCGAATACTCTTTATTTCCAAAGTATCGCCAATGGAAGACACATGAAAAAGTGTATTCATTCCCTTGTTCAGGATGAGGGAACGATTGAGGGTCATGAACAACTCAAGTCATATATTACTAATTATTATAAAGGGTTGTTCGGAGCACCAGAAGAAGGAAACTTCACACTGGACGTGTCTAGAACAGCTGATATACACCAGGTTTCAGATGAGGAAAATAGTCTACTTACTAAACCCTATTCGGAGGAAGAAGTGAGAAAGGCGTTTTTCCAAATGGAACACAATAAAGCCCCTGGGCCTGATGGTTTCCCAACTGAGTTATACCAGAACTTCTGGGATGTTATCAAGTCTCATCTACTTCAACTGTTCGCATGTCTACATGTTGGACAGTTAGAACTGTTTTGTCTCAATTTTGGTGAAATTATTTTATTACCTAAGGTCAATGAGACAGAAATGATTCAACAGTTCAGACATATATGCCTTCTTAACGTTAGTTTCAAAAATTTCACTAAAGTTGCTACGATTCTGCTAAACAGTGTGGCAGACAATGTGGTTCGTCCGTCCCACACTGCTTTTATCCAAGGGCGTAACATCCTGAATGGGGTGACAATCCTACATGAAACAGTTCATGAACTACATAGGAAAAAGCTGAATGGGGTAATCTTGAAAATAGATTTTGAGAAAGCTTATAATAAAGTTAAATGGTCTTTCCTTCAACAGACTCTCAGAATGAAAGGTTTCTCTGATGAGTGGCGGACGTTAATTCATAGCTTTGTTTCGGGAGGAAGTGTAGCCATTAAAGTCAATGATGACGTTGGTAAATACTTTCAGACGAAAAAAGACCTTAGACAAGGGGACCCGTTATCGCCAATACTATTTAATATAGTGGCAGATATGCTGGCTATCTTGATTGAACGTGCTAAGTCTGGGGGCCAAATTGAAGGAGTGATTCCACATCTAATTGATGGTGGTTTATCGATTCTTCAATATGCCGATGATACAATTCTTTTCAATGAACATGACATCGAAAAAGCTCATAACCTAAAGTTAAATCTGTCAGCGTTCGAGCAATTATCGGGTCTAAAGATAAATTTCCATAAAAGTGAATTGTTTTGTTTTGGCGAGGCTCAAGAAAGCTCCTCCTTGTATGCTGAATTATTCGGTTGTGGACAAGGTCCATTTCCTATCAACTATTTGGGTATTCCGATACATTACCGGAGACTCACAAATGCTGAATGGAAACTGGTAGAGGAGAGACTTCAGTTACGTTTAAATAGCTGGAAAGGCAAACTATTATTCTTGGGGGGAAGATTGGTTCTTATTAATTCAGTACTAACTAACATGGTACTGTATGTGATATCATTCTTCCAATTTCCCAAAGGAGTCTTGAAACGATTAGATTATCTCCGATCAAGATTCTTTTGGCAAGGTGATAGTGAGAAGAAAAAATATCGACTGACTAAATGGAGTGTGGTTTGCCGCCCAAAAGACCAAGGTGGGCTCGGCGTTCATGACCTTGAGGTCAAGAATAGAGCCTTGCTTGGCAAATGGTTCTTCAAGCTTCTTTCTGAAGATGGAGTCTGGCAAACCCTCCTTAGGAGAAAGTATGTGGGCTCTCAAGCTTTATCTCAGGTTCTTTGGAAACCTGGAGATTCACATTTTTGGACAGGCCTTATGGCTATGAAGAAGTTTTTCTTCCCACATGGATCTTTCTCAATCAGGGATGGATCAGAAATTAGATTCTGGGAGGATAAATGGCTAGGCCAAGCCACGCTCCGAGAACAGTATCCGGCCTTATACAATATTGTGCGATACAAAAGCGACACTCGCTAAGGTGATGTGAACTTCACCACCGAATGTCTCGTTCAGAAGAAGCTTATTTGGTCCTAGGCAAGCATCTTGGAATGCCTTGCTCATCCGGCTGGACTCAGTCCAGTTGGAGGAGGGTTCAGATAAATTTCGTTGGAATCTAAACAATAATGGTAAATTCTCGGTTGATTCTATGTATAGAGTTTTAATCCACCCTGAAGTACGGTAATAATAAGAAAATTTGGAGGATGAAGATTCCGCTAAAAACTAAGGTGTTCACGTGGTATCTTCGCCGAGGTGCAATTCTTACAAAAGATAATCTTGCCAAACGGAATTGGCACGGAAGTAAAAAGTGTGTCTTTTGTCATCATGACGAGACTATTAAACACTTATTCTTTCAGTGCGAGTTTGCTAGGTCTATATGGTCAGTCATCCAGATAAGTTCTACCTTATTTCCTCTGCGCAGCGTTGCAAACATTTTTGGCAATTGGCTAAACGGTGTGGATCCTAGGTTTAAACTACTTATTATATTAGGGTGGGAGCGATTGCCGTTATTTCGTCGCTATGACTATGCAGAAATGACAAGGTTTTTAACGATAAAAATGCTTCTGTTATGCAGGTTATCTACCGGTGCACAGCTACGCTCCGGTCATGGTCGGTTCTACATCGTGTGGAGCATCGCGAGCTATTTCTAGAGGTGTCTTCGCGTTTAGAGCTGCGGCGCGGGAGTTATTCTGCCAGCATTGATGACCACATAATCGTCGGATTGACCTTCCACCATCTTAGGCGTCTCTACAATTTCTCATTTTGATATTTAATTCACCTTTTTATTTTATCGTTTGAGACTGGAAAACTTGTGGGAACCGGTGAACTTGTGGGGCTGTGTTCATCCTAATTATGTAGAGCCCGGGTGTAATACTTAAAACTCTTTGATCTAAAAAAACTCAGTGTTCGCAATCATAAAAGCAGAGCATGCTCAAGGGGGAAATTATTGACTTGTTAACCTTCCTTCTTCTTCGCCGTTGTCGTTTTTTTTTCAAACAGATGCCCTCTTGGCCTTTTCCTCTGCAAGGAACTTGATCCAGAATGGATCAACTAGAAATTTAGCCGGAGTGTTCTCAACATCACCACGTTGAACATTTGTAACCCGAACAGCAAGACGGCGGTCTTCTCTACACACAACTTCTTAGCCATCCAGAAAATAAAGAGCCTCTCGTGGACTCGTGGTACCAGTGATCCATAATTAGCAGCTACTGAAGGCTTTGGATCTATCTTTATTGCCTCGAGCATGACGGCATCTCTGAGAATATGAAGTACGAGCTCCAGTTGATCTTTCTGACCATAAAATCCGGTAATATCAAAAAACCTGAGATGGGAATGAGGTGCGAAGGAAGACTCCTTAGTTCTCCTTGACGATAATTATAATGTTGATGCTCACAAGCCATCCACATCTGTAAAGAAATCTGAAGAATGTAAGTGCATTTGGAAATTCTTTGACCCTGAATTATAGGAAATCATACGAGCACACCTCAGGAAAAAATTGACACCTTCAATGAACTTAAGGATGTCTGTCTATCTCAACCAAGAGCATACTACACCTTTGATGGCAAAATAATAGTGCGTCGTTACTACCTCCGTAATTGATGATATGGAACTATTTTTAAGTAGCATAGTAATCTACAAGCTGGACATAATAGTGCCATATTTAGTTCCAAGACAACACTCAGTTTGTTAAAGATTAATCAGGTCACCGACTTATGTGCAAAATATACATTTGAAGACTTGAAAGGACAAACTTACATGAAATTCCAACTTTTTTCTAGAGAAGGAGCAGCAACCAGAAGGCTGGCAAAATCAAGGACATCAGCCTTCTTTTCTCAACCCGCAAAATTTAACTCCAGGTGCCTCAGGTGAACAAATTTGGGAAGCTTTTCTGGCAATGTAGCCCTCTGATCACACCCACACACAAAAAATTAATAAGAAAATGCACCAGAAATAGATGCACAAGAAATTGGAAAAGTTTATGCCACACCTTCAGGTCGTAAGATTTCAGAGTGAGCACCACGCAATTTTGACAGAATATGACAGAGAATATCCTACAGCAAAGACAAGTGGCAGTATAGACTGTTGAACAGAAACAACACGCAAACTTGTTCTACCATATGGAACAGTATGTGGTAGATTTTAAATTCAATAGAGAAATCCATACGGTTGGCAGATTTCTTAGTTGAAGCCGTGATCTCCTCCTTTTCGCCATTATTTCCCCTTAGCTATTCAACTAGCTAGCTTCACCTCTGTCTGCAAGAGAAGTTGGTACAGAACAAACTTCAGCCATAAAACATGGTTAATGGTCTGCTATTCCTTCCGTTTCAAAAGGGGAAAAAACACCTGAATCACTCTCTAAGAAGTGAACCATGCATGGAACGGAAGTACCCCGAGTGTCTGTACGAGCGGCGAGGGGAGAGGAGATTGAGGAGAAGCACCTGACCCGAGTGCTCCCCCGCCGGGCGGTCGTTATTCATTCAGATCCGCTAATGCCACGTTCCTCCAGATCCGCCCCTCAGTTTTGATTTGATATCTGATTAGCCGATTAGGCACTGGATTGGATGCTCAAACACAGGGAAAGTACGGGATTAAACCCTGGGCACTGTTAGTTTCTTCAGTTAAAGTTCAGGTTCAGTCATCTAAATAATTCAGCACTATTGCCTGCGTGCGTCTTTAGTCAACTGCAAGTCTTCAGTTTACTCGTTGCACGATTCATTCATGGGACGGCAGGCCGGAGCGAGACACCGATCGCCGGGCGAGTGATGCCCTCCTCCACGCCGTGACGCTCGGCTTGAAGGACAGGGCGAAGGAAGCCTGGTCCACTGTCAACATTGTGAGGCTTGAGGTCACGTGGGTCCGCGAGGCCAAGGCCAACACTGCCAAAGCAGTATGAATTTTACTCCGGCAAGTCAATTGATCCCAAACCCATATTAGCCGTTGTTTCATCTAGGACCTAATTAGAAGATACAGTGTTTTGTTATAATTCACCGTTGACAACTATGTATAGTTCCAACAAGTTCATCTACTGCATTTGGACTTTGAGGATAACTAGGATGCAACGATTCAGTTCCTGCATGTCCTGATCGGCACATATTCCCTGATAATTTTGTCGTCCATACTTCCGGCACACTTAATCCAGACCAGATAGACACCGGGTATTGGTCCTTGTTGGAAATTGGAGAGTGTAGTGTCACAGTTCACAAGCATGATGAATTTGATAACATACCTGCCATTTCCCTTCTCACAGACAATTTTTATGAGAAGTAGGAATGAATTTAAAGGTGGGTACCAAATGCAGACAATCAAAAGGTGGGTTGGCACCATCACTCTCACAAGAGAAGGTAATATAAGCCAGCCCAAGAGCATACATGCATGTCATGTTATGCACACTATGCAAGCGGACTTACTTGATCTGACACCATTTGAAGTTACCCATGTCCATACAGACTTACCAACGAAACCTGCAGGGCTCGTTAGGATTAGGAGACATCAAGAATGACACCTTCACCGAGGTTATCCATCATGTTCAACATGGTCTAGTAGCCTTTACAACCTCTCAGAAACATGGTACCACTTGTTTTGATTAGTCTTGTCGTGATTTACATGTTACATCACATTTTTTGACTCGGTGATCTTTGCCGTTATCTCTCACATATCACCTTTGAAAAGCAATGTTCACATACAAGCAATAAGGAGTTCGGTTTCGATTGGTAGGAGGTCTCAAACTAATACGGAATCAGGAACAAACTTGCCCAGAATATATATAAGATAGGAATGAAAAAAATTGTCAACAGAGCAAATAAACTTGTACTCACTTTGTTCCACAATATAAGCCGTTTTAGCTGACTTGGTAAAATTGCTTATATTGTGGAACGTAGTGATAAGTCATAGCCAGTTCTCATACTCCTTGTACAGGTTTCTTGTCATGTTCATGCCTTTCATGGACATGTTTTTCAGTCTCCTTTCCGCGGGGGATTGCTTTCCGACTAACGAAGAGTATATTGTTTTACTGAAATGGGAAAAATAAAAAATAGCCAAATTAACCAAAGTGGACAAAATAAAAAGTAGCCAAATTGACTGGAATGGACAAAATAAAAAGTAGCCAAAAATAATGCCTTAAAAATCTGAAACGTGCGGACTTTCTTGGGCGCTCCGTTTTTCTTTGCCACTTCGTGTCGCAGAAACAAGTACGGTGGACACACAGGGCTGGTAGGGAGCTCTTAGTTGGTTCTTTTAAGGTGACTCTGAAACTAATATTGTTGCCAAGAGGAAGAACCGGCATTAGTGTTTGTGTGGCGGCCGGCAACTCCACCACCGTGCCGGTCGTTGCCAAGCTCGACTCGGACGGCGAGTAGTAGAGCAAACCTTGGTCTAGGGTTTATCCTGTTAAATTTTATTTTCAATTACGTCCTATGTATAATTATTTAAAATTGAAATCATTTAAAGAATGAACAATTTGTGGAAATAAAAAAACGGACAGCGGCCGGACCAAATGGGGGTACCATTGGGTGGCATGGCCAGAAAAGAGCGGACATGTGACGGACGTCTGTCTGCGAAGCCACCCAAATGGACCGACGCCACCCGTTGCAGCTCTAATTTTTAGTTGTACTCTTTATTGGTCGAGTTCCAGGTATCACGATTTGTTACAAGAAAATGGTATTACAGGCATTATGAGATTTGGAATGAATGAACTCATAAAGACAGGTACAAGAAAACGGTATTACAGGCATTGTGAACTATTACCCCAAGTAGAGTCGCGTGCGGTACAGGAACAAATGCATATAATATAATCAAAAGACAGGTACCAAATTAAGTGTCACACATTACTCTCACAAGGCAAGTTAATATAAGCCAGCAGAAGAGCATCGATCTCATGTGACGCCCCCTACACAAGAGGACGTAGTTGATAGACACCATTTAGTTACCCATGCCCACATGAATATATCAAGGAAACTAGGGCTTGCTAGAACTAGGAGACATCGAGAATAACACCCTCACTGCTGCTCCGTTTCTGTCTGGATGCTCTAGTAGTCTTCGCATCCATACACACTCATGCAGCGAGTTGGTCCTAAGCTCCATACACACTTATGTCACCACATGGTAGTGACACATTAGATGGCATTTTCGGACTCAATAATCTCTGAATTATCTGACCAATATCAACTAGTATAAAATAATGTCGCCAATAAAAGCAATGAGGGGTTGAGCTTACTGGTCGGAGGTGTGCATCTAATACAAAAGCAGGAACAACCTTGTCAAGAATATGTATAAGATGCAAATTAGTTTGTCCACGAAGCAAATAAAACAACTAAGAACCAGTTCTCATTCTCCTTGTCCAGGTTTCTTGTCATGCTCCGACCTTTCAAAGACATGTTGTTCAGTCCCCTTGAGGCGGCCAAAATGTCCGAGGCAGCGTTGCTTTCGGAGTCTAACGAAGAGGGTGCCACCCTTTTGTAACACGGCATGCCACCAGATCGCTGTCTCTGAATTTGGAATTGCCCTATACGACCTACAAAAACTTCTCCCGATCTGCTGCAAGTACTCCCTAGAATCTTCACCTGTCTCGCACGATTCATTCGCGTGGGATGGCATGCCGGAGAGCGACACCGATCGCTAGGCGATGGATGCCCTCCTCCACACCGTGTCACCTGAGATGGTGTTGACGTTCGGCTTGAAGGACACGGCGAAGGTAGCCTGGGACACTGTCAACATGGTGAGGCTTGAGGTCACGTGCGTCCGCGAGGCCAAGGCCACAACGCTGCCAAAGCACTATGAGTTTAACTCCGGTTAGTCAATCGACGCGTCAAACCCAATATAGCCGTTGTTTCCTCTAGGACCTAATTAGAAGTTATAATTCACCGTTTATAATTCCAGCAAGTTCGTCTACTGGATTCGGACTAGGAGGATAGCTAGGATGCAACGATTCAGTTCATGAATGTCCTGATCGGCACACGCTCGCTGATAATTTTGTCGTCCATACTTCTGGCGCACTTAAAACCGGGTACTGGTCCGTGTGGAAAATTCAAGCATGATGAATTTCATTATGCACCTGCCCATTTCCTTCTTTCAGACATTTTTTATGACAAGTGGGAATGAATAAAAATGTGAATTCAAAGGTGGGTACCAAATGCAGTACAACATCAAAATGCAGACAATCAAAAGGTGGGTACCAAATTAAATATGACCATCACTCTCACAAGAGAAGGTAATATAAGCCAGCCCAAGAGCATCGATGCCATATTATGCACACAATACGGGAGGGCTTATTTGATTGGCACCATTTTGTGGTTACCCATGCATGTCTACCAAGGAAATCTGCAGGACTCGTTTGGATTAGGATGCATCAAGAATGAGACCTTCACTAAGGTTCTTCATCATGTTCAAGATGCTCCAGTAACCTTCACATCGTGGCTGAAGCTTGCAACCTTCCCCTTTTGTTAGCCTTGTGGTGATGTACATGTTAGATTGTGTTTCCCGACTTGGTGAACTTTGGTGATGTCTAGGACCATATATGCGATATATTTACATAGTATAAAAGGTCCAAATAGGAAGGTACCAATACAAGCAATGAGGAGCTGCTGTTATGTGGTCGCTATGGCTATGTAGAAATGACAAGGTTTTTAATGATAAAAATGCTTCTCTTATGCAGGTTATTTACCGGTGCACAGCGACGCTACGAGCATGGTCACCCCTGCAGCGTGTGGAACACCGAGACTTATTTTTGGAGGTGGCGTCGAGACTGGAGGCTGTGGCCAGGGAGTTACTCTCCCGGCATGGGTGGCAACATAGTCTCCGGATAGACCTTCCAGCAGCTTAGGCGGATCTACAATTTCTCATTTTGATATGTAATTCGCCTTTTTTTTTCCTTTTTTGTTGCCTTTTGGTCCTATGGTGAACTGGTGGCTGTGTGCATCTTAGCTATGCAGAGGCCGGGTGTAAACGCTTAAACCTTTTAAGTAATAAAAGCCCTTTATCCAAAAAAGCAATGAGGAGCTCGGTTTAGATTTTGGCCGGAGGTGTAGGTACAACTAATAGTACAAAAGCAACAACGAACTTGTAAAGAATACAATATATAAGATGCAAATTAGTTTGTTCACATAGCAAATGAACTAAGTCAGAACCAGTTCTCGACATCCCGGTTGAAACGCTGTTGGAAATTGAGAAGGTCGTCTGTGGTTTTCTGTGCAAGGGAAGACACTGTCTAGTGGCTTGGGCCAAGGTATGCACGCCTAAGCAGATGGGAAGCCATGGCATCCCAAACCTCCGCATGATGAACCACGCCCTAAGAGCCATATAGCTGTTTAAGTGTAGGTATGCCTTCCTCCACCCGTGCCACCTGACATGGTGACAACACTCGGCTTGAAGGACAGGGCGAAGGAAGCCTGGTACACAGTCAACATGGCGAGGCTTGAGGTAACGTGTGTACGCGAGACCAAGGCCACAACGCTGCCAAAGCAGTATCAGTTTAACACTTTAACTCCGGTGAGTCAATTGACGCCAAACCCAATATAGCCGTTGTTTCCTCTAGTACCTAATTAGAAGTTATAATTCACCGTTAACAACTATGTATAATTCAGCAAGTTGATCTACTGCATTCGGACTTGGAGGATAGCTAGGATGCAACGATTCAGTTCCGAATGTCCTGATCATCACACGTTCCTTGATAATTTCGTCGTCCATACTTCTGGCGCAATTAATCCAGAGAGACACGGGTACTGGTTCTTGTGGAAATTTTGAGAGAGTATAGTGTCACATGTCACAAACATGATGAATTTGATTCCATACCTGCCATTTCCCTTATGGCAGACATTATTTATGAGAAGTAGGAATGGATGGAAAATGTGAATTACGGTGGGTACCAAATGCAGTACAACATCAAAATGCAGACATTCAAAAGGTTGGTTGTCACCAATACCATCAGTCCATCACCCTCACAATAGAAGGTAATATAAGCAAGGCAAAGAGCATCCATGTAATGTTATGCACACTATGCGAGAGGACTTATTTGATCGGCACCATTTGTTGTTACCAATGTCCATACTAACTCACCAAGGAGCAGGGCCCGGACTCGTTAGGATTAGAAGGCATCAAGAATGGGACCTTCACTAAGGTTGTGAACCACGGTCAAGATGCTCCAGTAACTATCCCATCCTTGGAGAATCTTTCAACTCCCTCTCTTCGCTCATTGCTGCTACACCATTAGGCATTAGGGCCTTCTAAAAGATTGGCTTGGTCTCTACTTCCTCGACTTGCACCCATGGCCAAAATCGCTTAACGAATGATGGCTTGACATGAGTGACTCTGCCACTCCCAACCCAAAAGCCGTTGTGTCGCTTACCCTTCTTACCGCATGGGAGTTGTTGAATGAGCGAAATGCTAGAGTATTCCGAAAAAAGCAAGTGCCGCCTACAATAGTTTTACAAGTGTAAAAAGGGAATGAAGCATTGGATCACTGCCAGTGTGAAACGTTTTAGTGATTTGGTGCCAGGATAGTAGACAGGTGTAAAAATGGATAGCGGCCAAACCAAATGTGGGGCGTCTCGTTGGGTGGCATGGCCAGAAAAGAGCGGATATGTGACAGATGCATGTCCGTGACGCCACCCAAACGGACTGAATCGCATACATTTCGTGTCCGTGTTTAGGTGGCCGTGTTGGAGTTGCCTCTTATAGTTTAACTAGAACGATACCCCGCGCGTTGCAGCGGGAACCTTTATAAGAACTCTATTATGTATAAAATGTATAAAAACACGAAACGTAAGGTTTATACAAATATGAAAGATTCAACTGGTCATATGTGGATAATATGAAATCAATGGGCCGAAAAACAATTATTTGTGACGCTAGATTTTTCGCTATATAGGGGAAATCTCCATTCATTTTGCATAATTGTTTGCGATGCTACATTTTTCGCTATATAAGGGAAATCAATGGGCCGAAAAACAGATTGTTTTAAATAGTTTAATCTACCAAAAGAAACGTGTCAACCGGTGGAGCTAAATGCATAAGTTACATAATACAAAGGGTCATAGATGACTCATATTAGGAAAACGGTAGAATAATTCTAAATTTGGAAATATATTTGTGCGACTCAGGTATACCTGGACACCTTGAATTTACTTTGGTATGAGTTGTCTTCTGGACATCAATTAGTAGTCCAGGGATAGAATTGCTATATCCAAAACCGAGTGCTGGTATGAATTTCATTTAGTCTGAACACCAATTAGCCGTCCAAATTAAGAGAAAATAGCCATAGCAGAGTTCTGTATGATTTCCCTTAAGACCAATTAGCGGTACATGGATAAAATAGCCACAGTGGTGCCAACCCGTAATCTCCAGGCTCTGAAAGTAGCTAATTTTATTTAAATAATACACAAAATTTATTTAATTCCAGAAATATTACGCGTTTTAAATTTTTTGCAGAAGTAGGATCCCGTCGTCTTTGCCAAAGACGACTTTGGCCTGTCGTCGTTGCTGATGACGAGAGAGCCCACACGGCCACGCGAAGGCACGTGTGAGCTGCTGGGCTGTTACTAGTGGCGTGTATGTGCGGATACACGCCACTAGTAATATTACCAGTGGCGTGTAGTTGTGCACGCACGCCACTAGTCGTCTTCGCCAAAGACGACAAGCCACCTGTCGTCTTCGCCAAGGACGACAGGGCCCTGTCGGCTTCGCCAAGGACGACGGGATCCTATTTTTGCAAAAAAAAAAATCGCGTGTTATTTCCGGAATTAATTATTTTGTGTGTATTATTTAAAAAAAATTAGCCTGAAAGTATGCCCAGTCAATAAAATGGTCGAAATCATGGCAGCAAAATAAGAATAATCATACTGAAAGCAAACAGAGATTTGTATGTGTGTGTGTTTTAGAGATAGAGAAAGAGAGAATCGTTAATCGTTATGTACTGGAGTGTTGTGCATCGCTCCTGTCACCGCATGGTGTGCCTCCAAGGTCCTGGGCGACTTGCCGGCATAGGGCTTCAAGGATGTACTCCGCATTGGATTAAATTTACCATTCGTCCGGATTAAATGGTGCACTCCGCAGTTCCGCCAACAATTTGATTGGTTGGAATAAATCACACTATTGGGTCAACAACACTCTCGGTTTGGGGGTTGAAGTAAACCAGTTAGAAGTAGTTTAATCAAGCAAGTGTGCATCAATAAAGTGGTGTATAACTAAATTGGATATCTTTTGTGCCCAAAGTTTTTTTTAGCACTTTTTACGTTTTATGGGATTTTATTGTCTTCTCCATGTTTTGTTTGGTCGCAAGTCTCACCCACCATAATGGTTAAAGGTAGGATTGAGCGTGTGACATACCAAACATGGCTTGGCATGTCATACCTAAACAAATCCTATTAGTAAGACATCATCGAGAAAATATAGTAATATAACATAAAGAGGCTGAAATAAAATAGACTTGATGATAAAGAGAGAAGAAACAATGCCAATAATTTCATTCAAAAATCAAGGTTAATAACATTGATTCGTTCAATTTGATTTGATATACGCACCCATAAACCAAAAAAAAATACCAAAAACATTTATCAGTAGATGTTCACAAATTATCTTCTTTGTTACAATATATTTACTTCAATACTAGGACCATAATAAGCGCAACATGTTACCAACATAATTTATTTTATTTTTAAAATACTGAAACTCTTTTCCATCAAGAATAAAAATTAGAATTTCATATATTTAGTTTGAGTTGGTTAAGATTGAAACAAAGGCCAAATTTGAGGTTGTTAAGATTGAAACAAAGGCCAAAATTGATCTAGCGAGCATGCACTAATTAGTTTGGTTGTTGTTCTCGAAACCTCACCTCTGAATGTATAAATACGATATTGATAAAAAATGTAATATAATCAGACTTTTTTTACAAAACATTTAATAATTCTTTAATCTCATTTATTTGTAATATAGCCATTCACAAAATAAACATGAGAAAATAATATCTTCATAACACCAAATTATGCAACTGAAACTTTCAACAAAACTACAAGTGGTGACTCTTTAATCTCATTTCTTCGCGATATAACCATTGACACAATAAAAATGTAAACTTTCATGGCTTCAAGATAGCATCCATATCTGAGCAGTGCATATTTTATAACAAATAAAGTAAACATGAGAAAAAAATATCTTCATAGCACCAAATCGTATAATAATTTTTTTTCGACAAACTACAAGTGGTGCCCTCGCAGTTGCGAGGGCCCCTTGCTAGTTTACGTACAATAATAACTGGGTACAAATTAACAAGTCGTTGACACCTACAAGCATATCACGTAGGAGGAAGCAAAGAGTCCTAATTAATCTAGGCAGGTATTAAGTAAAAAAAATCTAGGCAGGTATATTCAGATAACGTATGGAGTAGGAAATAAGAGTCCTAATCAATCACGTACCTCTTCCTCTCAAAAGGCAGATGTAGGAAATAGCAAATCGTACGTTGGCATGCAGCAATCAGGAGCTTGGTCCAGATTTAAAGTATGCATGCAACTAATTAAGCATTTTGTTGTTTGGTCACGTAACAAGCGTAGAAAACAGATGCATCCAAAATCGTATACCGGATGAATACATGCATGACTAATATCAATTGATCTCAAAAGAATATGCAGATGCATATCAGCGCACATGCACATATGAACGATCAAGGAATAATAGAATTAGCGTGCATCTGTTTTACAACCCTGAAGTTGATACAACTATTAATGGATCGAGCCTACAAATAAGTTTTATAAGAGGAAGTTTGGAGATACTTTTAATTTAAATATACGAAATAGATTATAAATAAGTTGGATGAAGAATTTACTTCTCTCTAAATAGCTAATTTGGTCAATATGGTGTCTCTAAATAGCTTCATCGATTCATGCTAAGACCAGACCTGGTAGGAGTAGGACATGGACACATGCAGGCAAGGGTTACATGTAAGGGGTACATGTATTAACATAAATGGACATCTAAGTAAAAGCAATATACGAAGCCTTAACGGAGACATCACGTTAATCCACATAGTCTGTATAATCCGTTAATTTTGATTGTGACGGTTGAGATTAAAAGATTGAGAAGGTAGGTACAACATTAATCGGGTACTAACAAGTTTTTCAACACGTACAACCAAATCATCCCGTTCCATTATTTTTATCTATCTATCAGTTGATTCTATTTAAAATGGATGAGGTTAAAAGATGAATATTCACATCAATTATCATGTACATATGTGATGTCATTGACAGAAATGGCATGTAAGCCCAGTACCGTAATATCGGAGGAAGAAGGTAGCATAGACATCGTAGAAAAAAAAAGGTTGGACAATATGGCCAACAATGTGCCCAAATTGAACATTAGCGATACATGTATATAATTTCAGCTTTTTTACGCTCGACTACACGCACGTCACAAGAACACCGTTTCGAACAAAAAGGAAATGAACATATTGATGAGTATATCAGTGCAACATTTGACTCCGGGCATCAATGCAGCTGGAACATAGAAATCTATTTAAAAATTCAATTTCCAAAACAATCGTGCATGTAGATTTCAATCTTCATTACCACTGGAAGAAGTTTCATAGCAAGCAGTATGGGTAAATAATGCAAATTAAAAACTATAAAAGTGTTGTCAAACTTTTTTTGAACATGTAGCGTTATTTTAAATTAGTCTATGCAAATTTATCAGTCCAACAAGCATTTAGATTACTAGGTGTGTGAGTTTCTGTGTGATTTTTGACAAACATGTAAATTTTTATATTTTATTTGTGGCAGCAAGAGCATTGGTGCCCGACATTGAAAGTGTTTTTCGTGAGTATATTGCTTATCCAAAAATGGGTGGGAAAAGTAACCTAAATTTACAGGACGACTCATGATTTTCTTTTAACAAATTATTTTAATAATGTATGAGAAGTAGACATAATTTTGTTCCTTACTTCCAGCCTATAATGATTTTTAGTACATTGGTCGCAATTTAAGCAAATATAGCGGAAATAAACGTAATATTCATTATTTAATGAATATGAATAACAAAATCAAATATGGATTACCTTCACAAGTATGACGGTAAAAAGGTTAAGCTTTTGGATTTGTTAGGAATAATTTGATTCGAAAAATGCAACCGCAATATGGTGAGTGACAAGGTGAAATGAGGAAGACAATGCAAAACAGACTTATGTGCGAGTAAACAATGACTAAATATTACTCCCTCCGTTCACAAAAGGATGTCTCAACTTTGCCCAAAAGTGGATATATCTATACATAAGTCTCATGAAATTTTGATGGACATACCGGCACTGAATGAGTGAAAGAGGAAAAACTATTTGCTGTTTATACTTAATTTAAAGATTTCTATGAAATTATAATCAAAATTTATGTGGATTACTTTTAAGGCAATTGTTATGTATATATTCACGACATTATAAAGCAATTGTGGTGGTAAATAAAATTAATAATTATACTTAAAACACCAAAACTATAATAATATCAAATTTGGATTAGCATTACAAGTACGATGCTAAATATTTAAGCTATTCGAATAGTATGAATTTAGCACTAATGTAATATTGCACTTCAACACAAATAGTGACAATGTGAAAGGAGGAAGAGTGGAAGACTGAAACAAAGTGGAAGTGCAATTTCAGATTGTATAGCATCTTCATACTAACTTGTAACGTAGTTCATATTTTTTGTATAAAAAAGTATGACATCACTTAAAATTAAAATTTAGTCTCTATTATTTCGTAGTATTTTGTGCAATATAAAGACAGTCGATTAATAATTTTGCTACATTGAGATGATGCCCTCGCAACATGCTAGTCTATACCTACTAATAAAGTCAGTAAGGCTTCTTGCCGTCCGCCCTTTTTTTGGACGATTTTGCCCCCACCGAAACAACGCAACTATGCCACCGCTTAAGTGAATACTGTTTCGTTCTCGCCATTTTGCAGAAAACCCCCTGACAAACTGTGAAATTAACCCGCAGTCCACAGGATAGACGACCTACTGACTTATTTGCGATTTACCGAAAACCCACGGACCTTTTTGCAAGAACTCCACCGAAGCGGTACGGGAGAATCTGGAGCGTCCGTTTAAGTTGGAACGGACGCCGAGATTCATCTTTCTCTAAATTTTGTTTAAATAAACAAATAACAAACTAAAATTCGTAAATTCATAACTTTCAAACCACAACTCCAAATTTAACAAACTTTACATCAGCGCAAAGCTCTAACCATGTAGTTTGATTTGGCATCATTACTTCTCCTTTTTGCATCTGTTTTAATTGATCAAAATACAGAGATCCATTTCAGCCGTATAATTCAAGACTTGAGTTCTAAAAATGTTTTCAAAATGAATCCTTTTGTTAAATGTCAATAAATGCATCATCTGTCCAGCGGAACCAAAGTTATAAATTTGGAAAATGATTTAATGATCCATTTAAACCACTACCATTTCCTTTCTTTTTTAAAACGATTCACAAGTAATTCGTTACGGAATTTAAATCCAAACAAAACTTGGTTTTTTTTCTCCCGTAGCGAAGCACGGGCCCTGGCCTAGTTAATTTTAAAAGGGCCTCGAATCTCAAGACTGGTTTCACGGAAACTTAACCGGGTCTTGCGCGAATGATCTATCGACATATAGCACTGAAGTAATCACGTGATGGGACGTACAATGGATCGATGTGCTATGCTAGCTCGTTCTGACTTGTGCGAACTAGAAACTCATTTGAGAATCTGGATCAGTCGATGCGTTTCAGAGAAGGACGGCGACGATCAAATAGTTTAGACGGACAGTGAGGTTTGCCGGGTTATCACATATCAGACTCAAAATCAAAGGAAATGACAGTTCAGTGGAAATGGAACATATCTGCACTGCTCTGGCGGCAAGCGAATGTTTTCAGCATGAAAACGCACGAGCTTTATTGATTTTTGTGCCAGATCTTACAGAATGGAGTGCATACACTGTTTTTTTTTTCAGAAAATATATGCGTGCTCATCGATTGATGGCACACTGTTTCATTTTCTTGTGTTCGTGGAGTCCTGGATTGATCTGATCACACGGCCGGCGGCTTACGCGAACGTGAACCCCGTACCTTGCAGGGCGTCCTCGACGATTTTGTCCACACGCTCCGCCATGGCCGGCGTCAGGTGGTTGCTCCAGTCTCCGGCGACCCCCTTCCGAAAGAAGGACTCGTTCTTCACGTATTTCTGTCGGCCGTTCTTGTTCACCTCCATGTTCTTCAAGACATCGATGCTGCAGAGCTCGACGACGTCTTTCACCACCCCCGCGGCCTCCTCCTCACCGGAGAACGCGCACCCCATGAACTCCGCCAGCTTCCTCACATTGCCCACCGGGTCACGAAGCATCTCCTCATACCGGAGGAAGAGCACCTTGTCGGGGAGCTTCTGGCTCGCCTCCCAGTAGCCGGCGACGTGGAGCCACTGCGGGCTGCAGCCGACCCGGCCGTCACAGAAGAGATCGAACGCCTCCTCGATTGTGTATGGCTTCGGCGGCTCCCCGCCGATAGTGTCGGCCGCGAGCTTCTTCTTGGTGAAGAACCACGTGGAGATGAGTGCGTCCTTGGGCTCCCTGCAGATGTACATGATCCGGCCACCGGATCCCTCCTCCGCCACGATACTCGGCGGCAGAAGGGTGTAGGGAATGTGGGTAGCGAGCACTCGCGGGGAAGGGAGCGTCGCAAACGCGTCTCCTTCTCCGTCCGCCGAGCGCGCAAAGCCCATCTCAAGGAAATCGACGCAATCGTGGGGGTTGTGGCGGCGGAGCGGGTGGTCGGGGTCGCGCGGCGGGTGTTGGGCACGGTAGACGGTGGCGAAGGCGAGGGCCTTTAGCCATGTGGTGCCGGACTTGGGGAAGCTGGCGAGGAGGACATCCGACGGCCTCGGCTTGAACCGGTCACGCATGGCGGCGATGCCCCCGATGAACGGCTCGGGCATCCAGAAGCCGCCGTACTGCCTGAGCGGGAACAGCGGGCACCGTGTCTCGAGTGGGAGCGATGAGATCACGAGCTCAGCCATGTGGTCCTCGTCGGCCATTGATCGGTGTGTGCTCGGTGGTTGGTGCGTGCAATGGCGCTTCTCTCGACTATACTTGTAGTACTCCCTCCATTACGGTTTAGAGGGCGTATCTCAAATTTCTTTGCGATTTAGGCAACAGTTGATTGGATCACGATTCCAGCGGTAGGTGCGGTTCTGGTTTGGGCCCATAAGTGCAGCCACGCCTAACAAATCCATATTTATCTCTCTAATAACTTTCCTGGCCAATAACCGAGCAGTTTTATTGCATGCATTGGTGGAGACTGTTTCTAGCGGATCGACGAAACCGGCTTCTTCTTCCCCCGCAAACAACCCGCGAAGCTAACGTCCAAAATTTTGTTTCGCTCCAAAACTTCCCTCTAAATCCCAAAAATTCCGCTTCCAATTTCTCCCGCCGATCTCGTGTCTTCCAAAAACGAAACCAGGCCGAAATTCTAGCGCCAATTTCCCCTATATCCCCGCCTTTATATACGTGCAGATGGGCAGACGAACAGATCGTGCACCAGCTCTCTCATTCATCTTGTTTCCATGGCGCCACCACAGCCAGGTGATGCGGATCGCCGGCCTTCTTCTCTCGGCTTGCGTGGGCTTTCTCGAGTTGCTTTTGATCCGAGATCGACGCCGACGGGAGGGCTACCACCTCTTGGGCTTGCCGGTCGGGGACCGATGCCGTCCTTCTCCATCGGCACTGCTAGCAGCGAGCCGGTGGCGTTCCCGTCGGTTTTGCCACGGCGGCGCATTGGCCTTTCCCGGCCACCTCGCCCTCCAGCACCAAGTGAGGCCGGTTCATCAAGTTGGGCTACCTCCTTCAGCGGGAACGGGAACGGGACGGGCAGCGGCGGCAATTGAGGACTGTTATGAACTTGCTTCCTATGATTTGACTCAATTGTATTTCAACTTAGATAGATCATCCACTTTGATTTACATAGATCATGCATATTAACTTGGAGGGGTTGCGTTCCCATGCATGCTGCTGATCCCATGCATGCTGCGTACAGAGAGAAGAGAGAGAAGACCCGATCCCATGCATGCTGGATTCCATCAGCGTTCCCACGGCAGCGCATGCAGAAATCCAACCGCGTACACACTGCGTACAGGAAATGGGAAGGAGAGAAAAATGCGCCCCATTTTTTGTAACAGCTGCCTAATTAATGCCGCAGTTAATAAACGACGCCTAAAATCGCTCCCATTCTGAAAATGCATGGTTTTGAAGATGCGCCCTCTAAACCGTAGATTACATCATTATCATTTTTGAGTGAGAGTTGACCACGCTTGCCGCGCGGTTTGGATCTGCTTTTAGTTTACCATTCACGAGATCCTCCTCCGTCAGAAGATAGTTTATTTCCACGAGCTTCCCTTCCACTTACACCTTAATTGTCCTCGGTAGTTGTCTCAGCCATATTTGTAGATGTGCATTGGTGTACTTGTCGGGAGACGCGGCCATTAATTAGCTAGGACCAGGGATAGTACCGATCTCGATCTGTCTTTAATTGCTTGTTTCGATGTGAAATTCGCGAGTGGTTACGAATCGAAATCGAAATGTATAAATTTTGACATACACACATGCAACCAGCTAGGCTATGGAGTAACAAGGCAAGAGCCATTGTCGTCATAGTACGACGGCGTTTGTGCACAGTTTCCTTCTTGAAGGCGTCGTTTTTGGAGAACTTGAACATTAGGTGTTATCTTGATGCTGGTTGTGCTGCTGCTGCAAGGACTGTAACTCTGTAGCGTTTTCCTTTTTCTTTTTTGTTTCTTCTTCTTATTGTTTTTCGGTTGTGTGCATCCGTAATACTCTAGGTTATTGCGTTGTTGCAGAGGCTAGGTGTAGTTAGTATCTCCGCGTTATTAATATATATTCTTTTTCTAAAAAAACATAAGAAGGTGAACGGCCCGACCAAGTCTTTCGATCTACTGTCGTAGCACATTTTTTTAACGCTAGTTCAGCGCGCACATGCATGCCGCGCCACAGTGCTTGCAATTTTTCTTTGTAGCCAACAGTGGTTGCAGTTTCTTGATCTACTGTCATAGCACATGTCCCTCCCTCTCAATTAACCTTGCAAGAGAGTAAACCGGCCATTTTCTTTCGAAGTATATTTCACTGCTGTTGCAAGACATCAAGACTTGGAACCAAAAAATTTACTCGTGGGCTCTATGAATAATTTACTCGTGGCCCTTTTCTCTATATATTTAACGCTAGTTCAGCGATAAATAATGATATGATCTACAAGTGTGCAAAAATTCAACTCAAAGTTTCTTGTATTGTGGGCTGGACAAAAATGACAAATGGGTGGATCTGGGTGTGAACAGTACAAAATTTTAAACACTTAAAATTTTGCCCCATTTGTTTTTTTGGGTAGTCCAAAATACTACACATTTTGAGTTAAAACTTTGCACGATTGTAGATATCGACACTATCTATGTCTGGGATGTTTTTCACGATTTTATGAAACTAAAAAGTGCAGGTTTCAATTTTTTTTAAAACGACCTACATGTAGCTCGAACTCCATTTGAACTTTAGCTGCCTAGGCCCAAACTAGTCAAAGTGTCAAACCAGTTTTGCCCAGACCGAAGTATAGTATATTTTTGTTATTCTACCATGTTTCACTTGAAATTAAGTCTATTGTATCGCGGGTTATCGAACTTTGGTGTTGGATGACATAGTTTGGAATCTGAAAGCGCAAGACATCTTTACCGAGTAACTTTGTCCTTTGTTTTATCTATATAGTAGGCTTTTATTTTTTTTATTAATTGTTCTCTTGTATCTATACACTGTTTCTTATTATGTCATATTATCTATGTTACAAATTAGAAACCATACTTTATATAGTTGATTTTTTTTTCAAAATTTTGCGACATACTGAAGTGGTGCACCAGGGTGACTCCAATTAACTTCAGCTCCGCCCTGGTTGTTGGTAGCAGGTGTGTGGCCGGACAAGGCTGGCTTTGTGAACTAATGACACGTTTGCCGGACATGGGGTTTTTCTATGGAAATGGAAGATTTTATTATTCTTCACCGTGTATCTAGGTTTCACAGAAAGAAAGTTTTTTAATTCCGACCTCTATATCAAAGACGAATACAACAGCTCATACATGCACGCAAGCAAGGTCAAATCCGGTAAAGTTCTTGTTCATACAAATAAAAGGAAAAGACAGTCTCCTAAATGACACTCAAAGGCTTACAATGACAAAATTTGGAGAGTATGCCACGACCCACATTTGGAAAACAAGTCCAGCCAACCTACTTAAATTGCATACATGCATCCATCACCAACTTGCGGTCCTTCTCACGCCGAAGAATAGACCAAGTATCACGCTAGCATGTACTTATAGGGTGCAAACCAGTCGTGGATAATCAGTATTATCCGACATTCTTATTTGAGTAATAGAAAATGGATGTGGAAATATCCGTATCCTGACAAAAATAGAAATAGATGTGGAAAATATCCAAATAATTTTATAATACAATACAAATGTGATGTT